>CM072668.1:33136956-33875611 GCA_036884735.1 Huso huso
GAAAAAAAGAAACACTTTGGAAAAATAACTGTAAACTTATTTTATAACACTAATGGTAATCCTTGTTTGCAATTTAACATTTATGAAAAAGATATGTGAAGCAAAATTTGAAAATATGTCAATTATATCACTGATTACTTTCAAATGTATTTAATGAATTCCATACTGTGTTCTGCAAAGCAACAGATTACCGAAATATATTTTACAAACCTTTTCGTCTTCGATTTGTTGATTAGTCTGTTCCTCGCACATTGTTTGAAAATATTCCATTGTTTTATTGTAAAATCAGAATACATATAGTTAATATTATATTAATTGTATATTTACTTTACTATCTCTATTTCATTATGAAACATCTTTTTCCAAACGGGTTTTTGTTCGAGAAGGGACACGCTTGTTTTCTGAAATACCCTCATCTTCTTGCGGTAAAAAAGGTACCTTTTCCTTTTCATTAGATGCCGTTCCATTTTTTTTTAAATTATTATTTTTATTATTATTATTATTTTTATAATGCCGAATCATTTACAAAATATTGCAATAGCAGAAAAATGACTAGAAAAGATGATTGTTTTGAACCCGCCATCAGTTTTATAACATACCAACTAAATATAAATATTTTATTGGAGTAACTACGTGTCAATCATGTAGCTGGCCAATTACCGAGTCGTAATATTGCAGCAGGGCGGAGACTGATTTCAAAATTTCAGCGCGCGTCATATGGTCGTGTCACTGTCACGGAATTTTACGTTTGGCAATGCATAAGTACAGTACATGTACATAAAACAAAAATTAATATTATTGTGACAGGCATGGAAGGACGTGCATAATTCATTTAACATTTTCAAAGTGACTGACAATTAGAGTGCAAACCCCCCCCCCTAAAATTAAAGGCAATTAAGTTTTGCTGAACGCAGGCCTATTCTTTGTCACTCAGTGGTGGCATATGGTAATAATGTGGAGATATATGTATTTGCTTATCCATCACATTGTTTTAAAAACAATACCAAAATATGCTATACAATGATAATATTACACAACATTACTTGAATCTGATGCTAAATTGTTGTTGAATAATTTGGTATAACATATCGGTGGTACTGTATATTAAAAGCTGTGTTTTGGCGATAATGGTTCTTATTTTTTTTTACTGTATTTTTGTTGTGCTGAAGTGTTTCAGAATGAGGAGGTTTGCCTTGGTTCAGTGGAAAGCTGGAGCTGATAAAGGGAAATTCAGCGTAGTCAATACGGATGCTGTTCGCAATTACAATGATGAAGATTTTGACAAGGATGGAAATCCTATTGAAGAAGGCCAAGCTGAAGCGATCGTAGAATTGCGCCAGGGGAAAAAACATTAACAGGGAGGGCCTTTGCATGCGGGCGCTGTTCTTTTTGTTCATAGTAAGTAAAACACCATGTTTACAGTTTTTTTTGTGGTGGTGTTGAAAAGAAAGGGTACATTTATTAATTTGTTTTATTAGATAATAGATTCACCATTGCAAAGAAGATGCAGGAGTGCATTGAAAAGAAGGATCTGGGGAAACGCCTGAAGAGGCCGCTTAAAACTCCTAAGAGATATGAGTCGTCTTCAGATGGTTCTGATACAGAACCGGTAAGCAGTAGCCCCTGCCCCTATGTAATTTAAGTGTGTAATCGTATCGAGATTTGTTTAAACACAAGTTTTCTGGGTGGATTTAATATCAAAACATTTTAAAAGTTATTTATGTAGGTTAAGAAAACATCGTCAGAGACCAGCATGGCAAAACAGTGCTTACAGAAATACAAGTCAGGTTCCACTGCTGAAACACGAGATGTTGAAGTAGACCATTTGAAGAGTGTACAGCTCCAGAAAGAAAATCAGGATCTTAAGGAAGGGAATCAATCTTAAGGAAATGCTCGTCAAAGGCACGTTAAAACATTTTGTATTATAGCAGCGATTGGGTGTCTGCTGTGTGTTTTGGTTCCATGTTCAAAAATACCTCTCAATTTTATTTTTTTTGTAGTTTGATGTAGGATTTTAGAAAGGAAGTTTGCAGAGTACGTTATCAACTATGCCTGTTTTGGATTGTGTGATATTTTCGGTTTTTAAAGTTTGCAAATTCTTATCTTTGAAAAGGTAAAACTTTTTTTTCTGGAAATAAAACATTGAAATGTCTTAAGTTAAGATTACTCAAACAATTGAGGTATAGGCACTGTCAAAAAAAAAAAAAAAAAAAAAATCAGATCTAATTTCTATATTAAGAGTATTTATGGCCTTTATATTTCCTACTTTAAACTGTCCAGTTGTATGTCCATTCTGCTAAAGCTTCTGTATAATATTTGTGTGTTCTTAAAAAAAAAAAAAAAAAAAGCCTACGTTTTTGACCGAAATAAGAGATTTTGCATAGATCCATGAACAATATCAGGCGTTCGTCAACTCCAGAAGTGGATCCTCCAACTACACCAAAATCAGGAAATTCAATGAAGACCGGAACCCCAACCCAGGTTCGTGACAAGGTATAAAACAATGCTGATATTTCTTTCATTTATGAATAGGAATAAGATACTCCTAACTTTAAAAGTTTTGGGTTTGGTCTAAATCACCTCTATTTTATTTTTTACAGGTAGAAATATATCCAGGTACTGGGGTGTTCTGTTATTTATTTCTTAGCAGACGCCCTTATCCAGGGCGACTTACAATCGTAAGCGAATACATTTCAAGTGTTACAATACAAGTAATACAATAAGAGCAAGAAATACAATAACCTTTGTTCAAGCAAAGTACAAGTGTGACAAACCACAATTCAATAATACAGCAGATAATAGTAATAGTTACATCAGGATATGATTAAATACAAAATACTACAGGTTAAACACTTGGCAGATTACAGTATTCTGAAGTACAGGATTAAATGCAGTAAAATAGGGGGCAGATAAGAGCAAAATAAAGCACATTTAAATGAAGGGTGATAGTGTCCCAGGATACAAACAGAGGAGTACTATTAGTCAATTTGCACACAAACTTGTGTGGGCTTTAGCCAACAATTCACACACAGCAACATCATTTGTGCACACTCGTCTCTTTTAAAAACCTATTAAAACATTGATTTCTACAAATACGTAACATTTGGTGTATTAAATGTGGGTTTTAATTGTGATATGTTTCCTTTTTAAGGAGCAACTTTGCAGAAGTGGCCTAATACCCCACAGGCTATTATTGGTCAAGCAATCAATGGCAAGTTGGCTGAACTTCGCAATAAAAGTAAACAAAAACTACAGCATACATGGACTCAAAGTGAGGGAGATGCGAGCACTGAATGAGTATGTCAATGTAGCCTTGATTTAATAGGAATCCAAATAATTCCAGTTCTAATACATGTTACAGTTCCTATTTGTGTTTTGCAAATGGCATGCAAGGTATAAGGAGTTTGTGTATAACATGTTTGATAAATAATTTCGATCTGTTATTTGCACACACACAAATAATATATGGTACAATGTACACCATTGTTTAACTTGGCTATTTTGCATAAGCTTTTCCAACAGGATTCTATATGTTTTGTCAAGTTAGGTTGCTTGTTGTTGTTCTTGGAATATTACTTTTTTTATTTTTATCAAACCTTACTATTTTGAGTATACCACTATTGGAAGAGAAGCCATTTAGAGATGGCCCTAAGTTGTCCTAAAAACAGCCAGTGTAAACACACCATTAGACTTTTATAACATGCAGCATCACATATGAGTATGGCAAGCCAAATTATCATTTAGAGATATCTCAAATTGCATTTTAAGATATCTGGAAATGATGTAGAGATATATTTAGAGACTCAAGAGCAAATTGTGCAAATTGACTAATATATTGTTTTCTTATTATGAATGGAACAAATGTGTATGACAAGTTTTCAAAAAATATACTTTTGTCATAATGACACTTTGTTTAATTTGCTTATCCTTTTGTTGATTCTCATTTTGTTAGTCAGATTGCTATCGCCACGTTATTTGCAATAAGGGTGTGCCAGCTATTGTCCACAACTGTATAATAGGGAATAATATGCGATTACTTAAAAACACTTCAGTATAAATGTTATTTTAATTGTTTTTTAATTTGCAGTTGTAAAACTTTGAAATAAAAGCCATTTCCAATACAACATTACCTTCTATCCCTTTGACAGTCAGTACAGCAACTATTTTGTAATATACAGTGCACAGAGTATTGTTGCAAAAACATATATATGTGCTATTTAATTATATACTGATATTTTTTATAGACAACCAATAGAGATTCATATACAAACTTAAATGTCATGTTTCATATGTGTAAAATACTAAATTCATATAATGAACAATATAGTGTATATACAAACTACCATTGTTTAGTATGTGTTGCATATATGACATGTATGTAATATATCCAATTTTACATAATGATATACGTTCTTTATATGGCTCATATAAAAAGCATATATATTTAATATAAGAAACATATATCAAACTATCTAATTTCTTATATGTTAACATATATGAAAGTGGCCATAATTGTAGTATGAGGCATGTCAACATCATATTGATACATATATAAAACTACTATATTAAACTTATATGCAACATAGTTTTTTGTTTATTATAGTTTATCACTTATATTTATAGTGTATTCAATTCTATTGGGATGAAGAGAGCAAAGGAAGACAACCCATACCAATTAAAAGACTCTGCATTTGGTCCTTTGCAAACTGCCAGCACATCAACATGGAGCGTGATAAACTGTTGTACCAACGGCATTCTGGGGTTCGGTTTTTGCATTTTGAAGTTGTGCATCTTTCACTGTGACTTGGCCACATTTAAACTTTCCTATCCATTTGTATACACTTCTTTGACTCATTAATATTAATATGGTGTCTACAGTTAAAATATGCTTACTTGGCATCTTTTCTGCCTCTCAAATACAGATTTCATTGATTGAGCTCTGGCTTATGAAGAACACAGCAGTGTGGAGTAGGGGTTAGGGCTCTGGACTCTTGACCGGAGGGTTGTGGGTTCAATCCCAGGTGGGGGACACTGCTGCTGTACCCTTGAACAAGGTACTTTACCTAGATTTCTCCAGTAAAAACCCAACTGTATAAATGGGTAATTGTATGTAAAAAAATTGTGATTCATTGACTTTGACTATCATTTCTTTCAAAGATTTATTCACTGTCCCTGCCACGGGAGAAAACAGTTGGACAGAATTTTCTCTTCCTCAGTTTCCCCTGCATCTTTTTGAAGACACGACTGCACAATAATGCAAATACAAGTTTCCCCTAAACTGTTGGTTCTACAAGTGCACTGGCCATTAGAGACAACCCCAACATGCCCATCGTCTGCATAAACAGTTACATGTGATCTTTCTTTCACATGGCTCCCTGCTTCAATTATCACTTCGCTGTGTTGTCTAATGTGCATCAAATCAATGCCGCTTTTGACAACCATTTTCTGTGCAAATATAATGTGCTTGCACATGTTGCCATGTGTAGTATACATACATTCACATGTCAAGAATGCATTGTACATTTTGCCATCTATGTTTTCAGATGGTACATCACATTTACCATCTGAGAATCATTTGAAGTTTTGTGACAATCCTCTCTCAATCATCCGGTCAACAGAAGCCTCTGCATGTTGGGTGGGTTTTGTAGGCAGGTCTTCCAGCTTGAAACAGTTCATCACAGTATATGAAATAATAAACTCAATTTCAGCTGTAATCCATAATCAAACTACTAATCAGTCTGTATTTTAAAAGAGGGTGCAGTTCTCATTTTTACTATGCATGCTTGGTATGCATGTGTTTGATAAATATCCACGGATTCATAAGAAAACAAGCTATGCATATATTAATTTTGTGGTGAATGGCATGGCATGCTTGCATAAATTGAATTGTAGTTTCTCTTGGGAAGTTGCAGCCTATAAAGCTACAATATGGCTTTACTAGTTTAGCTAGCCTAAACTAGTTAAGCCTATTATATATTTACAGTATCATATGGAAACATTTCCCATTGAGAAGAATATAGACAGCTGCAATCATTGAAGATGAAAATACACACGTAAACTGTAACAATCTCAACCGGTGGAAAATCAATTATTTTAACTCGTTGATAGAAAGTTACATTCCTACCTATAATTACAAACAATTAAACAGGTAGGTGAGCTGAGTGCCAGAAACCAAGAACAAAAACACAGGATAAAACAGTAATTACTGTAATAAATGTGTATTGAGGTGTGGAAAAACTAAATGGAAATACTGGTTGTGAATCTGCCAAAGAAAACAAATATATACAATTAAAACAAAAAACACTAAAATGTGTAATCAATATGAAAAACAAATACCCCAAAACAATACAAATGTCCAAACAGAAAAAATAATGTCCTTATTGAAATTGTCCTTGCCCAGGGCAGAAAAAAAATATGAACCAGCAGAAATATATATATATATATATATATATATATATATATATATATATATATATATATATATATATATATATATATATATATATATATATATATTTTTTATGAAATTGGTAATCTCTCACCCAGAGTTCAGGAAATGATGCAGCATCAGAGTTAGGGTTCCTCTGGTGTAAGAAAAATCCACCCAACAAACAACTTCTCTTTGGACAAATAGATTGGTTGAATAATCCTTCCAGAGGAAACCAGGAACGGCTTGGGAAGACGAGGCCCAGAGATCCGGATGGTGGATAAAAACGTCAATACATTACTCTTAATTTGCTAATGCCAAACAAAACTCAGCTCAAGAAGTTAATTATAACCAGGATTAAAGTCTTAGATACTCTCTTTCCTGAGTGTTCTCTTTCTTCTTCAAAACACAGTAGATTAGAATATGTTTCTAACAAACAAATACCACACCCTGCACAGGTGTAGCTGATGCTACAAAATATAATTATTTTAGTATACACATTAAGTAAGTGGTGAAAGTATATACCTGTAGTAATCCAGCACCTTGCCACAGAGGAGAAGGAGTAATTGATCTACTCTTCTTTTACACACTGAATTCAAGAGCTGATATTTCAGACTATAAACGAACCTGACATTAAGAAATAATACATTAACACTGACCATAAATCAATGACAGCTGTTAATGTTGTTTACTTTTATAATTAAGCACATGCAGGGTAACCCTGTGTTTCAAAATTGACAAACTAACACTTGTATAAGTTATACTCAATTAATGGTATAGTTGATGAGCAACTGCATTTTATTACTTGACTTTACACATGCATTTCCTAGACAATTGATATCACATAATCATTATCTTTCTGCTAAATTATTTGTCTCGCTGTTCTCATGAAACATGTGTCGTCCCTTTCCAGTCACTGAATGAATGCTCTGAAGTACTTTCTTCGATTCAATTAGAAATGTTTCTTCCTGAAAAATAAAGGATAAATATAAAACAGTCGACTTAATTTATGGTAATTGCATTATCTTAGTTATTACCTTAGTTTATAATTTGTATTACTACTGTATACTATCAAATGTTTTATTTTTACAATAAGAAAATAGTATTAGTAATCCGTTTTTAGGTCAGTAAAGTAGAGTAAGATATTTGGTGTAGGGCTGAATTAGAATCACTTACTTTAGTGCACTGCTTTAAGCCCACCATCAGCTAGATTGCTTGATTTGTTTGGCTCACACTAAGATTCTCACCATTTTTAGATGTTAGCCATCTATATACAGCATAACAAAAGTAAACTGGAGGAGGAAAATGTTTTAAGTTTTCAGTGAAAAATATATAGGTTTATTTTGATAAGAACAAGTTCAAAATAACAAATGTTCTAGAAGTTTCAAGCACTTACATAGTGTGCTGGAAATAACTGACTAATAGTATGTCTTGAAAAGCTCACTTTAGTTAATATAGGTCATCTACTTTCAATGAAACATTAGTACATCATTAGTTTTACTATAATAGAGGGGGAAATGCTTTATAATCCCCATTAATAAACTCTCTCCTTTGGCATAGTGATGAATCTAAAGTAGAAGCTAGCCACACTTACCTGTAGAACATGATACCAACACAGCAGGACTCTGTAGTGTGGAAACACAGTCTTTACTGCATTGACCTGTCTTGCATCCTTATCAATCATTACACATCTATACAAAGGAAATTACATGAAATTACAACTTTTAAAAAAACATTTAGATTGTTTTTACTTGTAAGGCTGACTGTTCTTGATAGATCAAAACTGATACTGTATAAATTACCTAACTAATTAATATATATATATATATATATATATATATATATATATATATATATATATATATATATATATATATATATATAGTTGATTAACTCTTTCAGCCTCTTGCACATCCCACGTGACTGTACACCGAACGTGCTTTCATTTTTTTCAAATACAATGGCTGATCAAGAACGAGATTTCCTGGCCATCCCACATACTTGTCTGAAAACTGAGAAACATTTTGTCTTGTTACAATAAGCTATATGTAAATGGCCAATCTATACAGTTACAGTAATACTTCTTTATTGAATCAACCTCTGTATGTGATAAATGTGAAAGTGTATAACATGATCATATTACAAAGTTGTCACTAATTGACAGTAATTTACAAGAGACACATTACTTTACCTTTGCAGTATCACGTGCCATATCACACGTCCATATCGCAGCAATATTTCTTTCAACGTAATCCTGATTGTTTTGATATTTTTATTCACACATCAACTAGGGGATTTTTTTTTCAACTTTTTATCTGGGAATGTTTGTCAGGAGAAAGCTTTTTTTCTTCTAAACATCACAGTGTACCCAGATCATGCTCCCTCCTGCAACAATGCGAGTGCTCTGATTGAAACGAGAACAAAAAAACAGCATTGGTGCAGCATGATTCTGCTGACAAATGTTCCCAATTAAAGGTTGAGAAATGTATTCCCCATTTGATTTACGACCCTTGATGTGTGATTAAAGGGCATAGGTCTACAAAGAAGACCCGGTTCTGTCAAAGAAGTAAGTAGATGGCTTTTATTTTGTGCGGTAATACACTTTAACATCTTCCTTTTGTTTAATTTCATTTTCTGAATACTTTTCTATCGCACACTCTCTCTACGCCTCTTTAATGGGTTTTTGAATGATTGTTTTCAATTCTTTGTAATCAAAAGAAAGCAAGTGTTGCAATTACACGAGACCTTTCGTTGAATTTATTAAGAAATAAAAAGGATAAAACAGTAGTTAGGTTGTTATCATTGCTGATATTAATGTTCCATCAGAGACACACACACACACACACACACACACACATATATATATATTGAATAACACAAGGGAAAAAAAACATTCCGAATGAAGTCATTTAAAGACAAGGTATTGGCTAAATGTTCTGGGATTCTCATTTCTGTTATAAATGCTCAGATAGGTTCCCTGTGGAGAGTATCCTTATATATTGAATAAATAAAAGTTTCCATTCTCTTAATTTGTCTTTCATGCCTTCCACCCGTAGAGACCTGGGTTTCAGTATGCCTCAAATTGTGTTTGGTCATCTCATTTAGCTTCCGGTGAAGCCATGAAATACGTTTCCACGGTCTCTCAGCTAAATTCCTAGTATCACTGTTGCTTATTTGAAAAATATTTAGCAAAAAAAAGAGCCAGTAGTTTCAAATGTAATTTGTGTTGTTTTCAATCGCTCAGAGTGCTCTGGGTTCTGTTGCTCTTATATTGAGTTACCATTGTTCCCTAAATCTGCCTTTACCTGCCTTTGAGCTTGTCAGGAGTATCCGACGTGCCTGGACTCAAATCTTATGACAATGTGACTTTTCAACTAGCTACACCTACTCTGCATACAAAGAGAGAGTAGACGGGGACGTACCGTTATTTTAAAAAAGTGACTGAAATGTGTGCACTGTCTAAAATCAAATGCTGAAAACCAATCAAACTGCAATTGAATGTGAACCTGCCTCTTATTTTAAGAGAGTTTAAAAAAAAGAAAAAGACCTGCACTGAATGAGGTGCACTTTTAATTTTAGAGGATTTTCTCGAGGGTTTTTTTGTCATTTATTTCCCTAAGATTTATTCATAATGTGAAAGTCCTTCCTTTACTAAGATGGCAGATGCCCTATGACCTCATGTCTGTTGGCAGCCGCAACCACTGATCTCTAGAATTTCACCAGACTTTAGATTTACTTTGACATTCACAACATTATATAATGCTTTATGTGTAATGGGTATTAGGACCTCTAAGCTCACATAGAGTCTCTGTTCTGCATATCATTTGAGTGAGGGACAGGTGGGGCCCTAGTACTTGTTTTAGAGAACGTAAATTTAGTTGTAATGTCAGAGCGTTGTGCCAGTCAGTGAATATACATTCTGGAAAATGAAGAAAAAAAAACAAAACTATTTTGCTGATGAGAGGTAACTTGTCAGTATGGTTTTGTAGCTTCTTTCTGTGCCTCTGATTTTACAATTTAGCCATGGTGGGCCAATATATTAGGTTCATTTAAGAACAGTACAGTGTATTCCAATTAATTGCATACCTGATAATTGCATATTCCTGTTAACTTTAAAAAAAGTGAAGCACATTTCCTATAAAAATTTACATGCAGTAGTTTCCTGTGAATTGCATATCTTGTGTGCCTAACAGTTTTATGCATTTAACCAGAATATGCTATTATAAGGAACGTATATGTACATTTTCATAAGAAATGTGCTTCACAATTGTATATAATTATCAGGTATACCATTAAATGTACCTGTAACAGTTGTATAGTCTGGTTAATTGCATAAAACATTTAGGCACACAGGATATGTAATTACCAGTAATAAGAATCTACTGTAATATGCCTTAACATGATGTGCTTCATAGTGTTTCAAGTTGGACTGCAGTGCTAATTGCATGAATGGTCTCTTAATAAATTCAGTATATATTGAACATTTCACCAGCTTAATTGTGTGAGCTTACAATCAGAAAAACAGGAATACAAAAAAGAAAACATCTTCTCAATTCGCTCAGCATGTGGTTTGCAGAGGTATTAGGTGCCATTCTGAAAGTTTTCTTTCATTCATCTAGAGTTTTTTTTGGGGGGGATGGCAACACTACTGCGCACACAGTATAAAGCTTTACACAAATAAGAGCTGGCAGCCCATTCATATATATTTTAAATGAAGTTCTAACTGCTTTTTGACTTATGATTGTTTTGGTGGATATCCATACAGCATATAGGATGCAATGCTAGGTGTGCTGAGGATATCTTCAGGCTGCTGGGAGAAGCACACCTTCTAAAACGTCAGCACATTCATGTCAAGTCACCAAACCTTAGATGAGGTTAAAAGACCCTTTCCTGCTGTAATTGTCCAGCAAAGTGAACATGCTTAGCAGGTGTTCTCAAGGCTTCATCCGAGCTGGCTACTGCTAGAATCAGTTTATTTTGAAAAAAAATTACCAATATCGAATATACATCACAGCGACGTAGCAGTAAGAGTTTATTTAAAGAATATGTGACTAAAGGGAGTGCTAACCAAGGCTTTAACATCCATGCACTAAATTGTTGTTTGCATTACAGATATTAACATTCTCCTTTTGGATTTATTTAACATTTGTAGATTTGCTGCTTCCTGGGAACTAATCTCATCTCTTGTGCTGTAAATCACATAGTCTATTTGCAATTAGGTCACTGATGTAAATCCAACACAGGAGACAACTGCATATTTAGTTTAATTCTTTAATTTGTATTTAACCAGGAGGTCTCATTTCAAGAGAGAGCTGGTCAAGAAGGAGGTCAAACAAATGGCATTGTTCTATACAATATGTGTCATGAAAAAAACATCTCATGCTTTTGGTATCCTCCGGGCAAGTTTGTTATCCTTCTTCCGCTTACCGTCCATGACAGTAATAACCATATGTTATGTTTTTTTATGACAGTTTACTTATGTCATGAATGCTCACATCAATAAAAACATACTCTCTCTCTGTGTCTCTCTCTCTCTCTCTCTCTCTCTCTCTCTCTCTCTCTCTCTCTCTATATATATATATATATATATATATATATATATAATTACATTTTGTTTTAAACACAAGCCCTTGCACTAGTTATTTGTGAAGGACAATTAAAATAAACAGTATTTTTTATTGTAATGTGGCTTATGATGTCACTGCACTGAAGACAGTCTCTGTTTGTCAGTACAGAGCAGCAGTACAACTATGTGTGCCATTTTTTTAAATTACTACTGCTGTATAAGCTTACTAATCAGTAATTAATAAATACATTAAAACCTAATACATTAGTTATTTATCCTATTTAATTTTAATGTTGCATGTCATGGTTTTTCATGACATATCTTTTTTTTTTAATTTAGTAGTTCCCAATGATTTTTACCCCATTTTTCTCTCCAATTTAGAATTGACACACGCGTCCTCTAAAACGTGTCCCTGGCAAGCCATCTTTTTTCGTAAGCGGATCCACAGCGAAGCCACCAGACCTATAGTGCCGGAGGACAACACAGATTTAATTGGCTCCACTGCAGACCTGCAGGCGCCCTATCAGCCACAGGGGTCGCTGGTGCGCAGTGAACCGTGGATTGCCCTGCCGACCTAAGCCCTCCCTACCTGGGTGGCGCTCGGCCAATTGTGCGCCGCCCCCTGGGAACTCCGGTCACAGTCGACAATGACATAGCCTGGATTCGAACCTGAGATCTCCAGGCTATAAGGCAATGATATATCTTCTTTATGCCATCAGTGTTTACACTTGTAGAAATAAGACATCAGTAAGCATGCATTAGCTACCCTAACTCATTTGAAGGTACTGTACGGAGTAGAACGTATAGAACTCATCCTTTCCAATAGGTGAGCAGAGAAGTGTACTCTGCATACCCAGTGTTTTATCTTTTTAAAATAACTTTATTAAAATGCCTTCATGTAAGTAAGAAATTAGATCAAAGTTTACTTCCATCTTAAAATATTTTGTATTTTGTGAATATTAGTGTTTTGTTAAGAGTTGTTTTAAATGATACGCTGTATGCTTAGCAATAGAATGTATTTGTGTTGCAGTATGTCACGATTAAAAAATAATAATAATAACAAAAATCGGGTCACTAACATCTCATGACATAACATAAAGATAACTCCTGGAAATGTAATCTCATGAGTGGCATCAAAAGTCATTTTGAATTATTGAGGAACTGAGTTTAAAGTCATTATGAAGTTTATTCCAAAACCACAGCTACAATGTATCTGCATTAAAGTAAAAATAAACATGCAAAGAAATTTCAGCATATTGAATATAGCTTTGTGAGTCCCAATGATTGTTAGGAATAGAAACACCACTTAGACAAAAGTTTTATTTCAGAAATAAGACGCATGAGGAAGAGGCAGAGAGAGATAGAGACAAGGGTGGCCATGGCCATGGAATTCAATGCACTGCTGTGTGCCAGACCCCCTGCTTTCAGTGTTAGACATTGGCATGGGGGAGGCTGGGTCAAACATATCCATCCTACTGCAGCTGCTTCCTCACATTGCTGCTTTCTGTCTGTTCTCATTCCCCTGGTGTGCCTGATGGGCTGTAAATTGTGTTTTTATTTGTTAGGTGCCCTGTGCTCTTTTGTGACAGTGCTTTGTGTGGATTGTTGATGGACAATATAATTGTCATTTAGTGAGTGTTAGGGTTGCTGTGGTCAAGTCTGAGAGGAGTTAGGAGGCATTACATCAGCATTTAGAGCTCTTTGTTTTCGTTTGAGGAGCGCTCAAAACACAGAAAGATATATTTGTTTTGAGCAGTGGTTCTTCAATGAAACTTCGCCTTGGATAAAGGTGTCTGCCAAATAATAATAAAAATAAATAATAACATCATGAACCGTGATTAATTGTCAGGTTTCTGCAATAACGGACGGATATATCCCTCAAAACGGTAGGAAAGCCAATGAATTGGAAGGGAAAATGTTTCTATAACCCTTAAATATTCTTTCTATGTAACTGTTAAATACATATCTAAAATGTTCTTAACTCAAGTATTACACACACAATAACATTTTCATTTTCTTCCATGTCCTGCCTTATTGCATGTAAGCATATAAGTACATTTTTGAACAAGAAGAGGCCATCTGGCCCATCAGTGCTTGTCCAGTTCCTAGTAGCTGACTGATCTAAAATGTCAACTTCTAACAGAACTATTACCTGACTACAGTATAACCAGCAATGGCAACACAATGGATTTGGAACAAATACTAGACAGTAACCCTGATACAGCTACACACTGCAACTGAAGGTACATTATTACTGCATTTGATTTCTGGTGTGTATTAGCTCATACCATTGTTTTACCATGTCAAGTTATGAAAAAGTTACCATTGCAGTACCATTCTACCAATGGTTCATATCATTGAAGCTGCCTTTGTAATGCCACTGCATTGCCGTTCATTTCAAAAGGGTGAAATTAAGATATTAAATGTCACTTTCTAATTTTCTCTCTCTTTTTTTTTTTTTTTTTTTATAAATTTAGTCGTTGCCAATTATTTTTTTTTATTATTTTCTCCCCAATTTGGAAATTATTTTTAGGCTCAGCTCACCGCTACCACCCCTGCGCTGACTCGGGAGGGCGAAGACGAACACACACTGCCCTCCGAAGCGTGTGCCGTCAGCCGACCGCTTTTTTTCACACTGCAGACTCACCATGCAGCCACCCAAGAGCTACAGCGTCGGAGGACAACGCAGCTCTTGGGCAGCTTACAGGCAAGCCCGCAGGCGCCCGGCCAGTCTTGCAAGAATTATAGGATTGTAGAGATGCCACTTAATAAAACAATACTCTCACCTAGACTATGGCTGTGTGGTCCAGTGGTTAAAGAAATAGGCTTGCAACGGGCTTATAACCAGAAGGTCCCTGGTTCAAATCCCACCTCAGCCACTGACTCATTGTGTGACCCTGAGCAAGTCACTTAACCTCCTTGCTGATGCATAGTTCACACACCCTATCTCTGTAAGTCGCCTTGGATAAAGGTGTCTGCTAAATAAACAAATAATAATAATGTGGAAACTGACACCAGTAGACATAAGGAGGAATTAAGGTATACATAATGCTGAATGGAAAATTGATATTTTTCAAAAGAATATACAAAATGATCTAATTGATCCCAGAGCTACATCTAGTTGGCTCTTAAAGGATCCCATTCAGCATCAACATGGCTAGGTAACCCATTCCATACCCTCCAGGACCTAGACGGCTTCCTACGTGCCTTTGTGATTTGCTGCAAGTCCAGCAAGGCTTGGGTTCGGATATTACCGGCACACAGTTTGTATGCTATCTTGGATATCTCCACCCCTTCCACAGTGTCAGTTGGACAGAAACTAATAATACATTGCTTTCATGTAATTGTAACAAACAAAATAGTGTCATGAATCTTCTCCAACATCCACGTCCATTGACAATATAGGTTTCACATTTTCAGTTTTAGAAGAAACACACGTTTTTAGCAAGCATGCATTTTTTCTTTTACATGATATTACATGAGGTTAAAGAGAAATGATATCCATCCCTTCAGGACTTTCTTTCCTGTCATGAACCCTTTCAAGCCCAAGCATTTTTCAGAGAGATGCTCCCCCAGGACCAGGCATTTTTCAGTGGGATGCTCCCCCAGGACCAGGCATTTTTCAGAGAGATGCTCCCCCAGGACCAGGCATTTTTCAGAGAGATGCTCCCCCAGGACCAGGCATTTTTCAGTGGGATGCTCCCCCAGGACCAGGCATTTTTCAGAGAGATGCTCCCCCAGGACCAGGCATTTTTCAGTGGGATGCTCCCCCAGGACCAGGCATTTTTCAGTGGGATGCTCCCCCAGGACCAGGCATTTTTCAGAGAGATGCTCCCCCAGGACCAGGCATTTTTCAGAGAGATGCTCCCCCAGTACCAGGCATTTTTTGGCTGTATTTGACTCTCTTCCTATAAAAATATACTAGAAAATCTATTTTTTACAGTAGCATCTTGGAAATGCTATCCTTTTTTCAGAACACTCTGGGTAACATTATAAAGCACTTCAGAAACAATACAAACTTTTCGCTTTTTTTTTTCAACACAATATATATATTTTTTTTAAAATGTTAAGTATTTTTTATTATGTATTCTGCTTTATAAAAACTTGTATAAAACGTGTATAAAAACTTGTTATTCTGTGACCCGAGGGACCTTACAATACTTCCTGAAAGTGATTTCAATGACATAATACACATTTATTCTCAGGGTCTTTATAAGCAATAATGGACAATACTCTCGATTATTTTCTCAAAATAAATATTTATAAATAAAATAATAGTTATTCTTTCCATTATTATCAGTAATAAGGGAAAAAACGTACCTGATAAATTCAGTTCATGAAATAAAATCTGCTTATATCCACTTGTTTCTTGATATTTATAAAAATATTAAATGCCCCTCTCAGTGACATCACACAAAAAAAAAAAAACTATCAGGAATGAAATTGAATCCCTCCCTTATCCAATGGTATGTGTTTCAAGCCTGTGCTTTGTGTTTACACAATCACGGTCCTAGAAGTCCACTTCAGTATGATTGTGTTAACACGATCACGGTCCTTAAAGGGTTAACGGAACAGCTGCTTTCTCTAATGACTGACATTTTTATTATCATACATTTCTGTTTCTGTACATCACCTGCTTCCTAACCTACCCAAGTGTTGACATATCTACTGCTCATTAATATGGCAGCACCTGTCATTTTTCAGCCAAGTACAGAAGCACATTGCTGTTCTAATCACTTGTTTACTAGGTGGTTGTCACTTGTGATCTATAGGATATATCTGCATGGGACAGTAGCTGTGAAGCTCTAAAATAGCTAGGCTAATTCGAGTACCTGATTTGAATACTTTAATACATTAACACAAATTGCTGCCCACGGCCCTGTATTAAATTCTAAATCATGGAGTAATTGTATGGGCAGAATGGGCCTGTCGGTTATGGCTGACCATGGCCTAGACAGTTGTTTGTAATGGATTAGTTATTGTTGTGTTGTACTTTGCTACATTAGTTAGTGCTCAAAGAGATAACTCATTATATAACCAGTGTCATGTATATCATGCCTGTGAGATGTATGAGACCTTGGAGGATTGTTTCCAATCATCCTGGATTACGTGAAATGACATGCAGCTCCTTTTTCAGAATTATGTACAGCTTCAACATCCTGAAGCATGGTTGCAGTTTTAACATTCTTGCTTCCGTCCCAGAATTAGCGTCTTCATTTCTGCTGTCCTTAGTTTGAGGCTGAGACCCATTCTTGCAGCTGCTTTTGCAAACAAGTCAGCATTATTTTTCAGTTGTACTCTGAATTTGTGAATTGTATTTCCAGTTTATAAATCGAAAATGTACAAAGGAATTGCTCTGTCCAAAGTAAGAAAACTTTTTTTCCAGTAAGGTCAAATTGTTCATGTACAACACTATACATGTACAACACTATGAAGGCTAGATTATGATACTGGCTCTTAAATTATTATTATGTATTAGGGCGACTTACAATTGTTACAAGATATCACATTATTTTTACATACAATTACATTATTTTTTTACATACAATTACCCATTTATACAGTTGGGTTTTTACTGGAGCAATCTAGGTAAAGTACCTTGCTCAAGGGTACAGCAGCAGTGTCCCCCACCTGGGATTGAACCCACGACCCTCCGGTCAAGAGTCCAGAGCCCTAACCACTACTCCACACTGCTGCCCTTAAAGCTTTATGAATAGAGCCCAGAGACACTACATACTTGTATGTGTTTCTTAATCAGTGTCACTGTGTGTTCATCTGCCTGTCTCCTTTACACCATGCCTTATTCTGCCTGTAAGAGTTAATAGTATGTCTGTTTTTATTGGCCTGGGTGCCTGTTTCTGTTGAACTCAAAACTTGAATCTGTCTTTTTAACTGATTTCCCTTTTTTCACCTGTCCCGCTATCTGTTTCCAGCTAAAACATTTCAAGCTCTATGATCTAAGAGGTGTCATGTAAAGTTAGGCTTTGCAAGGTACTGGGTCACTGCTCTTTCATTCTTCACTCCCACACTCCTTCAGCACAGTCTATTCCACAGCACTTACCTGTTTACTTTATCCCATTGCTTCCTTCTAATCGAAAGTAAGCCCTTCTAACACACTTTATTAAAAACCAGGACAAGGTGAACAGCCTATAGTTTGATAAGGTCATGATCATGCCTCCTATAAATCTGGAACCCATAGCAGCAGGTACGGTTAAATAAGCAGAATATCACATCAGTTGCCTGCCCTGCAGGTTTCTGCTTGAGCTCACCAGGTGCCTGGTCAGTAGGGGCTGTTTTAGAGCAAAGAAGAGCCAATATGACACCCCCCCTGGAACCCCCATCAAAGACAAGCAACTTCGAAGAGTCAGGATGCAAACCTGCACTCCTCTCACTGTCTGGCTCACCCTGCTCATTGCATGGCTCTGCCTTTACCAGGGGTCATTCTAAGTAATAACTTGTAATGTTAACGTTTTAAAGTACATATAGCTAACTAAATAAATCTAGTAAATCTAATATACTATGTATTACCATCACTGTAGATCTCACATAGTCCTATATGAAAGAGGCACACATTATGTCAAACATGTATTTGGCATTTTTTCATTGCATTTATAAACAATAAAATTGGCTCTCATATCGACTCTTTTCAAGGCCGTACTTCCCGTTAAAGGAATGCATCCCACAGTGAATTGCTTCTGGGAGTTTGAGTCTTTGTAGGAAAAACAATATTGAATGTTTAGACCAGTAACAGAAGAACTGGAGGGAATGTTTTTAAGAACAATAAAGTAACAAAAACAAAGGTAAAGAAAACTTGCAGATATATTGGCTGAATCTCACAAATGGGTATTTGCATTACACGAAAAGGACTAGGCACTGGCATTATAATATTATCAAGATTTATATTTTTTTATTTTCTGTGTTACCAGAAGACTTCTGTAATTGTACAAGTATTTACTTCTAGCTTAACTGGTTGAGCCAGTCAAGGTTGGTGTACAGGTGGCAAAGGTGGGTAGGGCAATTTCCTATATTGCCACAACAAGAATACATACACACGCTATTTGCCATATTTCCCCATTTTATGGTCACCACCATGGCTTCCCATGACGCATTGTACTGATTTTAAAACCTCCTCCTCACATAAAGCTATTCATGGCTCTAGCCCTGCCTATTCATGTGAGTTACTTATTCCCTACAAACCAGTTCCTCCTTTGGTCTCTTGGTAATTCCAGGAACTTGATTAAAAACATGTAGTGCATGGGCTTTTAGTTCTCAAGCTCCTTCACTTTGGAATTCACTTCCAAGTTTTATTGAGAGTGCTGAGTCAATCAGCATTTTAAATCTAAGCTGAAAACATTTTTCTTTGATTTGGCCTCTCACTAATGAGCAGTTTTGAGCTCTTTTAGTTTGCTGTTTATTTCTATAAAGCGCCCTGAGATGCTTGTACATGCAGGTCGTTATATACATTTAATTGATAAGGTATGGTATATTGTTCAACCCAGAGATGAAATAGTGCTCCACCAATGCCAAACAAGGGGCTGCTTTACACTGACAGCTGACATACAATTATAATGGTTTAGAATCTCCATTATCCCACAGGTGTATCGCTGCAGGAAGATAATTACACACCTGTAAGATATCTGATTGGTTGAAAATGTTGCAAGTTATAATAGGAATCAGTTGTCTGTCTTTATTCCATCATAAATATAATTCCTGTAGTCTATATAAAGTTCACCTTCCATCAGAATACTAATTATTCATATCAAAATGTCACTGAACACTGACTGAAAGTAACACTTTACAAAATCTCTGCTCTGATGTGGAACTAAAAAAAAACTTTTCTGTTAGTATGGTCCTAGGGGGAAACTTCCTACTAGGATACAGGGTTAGAAACTAACGCTCGCCAGAATTAAACTGATGTATCTCAGAAGTCCTGTGGATGAGTGCTTAAAAAAAGTGTACAGATATACTTTCAAGTTAACAAGCTTGCGTTTAAAAAATACAGGAAAAGTAAATTTTCTATCGAGGTGTAGCAGTGGCTAATAACAATACATAATGCTTACAAAACAGTCACTCAGAACTGAAATCTCCACTTGTCATATCGAATTTTGCATTATTTTGAGATATGCAAATGCATCAGCGTTTCATTGAATTGTGTCCGTGTGATTACGTACAGTACATAACCTCGGTTATCTCGAGATCACAAAACAAATTATCTCAGGATCTCGACAATTCAAATTGTTTACGTTGAGATCACAAGAAAAATGATTTCTGTATTTCAACATTTCAGTTTGTCGAGATCACATGATCAATTATGAGACAAATTAATTTTGCATGTGAAAATTCCTCCCACCATTAACTTCCAGGTGTTCCAGGCAACGGGACCCCTCTTCACACCATAGTTTACGACCTGCAGCAGAGAATGCACGTGTAAAGTTTAGGCAGTGGTCTGTGGTGGTGTGGCATGAAAAATACATTAAAAAAAGATCACCAAAACAACAATAAGGGACTTAAAATTGTATTGTTCAATAGATCTCAAGAATCACAGTATGTTTTGATTGTTACCAGTCACACAAATACACTTGAAATGCTGAATTGTCAATTCCGTTTATAACAAGTGTTTTGAAGACATGCTGTAAATATGTATGTGCATGTTATGTTATATTTAGTTTATGTAGGCCTTATTATCCCCGCTATGGCTCAAATCCCCTGTGAGGGATACAGTGGCGGCGGTCTGTACATATGACACACATTTATTCATATATCTGTAGCCGCTTATCCAATTGTCCCGAAACTTGATATTAACATTATTTAGCTTCAGCGTCTGAGAATATCAAATTCTGGGGATACAAGAGGGTGTCTGTCTGTCTGTTCATCTGTATGTCTTATGTTTATGCATATATCTGGAGAACTGTTTAATACATTGTGATTAAAGTAAATATTTCATTGCTAAAAGTGCTGATCTGTACAAATTAGTCAAATGAAAATGTTACAGAGGCCAATTATAGATATGCTGTTTATGTCATTTTAGTTTATAAATGTTTCCTGTGGCAAGTCTCTACAGGCAAGCACCAGCTATTTCATTTTGTTTCCTTTTTCAGCAGTTGTTTTGTTGTGTTTGTTTGCTTCTGTCTCCTTATTGATGGGGTCTGGTTGCTTGAAATGTCACTGGTTTCTTGGAAAAAACGAAACAAAGGTCTTTACCGTCTTAATTTTTTTTTCTTAATTTTTTTTTTTTTTTAAGACCAATGATTATTTTTTTATTTTTTTTCCACCCAATTTGGAATGTCCAATTATGTTTTTTCTCCTCACAGACGTTCTGAGGGTGTGTGAGTGTCCTCCGATCTCACAAGCCTAAAGCCAGAATCACTTTTACGTCGAGCAATCCAGAGCAGAGGTGGGCAGGCTACTGATCCCGGAGAACAGAGATCAGCCCTGCATTTTATCCACTCTGAATGTGCTCTGTGTCTGGCCAGTAGGGTTCGCTGTTGTACGATGAGGATAAAGAGTCCCTGCTGGTTTCCCATCCCTCACCCCGGGAGAGTCAGAGCCAATGTGACGCCCACTTCGGAGTCCACAGCAAAGTTCAGCTTCTGTGCACAGCCCAGACGTGGACAGGCATCATCCGAGATGTGTGACTCATCCTGCGCTGCCCGCGGCAACACTTTAACTGGATGAGCCACTCGGGGACCCCTTTTCTTATTTTTTAAAAAATGTATTGACACTCAACTTACAATGTTTATTTATCAAACCAGGAATGTCTCTGTGCTTGATAAATGAGCCTAATTCTGTGCATATTTGAAATTAAGAAGTTCGAATTACAGTACATTGCAAGTAGGAAAAAAATGTTGTATACAGTTTTTGTCTTGGCTAGTACTTGGAAATCGCATTTACCTTGCGAAAATCCACACAGAAACGAGTGGTGGCGTCCTTCTTAGGGACCATCACTATAGGACTGCACCACTCTCTCGGGAAGGCTGAATGACCCAGATTGAGCACAGCCCCCACCTCCTTGCGGACTGCATCCCAGTGCCTTTTTGGGATCCGGTACGGTCTCTCCCTGACCCTGACACCTGGTGGAGTGACAACAGCATGTTCAATAATATTAGTTTCACTTAGTACATCAAAAAACATCACCAAACCCTTTCACCGACTCTTGCAGCTCCTGTTTCTGACCAGGAAGTAACTTACCCCAGCGGAATGTTAATTACCCTAGGTGGATTGACACTGGGGCCAAAATCCTCTTCCAGGTCGTCAGTAGCTAGACACAGGGCCTGTTGTACTGTTGCTCCTGGTGATGAGCCAGTTTTAAATTCTCGTGCCAAATGACCAACCAATCCCAGGTGGTCTCTAAAAAGTAGTACATGTGTCACTACATTTTTACCAGATGTAAAAAACGTGAACATATCACCCCTGTCTTGCCCAACTGCACTGGCTACCTGTAAAGTTCAGGATTATTTTGCTGCTCACCTACAATGCCCTTCATCACACAGGTCCTGAGTACCTCCTCAACCTGCTAACCCGCTATGTCCCAGACCGCAAGCTTGTTATCCCCATGCAAAAGTGCACCACACCTGGAGAATGCTCATTTAGCTTTATGGCCCCGACTCTCTGGAACTCTCTCCTAGCTTTGGTGCGGGATGCTCAAGACCCACTTGTTCTGTTTTGCCGTCCGTGCTCCTTAAGCCTGATATCTGTTATTAGCTGTTGTGTTGTTGCTATATTTTTTTCCTCACATCCAAAATGTTTTAGAATTCATTTTACATCCTAACCTTGTATTTACTGTATTATGTTTTTCACTATTTCATGTATTATGCATTTCACTGTATTTATAAAATAAAGACTGAGTGATTGATTTTTGGAATCATTAGTTTGCTCTTCCCACCCATCTCTTACCAGATCAAGGATACTTCGGGGTTGTCTCCCGTGCAGCAACTCAAAGGGAGAAAACCCTGTTGAGCTTTCTTTGTCTATCTTGATATTTATTTATTTCTTTTTCACTATCATATAAACACTGCCATTTAATATTGTATGAAATATTACATTTAATATTGTGTGAAAGCTAGGGCGTCTGAATTGCAAGCTGCATTGGAAGCATGTCTTTGGTTCAGTTCCCACACAGGGTTTATATTGCAAACTTTGAAAAAAAATTAAATGTATTTTATTTATGTGTAACAAACACATTTTTAATGTGAAAAAATGTAGTTGATATGAATGACACTTTCATCGATCATACATACTTTTGCACACATAATTTTAAGGTGCATATATATATATATATATATATATATATATATATATATATATATATATATATATATATAGATACACTACAGTCAAAAAGTTTTAGAACACCTCCATTTTTCCATTTTTTATTGAAAATTTATGAAGTTTAATGTCTCAATTTACTCTGAAATTAAAGCATAGAACAAATAAACAATTGGAGATAAAAAAAGAAATCATGGAATCGTTTTGCTTTTAACAAAATTTAATCTAAATTTTTGACTCATCAAAGTTGCCACCTTTTGCAGATATAACAGCCGAACATTGGATGGCATTCTTTCTACAATGGAAATCAAATATTGTTCGGAAAGTTCTTCCCAACACTGTTGCAGAAGTTCCCACAAATGTGTTGCACTTGTAGGTTGCTTTGCTGTTTCACCCTTCTGTCCAGTTCATCCCAAACCAGCTCAATGGGGTTTAAGTTTGGAGACTGTGCTGGCCATTCCATGATTTGAAGCCTACCGTCTTGTTCTTTTCTTCTAAGGTAGTTCTGACATAGCCTGGAGGTATGTTTTGGGTCATTATCTTGCTGTAGGATGAACCCTACCCACCTAGGCGTATACCAGAGGGTATTGCATGGCGATTGAACAAAATGCTGTGGTAGCAGTTTTGGTTCAGGGTGCCACTCACTCTGTGCAAAAGAGCCGACTCTGGATCCAGCAAAAAGAGCCCCAGACCATCACGCTTCCTCCTCCATGTTTGACAGTTGGTGTCACACCGAGGAACCATCCCAGGAGGCCTACTCGATTTGACAAAAAACGTGAAAAACCAGAAGATTTCAAATTTTGATTCATCGGTCCATAAGACCTTCTTCCAGTCTTCAGTAGTCCACTGGTGGTGCTTCATGGCCCAGGCAAGCTCTTTTTCTTATTTTGCCATCTTAGCAATGGCTTTATGTTCTGCCATTTCGACCTGTCAAACCTGCAAAGAAAAGTCTTCTCTTCACAGTTGAAACTGAGACTTGCTTACTTCGACCAGTGTTAGCTGTGCTTGAAGCTGTTGTCCTGTGAGCCGCCTATCACGCAAGCTGTTGACTCTCAGAAACTTGTTTTCTGATTCTGTTCAATGGCTTTGGGTCTGCCAGACCTCTTCCTGTCAGAGTTTCCTCCAGTTTCCAAGTGCCTTTTGATGGTGTAGGAAACTGTACTCATGACACCTTTGCTTTCTTTGCAATTTCTCTAAAGGAAAGACCTACACTTTTAAGGGTTATAATGGTCTGTCTGTCTTCCTTTGTTAATTGCCTTTTTCTCGCCATTATGAGAGCAATATACTACTTCCTGCAGTACAATACTGCCCAAATAATGCTTAAGAGGGTGTAGTAACACAGTCTGTTCCAACACTGCTTTTATACAGACAGAGGGTTTGTTGAGTAATCAGAAAAAGTTGGGACACCTGTTGGAATTGTTAGCATCAACTTTCAAGGCTTAATTTACTTCCATTGCTGCAGAACAGCTGTAAGTTGTTAACCCATTACTTGTTCCCTGAAAAAGGCCTTTTTGTATAACTCTGAAATGTACATTATTTTTCAGTTTTTGGTAACCTAAATTTTTTTTTAACCTCTGGCAGTTTGCCGCTTACCTTTGTACCATTTCAGGTTATTCACTGGACTTGAACTGCATTAAATTTCAATAAAAACTGGAAAAATGGGGGTGTTCTAAAACTTTTGACACGTAGTGTATATATATATACAGTATATATATATATATATATATATATATATATATATATATATAAAGGCAGGATTTGAACCCTAACTAGTCATACTTTCACTCCAACTACATAACCGCTGCTCTACACAGATTCACATCTTAACCCTTTCAACAGACTAGGCTAGTATTTACATTTACCCTTTCCAAATGGCAATACATTGCCTTAATTTCGGTTGAACAATTTTGCTATTCCCGTATCGTATATGTGTGTTATTATCCATTAAGTGAAAGAAGAAGTTATATCTGAAACAAAAAACACATTGGAAATGTGAAAAAACGCCAAGTTATCAAAAGTGTCCAGCAATTTAAAGTGGAGATATCAAAAACACAAGCCAATTTTCAAGAAACCATTGGGGCAACCTTGCCCAGCACAAAGCAAATAGGCACAACTGTAAAACTGATGGGGGCCAAGGTTGCCCCAATTGTTTCTTCTAACTTGTATAAAAAACACAAGCTAAGTTAGAAGAAACAATTGGGGCAACCTTGGGCAGCTAGAAGCAGATAGGCACAACTGTAAAAGCGGTGGGGGTCAAGGTTGCCCTAATTGTTTCTACTAACTTGGTGTGTGTTTTTCAGGCACAACGAAAGAGGATCAAACTTGCATCAAAAACACAAGCCAAGTTTTTCTTGCGTGCGATGCGTGCGATAGTCCATTTTAAAATATCAATAAATCGTGTAATATAAATGATACAGACAGATGTCCTGTAATATACATATGCATGAGAGAAAATGAAGGACATTTTGACATTTTTTTCAAAAACATGTGAGAATGTTATAAGAAGGTAAGCCTAGTTGCTCATTAAATATGGAAAAAATATATTTGGAGAATAAAAAAAGGATAAATAAACAGCACATAATTACTTGTATGGTTGGGACATGGGTATATATTTTACTCTACTGCTAAACTGGCTTACATATTGTATGTTTAATAGGCAGATATTTTGATTGAAATAATTAATCCGTCTTGTCAAGGTTATTTGCTGGTTCATTTTGCCTATTCTAGAAAATATGGAATTCCAATTAAATGCTGATGACACCAAATTCTAAGAATACACATACTAATTACTTCACAAAACTCGATTAGCACTAATCCCAAATAAGGTTATTTTAGGTAAGGTAGTCCAAGACTAGTGCTAATCATGGTCTGTAAAAAACGTCCAATAGCCTCAGTTAGTTCTGTATGTTAATTCTGTAATGTTTTATTGTTATGAATATAAAGCCTGAAGTATGTGAAACCGACTATGCTTTTGATAGGAATTCAAAAATGTCTTAACACACGTTTTGCAATGGGATTACAGAAGATAAGTAAGTGTATTTATGTCTCAGTAAGATAATGATTATTTAATGTGTCCCTTGAATTTGATGCATTTTGACCCATAGAACGATCGTCTATCATACCAAACTGACACTGGTCTACCACCCCCAGACATTCCATGCTTGGAACATGCATTTCCAAAATCTAGAAAACTGTAGTATGATGACGGTATGATGACAACAAAATTCTAGAAATTTGGGTGCCAAAAGTCATTGTAAACATAGCCACTGTCAGCTAAAAGCTAACGCTTCTAATTGTTTGTGACGTTTTGAGAAGTTTTAATCCCACTCATAAATATACTTGGTTAAGTTATGTCTAAACAGTTATCTGGGACAAGATTCTAGTTTTCACACCTCTTAACAATAATATTAAGCATTTTTTTTAACTTTTTTGTCAACATGTGATTAGATCTTTAACCAAGCTACCAGCGAACTTCAACAGGAAGACCTTGTGCTTGGAAGATGGGCAATAAAATGTCATAGACTGCTCCATGGCAACCCACTGGAAGAGAAGCTCATTGGGACAGATCTACAGAGTTGAAAGATATGGATGCGTCAACCCAGTTTTTCTTCAGTTTATAAATAAGACTGCAGCATTAAAATAAACACAACCCCTAAATTAAACAATCCAGGACACCTGCTGTGTCTTTAGAAGGTTGTAAGGTAGTCAGTGATGGACAAGATCTACCAGGGTCTGTGACAAGGAGTACTGCAGTAGTTTTTACACTGTGAATGTTTAGCAGCTGTCCTATAGGATTGCTAATGCTTTGTCAATGGAATATTAAAACAGTTATGGATTAAATTAGCTTTTAGAGTATTTCCAGGCAAATAATTTGCCACTGTTGCCAATTAGCAGTCATGATGTTAATACTAAAAATGGGACATACAGTATATACTTGAGACCCCGTGGCAAAGTGGTTTGCAGTGCACAGGTGTCGGGGTGATGCAGTGCTCAAGACAATGACAAACAACAAAGTACTGGTGAAATGGAGGTTTAATTGTAATCCAAAGTCTGACCACAATAATAAAGAAATGGAGATCTGGCAATACACAGTGATGTGTATTGCACAGTTCAGTAAACAACGGGTTGCAGTCCCAAAATAATAGACACAGTTAAACACACACACAAAACACAGACACAGTCACAAGTCCAGAGTGAGTGCTGTAGTGCTCGTGGTGAAATACAATTTTAATCCGTGAACAATGGTGCAGTGTTGTCCGGGTTTGTGCTGGCCTTTAGCGACAGCTCAGATCGTGTTAGCCGTCTAATAACAAGACTCGACAAAACAAACAAAACTAAATGGTAATATTTCGCTCGTCTTAACCATAAACAAAGGAACAGATCACCTAGCCACGTCCCCTATTTGTACCTTCAGCCACACCCCCTTGGTTAGCGAGTGCAACCGTTTCTCCTCCAATCCGCGGGTGCCACATCACTTTCCCTCTGGAGCGATGACTTAATGTACCACAGCTGTGCCCCCTTTCTAGATGGCCGACTTCCACCTAAGCCTGGGAATTCATTCTCAGGCCATCCAGTCCAGGGCACTCTGTCCCCTTTACACTGCGTCCTCACAGGTCGGGCAGGAGATTTATCACCAAGAATCATTCTGTCTCTGTCACAGACCCATATCATTATGTATCTGTGTTTAGAAGTTGTTTCAAAAGCCTTGGCAAACCAATAATACTATTACATAAGATATACAGTACTGTGCAAAAGTTTTAGGCAGGTGTGAAAAAATGCTGTAAAGTAAGAATGCTTTCAAAAATAGACATGTTAATAGATTACATTTATCAATTAACTAAATGCAAAGTGAGTGAACAGAAGAAAAATCTACATCAAATCCATATTTGGTGTGACCACCCTTTGCCTTCAAAACAGCATCAATTCTTCTAGGTACACTTGCACAAAGTCAGGGATTTTGTAGGCA
Organism: Huso huso; assembly: GCA_036884735.1. Taxonomy (NCBI): domain Eukaryota; kingdom Metazoa; phylum Chordata; class Actinopteri; order Acipenseriformes; family Acipenseridae; genus Huso; species Huso huso. The sequence goes on from CM072668.1 coordinate 33,165,181, forward strand.
TATAGTCAGGTGTATGATTAAACAATTATACCAAACAGGTGCTAATGATCATCAATTCAATATGTAGGTTGAAACACAATCATTAACTGAAACAGAAACAGCTGTGTAGGAGGAATAAAACTGGGTGAGGAACAGCCAAACTCAGCTAACAAGGTGAGGTTGCTGAAGACAGTTTACTGTCAAAAGTCATACACCATGGCAAGACTGAGCACAGCAACAGGACACAAGGTATTTATACTGCATCAGCAAGGTCTCTCCCAGGCAGAAATTTCAAGGCAGACAGGGGTTTCCAGATGTGCTGTCCAAGCTCTTTTGAAGAAGCACAAAGAAACGGGCAACGTTGAGGACCGTAGACGCAGTGGTCGGCCAAGGAAACTTACTGCAGCAGATGAAAGACACATCATGCTTACTTCCCTTCACAATCGGAAGATGTCCAGCAGTGCCATCAGCTCAGAATTGGCAGAAAACAGTGGGACCCTGGTACACCCATCTACTGTCCGGAGAAGTCTGGTCAGAAGTGGCCTTCATGGAAGACTTGCGGCCAAAAAGCCATACCTCCGACGTGGAAACAAGGCCAAGCGACTCAACTATGCACGAAAACACAGGAACTGGGGTGCAGAAAAATGGCAGCAGGTGCTCTGGACTGATGAGTCAAAATTTGAAATATTTGGCTGTAGCAGAAGGCAGTTTGTTTGCCGAAGGGCTGGAGAGCGGTATACGAATGAGTGTCTGCAGGCAACAGTGAAGCATGGTGGAGGTTCCTTGCAAGTTTGGGGCTGCATTTCTGCAAATGGAGTTGGGGATTTGGTCAGAATTAATGGTCTCCTCAATGCTGAGAAGTACAGGCAGATACTTATCCATCATGCAATACCATCAGGGAGGCATCTGATTGGCCCCAAATTTATTCTGCAGCAACGACCCCAAACATACAGCAAAAGTCATTAAGAACTATCTTCAGCGTAAAGAAGAACAAGGAGTCCTGGAAGTGATGGTATGGCCCCCACAGAGCCCTGATCTCAACATCATCGAGTCTGTCTGGGATTACACGAAGAGAGAGAAGCAACTGAGGCTGCCTAAATCCACAGAAGAACTCTGGTTAGTTCTCCAAGATGTTTGGGCCAACCTACCTGCTGAGTTCCTTCAAAAACTGTGTGCAAGTGTATCTAGAAGAATCGATGCTGTTTTGAAGGCAAAGGGTGGTCACACCAAATATTGATTTGATGTAGATTTTTCTTCTGTTCACTCACTTTGCATTTTGTTAATTGATAAATATAAACTATTAACATGTCTATTTTTGAAAGCATTCTTACTTTACAGCATTTTTTCACACCTGCCTAAAACTTTTGCACAGTACTATATATATATATATATATATAGTAAAAGAATCCGCCCTCACTGCGGTTCGTTGCCCCTTTAAAAACACTGACCCAGGCACAGAAATGGATTTTTAAAGCGCGGTTGCGCTATTTTTAATGAAAACACAAAAACACAAAATAAACAAAACAAACACCTAGCTCTCTTTGAGCAATAACTAAACAGAAAAAGAACCTAAACTAAAACAGGACAGCTAAGCTGTTTACCTGTACAAAAACAAAACAGAACAACACACACAAAAAAGGCTTCACACTACCTTTTCTTTTAATTACGGCTGTACCCACACACCAGCACAGCCGGGTTTCTACCCTCTTCAGCAGCCGCCCAGAGCAGACTAACTGCTCTCCTTTTAAACCCTGCACCTGGCTCCAATTTTCAATAGTAGCCAGGTGCAGGTAATGATTAATAATAAAACAATTAACAAAAGACAATTAACAAAACAATTAAACAAGACAAATGTGCATTCTGCATATGTTTTTTCTGCAGAGAGGTTTTAACCCCCTCCCTGCTGTCTCACAATATATATATATATATATATTAACTGGTTAGGTTTTAGTTTTTTCATTGGGTTGTGAGGGAAGAGGCAGAGAATCCCTTTCATTTCCAGATGTAACCATTGCTTCTGAAGCACAGTAAGTGTGATTTGTCTTCTCTTTATACTTGTTCATACACATTAGAACAAAAAAACACACTTCAAGATTAACTGTGCATGCCTTGAAGGGAACATGTTGTCCTGCTCTGCTGTAATATCATTTAAACTCGGTACTGTGGGTGTAATTTGATTCTTATCAGTTTATGCAGAATTGTGAGGGGGCATCACAGCTCTCCTTCAGGGCTTTAGTGATGAATACGTTGGCAGCTTCAACGTTGTGATCAACACCTTCCGGGTCTCTCCTCAGAAGTATGTCATTATCATTATGTGTCTGTGTAATGGGGGGTGTTGGTAACAGTGTGGTACATATTTATTTTCTTTAATTGTGAATTTGCATATTTGTATGCGCCATGTGATAATGTGTATGGTTTAATACAGTATTGCAGTATGTAGGAGATGCGTTTAGTATATGCAGTATTGCTCTTACTTTATACGAGGCTGTGTGGTCCAGTGGTTAAAGGAAACAGGCTTGTAACCAGGAGGTCCCCGGTTCAAATCCCACCTCAGCCACTTACTCTGTGTGACCCTGAGCAAGTCACTTAACCTCCTTGTGCTACGTCTTTTGGGTGAGACGTTGTTGTAAGTGACTGCAGCTGATGCATAGTTCACACACCCTAGTCTCATATCTTGTAAAGTGCTTTGTGATGGTGGTCCACTATGAAAGGCGCTATATAACAATAATTATTATTATTATCTTTATTCTGCCGTATCAGCTGATTGAATTCTATAATGATTGTGACTGATTACTGCATGATGTGCAGTGTAATCTCTGTTTGGAATTGAAGAAGCCAGCTACTTTGAGTCTGCATGTTGTTTATACTACTTTATAACATGGCTTGGAAAAATAACAGACTCTGATTGGTTAAACAGCATCACACGACTGTGCGTATATATAGCATATAGCATGGCTTGCATACTAATGAGCCGCTTCACACTAAATCATTACGCACCACTACATTCTAAATTCCATGACAAACTGCCATTTTATTTGTTATTAGTTACAAACAGCCACAGCCAAAATGAGTGACATTTCACCTATTTCCTTTAATATATTTGGGGATGAAACTCCACATAACTGGTACAACACCAACTTTCTGAGTGAAGACAGCAGACCATCTGAAATAAATAAATAAATAAAATAAGTGCACCATCAAGAGTAGACACATAACAGTAAATGAGGAACAGCTAAATGAAATAGAAGAAAACAAAGATTGAAAAAACACACACAAAAACTACAGCATGGGCTGGTTAATGTACTTAAAGAAAAAATATATGGACATTCATTTTATGGAAATAAGTCAAAAAATCTCAACAACATTAAGGGAATTTTATGCCAGTGCAAGAAGTTCAACTGGGGATCGGTATTCAGTCTCCAGTTTTATAACGCTGAACTGGACTAATACAAATTTTAACATTAGAAGTTTTAACATCTCGACTGACAGCGAGTTTAAAACCAGCAATAATGTATTCCTGTCAGTCAGGAAAACTCTTAGAAAAGCAGGTAAAGACAAGGCCAGACACCACCCCCCGAATTACCGGCCTGGATTTGAAGGGTCTGCGGGAAACTGAGGCACTGTCCCCTGACACCGCGGTCGGATTGGTGCGTAAAGTCTGGTTCGATCGTCAAATTAATCTGGCACGACTTGGACGCGAGGGTGTTCGACAACTAACAAAAACATCTTCTGAGATCCAAAAGGATGAAAACGTACTAGAATATGTGTGCATTGCATATAACAAGTTCACAAACTCACCTCAAGATCCAGCTTCAGTCTCCATTGCAGCTGCTCCCCTTACTTCCTTAGTGTTATTTGAAACTCCCCCCATCATCACAGCTTGTGCTCAGTCCTCTAGTTTCTAGTGAGATGGCACTTTCGATGCAGAAATTCACAATAAACAAACATGCAATTTATTTTCAATAAGCGAACAATGAATTAAATTAAATTAAATCTGGGACTATATTACACTGCGGATGTATACACAAAAAAAAATTTCTGGTTTTGTCTTAATTTAAATGTGTTTTAATTATTTTAATTATTTTTCTTCTCACAAATGACAGGTAGCCTCGTTATAAGCGGTTTAAACCACTTCGGGTCGTGTGGTTCCGATGATATATACCACTTCTGGAGTGGTTAAAGACGTGGTATATATCATGGGATCCGCATGGCCCGTCATGGTTTATACCTTACGTTTAGAATAAAGCATTGCCCTTTAACTATGGTTATCAGTGTCTCTGTCTCTCTCTGTCATGGTGCATGCTGGGAGTGTGTGGAGTTTGGGTGAATGGCTAAGTGAGATGCTGTGAGTAACTCTATCTTTTAACTTTTCTACACTGTTTTAGTCATTTGTTTGCACTCTTCTTAATTGTTTTTGTACGTATTCTGTGGTTTTATAATGCTTTATGGCTACTATGGCCCAAAGAGGGGGGAAGACCTGGTCTGTGGAGGATTGTGTACTGGCAGTGGGTAGGATAGTAGGGTGTAATAATGTAAAGTAATAATGTAAAGTCTGCGTCACATATGAATCGAGCCATGATGATTTCTCTCAGTGATGAGACTCTAGTGAATAGATCAATTTTATAGAGCAGAAAAAGGAAAGTGGTTGGTAATGATAACATCAATATGCTCAGTATTTTTAGATTATTGCTAGCCACTAGGATTAGGCTGGAGCATAGTTTCTTTAAAATGATGAACAACATAGACACATTTAAATGTGTGTAGTGTGTATACAGTGCTGTGTGTGAGCTGCAAAATAATGAGCTAGTCCTGCTGTTTTAATGGTTTTAAATTGCAGTTTTGCACTTTCTTGTGGTTGTTTATTCATAAATTTGATATGTTGTAGGGGATAGAATGTTTTGATTTGAGAAAAATGTCTTTTTCGCTTTCTGTTGTTTAATTTTTGTTGAATATTTGACTAGATTTAAAAGTCTCTCTCTCATGGTGCACCCTGGGAGTGTGTGGGTAGAGTTTCTGAGTTAGTGTGAGCTGCAGTTCTTTCTTTTTTCTTACTTTTTACTGTTTTATTAGAGGATTCGTTCAAAGTTTTGGGTGTTGTTTTCAGAGGGGGGCTGACATTTGTCAGCCTTTCCAAATCATCATGATAAGTTCAGGGGGAAAGGATCCCCTAGTTCTTCTTTTGAAAAATGTACCCACAGGCATAGAGTTAAGATCGCTCCTGAACAATTTTGCCCCCTGGAAATGTGTGTGTTGGTTTCGGGGGGGGTTGTAAAATGTGAAAACATTAGATCTGCTGCCCAAATGAACGGTGCTATTGTTGTGTTTCTCTCCAGCATGGAGTTGGTAAATGGTTTAGTTGAACAGGGTATAGCACTGCACGGTACATTTACACCTGTGTTACCCCTTGCTACTCTAACAAGAAAGCTCACTTCATCTAATGTGCTCCCATTTTTACGCAGTTAAACATTAGAGAGGGGATTGGCCAGACACAGGCAGATTGTGTCTGGGATCAAGATAATCCTGCTGGGGATGTAAAGCTCAGCAGCTGAAACACATTGTCTTGTTCTGAAGACAACTGTATATGATTCTTAACAATATAAATGAAGACCTAAATGTTTGAAGTTTCAAATTGATAATTATGTATGGCAGGGCAGCACGAGTGCAGAGACTGTCAGGTGGCAATGCAGAGACTCGGAGGCAGGAGCAGCAGGTTGAAAGCGTAAATGCCCGTATTTATTAAAAAACAATTAACCCAAACGGGCAACAGAAATCAACAAGTTAAACAAAACCATTCTTAACACTTACTGTAGAAAACGAAAAGGAAATCACCTACACACGCACACCTGGAGACAAACACTCTCTAGGGCTGCTGCCCTGAATGGAACCTCTAGCTCCCTTTTATACACCTGTGCGAACATCTATTTGCACCAATTAACTAATTATCCCACCACCGCATTCTCATATGTTTTTCAGGGAAGCAAAATTAACCCCTTCCCTGTCCATCACCAGCACAAACACACACTATTTACATAGGCAGTGCTCCCGCCACACATCCACCTCCCCCTTAAAGTTCCAATAGAGACAGTCATAGTCCCAGCCCAGGAACAGAGGCAACCAGATATGCTGACAGCTGCAAGGCTGGCTCCTCCAGCAAAGGCAATGCTGTCAGTGGAAATGCTGCCAGTGCACAGACTGGCTCCTCCAGCCTGGGCAATCCTGGCAGTGGAAATTCTGCTCTTGGCAAGTCTGGCAGCAGCAATGCTGACAGCGACAACGCTGTCAGAGGAAATGCTGACAGTGGCAAGGCTGGCTCCTCCAGCCAAGGCAGGTCTTGTACCGGTGTGGTGCACTCTGAAAGTGGCGGTGGCGTGGGCAGCAGTAATGTTGTCCTCAGTGTGGGACACTCTGGCAGTAGTAGCGGATATGATAATAAGATAAGACAAGGGGTTCCTGCATCAGCTCCATGCTGCTTGACCTCCATAGGGGTTGTTGCTCCTGAGGGTTTTTTTTAGGAACATCAGCTCCCCCACCACAGCCCCCATTTCCAAGACTGCTTGTGACCCCTGCACTGAACCAAAACGCCAGCCCACCGGGGCCCCTGCTTAGCGTGAATGGTCAAGGGTAAGACCATATATAGGGCTACTGATTTTCCACAATCGCGGACTCCAGTTTTCTGCGTTTTTTTTTCTCACACCCAGCCAAGTTGAGTTAATTCATCAAGTGACTTCACTCACTGCTGAAACTCAACATGGCGGCTGCACCAACGAAGAAAGAAAATGCAATGCTTCAGTACAAGACAGAGCTAAAAATAAATCTGATTATCTATATGAGGATGGTAGGATACTATTCAAGTTTTGCTGTCATGTACGAGTCAATACCATTAAAAATCATATTGCCAGTCATAAACATGTAGAGAACAAGAAAGCAAATAAGATGGCAGCAATGGCAAATCACTGCATTCTTCTATGCTAAAAAACTTGAACCTATGGTACTGCGCTCGACAGGACTTTCCCGAAGTAAGCCAAATGAATTGTTTAATTATTGTTTAGTTTATTTCTTTCCACGCTACCTGCCTTTAATAAAGCTATACTTAGCAATGTTAAACCATGGTCCAGTGGTTAAAGAAAAGGGCTTGTAACCTGGAGGTCCCCGGTTCAAATCCCACCTCAGCCACTGACTCACTGCGTGACCCTGCGCAAGTCATTTAACCTCCTTGTGCTCTGTTTTTCGGGTGAGACGTAATTGTAAGTGACTCTGCAGCTGATGCATAGTTCACACACCCTAGTCTCTGTAAGTCGCCTTGGATAAAGGCGTCTGCTAAATAAACAAATAATAATAATAATAATTATATTATCTGACAATGAAGAAACAAGGTACAATATGTGAATTAGATAATCTATAGGTCTGCTGCTAAAACGGATCATGAGTTAGTGTGTCTTTCTTTGCACTTAATGGCGGGCTCCCGAGTGGCACATCCTATAATCTGGATGTCGCCGGTTCAAGTCCAGGCTATTCCTTTGCCGACCAAGGACGGGAGCTCCCAGGGGGCAACGCACAATTGGCCGAGGGCCACCTGGGGGGAGGGAGGGTTAAGTCGGCCAGGGTGTCCTTGGCTCACCGTGCACCAACGACCCTTGTGGTCTGGCCGGGAGCCTGCGGGCTTGCCTCTAAGCTGCCAAGGGCTGCGTTGTCCTCCAACACTGTAGCTCTGGGTGGCTGCATAGTGAGTCTGCAGTGTGTAAAAAAGCGGGCGGCTAACAGTACACGCTTCGCAGGACAGCGTGTATTCGTCTTCGCCCTCCCGAGTCAACGCAGGGGAGGGGAGAAAATAACAAAAAACTAATTGGCGACTACTAAATTAAAAAAAAAATGCAATTTATTAAACTGCTTTCTATTTGTTTATACCCCTTATCGACCTTGTTTATATATATATAATTTATTTGTATTGGACTTTGGAGTTTGCGAGGGTTGCCCCAGGATGGGCTCTCACTCCGGCGGCATGGCGGGACTGACACGGCTTCACTTGATAGTGGGGTCTCGGTGGAGGGCGGTCTGCTTTCCATCGGTAAGATCGTTGGCTTTAATAAGTCTGTTTCCCGAATGAATAAAGCCTCAGTTGTGTTTTTAAGTCATGAAACTCGTGAATAAGATTGTTGAAGAAGGTTTTAGTGTTAATGGAACATTTTTAACAGCAATGCCCCTATCAACTCCGCTTAAAAAGGCCACTTTCCCCCTTTTATCCCAAATGTTATGACTGAGCATGAGCCAGCGAGGTATGGTAAAATAATGCCCCCCATGAGAACAATCCCTTTAGGCTGCAAAAACCCTGACATCAAACATGTAATGTTTTATCGCAGGCAGGTGTTTGTGCTGCCGCACAACCCTGGGGAGGAGCTCAGTGTAGCTTGGAAATGCATTATTGAGGGAAAATAATAGATACTTTTTTGCAACAGCAGATTCAATTAAATGTTTTAACTGTAGAGAAAAGGGACACTTAAAATCTGCCTGCCCAAAATTGAGAACGGCGACTGGTGCGGAGGGCAGCGCAGATGAAGGGGTAGAGGCTGGTCAGGCCTGGGGTGATCAGGGAGCTCAGGTGGAGGGGGCGACAGGGAGACCTATGCCTGCACCCCAGGCTAAAAGAGGGACTGCTGTGGCTGAACACACCCCAGAGCACCAGGCCACTGTACCAAAAAACTCTCCTGATTCAGAAAGCATCTTTACCATGGCCATTCAAAAGAGAATGATAACAAAAAAGCAATCGCATACTTTCGACTGATCGGAGGTCGGGGGGAATCGAGTGGGAGATGTCCGCAGATGGTGAAGAAGGCGAGGAGGAAGGAGAGCTCTCTGACACCTCGCTGTTCTATGACATCTCGGCCAGCCAGCCCAAAAATAAAAAGCTGTACTCGGTAGAAAAGTTCAACAAATTCCTTGAGGAAACAAAAGGTTTTAGAAAAGCTACTTTAGTGGAGTTTGACAGGAAAAAGATATTGTTTGAAGAAATTTGTATGTAATGTTAGAAAAATTGTTAATAATTTATAGGGCTTTTAAATGGATCGATTTACTTTTATAGCTTTTACCCTTGTTTCTTGTTATTTTTTATTGTCCTTTTATTTTTTATCCTCCATGGAGAAATTTATTTTTAGCTCTTTTAATGTAAATGGCTGTCATGATTTTAATAAGAGAGCCTAGTTATTTAATTTTATCGAGCACAAAAAGGCGATTGTTTTTTTAAAGCAGGAGACTCACTCTGACAACAACAATAAAGCGCTTTGGCTGAAAGAGTGGAAGGGGAGGTGTTTTTTAGCTATGGCTCGAATGTTCGTGGGAGGATGGCTGTTTTATTTTCACTAGGATTGAGAGCAGAGGTTGTGGCTGTGGAGGTGGTAGTGCAAGGGAGGCTTTTAAAAGTTGTACTGAAATTAAATGGCATTTTTATCTATTTTTTTTTTAGCATTTATGCCCCCAATTTAAGCGGTGAACAGATTTTATTTTTAAAAAAATTAACCTGATTTTAGAAATGTGTGACTCAAAAAATGTAATACTGGTTGGTGGGCCTTGAATTGTATGTTTTATTTTAACTGATTTGAGCTAGTTGACGTCTGGAGAAACATATACAGCACTACTAAACAGTTCACTTGGATTAAAATGAGAAATGGTCACATATCTGGAGCACGTCTAGACCGTATATACAGTATATACACAAAAACACAACCTAACAGAATCACTCAAAGCAGCTTTCATCCCACATCTCTGTCTGATCATCATGTCATCACTACTTTCTTCTGCTTACCAACACACTAAATCCTACTGACACATTAATATCAATCTGTTACAGGACACTCAGTTCAGTCTCTTTCACACTGTTCTGGGATAACTGGAGGATAGAGAAGAGGCACTTCTCCAGTTTGAGGCAGTGGTGAAACATGGGGAAAACTCAAATAAAAATGTTCTGCCAGCAATACACCTCAGTACATCACTAGACAGGTAAATACAGCAGTCAGTCAGTTAGAGAGTGACATTTTAGAGATTGTGAGAGCGCTGGGAGGCCAGGGCTCAATGGGGGAGTATGGCAGCCTGAAGGAGAGGAAGCAGCGCCTGGGCAGCCTGCCGGAGGAGGTCAAGGTGCGCTAATCAGAGCAAGATTCATCGAACTAAAACACATGTACGCCCCCACAGCCTTCTTCATTGGCTTGGAGAGGAAGGCAGCTGAGCAGAAACAAATATTGCTGTTGAAGCTGCCTGGGGGGAGAGAGAGGTCTCCAGCCCTGTAGAAATCCTCCAGGCCACGGTGGTCTTTTACTCTGAACTGTACTAGGCTGAGGGCTGCGACCAGGACGAGATGGAGCGACTGTCGGATGGTCTCCCCAGCCTGGGGGGAGCTCATGACTGCCGTTGCACAGCTCTCCAATGACACAGCACCTGGGCTAGACGGACTGCCAGCTGAGTTTTTTAAACGTTTTTGGAGTTGTCTGGGCAGTGACCTACACCAAGTGCTGGAGGAGTGTGTGGTGGAGGGAGAGCTCCCCCTGAGCTGCCACAGGGCAGTACTGACTTTGTTGCCCAAGAAAAGAGACCTCTGCAAGCTAAAAAATTGGCAATCGTCCTGTGTCTTTGCTGTGCTGTGATTACAAGCTTCTGTCCAAAGCACTGGCTGCCTGCCTTAGAGACTGCATGAGTGAGAAAGGTGGCACCCCCCTGCCTCCGGCGTTCATGCGGCTGAACTGGGAGGAGGTGTTGGAGAAGGTGGCAGGGAGGCTGTAGAGCTGGCAGTGGCTGCTGATCTGCCTGTCCTTCAGGGGGAGGGTCCTGGTGATCTGGGGGTCGATTTGGGGGAGTCTATGCTATGGCACAGACTGGTGTGTCTGGACCTTCCCCCAGGTCAAGCTGGTCAACTTCTTCTGGAATGGAAATCACTGGTTGCGGCCAGCCATGCTGTACCTACCCGAGACGATGAGGGGCAGGGGCTGAGCTAATAGAGTGGTGTTGGAGGAGCGGGTTTGAGCAGATAGATTGGACTGAGTGGTGTTGGAGGAGCGGGGCAGAGCTTCCGCGGCACTGGGCCTGCGCTCGGTCTGTTTTGTGGAAAAGGTGCTGGTGGAGATTAAACCCTCCTTGAGCCCTGCTGTGGCGGTGTTGGAGGAATAGGGGCGGAGCGGCCTGGGATTCTACTATCCCTGGACAATGAAAAAGATCTGACATTCCACTCTACAGAGAAGAGACAGCTGTACAGCCTCACTCTCAAAGCTTGTCATTACACCCAGCTAAAAGACCTGACCGACACCAAATGAAGGGCTCATATGGCAGTGAGTGAGTCAGTGCGGCTGGCCTGGAGGGAGCTGTACTGCCCAAGCACCAGCACATCCTCCATGGCATCATGGCCATGAACTGCCTGCTGACTGAGCCAGGTCAACCCAGGAGTGGGGGGTGCAGTGCCCCTTTTCCCCCGTGGTGAGGCATTCCACCTCTTCAGTGGACACTTTTTACTATTTTAGTGGATCTACTGGCGACCCTCAGGGTGCTTTTTACTAAAACTGTTGATTTTTAATATTAACACTAGAACCGCCACCGCAGTCATTTTGACGGTTTTCATTTTAAAAATGTAAATTACTCTGCATGTGTGAAAGACACGCGGTTGTCCGTTCTTGACTTTTCCTAAAGACATGTATTAAATACCCTGATGGCATTTGAAAGGCAGGATCACAAAAATAAAAATGTTATAATCCCCTCTACCTATAACCGCCAGAGCAGTCATTTTGACTGCCTTTTACAATACATGTTTTGATTTTGAATATAACCTACAATATTCTATTTTATTTTTATATACAAGCCTGTTGTTATCTCATCTGGACCTGCCAGCCATCATCTCCTTTGTTTTGTACAAGGAATGCATCTGGGAAAATATCAGTTGGAGAGATTTCATCTTGAAGCTAGCCACAGCACTTCAGCAGAAACATTTCAATCAGAAAACTGCAAAGCAGCAGGCTGCAGCAGCTCAACCTGGATTCTGTGCTGCACCAAGTGACACACACGCATATGTTACTTTTGTTTTAAATTAAAAACTACTTTCGTTTTTACAGTTTTGAATGTACAGTACTTATAGCTGTTTACACCTGTTTACACACTAGTTTCTTTTGAAATGTTTATTTTATTAGTTTTTCATTTTTTGAAGTAGTTCTTTATATGCATAAAGTTAGAAAATAACCTCTTTAATGTTTAATTGTTCATTTAAATACAGCGTTTCGGCTGTGCACATGTTTGATATGATGTGCTTGAATAAAACTTTTGAGTTGTATCCGATAGTTTGTCTTTCATTTTAATACTGATGTTGTTTAAAATGTAACCTTCACAATGACTACCAGCGGTGGTTTAAAATCCTGCAATTGCATATATCCTTTCAAATATTTGAGTATTCTGACCAATCCCTGCACAGATGAGACCAGGAAACAGGACTTTCAATGAAATAAGAAGTACTTTTATTCAAAATTAACAAATAAATTAAGCAATACTGAATTTAATAAAAAGGAAAATAAAAATCCTAACCCTCATCAGGGTATTAGCTACACTTTGACTTTTTATGTCCCTCTCTATTCTGTTAACTAATGAAAAATAAAAATGCTAAACAAAGACTGAAAACACAAAAGTTAGTTTGGGAAATCTTCTCTGGATTTCCCCTTTGGAAAAGTACACTTTTTGTCTTTGCAATTTTTCGTAATCCACAGTCTTTGTTTCTTCACGTTTCTTTTATATTGTATATAGCAAAATAAAAAGGTAAAACAAGTCTCGAACACAAAAACAATAAATATCATCCAGGTCAGGCTGGGTACCTCGCCTTCACTGTTCCTAGATTTCAAATAAGTTTCTCTCTCTGCTCTCGTTCTCGCTCCTAACACCCACCCTGAGTGCAGAGAGCTGCAGGCTTTTATGCAGGTGACCATCTCCCGATTAGCAACAATTACACAACTAATTAAACTTGGGAGATTATTCCTGGCAGAGGACGAACACCAATCTCACCTCTGCCAGAACACGTTTTTAAAATAAATACAATAACAAAACATACGGCGCTTCGCCGACAAATATATACTTAAATAAACTATGTACTTCAACATTTCCTTTTGTAATTTTTGTTTATCTTGCTTAATCTGCATCTGCGGGTGTATTTGGCGGCATTTTAAATCAGGAATTGATTTCTGTGCCGTCTTTTGTTGAGTAACAAATTCAATTGACTGAATTTTGTAACCAGATATTTTTATGACATGTTTTTGTTTTTGATTAAGTTCACGGGGCGGGAGCCAGGCTACCTGTAGTGACGTCGCCTGACTTCTCGGAGAGCCGCCCACAGTTAGGACCAAGCCCTCGGCAGGATGAGGTCCGAGTCATGGTGAAGTCACCGCCACAGTTCGGTGAGACTGCATCGTGGTGAGGCAACCTCCAGGGCTGGGCGCACGGCACCCTCAGGGACATAGAGTTTGTAAAGATTGAATACATATAGAAAAGGGGTCCCCGTCTCTTGGGGGACCGGACATAAAGAAGGGATCCCCATCTCTTGGGGGATCCGACATACGAAAGAGAGGTCCCCATCTCTTGGGGGTCCACCGCTAAATAATCCTGTATGTGCAGACAAACAAAAGAACCGCCAATGCATATACAAAGAAAGAAAGAAAACATTTTAACACAGAAAAGAAAGTTAGTAACTGGCTCCCTACTGACTATGTGAAGACCCTCCGCTCAGTGGAAAGGAAAAAATCCCCTTTCTTTTTAGTGGGAAAACCTTTGGTGGTCCCGACGGAAGGGTTGTCCCCACTCCGGACATGCTAGCAACAGACTGTTGTGCAGCAGATATCTCAGATGGGGAAGAATGTATGTATGATTCAACTGCTGATGAGGTACAGTGCCCCATATTTTTAATTAGATGCTGGTTAATCTTTTCTCTTGCTGCTGATGTGGCTGCCCGATTCTGAATGAATGAGTATAGAATTGTGGGGGAAATCCTGCTCTGGAAACCAATGTAGACAGATGAGATGTGAACCAATGTCTGGATATAACAGTCCGGCTTGAATCGATGAACAGGGGGTCAGAATTCAAAATAGGTTTGGGTTCTGCGATATATTTCTGCATGGAAGCATACAGGCATAGAGGAGAGTCAATTGTTGATAGTTGAATAAATTGACCTTGCCGGAGCTGCGCAGGAAGAGTATAAAGAGGGATTCCAAGATGAGCGTGAGATCACTGCAGCGAATACCAATCATAGGAAAGCTGGCAATTTTAGGAACTGCATATTCTGAGAATCTTAAAAAATTGTATTGTGAAGTCCAGCGCCATTATATAGCGCCTGCCCCATTGCCACATGTCAGAATTTCTGGGCGTGGCATTTAACATATTTGCCGAAGCGATTCTGATGACAGAGCAGTGGGTCCCAATTAGACAATAGAGCACTGCGTGAAGACCTGCTGAAACCAGGTTTATTTAATGGCGCAATCGGGAACATTGTTATTGAACACACTAGAAAATGTAAACTAGTCAGCAACTTACAGAACGAGGAAATCAAAGAAGCAAAAGTAAAGACGAAGAAAACTACAAAACATAAGAACCTGAACAGTATTCTTTATAAATTAACAATGAACAAATATATGAATAAAATATCCTCTGTTGCAGAAACAATGCAGTACTACAGAGTGCTTACCAATGAAAGATGCAGGAGTGGCAGAACATTGAGGAACAATGTCAGCAACAGCTGAGTTTAAATAAGCAAACAGTAACTGATATCTGTCACTTACTGCAGGCAGATCTAGCAAACGAAAGTGGGAGATATAATAGTTTGCCTGTAGCGGTAATAGTACAGGCAGCTTTAGCTTTTTACACCACTGGTTCCTTCCAAAGGACTGTAAGTTATGCTACAGGTATTAGCCACTGTGCGGTAAGCCGAGGTGTACAAGAGGTGACTGCAGCTTTAGTCAAGCATGCAGGGAAATTCATTATATTTCCATTGTCTGGCGAGCTGCAACAGCAAACAAAGCAGAGGTTTTTAGCTAAGTGTGTTTTCCCCAAGGTCCTTGGACAGATTGCACATGACAAACAGCTACGAGCACCCATGCAGAATAGTCACCTTTACATAAACCGTAAAGGTGTCCATTCTGTGAACATGCAAGTAGTCTGTAATGCAGACAATATCATCACACATGTGTATGCAAACTACCCCAGTTCAGCTCATGACTCGTTCATTCTTGCAAACTCACAGCTAACAGCGTTGTCTGAGCAAGATGACAGTCTGAACAGCTGGCTGTTAGGTGACTATGGATACCCACTTAAACACTGGCTTATGACACCGATTTACAAAGCCTAAAATTCCATTATTACGACTTTTAAAAATACATTTTGCAACTTATCTGGAGTCGCAAAGGTGTTTTGCGACCTGTTTCTGCCCCTTTTGAAAATCAGACTGTAAGTGGCTATAAAAGTTAATGTCACATTATATATTTTTTTTCTACAAAAGTTTTTTTACTAGTACAAATGCAAAGTGTTATTTCTGTGTGACTATGTTGTAAAACAAATGTATAAATTGCTGTCAAGCACACAATATAATACTACATTATTCTTTGTATTTATTTTCTGAAGTAAATGCAACAAGTAAACAATATCTGTTCATTTTTTTAACATTTATAATTATAAAACAGTTTATAAATAAGCCCTATGTCTTGTTCTAGTAGTTTACAATAGCTTACCTGCACTGTCTATTATTATCTGTATTCTATCGGTATTGGCCGATATGGGTAGATAACCATCGTCTATCAGTATCGGCCAAGAAAATCTTTATCGGTTCACCCTTAATAAAAATACTACAAAGCTACAAGAACATTTTATGATGGGAATAAGCTATTTAGCCCATCAGAGCTCACAATTTTCCTATAAACTAAGTCATGTATGTCTAGCAGCTGTGTTATCGCTGATTTATTCCACGCATTCATATTAAATAATGGTAGCTACGTGTTGCTAGTTTTCTGGGACTTTAAAGAAAAAATACAATTCAATTTTTTTTTTACTTTAAATCTAAATAAACAAGCTTGCTGTATAATTTTAACTTTTCTTATATTATAACAAAATACGTACCAACACATTTTAAACAATTCATTGCTGCAAGTCGTTCTATTGAACCTTGATAAAGTCCATCATAGTCTTTTGTTTCAGTGAGGAAAATATGTTTGATGGGATTCAAGTAACTGCCTCATCTGTTGCGCTGCTGTTTTGACGTGTGCTCCATAGGCTTTAGACTGACGCATGCGTCTTTATGTGTGTGTGCGTGTGTGTGTGTGTGTGTGTGTGTGTGCGTGTGCACCACAGGGATTAAGTCTACAGTGGCAATAATGTACTGTATTTCAGATATAAAACTTGTCAAGGAGCAGCGGATAATTTAAGTTGTGGATGAATGGGGTGTGGATAAATGAGGTTCTACTGTACTTAGTACTACAGTAAATGTGAAATAATGTCTTATACCAGTATTTTTTGTTTAAAAAGCCCGGCCCATCGTTTAGGTGCTATTTAGTAAAGTTAATTAATAAGCAAGATACTGTGAAAAACTTATCAAAAACAGTGCTGGAAACGAATGTAGTATAAACACATAGATGCAGAGTTTCATGAAAATGGCTGTTGGTTAAAAATATAAATATGTGGAGCTAAATCAATAGTTTTAGAAGTCATACAGCATTTCTTCACCTCCCCCAGCTCCCCCACAACTCAAAACCATCTATTCTACCAGTAGGTAGCTGTGATTGTAGTATGTGATATACTGTATATGTATGTGTGTCAAAAGAGCCAATGATTCCATATGTTTAACACATCTTCATCAATGCAAAGTGTGTTTGAAAACTAACAGTGGAGGAACTTATAGGGTTTTGATGCCACGGCAACTACACTCACTTATTTCTATTTAAATGTATGAATGAGTTTTTAATGTAATTGACTACACTGGTTATGATGTACCAATCTACTGTTCCTTTCTATTTAAACCTTTAGGCATCATGGTATTGAGTCTATGTACTGTATCAAGTTGTTTCCTTTATTCTTCTGTATCGTACATTATCTCGTTTTATTTCTTCTAAAACTACAAAGTGTAGGTCATTCGTGTTATGTTCATTTTTTTGTAAAGTTTTGAACTATTGGTCCATTTACTTTTTTATTTCTTATGTTTAATAGGAGATTCTGTATTATTTTATACAGTATAATGCTGTACCTGTCTCTCCTACATATTTTATTTTGTTACATTTTTTAGCAACTGTGGCAATGTGCTCCGCCCCTGTGTGCATTTCTGTGTTGTATGTTGCGTGTGTTAATGTTGGTGTATAGAGATTGGTACACGGGATATAAACGGGTCTGTGTTTCACGTGTATTTAAAAATGTAGATTTGTATTTAGGCACGAGGATGGCACAGATCACTTCACGTGCTGGTTAAAATGTAATGTGTGGTCACGGGAGTACACTTAATTAATTCACGTGCAGTTGTACCGAGATTCCAATTGAATGATTGACTCGCATAATCGACTCTCGGTACAACTGCATAAAAGCAGCATGTTTTCACTCACTCGGGGTTGGGTGTTAGGTGAGTAGTGAACGGGAGAGAGAGAAGGAGAAATAAAGTTAAAGATAAAGTTAAATAACAATTGCTATCGCGTGCTGGTAGGACCAGCACGATACTTGTTTGTTTATTTACTCACCGTGTTTGTTTGTGTGCCTGTCCGTGCACCGTTTGTTAAGTGTTAGTCCGTTTTGTTTGTCTCTTTTATTTTGGCGTGAAGTGCCGTGTCCTGTTTTTGTGTTCTGTTTAAACCTTTTATTTTGTTAATAAACGCTGAGTGCTACCATTTGCACTCAGCTACTCATCACCACCGTCTGTCTGTGTGTTTCTTCCGGGTCTGATGTGTCACCACTCAGCCAGCCTTGTGACAGCAACATATACCATAAACAGGGCTGCTGGTTTTGCATGACGAGTTTCTTATGACTGAAGATCTATTTTCTGTATTTGTGATTACACTTTTATCTTTACAACTGTATTTGCACACTTCACATGGGCTCGTACCAGTTTTAATGTCCTTTACTATGCCTATGATCCGTTTATGTTTTCTGTGGACCAAAATGTCAGCTAAATTTGCATTCCTTCTAAAAGCGCTTTTGAAAATATCTTTTTCATTTTTTCTGAATTATGAAGTATACGTAAATGCTTCCAAACTATATTTGAAATGTTGGGTAATAATTTACAATCTGTATTTTTTAATGGCATTCTTTCATACCTTCTTTTTCTTTTTATTATACTCAAGTAGTTTGTCAACCGTTTTTAATTCTCTCTCAATAATATGTTCTTTATATCCTCTTTTTTAAGATTTATTTTCAATTCCTTTCTCAGTTTTTATAGTAATTTTCATCAGAACATATTATTTGTATCCTTATACCAAGTCCTTTAGGAATGTCTCTATTAGTATGGATAGGATGTGCAGATGATGATATATATATATATATATATATATATATATATATATATATATATAGCAACCCTGAGAAAGGGGTGCAAAACAACCCCTGTTTCCAATTAACATCCAATCACATGTAAGGATATCCTGCAATATTCAAAGAGTTTTGAGAGATGCCCAGTTTATACACACTGGGGTGCCTCTGACAAAGGGTTAAAAAACATAGACTCTGGGTAAAAATAGACTCTGAATAGACAGTGGGATTTTGAGGATACCTGACAAGTCCTTCTGTGCATATATGTTCCATTTGCAACCAAGTAATGAATGTCTTTCCCTAGGTGACAATGGCATTGTGACAGGGAGGACCCTGTCGCTGGTTCTTGTATGGATGTGTGCCTTTATAGAAGCAGCTGAGACGCCAACAGGAGACACATTGCTAGGCAACTAATTGAGCAGGAAGGCTCGCCTGGTGCTGAGCTAATCGGGAGGTCCTGATTGGCTAGGGAGCGTGCCCAGGGAGACTGCGTGCAGCTCAAAAAGCGTCTGCGCCACAGCTCGAGGCTACTGTAAGACCATGGCTACACAGACGTGCGCTGAGCGAAAGCTTACTTTGTTTACATTGAGGAGGAGACCATCCGCGCCGCAGGATAACTACTACGGAACTCTGCAACTGCAAGACGGCACCTGTGAAGCCACTGCCCTGCCAGGATTGCTGAAAATACCTGGAGTCACCGGGGAGCAACAGCAGTAGGTTAGCTTAGGGGATTTGATCCCAACAACAGTATAGCGATGGTTTTGTAGTGTAGTAGTTTCCTGGAGCGGGACGTCTCTTTTAGTGGGGCTAGCGCTCGCCGCGTGTGGCAAACTTTCATTTATTAGCTTTGTTTAATTTTATTTTCTTTATTAAATGTGACACTAGGGTTACCAGTGTTGTATTAAATCTGCGTGCCTGTGTGGCATGTCAACACCCAATGCTCTGTGTCTGACTCGTTATTATCAGTGAAGACCCATGTAGGTAACATCACCCTGTTACAAGCACATTGAGAGTTAAGAGTATTTGTGCTTGGCTCTCAGAAATCATCCTCATTGAATGTGCTGTAAAGACAACAGACACTCTCATATCAGTGTGACTCAGTCATATTCTCTTCATGGACTTTGACAACCGCTTATGTCTTCGATGTATTGTACAATCATGTGTTTGACAGCCACACCCCACAATTAGTCTGGCAGCATTATGTTATGCATTGTAGCAAAGTGGTTCTGTGATATTGCAGGTCCTCTTGCAATGTTGCAGCACAAAAGCTGAAGAAAAACAAGTGGCTCTAGAACTTGCAGACACTTGACACAAGTGATAGTTACAGCTGACAAATGTGTAGACCATATGAGGGAACAGCAACTGATGAGATAACGTTTCACACTTCACCTTCCAAGGGTACGAAGTGTGATTCAGAAAGATGCAGGTTTTGTGCTGAAATACACTGTATCTAGCTATTTCTTTTCATTTCAGACTGAAAAGAGAATGACACCTGTTGAATTGAGGGTCATAGTCCTTCACCAATGGCGTGAGCGGATGACACCTGCCAACAACAGAATGATTATGAGTGTCTGCTGTAATAGTGCTATTATCTCTGATGTATCTGAATTTAGTAAGTTGCACCAATTCTCAATTGTACCATACATTCCATTGCAATAAGTGTCTTTATTTATTTATTTTAAATATTTTACTGAAGAACAAATCCCACAAGATTAAATCATCAGACCATGCCTAAAGTAATACATATGTTGGAACTTTATTAGTTGCTTCAGCATTAAAAATGAAGACAGACATGACATGATGACAGACAATTCACTCTTACAGAAACATAGTGACAAACAGTGAGGAGCCCCTGCCACCTTCGCAGTTTTGTCTTGTACTTTTATTTTCTGTTTGTTCATTAAACTGCGCAGCAGCGCTTTAACTGCAGTTTCCTTGCCTCTGAGTCTCTTTGCCTGCCGAATAATATCTGGGCCCACGACGCTACCCTTTCACATATGGTGTTAGCGGTGGGATAGCGCCCCCTAGAGACTCGAAGCGGGACTGTAGTTTAAAAAAAAAAAGGGAAGGAAGAGCTGTAAAAAGCAGCAAAAGCGACAGCCGCTGCAACAGCAACAGATGCCACTGGGGGATGTCGGCCAAGTCTACGTGGTAGACGAGTGGTGCCCTGGTTGTGGGGAGTTTGGGCACACCGTGGCCATCTGCCCCACCCAATACCAGGGAGAGGACGGGGCTGCCAAAGCGAGCCAGGACCAGGTACCCCGGGGGAGACCCCAGAAGTGGGAGATACCAGCTGCGGCCGCAAAACGGGAGAGCAGCTGGGATGCCATCCTCCAGGCGGTCATGTACAACTGCTGGTGCCCCATCTGCGGGGAGCGGGGGCATTCCCCACTCAACTGCCCACTCCTACCAGAGGGGTGCCTGCTGCACCCATTCCCACCAGCAGAGGGAGGATGCCTGCTGGTTCCATCTCCACCAGCAGAGGGAGCAGGCCTGCTGGTTCCCCCGCTGCAGCCAGAAGGTGAGGAGCCTGCCGCCACCTTCGCAGCCAGAAGGAGGAGCCCCTGCCGCCCGCAGCCAGAAGGAGGAGCCCCTGCCGCCCGCAGCCAGAAGGGAGGAGCCCCGCCTTTTTGCAGCCAGAAGGGAGGAGCCCCTGCCTTCACCCAGCCAGAAGGGGGGGCCCTGCCGCCACAGCCAGAAGGGAGGAGCCCCTGCCGCTTTTGCAGCCAGAAGGGAGGAGCCCTGCCGCCTTTGCCAGAAGGGAGAGCCATCAAGAGCAGGAGCAGGAGCCTCTGCCTCCAACACCACCATTGGGAGAAGTGGAGCCCCTGCCTTCATGGCCAGGGCCCCTCATCGCCTCCATTGCCTGGGGATGCCAGTTCGCCATCGCCTGGGCTGGGTCTGCTGCCCGCATGCCTGGGGTTGCCTGTGTCTCTTTGATTCTCCTAGAATTTCGCTGCTGGTCCTGCCGCCTGGGGTCGCCGAGGGTCCGCTGCTGCCTCCGGCGCCTCCGAGGGTCCTCTGCTGCGGGCGTCGCCTCAGAGGGTCGCTGCTGCAGCGTCGCCTCGAGGGTCCGCTGCTGCAGCGTCGCCTCGGTCCGCTGCCGCGTCGCCTGGTCCGCTGCTGCAGCGTCGCCTCCCAGTCCGCTGCTGCGGGTCGCCTCCCGAGGGTCCACTGCCCGTCGCCTGAGGGTCGCCTCGCCGCCGAGGGTCCGCTGCCCTTGGCGTCGCCTCCGAGGGTCCGCTGCTGCGGCGTCGCCTCCAGGGTCCCGCTGCTGCGGGCGTCGCCTCCGAGGGTCCGCTGCTGCGGCGTCGCCTCCCGGTCCGCTGCTGCGGGCGTCGCCTCCTCGGTCCGCTGCTGCTGTTGCCTGGGGTCACTGCAGGCTTCGCTTTGCTTGGGGTTGCTGCCAGCCCTTCATGGCAGCAGGGAATACTGTGGCCGGAGCCGCACAAAGGGGAGCTACCGGCTACGAAGAAGGGGGGGGAGGTGAGGAGACTACCTGCACCACAGCCCCGACCACCACCCCTGTGGGAGAGGGAGGACAACAGGGGACTTGAGGGAGGGTGGATGGCTTTCAAAGGTGGGGGGAGGTGGCCGTGGGGCCATGTGTGCTGCGCACAAGGGGGGGAAATGTGGCAGGGCAGGGCCCTGCCTGTAAATAATAATACTGTGTGGTGATTTTGGTGGTGGTTGGCAGGGATGGAGTTAATTTCCTATCCCTGCCAAAATACATGTGAGAATGTGGCTGGAGCTAATTGAATAATTGATAATTAGGCTCCAGCCACATGGTATAAAAAGAGAAAATCCTTTGTTTGGTGGTGAGTTTTGGGGTGAGTGTTTCTGCAATTTTGTTTGACAAAGTACAAGGTTCAGTGAAGGCTTTGCGCCACTTATTTTGTAATTATTTATTATTGTGTGCAAGATTTGTTTTGTTTTGACCCTTTATTTTTGCTTGGTGGCAGTGTTTTGTCTTGTACTTTTATTTTCTGTTTGTTCAGCCCTTAACTTTAACTGCAGTTTCCTTGCCTCTGAGTCTCTTTGCCTGCCGAATAACATCTGGGCCCACGACGCTACCCTTTCACAAATGTGTTTAAATGTAAGTTCAACATACTGTATGTACCAAAAACTGACAGACAGACAAATTTATACATTCCAAAATTGTGTGAAATTATTAACTTTCCAAGTTTCGGCAAAATGTGCACTATATCCCTGTAAACTGCTGTATAAAATAATTGGCACTGTAGTTCAACTATGAATGAGTTAAAACCATTCTGCAACCAGGCCTTATTCCTTATGAAGAATTAGCCTGCCACATGTTCATAAACTGCATCTCACATTATGTACAAACATACACTGAGTGATGTGTTTGACATTATGTATCAATAAACATGCACCAATGAAGAGGTTTAGGGTTAAAATGGTGACAGCCCCTGGTTCAGTCCTGATTTGTCAATAGGGCAAAAGAATTTAACTTGGCAGAAGGCTAGGGCTTCTAAGGATTCTAGTGATTGGCTTTCATTTAGACAAATTAGAAATAAATGTACACAAGCCATTAGAAGCTCTAAAGTAAACTATTATAACAGTCAACTCTGTAATCTTATTAATAATCCGAAAAATTTTGGAACTCAGTTAATATTTTGGAGAATAAATCACTTTCTTCTCAATTACCTGTATCAATTACAGTTTTAATAGATAAAAAATGCATGTTTAATGCTTTCAATAATCATTTAATTGAAGCTGGACATGTGTTTGATAGGTCTTCTTTATTTTTACTGTTTTTT
This sequence comes from Huso huso, assembly GCA_036884735.1. Lineage (NCBI taxonomy): Eukaryota > Metazoa > Chordata > Actinopteri > Acipenseriformes > Acipenseridae > Huso > Huso huso. The sequence goes on from CM072668.1 coordinate 33,188,436, forward strand.
TGTTTCAGCTGAACATGATTTAATGGTGAGGTTTTTGCATCCTTTTAGTTTTTCATTGCAGCCTGTTTCTGAACTATAAATACTGTCTGAGTTGGGCAAAATTGACCCTAAAAAGTCTGCTGGATTTGATGGTATTGATCAATTTTTTAATTAGCTACTCATCTGATAGTATCACCTTTGACTCATTTATTTAATCTTTCCTTTATAACAGCGGAAATTCCTGTAGACTGGAAGTCAGCCCTTGTCTTTTTTTAGATAGCAATAATGTTCTATCCATTATTCAGTCTCGTTTTTGTTCTGGGTATGGTTGTGTTACAGCAGTCTTTAACGTTTTAGATGCTATCATAATGGGTCTTGATAAAAAAAAATTATAGCTGTGCAGCTGTTTGTGTTGATTTATCTAAGGCTTTTAATTCTCTTGCATGGTTTCAAAATTATTTTCAAAATACAGCTCAATGTGTAAAATATGATAGAATTGTTTCACAATATCGCACAGTTATTAACATTTTTTCCATAAGGTTCTATACTGGGCCCTACCTTTTTTCAATATTGTGGAAGGGTGGTGGGTAATTCACTGACACACGGGAGACACTGGTGATCTTGACAACACCGCACAGGTGCCCAGTTTTATTATTAGTGGCGCAGTTCAACGTTTGGCCCGCAGAGGACGCTGTTGTCCGTGGTCTGCCTGTCAGCGATGATAAAACAGAGCCACAGAGATACCAGAAGCGGTACCGTTACACAGTACAGGCGCACTCGCAGGTGCTCAAACCAAAAATAAGCAAAAGGAGAAAAGAACAAGGAAAATAAAATACAGTAATCAAAAACTACAAATAAAAGGTGCTGCACTCAGCAGCTTCACCCCAACCGTCGCTACCCGCACGGTCCGGGTCTCCGCCCTACCCTCGCCACTCCCTCAGACTGCTAAAACAAATACTGATGGGGTCTGCCCACGGTTTTCCCCGCTAACCATGTTTTGTTTTCTGTTCTCTTTTTATTTCTTTTTGGGTTTTCCTCCCCGGCCGTGTTCTGGATCGGGACCAGTGCGTCCGTACGTCTGTTCTCTCTCAAAGGGGCAGACCAGAGGGAACAGCAGAATTGTTAATTTTATAGGGCCAACAATTCCCCCCAAGACCCGCCTCTCAGCCATTCAGAGAGAAAGAAGGAAACCGCCATGACTGACACTGCTGCCCTTTCCCTCTTCGAACACATCGTGTCACTGCCATGACTGATATATTAATAATATTGCTCAGGTAATAGGCTGCCCTCTTCCTGCAGATGACACTATTTTGTATTCACACTGTCAGTAAAAGATTTGTAGCTTTGATAAAATTCAACAGGCCTTCTATGACCCCTGTTGAAATTAAACTAAATATATGCATTTTAATAGAAAAAATATTCTCTTGATAGAGTTTGCAAAATGTTTACTTAGTATAGATTGAATCAGAGCAAGTACTGTTCATAAATTCAGGCATTTAGCTGCAGATGTCTTTTAAACACATGTTTTGTTCAATTCAAGTTAAATCTAGAATTGGTCTTTCACAATAAATCATGTTTTCATTAGTAAAGTCAGATGATTTCCAACACTGGATTATGGTGATATTGACAAAATTGAAACAGGCTTGATGCTTTATACCATTCTGCTGTAAGATTTATAACTGCCTCTTTTCATCACTGTGATCTTTAATTATGGTTGAATGGCCTTCATTGCAAACTAAATTGGATATGCATTTTAATGATTGGGAAAAAATACAACACCTGGTTCTCTTGATTTAGAGTTTAATTTATTAGATTGGTTCTTCCCAGAGTGTCCACTGTTTTTGGGTGTAATTCATTTCAGTTTGCAGCTGCTTATGACTGGAATGAATTTGAAATCAAATTAAAACTGCAGAGTTTTGTTTCGGAGGATGTTTTTAATCGGAATCTGAATTCACTCTTGTCTGATGCTTGTGTATGTACTTGTTAATGTGTTATTTATTTATTTCTTTTCTCTGTGTTGTATTTGTTTGCTTTGTGCTTCTATGTTTGCCTCTTGACCAAATTGTAAATGAGAATTTGTTCGCAATCTTATCTGGTAAAATAAAGGTTAAATGAAATGAAATGAGCCTCTTCAGTTTAAAGGTTAAAAGCCCTCAAACTGCATGTTAATCTAAGTTACTATTCTTAGCAATTTGCATGTTGTGGTTGCCAGAGAGGACACAGATCACACTACACGTAATTGCATTTTATGTCACCTATACATGCAGTTTGACATATCTTCATCCAGGAATTTCTAACTACAAGGAAGATGATTTAGTGACTGTCTCTATATGTCATCCACTAATACACAGACAAGGGGCTCTATGTAGTAACATTACTTGCATGTTCGTAAATACTGCAAATTCAGAGCCTCCGTCCTTCGTAGAATTTTGCGTGCGGCGTACTTAACAGCTCTTTTTCGTGAACAACTACCGTAATATCACCACAGGTTTACGAACAGCATAAATTACTGCTCATTATACAGGAGAGATCGGAGTGTGCATCTCATTATAAATAGATTTGCAACACCGAAAGTCAAAATCCATCCGGCAAAGATAAATGAGTGGTATAGTGAACAGAAAGAAGTAGTAGGCAAATATAACAGGATGGATCTATGGCTTCTGCAAACTCCGACCTTGATGCAACTATGGTACCTGCCAAATATAAAAGGAAAACAAATTTCCACAAAGACGACATTTACCTGTTAGTTAGTGAAATGGAAAAAAATCTAGAAATATTATTTAACACTTCGCAGGGCCAAAAAACATTAAGAAAAGAAACATGGAAAGAAATAACTAACAAAAATAAATTTAGTCAGACACTGTAAGCGACAGCCACTTGACATTTAAAAAAATGGCATGACCTTAGGAGGATTACAAATAAGAAAGCAGAAGAAAATAAAAAAAGCAAACAGGACAAACTGAATGTAATGTTAAACGTAGTCCAGATCCTGGGCACAGCAAAAACAAACCAAAACATAGATCTATGAGTCTATGTATATTTTTGTTGTGTAAAGGAAAAAAGTACAGTACATGCAGTAGGCTACGCAAGTGAATACTTTTCATTGTGTTTCAGTCAGTGGTTAATTTGTTCCCCAGCACCTCTGGGCTTGACAAGGCATAGCCCCGGTATGCCTTAACTAGGAAAGTTAAAAATGTCATAAATGTTTTGCTCTCAAATGCGTTTTCTTACAATTCTCAACACAGTTTTATCCATTGCTGCGCTGCTTAAATATAAATATACTCCTACTATACAGAGTTGTATTTAAATATTGTTATTTCTTGATTACTTTTTTAAAACTTATTTGGTATTAATACACCATACTTTCATCAGCATCAATTGCTTCCTGACTTCACCAGGTAATGGAGGGGCGGGGTAGTGTGTGTGTGCAAAAAGAAGAAAATAAGGAATCCTGCTTTGCATTGAAGTGTCTCTTTCTGTCACATCAGAAGCAGTGATGTGGTGTCACAAAAGAATACCATCGCCTACTTTATACAGAATATTCTTCTCATTAGTGAAATGTGGCATACGTTACGTATATATTTACATATATAAGTTTTTGGTATATAATGCTGACAGACTATACATTACCGACACCTGAAACCTAATCAATTCATTTCAACCTAACAAATACTGTGTTGCCAAAATAAATAATTATGTCATATATAATGTACGAGTGTGTGTTTATCTATCTATCTACATATATACACACACGCACATATATATATATATATATATATATATATATATATATATATATATAGAGCGAGAGAGAGATAGAGAGAGAGAGAGAGAGAGAGAGATAGATAAACCTTTTTAGCATGATTTAAATTATATTAAAACACTAAATGCTCATACGTACAGATTGATTACAGCATACATGCAACAGTCCCTATATGGTCGGGACAGTCCCGATTTCCTAGCAAATGTCCCGCGTCCCGATGCATAGGAAGAAAGACCCTATATTTACCCATAGAAAAAAAAAAACATTTATTCTGCACAGTAGAGTTAGTGAAAACCACACGCTGTGCTCTTCGTACGGCTGACACATCTGCAGATCAAACTTACATAAAGGTAATTATGTGTATTTCTACTGTCATGATGGTCGTGTCTTGTTGAGTTGGGCGGGGGTATACGTCTATTATATGATAATGAGTGTTTTTTGCATATGACTCCTCCCATGTGTATGATGCGTATGACCCCCGAATTGATTATTGTAATGCACTTTTTTCTGGTGTCCCAAAACATGTGGTATCCCACTTGCAGCTTGTTCAGAATACCGCCGCTAGAATTCTGACAAAAACCAGGAAAAGTGAACATATTACCCCTGTTTTGGCCTCTTTACATTGGCTCCCTCTGCAGTATAGAATGCAGTGTGTGTGACATGCTATACAAATGTATTGTGGTTTGTTCTTTTTTTCTGCAATGTACTTTTGTAACAGGAGAGATCTGTGCCGACTGTCTGGCACATGCGTGGTTCTGCAGGAAGGGGGCAGCCTTGTAAGATCCGCCTGTCAATCATGGCAATGACACGGAGAGGTTGGGAGGAAGGTGTGTTGGCTTTCCCTCTCTCTGAGTGGTTGAGAGGCGGGCCTTGGGGGGGTTGCTCGGCCCATAAGAACTGTGCTTGGTTGTGCATTCGGGTGGCCATGACCGGGGAAACCCAGTGACGCTAGCTGAGGAGGCCAGCGTACACAAACACCAGGCAGGAACACCAGTGACAGAAGGGAGAGAATAAAATCAGGCAAGCACGGCTGAGGAAGACAGCCAGCCTTAAATAAACCATTTATTAAAATATATGGTTACGTACCCGAGGGGACGTGTGTAGTGATAGGGGAACCTTGGCCACCCCAGTGTATAGTGTACAGCAAAGCAAAGAATGGAGATCCCGAGCTGACCGGCATAGCGGCAGTGGGGGCACTGCGTAAGCAGCACTTTTGTTTTGTAGTTTTATTACTGTGTTTTATTTTCCCTTTTCATTTCGCCTTTGGTTTTCATTATTATTTTTGAACACCTGTGAGTGCGCCTGCATATACCTGTGTTGATAACCTGTGGTCCTGATTACCGTTGCCAGTATACAGGCCACAGACAACAGCGCCCTCTGTAAGCTAAAATAAATCAAAAAGAAAATAAATAAAACTGGGCACCTGTGCGGTGTTTGCAAGTACAATCTTTTGTCTCCCGTGTCAGTGAATACCTCCACCCTTCCACAACTGTACAGTGCTTTTGCGATACTTTTGTATAAAAAGTGCTCTATAAATGCAATTATTAATAATAATAATAATAATAATAATAATAATAATAATATAATGGTCAGTACAGTATATACATGGTTTATTAACACTTTATAGATATTAAATAAATTATTTATTAGAATCTCTGGATTTCTTTTTAGATATGCACAGTTTCCTGATTTATTTTTTACAAATCTAGAACCAGTATTTATGTGAAAAATATTAAGGAAATTAAGGAATGATGGACGTGTAATTGTTGAACTGGAAAACCAAGGTTGCGTAATAATAGAAGTTCTATACCACCACAGTTGCTACAATAATTACACCAACAAGAAATCCCTACATGCAGTCAAAGCACAACAAGAAAATAATATCATAGACCTATATCATAGACCAATAATAATAGACCTGTAAAGGGTTTGATATTGTCTTTCACCATCTGGCTGAGAAGATCCAAAAGAGAGTTATAGATGGAACAGAATTTCTCTCTGTCATATGTTTCACACAGAGTTATATAGAATTGTTGCTGGATGAAGGAATCGAAGCTCCTGAGTACAGAACTGAGAAGCTTAAGAATAAAATCTGTCATTCCTTCCTAAGATCTGTTGCCTTCTGGCAAATTATGCCATTGTAGTTTTTGATCAGGACATATATGCAAAAGCAGTAGATGTCATCTGGAAGAACCCTATGGAATTCAAGTGCTTACATCGGAAGTTTTCACATAGCTTGTATCCTCCTTGCTGTAATAGAGAAAAACTTTGCAGCTGCTAGACTCAGGGACATCCTTCTAGAATCAGAAATCATTGGATTGGGATCTATCAATGGAGTGCTAGAAGGCCATCACTACAACAGAGCAGTCTGCATACATAAAGTTACGATGGGAGCCCTAATGTGACTTCAGTGGGAAACATTTAGACAATGGTTTGAGGAATGCAATCACAATGAGACAGAATTTCAGCTATTAGTAGAATATCGCATAATGCCAGCAAGACAGCTCTTACCCAGTTTTTCCTTCATGAGTTGTCCAAAGATAAATATGCAGAAATGTTTGGTAGCCATATTATCTATTATGGATTTAGCAAAAACTGCTTTTTGCAGAAGGAAATTCCAGCAAGAACTGTGATAGACACAGGAACAAGAATATGCATCTGATGGAAATGTGCAAGAACCTGAGCCTATCTGTGTGTGAAGCTCTGCCTGGAATGTATGCTTTCACAGGCTGTGCCACAACCAGTGCATTCCATGGAAAGGGGAAGAAACTCTCCTTTGACTTAATTGTCAATAATAAAGGACATTGTTAGTCAATGAGCAAACTGGGGCAGCAGTTTGATAAAAGCAAATAGCTACTGAAGTCTTGTGAGTCTTTTGTCTGTTCCTTGTATGGTAAAGCAGGGGATGATGTTAATGAGTGCCGTTACAAACTCTTCTGCAGCAGAAATCTTCAGAGCAACCAGTTACCACCATGCAGAGCTGCATTAAAGAAGCACATACAAAGGGCAAATTACCAGGCTTATGGAGACAGGCTCTGGAAGCCAAGCCAGCTATACCGGACCCTGCTGGACATGGGTGGACTCTGTTCCCTTTTGCTAGTTTTAGTTAGGATCCTAGCAGCTGTGTTTTGGATGAGCTGGAGTCGAAATAGCACATTTTTGGGGATACCAGAGAGGAGTGCATCACAGTTATCAATTCTGGATGATACGAATGCATGCATAAGTCTCTCAGCATCACATATGGAAATTATGTGTCTAATTTTTGCAATATTTCGCAAATAATAGTAGGAAACTTTAGTAACTTCTCTAATATGTTTCTCAAATGACTGATCGTGGTCAAAAATAACACCTAAGTATTTTATGTGATCTAAGACCTGAAGAGAAGTTACTAAGCTCAGGCTCTTGTATCCAGTCATCCTGCACTTAATATCTGCTAGACAAGCTGTAAGTATCCCACCAGCACAAGTATATCCTGACTTTACGGACAAATAAAGCTGTGTATTGTCTGCATAACAATGGTAATTCACCCCATGTCTACGGATAACGTCACCCAGAGGAAGCATATATAGTGAGAACAACAGAGGACCCAAGATAGAGCCCTGTGGGACCCCATATAGGACATCAGACCTTTCAGATATGTTCTCCCCATAAGACACAAACTGGAATCTGTCTGCAAGATAGGACTTAAACCACGGAAGAACCGTGCCAGACAGTCCCACAGTGTATTCAAGGCACTTAAGTAGAATGGAGAGGTCTATTGTGTTGAATGCGGCACTTAGATCTAAGAGAACTAATACTGAAGGAGAGCCCAAGTCAAAGCTTAAGAGCAGGTCATTAACAGCTATTAGAAGGGCTGTTTCAGTGCTGTGAGCCCTACAGAATCCAGACTGGAATTTCTCCAGGACTCTGTTTAGAGTGATATATTTATCTAGTTGGGTTGCAATTACGCTTTCTAGAATTTTGTCTAAAAAAGGTAGATTGGAAATTGGCCTATAGTTAGTAAGGACTTGAGGGTCCAGGTTCTGTTTTTTAAGTACTGATTTTTACCACAGCTACCTTAAGCACCAGTGGAACTGTACCTGACGAAAGTGAGCTATTTACAATTTTTAAAATGTGCTTTCTAACAGTATTAAAAACATCTTTTAAGAGTGTAGTAGGAGTTGGGTCAATTGAACAGGTAGTGGTTCTCATCTGCTTAACTATAGTTTCCAATTCATCTAAGGTAATTGGAGAGAAGTCCTGCACACACACTTGTATAGAAAGAAGGTTCACAATTCAGTGTTGGTTTGGAACTGGAGGACAACAACGGTTTCATAGATTGTGACTCCTTTACTTATTTTGATCTTGATACGTCCTTAAAGGACCAGATTGTTTAAATTAATTTATCATTATTAACAGCTTTATTAACAAAAGTACACATTTGTTGATTAAAGCCAGAGCTTTTACCATCTTTACTTACCAACCAACTACAGTATTTGACCATAAATGCAATTTATACAGCATAAAAAAAGTAAAATCAGGATAAGTAGTATCATTATGTTTATAAACATGATAAATAACCCTTGTTTAATTAAACTGGTATTGCAGAAGTTCAAATTGTGTAGCTTGGTGAAACCAAATCCATCTCAGAAAGTTAATTTAAAAAAAAGAAACACATTTTCAGATATGAGAAATTCAGAATATACCGTTGCCAAGCCAAATGGACACAAACTCAGCTTGGCAACTGGCAAAAATTGAATCTAGACATGTTAAGGAACAAAATGATACCAAAAAACCTTAATCTGACAGGGGGTGCAGCCAAATTGAACATTTCTGGTCTTGGCCCATGGACTATACGTGCCACAAAGAAGACACTGGCTGTGAAAGAAGGACTTTGACTCTATTGTCATTTTTTATACACAAATAAGCTTACTTGATTTGAAAAACGTCTTGACCGATACAAGCAAATTACTACACTACTTGGTTTGATCACCCAATTTGACTGTAATCAGTGCATTCAATAGGCGTAATCAAGACACATCAGACCCATTTGAATATATGTGGTCCCCCATGAGCCACACAAGGGGTGCGTAGGCGATCATTAACGCATTGAATGGTGTTCACAGCGAGACAGGCTGCACCCTGTACAATTAAATTATATTTTTGCAGCTAAATAATTATAGAAACATGTTATACTCATATATATTTTAGAGACATGAATTATATGCTTGATGTCAGTTATTATTAAAAAAATACCTTGTGTATTTTTTATTAAATAGTAATTCCAAACATAACACTATACATTTCATGGAGGTATGGAGAACAAAAGCTGAAAATATCTGAATTTTATCTTTTGTAGTTTTTAAGATGTTACCGTTTTTGTAAAATAAATGCTGTTTAGCTTATTTGCATAAGTGTCGCTGACGTCACTGAGATAGGCAGATGTTTTCTCTCTCCTGTAACAGCGTCCCCTGGTGGGCGTTTTCCTGAAGGTGTTTTTGACAAAGTTGTATATTGGGATTATAGACACTATTATAAAGCATGCCTTTAAAGTGACATACACCCAATACTGAAATACTCAGGCTGCTACTCTGATCACAAAACACTTTGAACAGAGTGTCTAGGTGCTACACTTCCAGAGATATGCCTGAACCATAGAGATGTACACAAATCGCTTTTTGGTTACTTCGCTCTCCTGTAACTCAGCGACCCCTGGGAGTTTTTCAGTATGGGTGGCCTCATTAGATTCACAAGGGTTTTAGCTAATGAAAGAGACCACGAACGAGTGCCTCCCGGACGTTTTTTACCGCAAAATGTTCTTATGGGATTTCCCATAGGCAGTGACATAGACCCAAAAACACTTTTGTAAAGGATTGCTCTAGAACAAAAGCACCTAGAAACTCCATTCAAAGTGTTCTGGTATCAGAATAGCTGTGTGTAAGTGTTTCCAGAGCTTCATAATTGAGAAGAACGGTAGTACCTCAAATTATCAGCGAAGCGTGAGAACTGCCAGAGCCAGAGACTCTCTATACAGCAAGGATAGTTTAAGGATAGTTTACGTGCTCTCTATACAGCAAGGATAGTTTACATGTTTTCATGGTATTGGCGCAGCAAAAGTAAAGCAGCCAAAAGCACCATTTCACTTTTAATTTGTAGTTCCCAACACTCTTAGTTCAAATGTAGAAAAAAGGTCAATACCTTCTGAAACAAAAACACATTGGAAATGTGAAAAAACTCTAATTTATCAAACGTGCCTAGTCATTTAAATTGGAAATATAAAAAACACAAGCCAAGTTTCAAGAAACCATTGGGGCAACCTTGGCCAGCACCAAGCAAATAGGCACAACTGTAAAAGCGGTGGGGTGTCAAGGTTGCCCCAATGGTTTCTTGTGTTTTTGATATCTCCACTTTAAATGGTTGGGCACTTTTGATAACGTGGCGTTTTTTCACAATTCCAATGTGTGTTTGTTTCAGATAGTGAAAGACTTTGGTGAGGGATTTTCTGTTTCATTTTGTTTATACGACTTGTTTTTGTTTAACCTTATATTTTGGCTCTGTGAGCTGTGTTTTTGTTGTTAATTTTGATTTATGAAAATAAACTCTTCAGTTCTAAATCTTTCTGCCTCCTGACTACCATAGACACCCGGCCACTCTACCACAAGGGCAAACTTAGGACTGTAAAACTGGACATTGCTTTATTAATGAAAAAGTGGAAACTGACAGGCCAGCCATCCATACTAGTGATAAATACACAAGACACAAGTTGATGGTTACCGTTGTTGGTTTGGAAGATTATAGATGCAGTTAAATCTCCACTTTGCATCATCTCACAGCTGCCGGAAAAGGCAATTAAAAGCATAATTACGGGAGCTCATTAGGCTGAAGTGTTACTCTGAAACTCTTCTTCATCTTCTCATTAGCTTACAGAATTCATAATTAGTGGCATTACCGGAGAAAGTGGATCTGCAAATTAGCTACAAATGTACAAAACTGAAACCACATTTTTAATTCAATCTGTAGCATTTTTGAACAGAGCAGCCTCTAGCCACTTTAAATTTAAATTCTGTGCAGTTTTAGAAGTAACAAAAAAAGTCCATAATGTCAAAGTGAAAAATAAAATCTACAAATTGTTCTAAATTAATTACAAATACAAAACAGAAAATAATTGATTGCATAAGTATTCACCCCTTGAGTCAATATTTGGTTGAGGCACCTTTGGCAGCAATTACAGCCATGAGTCTATTTGGATAAGTCTCTACCAGCTTTGCACATCTGGACACTGCAATTTTTGCCCATTCTTCTTTGCAAAATTACTCAGGCTCCGTCAAGTTGGATGGGGACTTTTGGTGAACAGCAATTTTCAACTCTTTCCACATATTCTCAGTTGGATTGAGGTCCGGGCTTTGACTGGGCCATTCCAGGACATTGACCTTTTTGTTTTTAAGTCACTCCAGTTCTGGCTTTGGCTGTATGTTTGGGGTCATTGTCCTGCTGGAAGATGGATCTTCTCCCAAGTCCCAGGTCTCTTGCAGACTTCAGCAGGTTTTCCTCCAGGATTTCTCTGTACTTTGATGCATCCATTTTGCCCTCTATCTTCACAAGCTTTCCAGGGCTTGACACAGAGAAGCATCCCCATAGCATGATGCTGCCACCACCATGCTTCACGGTAGGGATGGTGTTCTCAGGATGATGTGCGGTGTTAGGCTTGCGCCAAACATAGCACTTAGCGTTGAGGCCAAAAAGCTCTATTTTGGTCTCATCAGACCATAGAATCTTCTTCCAGTTGGTCTCAGAGTCTCCCACATGCCTTCTGGTAAACTCAAGATTTGATGTGAGTTTTTTTCAACAATGGCTTTCTTTTTGCCACTCTCCCATAAAGGCCAGTTTTGTGAAGCACCCAGGCTTTTGTTGCCGTATGCACAGTGTCTCCCCGCTCAGCCGTGGAAGACTGGAACTCCTTTAGAGTTGCCATAGGCCTCTTGGTGGCCTCCCTGACTAGTGCCCTTCTCGCCCGGATACTCAGTTTTTGAGGATGGCCTGTTCTAGACAGATTCACATTTGTGCCATATTCTCTCAATTTCTTAATAATGGTCTTTACTGTGCTCCGGGGTATATTCAATGCCTTGGAAATGTTCTTATATCCTACCCCTGATTGGTGCTTTTGAAGAACCTTATTCTGGATTTGCTTTGAATGTTCCTTCGTCTTCATGATGTAGTTTTTGTTAGGAAATGTACTAACCAACTGTGGGACCTCCCAGAGACAGGTGTGTTTAACTTGAAATCATGTGAAACACCTTAATTGCACCCAGGTGGACTCCATTCAACTAAAGATGTGACTTCTAAAGACAATTGGTTGCACCAGAGCTTATTTAGGTGTGTCATAGCAAAGGGGGTGAATACTTATGCAATCAATTATTTTCTGTTTTATATTTGTAATTAATTTAGAACAATTTGTAGATTTTATTTTTCACTTTGACATTATGGACTTTTTTTGTGTTGTTCAGTGGTGAAAACTAAATAAATCCATTTTGATTCCATGTTGTAACACGATAAAATGTGGAAAAGTCCAAGGGGGGTGAATACTTTTGACAGCCACTGTACAGGACGGTGAATGTCTGTGTATGAGGATAATAGTGGCAGAAGTGAACAAACTAAGGCTGTAAGCTGAAGTTTATTTATGTGCTATGAGTGCTGATATAACCCATAGACCAGTTCCTGGAGTGCCGCAGTGTCTTCTTGCTTTCGTTCCACCTGAGCTCTCAATTACTTAATTGGTCTAATTATTTGATTAACTGGACACATTTAACACTTCTCTTCAGGCCTCAAAATGTTTCATAGGTAGTGTACCTTGAATCAAGTGCATTTTTAAAACCATCAACTGTAAAAGACCTGGAAAAATATTAAATATGTCAAATTCAATAAATAGTTAGATCAATTATGTTAATTGAGAGCTTAAGTTGGAATGAAAACCAGAAGACCCTGCGGCCCTCGAGGACTGGAGTTTGACACCCCTGCCATAGAGAGACACTTGCAGTGCTATAACTTTATTATAGTCTTCTTTAAACCCAGCTATATTTGTTTTGTATGCACGACCAACCGTATTTGGTCCATTGTGATTTTCATTCACAACAGGGAAAACGTTGATATGTTAAGTGGCTGAGATGTGTCCTCTGTGAATTGAAATTACAGTTGAATTTCAAGAGGTGCCGCAGTTTTGTTTTATTAAAAGCAGTTGACATGTTGTTGTAATGTAATGTAATGTTGTTGAAGCCGACACCCTGGGATCCTTCAAGAAGCTGCTTGATGAGATTCTGGGATCAATAAGCTACTAACAACCAAACGAGCAAGATGGGCTGAATGGCCTCCTCTCGTTTGTAAACTTTCTTATGTTCTTATGTTCTTATGACATCAAACATACCAATATTGAGAATAAAACATGATAAAAATCAATATTCTTCGTTTGATGTCATGAATTGGGTTTCTCTGTGATGTGTTGTGACATACAGCTGGCAAAAGGTGCACTCTGATTGGCTAAAAAGATCCACAGCACTCTATATTTGTCTATATGTCTAGAGAACCTTTTGTCCAATTGTGGTGAAACTTACGAAGGACCGTGTGGCAGAGCATGAGTTCTGCTTGTAAATAATATTGGTGTTTATGTGTGTTTAAGTGGTGGTTGGCAGGGATGGGGTTAATTCCTGTCCCTATCAAAAAACATGTGAGAATGTGGCTGCTCCTTAATGGAATAATTGGTGATAATTGGTAGCAGCCACATCCTATAAAAGGAGAGCCCACCGCTCCATTAAGAGAGAGGAGTGTGTTTGTGTGTTGTGACTGTATCGTGTGTTTTTGTGTGTTAAATAGCGAAGGCAAATGCCTAACCTACATTTTTGTATTTTGCAAGGCTCTACATTTAGATTTTTTACTACTGGCCCCTTGGGTCACTGAGGTAGTGTTTTTACTGGCCCGGATACAATTTTAACTGGCCCAATTATAAGTACAAAACTGCATCACCCTGCTCGGCAGGTTAATAGCAGAGTGTTGTATTAGGTTTTGTGTTAGCGTCATTCAAAAATAAAATAAACAATCTTATGGATTATTTGTTGAACCATTCTGATTATGTGTATACCATATGTTTAAATGGTAATAGCTGATCTATTTTTCAAATCTGGCTTTTTGTACATTTAACAATTTTCTGACTAGATGACAATATAAAAATAAAATAATGAGTTATCATTTGCAATAAATGTACCCGATTAACTATTATTGTGTTATTTTATATACTGTTATTATTGGCTTCAAAGTTGCTACGGCATCAGTAAATTAAAGAAAAAAAACTCCCTGTTTATTTTCACTGTGGGAATCTGGTAATCCTAAACTACATGGGCAGTGAGAAAAACTGAAGTTCTGGTAGAAATTTTGGTCAGACACCAAAATCTTGCCGAACTTGCCGAAACTCACAAAATAGTAAAAAATATTCAATCTTTTCTCAAATTACTTTGTTGAATTCCAACATTAGGAGAACCGTGCAGAATTGCGTAAACTGAATTCTCCTACTGTAGGCATTCAAGAAATGTATTCATTAAATTAGCAAAGTGCTCCCCAGTGCTTTCTTCCACAGCAATATGTAAGAATCTAAAACATGCTTGTGACAGAAATACAATGAGTTCTGGTGATAAATCTTCCTCCCGACCTGTGAGGGCGCTAAAGAACAGGAGGAGAAGTATCTGGAAGGGCTGGCCTGACAGTTCGTTTCGGGACCGAAGTGGGTCAGCCTGGAAAAAGCGAGACTCTGTTGTAAGACCGTATTGACTTGAAAGGTAAACGAGGGGCAGCTGCAAGTAATAAGGCAGCTGCAAACGTTTACCTAGATATCATGCGGGGATTACATATAGGGCCAGGGTAACGCTGATCTTTTCCTTCGTTTGGGTAAACGTTTGGAGAGAGAAGGAGCGAGAGAGGAACTCTCAGTAGTTAAAAAGGGAAAATACGTGTTGTGTTTGTATTGTTAACTGTCTGTGTTTTTCACTTAGACAGTTAAAGCACATCTCCGGAGCTGTCGAAACAGGGTCAGCACGATCCGGAGCACCACTACACACCACACAAACTGTGTCTGCACCGAGCACCTGCACGTCTGCACTTACCCAGGACTGGTGACCGCGTCTTGTGTTTTGTTCGGGACTGTGCCCTGTTTTTGTTATCCCCGCGCTTTACACATTGTTGTGTACAGACGGGGATTTATTATTTTACAGTCAACAGACCTGGATTATAATTAAAGCATCTTTTTCACTGCATACCGTTGTCTGCCTGTCACTCCTGCATCGCATCACCGCTACACCTGTTCCCCTTCACTAGCCACTTTGCCACAATGCTATATTAAAAACCAGAGCAATACATCAATAGCTGTCATCTTTCAATGTGTCTTGCAGGATATTGTAAACATCCATTTCACACACCATATTAACAAGCCGAGTGCACGTGCAAACTGCATTGTGAACACAAACGGACTCGGTCCTGAAAAAAAACGAAAGGAGGAAGATAAAAAAAAAAAACTTTAGCTCGCATGCATATTCTTTCATGATGGTTTTTCATTTCTGTATGTTTAGTAATGAGTACGGTAACCAAAGAGAGCCCATGTCTCAAATAAAAAAAAGTGGCAAAGGAAAGCCTTTCAATATATGCTGTTGTACTATTTCAGCCATTTAACATGCACACATTGGCGTGCTTGTCAGCAAATGAAAATACTGTATTCAAGATTTGAAAATGTATGTGTACAAATGATACTCGTTTTTTACAAGCAAACCCGCAACCAAGCTGTTACCATGGTAACAGCAACGCTAAAAGGTTAAAGGATTTATACTACTCCTAATAATAAACACTATTCAAACAATAATCATAATAAAAAATAATTGTTCTCAGAGCCTTTCCCAAGTCAGCACCAATCTTACTGCTGATACGAACAAGTCCTGTAAAGATTGTGGATGGCATTTCTGACCTGAACACATTGTATCCCAAATCAAAGCGTGAGACAATTCGATCCCGTTGTCCAGCTTCCATGTGGCGTGTCTGGGTATTCATCGGTGCATCCAACACCTGCTGTCTTGTGAACTATTACTGTGAGACTGGATATGAGGGCAACTAAATGTTGAATTCCCAGCAAAAAAGCTGCTGTTTTATCTGCAAGTCTGGGTAACTGACATTTGTTTCACTGTCATCATGAAGCCAGATTAAGTCTTTCTTCCACTTCACTCTATATTTTCGTCTTAATTTTTTTTTCCATAATTTATTTCTTCATCATTATTGATTTAAACACTTTATTTTTGGCTTATTGGTGCAGTTGGTTGCTTATTTGCAAAAAAAAAAAAAGAATTGTAAAAAATTGCCATGTCGAGGTAACGAGTATTACCAGCAGCACTTCAGTACGTAGTCTCAGATGCTGACTGTACAACAAATACGACGTGCGGCGGGAAAGTTTGCACGAGTTCAATTATGCCGTTATCGGGGGTGTGGGATGGGTATGTTTTTAAAAATTGGTTTGTAAATTTGTTTTTTTCAGCTTTTTGGCATCCCCCCAAATGGCAGGAAGAGGAACTGACAGAGTCATCTGGGATGGTGGTTTGGACGCCCTCCTTGCTAGCTTGGAGGACCAATTGGTGCCTGGCCTGTGGCATTATGTGGTGTGCTGCCCTCTTCAAGATGAAGACGAGCTGCCGCCAGTCCGGAAGAGCAAGAAGTGGAGGAGAGGCCAGTCCTGGAGGAAAGCCAGGAAGAGAGGGAGCCGCTGCCATCCCCAGCACGAGAGGGAGAAGCCCCGCTGTCTCCAGTACGAGGGAGAAGCCCTGTCTCCAGCACGAGAGGGAGAAGCCTGGGCTGTTCAGTGCGAGAGGAGAAGCCCGCTGTCTCCAGTGCGAGGGAGAAGCCCTTTCTCCAGTGCGAGAAGGAGAAGCCCCGCTGTCTCCAGTGCGAGAGGGAGAAGCCCTGCTGTCTCCAGTGAGAGGGAGAAGCCCCGCTTGTCTCCAGGGTGAGGGAGGGAGAAGCCCTGCTGTCTCCAGTGCGAGGGAGAAGCCCCGCTGTCTCCAGCGCGAGAAGGAGAAGCCCCTGTCTCCAGCGCCGTAAGGGAGAAGCCCCGCTGTCTCCAGTGCGAGGCTTCCGCTGTCTCCAGGGAGAAGCCCCGTGTTCCATGATGAGAAGGGAGGGGCTGTCTCCAGCGCGAGAGGTGGGAGAAGCCCCGCTGTCTCCAGTATGAGAGGGAGAAGCCCCGCTGTCTCCAGCGCGAGAGAGAGAAGCCCCGCTGTCTCCAGCGCGAGAGGGAGAAGCCCCGCTGTCTCCAGTGTGAGAGGGAGAAGCCCCGCTGTCTCCAGCGCACTGTTGATGTCACTGTTGATCTCAAATTTTCTAATCCTGCAACCAGTCCGTGTGATTGAATATCTGTGCATGCAATTTGCATTTCCAATTTAGCTAAACTTGCATTGACTCTTATATTCTTCCCATATATTTCCAACACCTTATCAACTGCTGGAGGTTCACAGACTAGAATGCAATCTACACTTCTGGCAAGCGCTAACGATTCCTCAGAAAACCTCCTTTTAATTTCCCCTGTTAAAGCAACAACTGGCAAAAAAGGTTGCAGGCACCACTTTTGCTTATTATTTTGTGGTTCAGAGGGAAGGTGTGCTTGCTCACCGCAGCTTGAGTATGCAACAAAGTCGCTCAGTTTTAAGGTTTTCCTCGGTCGCCGAACGGGTACATCTTTGTCCCCATCAATCGTTATTCCTATGTTTTCAGCATATTGCAGGATATCTACCCAGACGCCATTCCATGTTTTTTCATTTTTCATATTTTCCAAACTTGCGGCTGTGCTAGTAACTACTTTTGCTGCTGTGGAGAGCGAGGCCTTTTCAGACTGTAGTGCCTTGTGCGCAACATGAATTAATGAGACAGATGATAAAATCTTTTTTTGCACTTGGTGCAGCAAACCATTTGCCTCAACAGAATTATGATTACATCCAGGCTGAGAGAGCTTGTTTATGCATTGGATGATGCAAGTCCAACTCGCATGACTCAGGCTTGTCAATTCAACAGGCTTTCTGAAAGTCCATGGTGGCACGTAGTCCAACTGCCTCTATGCATTCTTTGATACAATTGTAGATTCCCTCTGCATTTCTTAATTGGGAACAGTCTTTAAAGAAGAGAAATCGCTCGTACACATTTAAATCAGTGTCTACGTAACGAACACAGATCGAACGTTGCTCTTGTTTAAAGTCCCACATTCCGCTCTTCCTCTGCTATTTGTTTCCTTACCAGGTCAGCCACAATGTAGAGGAGTTTGTTTTTTAAACTTTATGGCTTGTCAAGTTAAACATACCATGCAGTTTATGTTGAAATTGCTCATCATATTTTGCAAAATTCCCTCTGTTTTCTTATGTTTGTTTTCATCATGACCCCTTAGGGCCAGATAGAGCAGCAAATCAGTATTTTTTCAAGCGTATTCTCTGTTTTCCTAAACAGTCATCTTGTGTGAGTTTGAGAGATGACATACAACTAAGCCAGATTTAATTGCTGCCTGTTTTTTTTTCCAATCTCGCAACCCGTTTTCTGTAAAAGTGTTATCCTTGCATACAGAAGAACAGTACAAAATTCTACAGGGTTAGCAAAATACAGCATCAGCAGGTACTCTGTGCTCAATGGGATACCGATTGAACAATGAAGATGAGAATGATCAATTTTGCTTGCCAAACAAACTCTTGGGATAATTATCCAACTTCACCTGTACAGGCCCAGTCGATCGGTTCCCTAGTTTCAGATCAATCGAAGCACTAGCAGCACAAGCAGCACTTACATTCTTACCTGCCCTATGCACTTCACTGTCTTGTTTTTCTGTTTCATGTAGATGGGCGATTTTTCACCCTGACTGCTTCAGTATTTTCCAAACCACTTTCTAAAATCAACATCAACGGCTGAATTTATTCAATTTATTTGTCTGCCGCCATTTTTATTACGTCACTAGCATAACCGCCACTGTACAGACAGTAAATGAATCAATTGCAAACTGCAGCATATGTCTTTACATTCCAAAAGTAATGAGAACCAACCACAGGAGTGACAGCATAGCAACAGAGAATGCACAGCATGCTGCAAGGTTAGGGATTTGGGGTTTTGCCTTCGGTGTCGGTGTCACAAAGACGGCCGGAGTGGGTGGCTTCAGACCAGAAGCAGGAAATAAAACAACAGAGAGGTGTGGTTTGGTGGAGCTGAGCGAATGGTTTCGCTCAGCATTTAATAAACAGAACAGAAAATAAAAAGGTTGAACAAACAAACACAAACACAAAACAGGACACGGCACTTGAGGCCAAAATAAATAGACGAACAAAAACGGACTAACACTACAAACGGTGCACGGACAGACACACAAACAAACACGGTGAGTCTATAAACACTTATTATTTATGTTGTTTTTCTTTTACTCCTCTCTCTCCCGTTCTCCTCTCGAACACCCAACCCGAGTGAGTCAAACGTGCATCTATATACTGTTGTGCTGGGATTCAATTACTAATTAATTATTCACTTGAATCCCAGCACGTGAATTAATTCTGTGCAACCCCGTTGCTCACATACTATGCTTTAAATGCACGTGCAGTGATGTGCAATCCGTGCCTAAATACAAATATACAATTTAAATCACACGTGAAACACAGACCCGTTTATATCCGTGGTACCAATCTCTACACCAACATTAACACATGCAACATACAACACAGAACACACAAATGCACACAGGGGCGGGGCACATTGCCACAGTCGCTCATTATGGTAATCTTTTGTGCCAAGGCTAGAGAAAAACATTTCAATTAGCAAATCGTTTTGGGGGGGCTAAGCCCCATTAGCCACAGCCTTATGCCAGCTATGATAGCGGTTATGATCATTACTCTAATCTGAACAGCTCTCAACTGGCTTGTATTTGTGAGTCTACTGCATTAGAATGATAACGCTCTTGTTTTGAGAAAAAGAAGTGTCTGCATCCTTATTGTTGGTTAGAGTTTGAGGGAACATGTGTAAACTATCATTTGAAAATAGAACAAAGATTTCCTTTAAATAGATCTGAAAAAGTATAATGCAAATGTATGGGAAAGTTTCTCACTGAAAATCAAAGGGCTTCCCCAAGGTGCCAAGAGACAAAGGCGAGGGCATTTTCACTAAGTGCCCTTGCCTTTGTCTCTTTGCACCTGACTGTCACAGCGCTCAATTCGGTTGCCAGTAATGACCACTGTGTTGGACATTAATGCCTAAACTGTTAATGTGCCACAGTGACAGATAGAGAACAAAGTTACATCACAGTGTGAATACAGGTTGTATTCATGTTTATGTTAGGCTTGTGTGAAATATTTTGCTGCACATAAAGCTAGTTTGTGTTTACATGCGTATTCTTAAACAATGTAGACGGTGATAAGCATATGCAATAAAAAAATATAGTCACATGTGCAGTGATGCGTGTTTTGGCATTCACATGGTTAAATTATGTCTATCTTTCATATTTAGTCAATATTTACTAATACCAGTAACGACTGTATTGCTTGTTAGCAAGAGGCACTTAAAGTGGTTTTAGCTAACTCAGTAATTCCATATATCTTACCTGTGATGCACTTTCATTTGTTATAGGTCTCAAATGTGTAGTTTTAGAACATGATCGGGTACTACACTAGGTTAAGAAGTCTCTGTTTGCAGGCCATGCTTTCAGATTAAGTTACATTTTCTTAGTCATTTCACCTGAAATTGTACCCAGCCTTTCATCAGATTCGATCCTGTCATTAACCAAGCATTATTTTAACTCAATTTAAAACACCCTTTTTGAATACTGATCCACCCTATTTAAATGTGGATTCGGCCCGAGTGATTTGAGCCCGCTTCACCCTCTTGTGGTCCAGTAGTTTGTTATGATGTGCTCACTAAGCCTCCTTTTGCCTTTTGTCTGGTCCTGTCTTTTTTATGATGCATTGACTTGCTAATTGTTTGGTCCTTTTCACTACATTGGGGTTAGTCAGGGTTAAGGCATTTCTTTGTTGCCGTTTATGTTTGATGTTCATGTTGGCAGTTTTCATTTTTACAGTAATCAGCATTTTGACATAGGGTCAAATTAGAAAATGAAAGTGGATAAAAGACTAGGAGATGTCTAAAATACACAGTTTAAATCTTAGCCTGGAGCTTTTACAGTAGGCTTTGCTCTGATTACAATGCAGGTTCTTGATTCAAGATTATCAACACATAAACTTGACTAAAGGGTCAGACT
The DNA here is from genome assembly GCA_036884735.1 of Huso huso. Taxonomy (NCBI): domain Eukaryota; kingdom Metazoa; phylum Chordata; class Actinopteri; order Acipenseriformes; family Acipenseridae; genus Huso; species Huso huso. The sequence continues at coordinate 33,209,441 of CM072668.1, forward strand.
TGTTCATTAAGTTTAGGTAGATTTCATTATTGATGTATGGATTTAGAAAGGAGTTCACGTCTAGTTTATGATGTATATAAAAAAAATATCATTATATAAATATATTAATTGGTAGGTAAGAAGCTTTTTATTTGAATTATTTTAGAAAAAAATTGAAAGATTTTCTGGAGGGGGTTGAGCCCTGAAGCGCACACGATGAGTTTCCCCATGATGTTCAGACGTCGGAGGATGGCTTGCTTCACCAACCTGTACTGGCAGCATTGGTCATGGCCTGATAGGCTGCTTGGGCCTCCCCAATTACCCTGTAGCCCCGTTGGCTAGCCCAGTACTCCTGCGGCCATGAAGCAGTGGTAGCTAGGCACTCCAGCACTCAGATCGCCTCCTGGTCATCCTCCACCGTCATTTTCAGCACCGTCCCTTGGATATGGTCATCACGGGTCCCGCTGGTGCGCTGTTGCTGATACCGACCCTCTCAATCAGCGCCATGTATTTCTCCTCTCTCTTTTTCTCCGTAACCTCCATCTATCATCCAACGCTTGCAGCAGCGCGGATAGTGCAGTGACGTCCTTATCCTTGTTCTGACACCACGTGTGGCAAAGTGGCTTGCAGTGCGCAGGTGTAGAGGTGATGCAGTGCTCAAACAATGACAAATAAACAGTTAATAACAAACACAAATACAAAACACTCACTGTTGCTTTCAGTTTCGTCCATCCTTTACAGGTCTTTCCATAACCAAAACAAAGGAACAGATTGCATCGTCACATCCCCTAAAATACCCTTAGTCATACCCCTTCCGATAGCTAGTTCAATCACGTCTCCTTCAATCCATGACTGACAGATCGCTTACCGTACTAGGGTGATGACTTCTAGTATTGTGACTCCATACCCTTCTTGGATGGTCAGCTTCCGACTGACCCTGGAATGAACTGCCGAACCATCCAGTACGAGACACACTGTTCCTGTTATACAGCGCCCTCATAGGTCGGGAGGGAGATTGTTGACTAGGATTCATTCGGTCTCTGTCACACAGTCATACAATTGAATTCCACCCTACCCAAAGTCACTTTGGAAAATAAAAGTCAAACAAGTACGGTGCAGAAGTAAAATATAGCATTACAGCCTTATAAAGGTATTAATTATTACATGCAAAGAGTAATAGACTGTATACTGAAAATGTATTTTATTAAAGAAGACTATGTGATCAATGCAATACCTAGTACTATATTTAATTTCCAGAGCACAATAGGCATATTTGTTGTATCAACATTGAGTTTTAATGCTTATTTTGCAGGGTTATTAGTGAAAGGTTATTGTGGTCCAGTGGTTAAAGGAAAGGGCTTGTAACCAGGAGGTCCCCGGTTCAAATCCCAACGCACTCACTGATTCAGCAAGTCACTTAACCTCCTTGTGCTCTGTCTTTTGGATGAGACGTTGTTGTAAGTGACTCTGCAGCTGATGCATAGTTCAACACACAGGCAGACACAGTAAGAGGATTTACTTTACAATTTTTCCACACAAGTTAATATGTTGAGGTAGGATTTCTCTTATTTTTTTATAAGGGACAACTACTTGTGTAGTTTGCTGGCTGCTCAAACTGTGCAGAACAAAGTCTGTTATAACAAGTATGTCACTAACATAAATCCGAGCCAAATTAGAGGTATCAGTAGCGGTTCAGATAAGCTGCGTACGTGCCATTTTTTCGCATTAAAAAAATCAGAAATACGCACTAAATTAAAAATGAATGCATAAAAAAAACGCATAGCAATTTTGCTGCACAGCTTGTCTGCCTCCCTTAAAACTTCCACTAACAACTACACCTCCTAGAATACAATGTCTTTAGTTACTAGGAAACCAGCCCAACAAACATTGTCCAATTTCTGGCTAGCCCAGTTGTCTTTGCAGCCAATCACAGTAAGAATACAAAAGATTCAAATCTATACAGGTTGAAGTGTAAACACCCCAGTCCAGCTATAAATCCAACTGGAACCATCATCAGAGGCAACCGCAGAAAAAATGGTGCTTATAATATTAATCAAACTGTTTTATATAACTTATTAATGCATTTCCTTATTTTATGTATCTGTATGGCTTTATATAGAAGTTTTAACATGTTCACTGAGTTTAAGAGTGTAATGTTAAAATATAAGTAACGTTATTAATTTGCAGACATTAGCAGTTTTAGGCACCTGCAGCTCAGTTACTATAAAAAATCTTATTTCATCTCGTCTGCACCAGCATGAAAGACTTATTAGCCATTTTACCAATCTTTTTATCTATAAGCCACAAGCCATGAACAGAAAAAACGTGTAGGGGTTTAAAGAGAAGTCAGTGTGTGCCTCTAATCATGTAACCCATGATTTAAGATAAAAACACAGAGACATTTAAAAATTAATTAATTTCGACACATACAAACAAAGTTTGTTTGTGCATGCCATCAGTGCTGCAAACGTGAGGGGGATACATGTATAATGTCTGCTTTTGACTGTGCCTGTCATGTCAGGGGAGAGAAGCTTTTCAATACCTGAGCATGAAATGAAACAAAATCTATTTACTTTCTACAATGTCGCAGAACAATGTGCATCAGATTTGCATTCTGCTGTTGTGAAAACACAAAAGGTTCATTTCAAACTGTCTTTGTGAGTGTATGTTTTTTGAGACTGCTGTAGTAAAATGCAATGCAAATAGTTGTTGTTGTCCTGTTTGAAAGTCATAGTATACTGTAGTACTGGTATGAATATGGAGTAGGGGCCTCGGAATCGAGCTTTACACGGGGACCCCGCCACTGTTTGTAGAGTCAGTGTGATACCTCGAAAAAAAATTTGCTGAGCCGATAAAGAACCTTGTAGAACACACGCGTGGTTGTACAATAGTTCAAACTAACACTGCAGTTAAAATGTAAGGCTCTTTTTTAATGCCTAACTGTGGCAATGTGCCCCGCCCCATTTGTACCGTGTGTTAATGTTGGTGTATAGATTGGTTTGACGGGATATAAGCGGGTCTGTGCGTGTGATTTAAAGATGTAGATTTATATTTAGCACAGGAGGGCACAAATCACTTCAGGCTGGCGATAACGTGCTGGTTAAATGAATTAAGCAATTGAATAATTCAAGTGAATAATTAATTGAATTTGATCAGCACAACAGTATATATAGACACATTTTCATTCACTCAGGGTTTTGGGTGTTCGTGAGTGGAGAACAGGATTGGAGACGGAGGTAAAAGAATAATAATAAATAATAGTAAAATAGTGTTTTCACCGTGTTTGTTCGTTTGTCTGTGCATCCACCGTTTGTGTGTTAGTACGTTTTGTTTGTCCTTTTACCCGTGTCCTGTTTTGTATTTAAAACCTTTTTATTTTCTGTTCTAAAATTAGAGGGTAAAAACAAAGTCTCTGTTGTTTATTTCCTGGCTGGGTCTGACGCCAACCTTTGTGACACTAACCCAAATTAAAAATTTAATAACTCATGACTTCAAGGTACTGTTATATTTACCCCTGAATATACATGTTCTTACCCCTAATATAAAATTAGAGGTAAGAACTCGTTTGCTAAGAAATAAATAATGTTAGGAGAGGCCATTTGTGCCCATCTTGCTCGTTTGGTTGTTAGTAGCTTAGAATCCCAGAATCTCAAAAGCTTCTTGAAGGATCCCAGGGTGTCAGCTTCAACAACATTACTGGGAGTTGGTTTCAGACCCTCACAATTCTCTGTGTAAAAAAGTGCCTCCTATTTTCTGTTCTGAATGCCCCTTTATCTAATCTCCATTTGTGACCCCTGGTCCTTGTTTATTTTTTCAGGATGGAAAAGTCCCCTGGGTCGACATTGTCAATACCTTTTAGAATTTTGAATGCTTGAATCAGATCACAGCGTAGTATTCTTTGTTCAAAACTGAATAGATTCAATTCTTTTAGCCTGTCTGCATACAACATGCCTTTAAACCTGGGATAAATCTCGTTGCTCTTCTTTGCACTCTTTCTAGAGCAGCAATATCCTTGTTGTAACGAGGTGACCAGAACTGAACACAATATTCTAGGTGAGGTCTTACTAATGCATTGTAAAGTTTTAACATTACTTTCCTTGATTTAAATTCAACACTTCTCACAGTATATCCGAGCATCGTGGCCTTTCTAACTTCCTTTTTGACTTGTGTTTGCAGTTCCAAATACTCTTTCTGTGTACTTTGTTTTTGGTCCCTTTTAAACTCTCTGTAAAGTGAATATTTTTTTTAAATTGATCTATTAAACCATTTGGCCATTTTGTTTTAGATTTAGATTTGTCTACTTTTGGGATGTAATTGTTTTGCGCCTCTAGTACTACATTTTTAAAAAACAGCCATCCTTTTTCTGTGAATGTTTTCTCTATTTTACTCCAATCTACTTATGTTAGTCTCTGTTTCATACCTTCATAGTTTGCTTTTCTAAAATTGTAAACCTTAGCTTTAGTCATTACTTTTGGGGTTTTAAAAATCACTTCAAATGAGACCATGTTGTGGTCTGAGTTTGCCAATGGCTCTCTGACCTCTGTTTTAGTTATTCTGTCTTTGTTATTTGAAAAGACTAAATCATGCCTCCCCTCTAGCGGTGCCTTGACCCCTCTAGTCAGTCATTTGTCCCTCGACAAATTATTGTTAGGATGTATTTCATTTGTCATTTCCACCATTTCAGAAAATTTCGTAATAATAATAATTTCCCCGTCGGGTTTTCCCATTTATATGGGGAAGTTGAAATCCCATTATTATGGCTTCTCCTTTTCTACACGCATTTCGAATGTCATTGTATAACAGATTATTTTACTCGCCGTCTGAATTTGGCGGTCTATAGCATCTTCTATTATTATGCTCTTTGAATTTTTGTCCATTATTCTGACCAATATTGATTGGCATTGTTTTCTTTGTCCAGATTTAACACATTATTTTTACATACAATTACCCATTATACAGTTGGGTTTTACTGGAGCAATCTAGGTAAAAGTACCTTGCTCAAAGGGTACAGCAGCAGTGTTCCCCACCTAGGATTGAACCCGACCCTCGGTCAAGAGTCCAGACCCCTAACACTACTCCACACTGCTGCCCAATGCGGCAATGGAAGTAATCATTAGGGCATCATAATGGGTAGTGGGAGGAGGCGCTGGCTTCTGGAATGCGACTACCACCAATTCAAGCATACATGGATGACATGACAACCATGACTACAACAGTAGCCTGCACTAATCGGTTATTGGGCAAATTAACCAATAACATTGAATGGGCATGAATGCAATTCAAGCCCACTAAATCAAGGAGCATCTCTATAATTAAAGGTAAAGTAGTAGATAAAATGTTCTACGTTAATGGTGAGGGAATACCAGCAGTGTCTGAGAAGCCAGTGAAAGGTCTTGGGAGATGGTACGATGGGACTCTAAAGGACACAGTTCGTGTGGGAGAAGTTAGACAACAAGCAATGGAAGGGTTGAAGAGCATAGACAGCTGGGCTCTACCAGGCAAACTAAAACTCTGGTGCTTTCAGTTTGGTCTACTACCGAGGTTGCTGTGGCCACTGACTGTGTAATGAGGTTTCTTTGACAACAGTGAAGCTGGAAGCTTTAATTAGTTCATACATCAGGAAATGGTTGGGTTCCGCTGCCTCAGCAGAGTGGGACTTTATAGTAAAGGAATACTGCAGCTACCAGTCTCCCGCTCTAACCGAGGAGTTTAAGTGCGCCAAGGTCAGACTGGAAATGACATTAGTAGAGTCGCGACAAATGCAAAGGGAGGCAGCACCTGTGTTGAAAACTGGAAAAAGTGAGCAAAAAGAAAGCCGTGGAAGATGCAAAGGCTGCCTTCAAATTGGTGATATCATGGGACAAGTTCAGCATGGAAGAGGGGGGCTTGGTCTCAGTTCAGCTCCTCCTACATGGCACAAGGCAGCCCCACCTCAACAGAGGAAGCTGGTAGTCAACGAGTTGCAAAAGCAAGAGGAGAGGATGAGGTGCGTAAAGGCCGTTTCCCTCTTCCTAGAAGGAAGAATGGATGAGATGGGAGTGTGGAACAATGCAAGATCGGCTGGCAAGACCTATGGACAATGGAACAGAGCAGGATCAGTTTCCTCATCAGGTCAACATATGATGTTCTCCCATCACCACAGAATCTAAGCCTCTGGGTAGGAGAGGATCCCTCATGTCCTTTGTGTTCATCACCTGCAACATCAAGGCACATTTTGACAGGATGTAAGGTGGCTTTTAGCCAAGGATGGTTTACTTGGTGCCATGACCAGGTGCTGCGATGTTTGGCCTTAGCATTGGAAGACAAGCGTAACATGACCAATAAGTTGCCACCAGTTCCATCAAAACATTACACACAAAGACAACATTCCTCCGCCCAGGAGAGCAACCGCCAAGAAAAGGGGTTAAAACCAAGCCTTGCCCAGGACAACTAGATGCTGCTAGAGCCTGGAAAATGCTGGCAGATGTTGGTCAACAGCTTGTTTTTCCACCTGAGATTGCCATCACTAACCTTCGACCAGATATTGTCTTGTGGTCTGGATCACCTGGTAGAGTTAACAGTGCCATGGGAGGATGCTGTAGATGAGGCGTATGAGAGGAAGAAACTGCGGTATGCTCAACTAGCCGCTGAAGCGGAACAGCGAGGATGGAGAGTCCGGGTTTACCCAGTGGAGGTGGGTTGTCGAGGATTTGTGACACACTATACTACCCGGTTTCTCAGAGACGTCGGATTCAGTGGCCAAGAGTTGCGTCACACAGTGAAGAACTTATCTGAAGTAGCAGAGCGGAGCAGCAACTGGCTGTGGTTGAGACGGAAAGATTCTGGTTGGGGATCTCAAGCACAATAGAAAGACAGAAACGCTGATGTATGGGTAAGTAAGCTGGGCTGAGTTGAGTGGGGGACAGAGGGGGGTGATGCTGGAACGCCAGAATCACAGTCAAGCCCTCTTGGGGTGTTGTGGACTAGTCGACGAAACACAGAGGATGGAAGGTGCCCATTTGAAGACCCCAGAGATGTACCCTACTTAGCTCAATCCAGACGGTTGTCATACTGATGCACTGGGGAGACCGCATTGCGGTTGATCCCCGGAGCCAGCATTGCAGCTGTAGTGTGTGTTGATGCACTAGGGAGGCAAAATAAGCTGATCCGTGGAGCCAGTATTACACTTCAGCCATCAACACCAGTCAGAAGGATATCTACTACATCATATGGAAGGAAAAGCAAATGGTTGGAGACACAGATGGATCACATTGGTTTACTGTAAATCTGCGTCTTAGTTAGTGCTTATCTTGGCGAGAGCCAAGTTCAAATCAGCATGAAGTTTTAACATCTACTCTCATGTAATGGAAATCATTATGAAGATGGATGAATTCATTTACAGACAGACACCCAATAGCCCCAGAAGTTAATATTCTCAATAACTCATGACAAATAATGTTAATACCATTTCATGACGGAGAATAGTAAGAGACACCCTACGTTATGATGTGTTAACTTATTATAAATTAAAAAGCAGACTGTACTTAAGTGGGGTTTTTAGGGTTAGAATTGTACTGTATGTTCTATGCATGGTGATATACAGTATATACACAGTATAAGATGGACTTGTATTTTGACAAATGGTGATGGTTTGCTGTCATAAAATGTTCAAACTCTCAAAGATAGTTGCCAGTAGAGGTCTTCAGCAGAGGTACAATAATATCAAGTTTTGAATTTCATTATGGTTGGTGGAATTCCTGCAAAGGGAATGTTTTTAAAGTGTAGTTTGTGAGTCGGTTGCAGTCCCCCTGCAATTAATCTACTCCATTCTAGAATGCCGCCTCATATATATTTGAGTCATAGTTTGGTTTAGGTCTGCAGTACTTTGGATGGATTCAGCTTTCTTCATTAGGCTGCAAGTTTTTATGATTCTCACTGGCTGCTTCATTAGTTTAACATCAACTGATGTATTGTTGGAAGATTTATCTGTTCACGAGTCACTGTTGGTGCTGTTTAGTTGTTTTTCTTAGGTGATTAGTATTCAATGGGGACTCACATGTTTGTATTGGATTCAGAGCTGGTAATCATATACTGCCCACATTACAGTGATGCATTGCTTTAGCCTCCACAACTTGATAAAATGTTTCAGGTTCTGTTACTTCTCAGCATGGATCTCCAGATGTAAAGTGAAGAATGTCAGAGCTGTACTAAACTGAACAGAGTCCGGAATTGCACAATACAGTACTTTCATGAGGTGCTTTCAGATGGGAATTGAGCAACAAACAAAAGCAATGATGCAGGTTTGTATTTGGAATGGAAATTCTATACAATAAACTGGATTATTTTCAGAATAATAGTAATGCATAAAAGTGCACAGTGTGGTAGGGTGGAAGCTGCAATTGAATAAATGATTAAATCAGTAATTGGGCTCCAGCCACAGGTGTATAAAATAGGTGTTCACCGGTGTTAGGTTAGAAATCGGGAATTAATGTTGGTGATAGAGGTGGAGGTACGTGTTGCGTGTGTCATGTTCCGTGCTGTGCGGTTCCATCTTGTTTACTTTCATGAGTTTTTATAAACCTTTTTGTTTTGGCCCTTGTGCCATTTATTTTAAGCGTGCTTTGTCTGTGTTATTTTTGTTTATTTGTTTATTAAAAGAACGCATTAGCACAGTTAACTTGCAGCTTTCTGTGAGTCTCTCTCCCTGCCAATACCACATGCACATTTTTGAGTAGGTTTTGCTTCATCAAAACTTTTTGTTATACCGAATTTAACAAGAAAAACTGCATTGGTATGATTCTCTGTATTTCACAAACCTGAACAGATTTGAGGTGCACAAACCATCAAAACAGACGCAAAAGATACTCCAAATCCCAAATTGCACCTGCTAATTTCGTATAGTATTCAGGAATATATCTGAAGACACTCATATTGACCTTGTCAGCTTTTTTTTATCTTAAAGTGCTTGATTTCAATAGAAAAATCCACAAATGGTTTTCAAGGCAGTTTATTATGTGGAATATACACACAGAATTTTTGAATTTCGATTTTCGCTCTTTTGTGTCTCGTTTGTTTCACATGTGCAGCTCGAATCTGTTTCTCTTGAACTGCTCGAGTCTCTGAAATATGCCTTGTTGTAAATGTAATGAGCAGTGGGATGCACGGCCGTTATGGATTCTGTCCCATCAGTGAGGTGAGGTTAAGAACTCTAACTGCAAAGACAATCCCAGCTCTTTTGCATAGTGGTTAAAACTCTAACTGCAAAGACGATCCCAGCTCTTTTGCATAGTGGTTAAAAACTTGCTTGCAGTGAGCAAAGTCGCCAGTTGACGCCCAGCCTCTGCCTGTTACATTGGTGCTGTGACTCTGATCTCATAAATCGTCTGCTGCAGATTGTTGAGGTTAAAGGTGGGAAGAGTGTAATAGGCAGTTTTGTGTGATGCACTGCCGATATGGATTCTGTCTGCTGTAATTGAGATGAGATGAGGTGAAAAGCTCTATAGCTTCAAATGCAGACAAGCCTCTTTTGCATAGTGGTTAAGCCACTTGCTTGCGGTGTGTGAGGTTGTTGGTTGCATTATTATTATTATTATTATTATTATTATTATTATTATTAAATTTAGTTTAGCAGACTAATTATTATTATTAATAATTATTATTATTATTTATTATTATTATTTATTTCTTAGCAGGCGCCCTTATCCAGGGCGACTTACAATCGTAAGCAAATACATTTCAAGTGTTACAATACAAGTAATACAATAAGAGCAAGAAATACAATAACTTTTGTTCAAGTGTGACAAACCACAATTCAATAATACAGCAGATAATAGTGATAGTTACATCAGGATATGATTAAATAGTGATAGTTACATCAGGATGTGATTAAATACAAAGTACTACAGGTTAAACACTTGGGATTACAGTATTCTGAAGTACAGGATTAAATGCAGTAAAATAGGGGCAGATAAGAGCAGAATAAAGCACATTTACATGAGGGGTGATAGTGTCCCAGGATACAGAGGAGTTCTACAGGTGCTGTTTGAAGAGGTGAGTCTTAAGGAGGCACGGAAAGTGGTCAGGACAAGGTCCTGACATCTGTGGAAGGTCATTCCACCACTGGAACAAGGGTGGAGAAGGAAGCTCTGGAGACAGGGGCGTAGCGGAGGTAGAGACTAGTCTTCTAGTGCAGGCGGACGGAGAGGTCAGTGGGGGGGTGTAGGGAGAGAGAGGTCTGGAGGTAGCTGGGTGCAGTCTGGTCAAGGTAGGCTAGTAAAGAGTCTTGAACTGGATGCGGCGGTTCGGGGGAGCCAGTGGAGCGAGCGGGTAGTGGAAAAGCGTGGGCGAAGCGAGGCAGAGAGAACACCAGGCGGGCAGCAGAGTTCTGGATGAGCTGGAGCGGACGGTGGCGGACGCAGGGGAGGCCAGCCAGGAGGGAGAAAGTTGCAGTAGTTTAGGGGGAGAGTACCAGGGCCTGGACCAGGAGCTGGGTAGCATAGTTGGTGAGGAAGGGTGGATTCTTGGATGTTGCTCAGGAAGAATTGCGTGCCAGAGTGGAGATGTGCTGGGAATAAGAAGGGGTCAGGGTGACTCAAGGTTCTTAGCTGAGGAAGAGGGAGAGAGTGTGGTAGATTCCAGAGGAACAGAGATAGAGAGATCAGAGGAGGGGGAGGAGGAAAAAGGAGGTCAGATTTAGAGAGGTTGAGTTTGAGGTGATGCGAGTGCATCCAGGAGGAAATAGCAGACAGACAGGTAGAGATACGGGAGGAGATGGTGGAGTCAGAGGTGGGGAAGGAGAGGAAAATCTGAGCATCATCAGCATAGAAATGGTATGAGAAACCATAGGATGCGATGGGGGGCCCAGGGGAGCGGGTGTAGAGAGAGAACAGGAGAGGACCCAAGACTGACCCTTGGGGACTCCAGTTAAGAGAGGGTGAGGTGTGGAGGTTGCTCCACGCCAGGTTACCTGGTAAACTGCGGTTGGAGAGGTAGGAGGAGAACCAGGCCAGAGCAGTGCCAGAGATCCCCAGGTCAGCAAGAGATGATAGTAGAATAGAGTGATCAACAGTGTCAAAGGCAGCAGAGAGGTCGAGGAGAATTAGGACAGAGGAGGAGGCAGCTGGGCAACTTAAGTGAGTTGGTGACAGAGAGGGGGGCGGTTTCAGTTGAGCAGAGCGGAAGCCAGATTGGAGGGTCAAGCAGAGAGTGGTTGGACAGGAAAGCAGAGAGCTATAAGTCCGCTCGAGGGTTTTGGAGAGGAAGGGTAGGAAGGAAAGCCTGGAGGGAGGTGGGGTCGAGGGTAGGTTTTTTGAGGAGGGAGTGATAGAGGCTTTTTTTGAAGGCAGAGGGAAAAAACAGAAATAGAGAGGTGTTGAGGAGGGAGGAGATGAAGGGGAGTAGAGCAGGAGCAGCAGCTTGAAAGAGGTGAGGGGAGGGGGTCCAAGGCACGTGGTGGGTTTGTGACCCTGGAGCAGGAGGAGAGGTCAGAGTCTGAGAGGGGCAAGAAGGTGGAGAAGGAGGGCGAAAAGTAGGGGATGTAGTGGGTGTGGGGTTGGAGCAGGAGGGGGTGCGGGGGAGGGAGAGGTGTTAAAGAGTTTGCGGATATCTGAGATTTTAGAAGAGAAGAAGGAGGCAAAGTCATCAGGGGGAGATAGAGGAGGGAGGAGGAGGGGGGAGGGTTTGGGAGGAGGAGAAGGTAGAGAGAATAGTTTCGTGGGTTGTTAGTGGAGGCTTGGATTACAGATTGAAATAAGCACATTTAGCAGAGGAGAGAGTAGAGGAGAAGGAGGAGAGAGAGTGCGGTAAGGTCTAGGGCAGCAGGGAGTTTGGTTCTCTTCCATTTCTTTTCAGCAGATCGCAGTGTGATTCTTGCCGAGCGGATAATAATAATAATAATAGGGGTGAACTGCGCAGATTTACTTATAATAGGACCTCAGTTTTACGTCTCATCCGAAGGACAGAGCATACAGAGGTTAAGTGACTTGCTTAGGGTCACACACAGTGAGTTAGTGGCTGAGCTGGAATTGAACCAGGAACCTCCTGGTAACAAGCCCCCCTTTCTTTAACCACTGAACCACCAAGCCTTCATAAATATGTCTTGCTTGTTTCCTGTTTTGTTTCTCCAATAGTTGTTTTTGGTGAAACATTTGAGACAGTTTTCCTCTGGATTGTAAAGTAGCCTGAAAAAGTAATCCCATCATGAAAGTTATCAATATGGTTTAAAAGGTATACAAAATCCACTAGAAATCAAAGATGCTGCTCAAGTTTCACCTTAAAGGGAGATAGCAGTATCCGAGGTCGCAATCAGTTTAGTTTTTTGGGGTTTTTTTGCATTGATATAAACATGCCAGCTTCTTGCAGTCACACTGCTCTTTCAAATGTTTACTGTAAAAAAAAAAAGTCTTCAATTAAACGTAAAACTTTAATTACCCAAAAGCAAATAGAGAAAAAGCTCCCCTGCCAAAGCGGTAATGGGATATTTAATTGCAAACTCAGTTTTATGGATGGGACTCAGCAGTGAGCAGTGTTTGTAGAATATCTGCATATATTCAGAATAAGCCAAGAACAAATTGCTGTATTATTCATGTTGAAATAGTAATAAAGAGTAAAAAAGTTTACAGCACAGGAATAGTTTAGCTACCAGGAGGTAGCAGTATAAACTTATAATCTATAATGCTTATTTGAAAAACCTGTGTCAAAGAGCTTCCACTGATAAAACAGAGATAACAAGGGATTGTAGTTGAAACACCCATGGCACCCAAGATTTGTTTACACAAATCAGACTTTCACAAATACAGTAAAAACTAAGGTTTGCCATTCAAGGGTTGTGTGCTATTCTCCAACCTATGAACTGGAATGCTACACTGACTAAATCTTACACATTAGATCGGGGCAGCAGTGTGGAGTAGTGGTTAGGGCTCTGGACTCTTGACCGGAGGGTCGTGGGTTCAATCCCCGTGGAGGACACTGCTGCTGTACCATTGAGCAAGGTACTTTACCCAGATTGCTCCAGTAAAAACCCAGCTATATAAATGGGTAATTGTATGTAAAAATAATGTGTAAAAAAATAATGTAATTAAATGTAAAAAATAATGTGATATCTTGTAACAATTGTAAGTCGCCCTGGATAAGGGCGTCTGCTAAGAAATAAAATATATATATATATATATCGACCTTTCTTTTATCTGTACACAAGGAAAGTTTCAAAGCTGTCGGCTTCTCTAAGCCTTCTCGACCTGGCAATACAAATATTCCTTGTCAATATCGCATCCCTAACCCCCTGGAGCTCCAGAACAAAAGAGGTGCTCTCTGTGGAATCCCCAGCGAAGAACACAAACCTACACTCTGACTGTATAACTCACCCTGCACTCTGACTGTATAACTCACCCTGCACTCTGACTGTGTAACTCACACTGCACTCTGACTGTATAACTCACCCTGCACTCTGACTGTATAACTCACCCTGCACTCTGACTGTGTAACTCACCCTGCACTCTGACTGTATAACTCACCCTGCACTCTGACTGTATAACTCACCTTGCACTCTGACTGTGTAACTCACCCTGCACTCTGACTGTGTAACTCACCATGCACTCTGACTGTATAACTCACCCTGCACTCTGGTAATTTATTAGTGACTTTAAACAAACAGGGGATGATTCATCTCTTTACAAATTAACAGCTTTTTTATTGCTATTATTTGGTAGACTGCACTTGCCTGGACAAAGGGATCAATAATTCTGGCTTCCACATGCAACTTGACCTACCTGCTTCTCACTAATGGTGACTGTAACAAGGTACGCCTGCCCCTATATTATTTGTGTATTATGATTTAAAAGTAATGCTTTGTGTTGTTGTTATTATTTGATTGTACTGGTTTGTGTTTGTTTAAAACAAACAATGTTTGTTATTGTTTGGCAGAGTGGATGGGGTTCATTTAAATCCCCATCCCTTTAAACCCATTGTAATGGGGCCAGGAATCCTGTACATGAGAAGGGGACAGGGCATATATATTTAAACAAAAACAAAATCACAAACACCAAAACAAATGCCTCGGTCAGACTGGGCCTTCACTGATCCAGTAGTTTTGCATTTTGTTCTGTTCTCTCTCACTACTGTTCGCTCCTCTGAACACCCACCCAGAGCAGGGAGAGCTGCAGGCTTTTATATTAGTGAGCGAGGGATTAACTAGCTATCAATTATCTGATAATCCCTCGGTCACATTCTGCACGGGTTTTCTAATTACTACTGGCAGAGGACGAGCTGCCGACCTCACCTCTGCCAGAACACATTTAACAATAACAAAACAAAATGCACAGTATATATATATATATATATATATATATATATATATATATATATATATATATATATATATATATATATATACACAATAAATCATAATACTAATCATGAAAAAAATAATAATAATAATAATAATAATAATAATAATAATAATAATAATAATACAACACAAATATACTTTATAGGAGCAGGGCATGGCCCTGCCCCCTTCTCATGTACAGGGCTCCTGGCCAGGTTACACCTGTGTAGAATGTGCCTGAGTGCAATTGAATTATTGACAAGCAATCAAGCTCAGGCATAGCTGCATAAATAGAGGCAGGAACCTCTCAGTCAGAGAGAGAGGGTTGAGGAGAGGGTTTTGGAGAAAGAGTGAGAGATCAAGAAGCACAAGGTAAACAAGACAACTGCTATCCGACTGGCTGTATTCCAGCCGATATTTGTATTATTTACTGTGTTTATAATTATTTGTTTTGGCCAACGTGCCATTTTTTTTTGTGTGTGTTTTTATTCATGTCTTTAGTTTGTTTGCTTTATTTTGATTTATTTAATAAAAGAACAAGTGCAGTAGTGACTCACCCCAGTTCTGGTGTGTGTGCCTGTTATCTTCCTGGTCTGTGGCGTCACCCACCCACAGTGACCATTGCTTTACTGTTCCAAAATGGTCCTGTAATCCCTGCTGAAAGCACTAATAAATAAACTAATGAAACAACTGTAAATGGAGGTCAACTGCGTGACGGAGGCCATTATCTGTTAATGGGAAGGTCAGAGGTTAATGCCTGTAGCAGCAAACCAAATTCACACAGCTGAAATCACACAAAGAAGCTCCACACTACAGTTCAATCAAAAAGCCTGTCACCTGCAGAATCATTTTGAACAGGGCTGGGAATAGTCACTTTCAGATTATTAATAAGCATGTGTCTTTGAAAAGAACCATTACCTGCCAAACTTAGTGTAACCCTAATATTAAAGGGATACATTTATTTATGTCCTGCTGTGACGAGGCACCTGGGTTTATTTTGTTTATTTTGTATGGTTTGTGTTATGTAGCATGGGTGATTTAAAATGTGTATTTGTAGTTGGGCACGGGTGTATCACAAAGTACTACACGTGCAGACTGTGCATGGGCTCAATGATTGATTAGCAAGTGAGTCCCCGCACAACTGCATAACGTTGAGTGTTCAGAGGTGGAATTAAAGAGAAAGAGATCTAGAAAGGTACATGTGATGGGAGAAAAGGGTCTCGTGTTGTTATTCAGCCTCCCAACAACAGAGGGCGCTGGGCCAAGCCAAGGATCCCCATGCAAAGATCACGTGACCGTGATGGAAGTCACATTTTGCCGGGATGTCATCTTTGTGTGGGGCAACAGTGCAGGTATGCTAAACCCGGTCACTCCGGTCAAGTGTTTATTAAAAACACCTGCCATTCGCGGATAGGTGTTTCACTCTCAGGGGCAGGGTTGTGAGTACAAAGGGAACTGCACTGTTGTACTTCGGGGCTGGCGTTCGTATTCATGAATGGGAGAGAGAGCGAGATGTGGAACGGAGGATTAAATAGATTAACCTGTGTATTTTCATAGATGGGACGGACAACTGAGGAGGCGAGGAGCGGCTGGACATCGTTGGAGCCCGTCCCTCAACTTGATCCTGCTTTTATATTTTGATTAATCCTCACACCCTGTCCCTGCACGTTTTGTTGATTTTTTGTTTAAAAATAAAACTACTACCCTGACCAGGGTTGATTACTGAAGTACCTGTTTCAAACTCCCTTCTTTATCCACTCCAGTCACAGTACATTTAAAATAACCATTGCTACGCATGCCAGCTTCATACCCGCACGCTACTTGTTGCTTTATTTTACCTGTTTGTTTCATGCCTTTTGTTTTGTGAGAAGGGTTTTGTTTTGTTTAATTTTTATATTTATGATAAATCCGCACAGCAGCGCTTCACTCACAGTACTGTGTCTGTATTTCCTGGTCTGACGTCACCCAGAAGCCGTCCTTACCACATTTGGTGTCAATGTGGGATAACATTGCCTCCATAGACTCAGGCCAGGAATAGTACTACGGGTACACATTTATTTTTGGAAGGATTTTTTTTGTTTTGAAAGAAAAAGAAGAAAAAAGGGTGAAGGAGGTGCTGCCTGCCCAAGGGAAGGAAATGGACCAAGGGCTGGACAACTGCCTCACCTGCCTGAAAGGGGAAGAGTGGTGCTCAGGCACTCCCACCGTGGGCGGCCTCATTCATGCCCCCCTTCAGCCATATGCGCTGGAGAGAATGGGAGAGAATCCGTGATGCCAGCACTGCAAGGTGAGGGAACACACCAGCGAATGCCCCATTCGGGAGGAAGGAGAAACTAACCTGGAGAGGTGGTAGCGGTTGAAAAGAGAGGGGGCTCCATGGTGCGAGGTCAGGGATGGGTGCCCATACGAAAAACCCCTCATCTGGGAAGCTCGCGGTCGGGGTGAGGTGGAGTCGGCGGAGGACTGGTTTCTCCAAGAAAAAACCCCAGCCACCTACCCAAAAGAAGGGGTGGAGCGGCCATCCCTGGAAGAAGGCAAAGGAGCCCGAGCGTCCAGCGCCCACGAGGGAGATCTGGGACTGGCTGCTGGACTTTAAGGGGACCCTCTCGATGGCGGTCAACCTGCTGTGGGCCAGAGATGGGAAGCAGTGGGAAGCCTTGGAGCAGCAAAATCGCCCAGCACCCCACTCAGGCATTGCGGCCATGGTGTGCAACTACCAGGCTGCAGATATGGGAATGGCCTCACTGTATATATTCCCACCGGGAGGGGTCATGCCTATTCCAGCTCCACAGGCAGACGTCCACGGCAGGACCCAGAGGACAGCCGCACCAGTCCCCCGCGACCAAGGGAGAGTCACACCAGTCCCCAGCGACAGAGGGAGAGCTGCACCAGTCCCCAGCAACTGAGGGAGAGCAATACCAGTCGATAGTGATAGAGGGGAACCACCTGCTGCTCCCACCTCCGTCGCCAGGGGGAGACTACCCGCTGCTCACACCTCCACCGCCAGAGGCAGACTACTTGTTGCTCCCATCACCACCACCAGAGGAACTGAAACTACCTCCCAAGGGATTTTAAGGGGGGAGGTGGCCTTTGAGGCCATGTGTGCTATGCACAAGATGGGAGGTGTGATGGGGTACCCCTCGCTCCTGAGTGAATTTTGTTTATTTTGTGTGGTTTGGGTTATGTAGCAAGGGTGATTTAAACAGTACTTGACGTGCAGACTGTGCCTGGATTCAATTGAATGATTAATTAGCACAGCTGCATAAAAAGAGGCATGGATCACTCACTCGAGATTGAGTGTTCAGAGGTGGCATGAAAGAGAAAGATCTAGAAAGGTACATTTAAAATAACAATTGCTACGCATGCCAGCTTTACACTAGCACGTACTTGTTGCTTTATTTTACCTGTTTGTTTTGGCCGTCAGCACAAAGAAAATAGACACAACTGTAAAAGTAGTGGGGGCCAAGGTTGTCTCAATGGTTTCTTGAAACTTGGCTTGTGTTTTTGATATCTCCGCTTTAAATGGCTGGACATTTTTGATAACTTGCTGTTTTTGTTTCAGATTCTATTCATGATGTTTCTTTTCACTTTCTTTTACTTCAATGGAAACAGATGCAGCCATTTAAATAATAATAATACAGAACTGCATGTTCTCCATTTTGTAGTTGTTGGCATTTTGGATGCTGTGTATTATAATAACATATCATCTTTCTCTGTCAATTATTCTCAATACTTTATTATTATTATTATTTATTTCTTAGCAGACGCCCTTATCCAGGGCGACTTACAATTGTTACAAGATATCACATTATTTTTACATACAATTACATTATTTTTTATATACAATTACCCATTTATACAGTTGGGTTTTTACTGGAGCAATCTAGGTAAAGTACCTTGCTCAAGGGTACAACAGCAGTGTCCCCCACTGGGGATTGAACCCACAACCCTCCGGTCAAGAGTCCAGAGCCCTAACCACTACTCCACACTGTTGCCCTAATACTGGACGAACATGCCCCAAGCATGACACATACAGTATAAGAAAAAGGGGAGAAGGTAGTCACGCAGAGAGAGGAGCCACATTATTAGCATAGGCAAATTCATTATTTAAATTGTATTCAATTAAAAGCGTCTTGACATTATTTCAGTTGATCTGCACTGGTTTTGATGCACTAAGTGGCTCAATTAGGACACCTGGAAACCCATTAGCACAGCTGCAGTCATTGCATGTGATGGGTAAATGTTCAGACCACTATGGAGTTCTTTAGGTCTTGAATGTGGGCTTGAGTGACAGATGCACTTTTAGAAAAATGACAGCAGTTCTGTCCATCTGATTAAAACAAGGTGATGGTGGTTGTAATTAAAGGCTGCCAGGCTAAATTTGCTCCAATTAAAAGCAGTACAATTTACAAGACCAGCAGTGAAAATCCTGTTTGTGCACTTTCTACATAACTGAAGGCCTTGCCAAGCAATCCTTTATTGGCAAGCTTCTTTGACCAAATAGGGGGGAACAAATACAGTACAAGGTGTTTAAAGACCTCTTCATTCAGTGTTTTTTTTTTTACATGACACCATTTATTCAATGTTTTAGTTTACTGTCATTTGAAAAAGTAGTTTTATAAGCAAAGTAATGAAAAATACTGAAGCTACTACAAAAACAAATACTACTAAAAATAATACTACAAATAAAAAAGACAATTTGCAGTAAATACTGTACATAAATAAATAATAAAGCCCAACTCTTATCCAAATGTTGTTTCCATCATAAAATGAAACACTTTTCTGCTGTTTCTGACAGGTGGAATGGGTGCAATTTACATAAAGGTGGTGGAAAGGCTTGAAAGGTAGCAAAGGTAGAAAAACAAAACAGATGTGTGTTTCAGCAGATATGGAGAAAGAAGAGAAGATATAATAGAACACAATAATAAAGCAAGTACATTTGGAGAAAAAAAAAAAAAGTTATGTTAGAGAGCTAATTTTAATGTAATTTTGTAAATGTATGTTCTGTATAAATTAAATTATAGTTTCATGAACCTGGTTGCACTTTATGAAAATTAATAATTAATTAATACAAAATTAAAACACTTGAGTGTATAATAGGATATCATATTATTATTATTTATTTCTTAGCAGACGCCCTTATCCAGGGCGACTTACAATTGTTACAAGATATCACATTATTTTTACTACAATTACCCATTTTACAGTTGGGTTTTTACTGGAGCAATCTGCTTTTTATTTCGCACTGCAAGCCCACCATGAAGCCACACTACAGAACTACAGCGTTGGAGGACCATGCAGTTCTGAATTGCACACAGGCAGGCCTGCAGCGCCCGGCCAGCCACAGGGGTCACTGGTGCATGGTGAACCAAGGATTCCCCAGCCGACTTAAACTCTCCCGCTGGGGCAGCGCTTAGCCAATTGTGTGCTGCCCACTGGGAACTCCTGGCCACGGTTGAGAGTGACGTTGAGAGAGGAGGCAGCGACTGGGCGACTTACAATTGTTACAAGATATCACATTATTTTTACATACAATTACCCATTTTACAGTTGGGTTTTTACTGGAGCAATCTAGGTAAAGTACCTTGCTCAAGGGTACAGCAGCAGGGTCCCCCACCTGGAATTGAACCCACGACCCTCCGGTCAAGAGTCCAGAGCCCTAACCACTACTCCACACCGCTGCAGATAAATTGATTGATATTGGAATGCATGACCTAAATCTTCTTTAACTTCGTCACATAATCATCTAGCACTTGCTCTTCCGTAAGGTCCAAACAGGTGGCCCTTTGACGATACACCCGCGTGATAAACCTTCGATGTCATCTGCCATTCCTTACTGGGGGCAGCTACATTATCCCTTTCATCCTTTCAAAATCGCATCAATCTCTCGCAGCACATTGGGCTCCATCACCATAGTAGTCAGAGTCACAGCACCCACATTAGACACTTCGGATTTCAGCTCGGGACCTTTGAAATAGTTTCCCATCTCCATTAGGACTCTTTGAAACAGGCTTACCATTTTAGACGGAAAACACTCAATCCGACCCATCAACCATTCAGATTTTTACGGGAGGCATGTTAATTAGGTGCCCATTTAATTGGCATAACGTTCCTCATACTGTCGGAATTAGGGTTTTGCAACTGATGCCTCCTTCCTGGCCATTTCTGATTTCTGCTCGGAACATGAAAAACAGTCAAAACACAAAAGCACACCCTGACGGTCAGAAAAGCTTTGATATTCAGGGCCATTATTTCAAAGGAATGAAGAAAGCTGTTCAGTGCTGGCCCTTGCTCAAAACAACACAAAGCCAGGTAAAGAAATATCACAGTGGTCACATAGAGGCAATGGTAGCACAATCTGAAGAGGTATGGTTTAAATGAGGCTGTCAGGCTGATTACCCATCTATCACAGTCACTGCCCTGAATGTGCTCTCATCACATTCATCGAATACAAATACGTGTGGTTCCCTCCATTAGTTATTTATTAGAATTTATTTTACTGTAGTTAAACCTTTTGTGTGGTCTTTAGTGTCAAAATTATCAGGAATCAGTATTTTTATTAAAGATACAGCTGAATTGAAAAAAAAATTGACATTATTAGTAAACTTTAACGCATGTCTCAATCCGACACATAAAGGGTAGATCATGATCCAGATTATACACGTGAAGCCAGAAGCTCAGGCTGAAATCAAATAGACCTTATATCTGAGAGTTGCAGTAGGGATTCCTGCAGTGAAGAAGACATCTTCTTTGATTCCACAGTAAAACAGAATACAGCTAAAAGGGCTAGTACTTTCAAGAACTATAGGTGAATAATGCTCAACGCTGCAACCCCTGCACTAACTCGGGAAAGACGAGGACGAGCACTTGTATGCTGTCATCCATCTGCTTTTTATTTCGCACTGCAAGCCCACCATGAAGCCACACTACAGAACTACAGCGTTGGAGGACCATGCAGTTCTGAATTGCACACAGGCAGGCCTGCAGCGCCCGGCCAGCCACAGGGGTCACTGGTGCATGGTGAGCCAAGGATTCCCCAGCCGACTTAACCTTCCCCGCTGGGGCAGCGCTTGGCCAATTGTGTGCCGCCCACTGGGAACTCCTGGCCACGGTTGAGAGTGACATTGCCTGGATTTTAACTGCTGACCTCCAAGCTATAGGGCGCATTGTGCACTCCACACAGAGTGCCTTTACTGGATGCGCTGCTCGGGAGCCTGATGGAAATGTAAGTATTATTAAATGTAGAGTAGTCACACACATACACACAAATAAATCAGATTAGAAAGTAATAATACAAGTAACAAACTTCAGCTTTTGTCAAAAGGCTTTTTACTTTGATAGTTTTACATTTAAGTATTCAAACTTATGGCTTAAGTAGTAGTAATAATAATAATAATAATAATAATAATAATAATAATAATAATAATAATAAATTAACTTTCACAGGTGGAAAAAAATAAGCTTTCAAGCATGATTCTGATGAAATATCAACAACACTAGAATTGATAATGCATTGTTTGAGTTTATAGCCACTCAAACCAAGCTGCACCTCTTTCCTACATTTACACAGAAAGGAAGGACCATGGTCATGTAAACACGGTCATACTGAAGTGTCATTCTGTGCCCATGATCGGGTAAACACGATAAAAAAACGAACTTCGTTTCTTTGACTTACTGGGCCACCATACTTTGCAGTACAGATTGCAGATGCATATCATTAGATAGGGGAGGAACGGCATAAGCTACCACATTCAAAATGGCTAACCTGTGTTTTAAATCAAATGTACAGGTTTTATCCCACTAAAGCCCTGGTAGCTCATCTGGAGAGGCAGAAATGACCCGTGTTGACTAAGTGTCTTGACTTTATATTATACTATTATTATTATATGACAGTGTGGCAGGGCTGAGGCCTTTCCCTGTAAATAGTATTTTTTGCTTTGGGTTTCTAAATATAATATGGTTTTGGGTTGGGTTGTAAATAATAATGTGTTTAATTTGTTTAATTTGATGGCAGGGCTGGGAGGTTAGACCTCCCTGCTTGCCTAATTAAAAGGAATGTGCAGCAGGTGGCCAGGGGTGAATTGAACAATTGACAATTAATTAACCCTGGTCACCTGCCTTTAAAAGAGGTGGGGGGGGGTGTCAGGTCAGGTCAGGTCAGTGCTTTGCAAACCTGGAGGTGAAGGAGGAGAACCCTCACGACTGCAGGTTTAATTGTGATACTTAGGACCAGAGATAGGGGTTAGTTTAGGGGATTTATTAATCCTACCCAAGTTTATTTTAGTTTATGTAGGGAGAAAGTTCCTGAAGTGGGACCTCCCTTTTAGTGGGGATAGCGCTTGGCCTGAGCTTGGCCACCTTTTATTTCCTAGTTGTTTTTGCACAGTGTTTTGTTTTGCCTTTTTGTTATTCATGTACTGCATTGTGGACGTCCTCCCGCATTAGGGCTGCCATTGCTGGTGCCCTAGTGGCAGCCACCAACATTGCAACTGCCTGCAACTGCTTGTAAAATAAATAAAGCCTGGACGCCTGAGCAGCGTTTCAAAGTCAGACCCTCTGTGGCTCTCACGTTTCTCAGCAGATACCCATCCAGTAACAGTACACCCCTGTTACAGGTGGATAAAACCTGATATACATAATTAAAATGATAACTTAATGAACCAAGTTTATTATACGACTGACAGATATCGAAGGTATTTCCGCTGTAAATCTCCCTCCCGACTAGAAAAGGTGCTGTGTACGGTTGGTGGTATGCTTCCCCTCGACTGGCTAACTCAATGGTAGGTAGAAACCGAACGTACGTACGCGGAGCGATCAGCTGCGGGGGAGGCAGCGACTGGATAAGCCAGGGCGTCGGGCTGATCGCGAGGAGGAATTCTGGTAGTACAAAGGGAACGCAGATACATGAGTACGGCCCCTTACGCTGGATATGAAACCTGAGCTGCAGCGCTGTGTTTTTGTTGTGTTTGTTTTGCAGAGGAGGAGGAAAGCCAGGAGCTGCAGCCACACAGCCAGCACCACACCTTGAGCACTACCCTCACTGCCCTGCACAACACGGACACGCATCACTTCCTGCACTGAAGAGCACGGTTTTCATTACTGGATGTTGTAATTGTGTTTGGGACTGAAATCAAACTTGCCCTATGCCATTGTTGGTATAGGGTTGGATTGTTATTATTCTGAAGTGTGAAATAAAACACAGACGTTTTGCACTAAAGTACTGTTTGGACATTTCACTTTATCCACATGCCACTCACATCCCGACAATGACAAATACAAACAATTGTACATAATGAAATAGCTGGTATCAAGCTATAATTTCATCCTCAGGGATATCAAAAAGGGTACTACGGACCTTAAATACTCTACTTCTGTTCCTGGTTTATTCAGGAAGATTAGGAGTCTGCACTCTCTGTCATAATAACTACGATCTGACTGCTGCCATAAGGTTCTTTCCTATCAGCTGCTTTCTGACTTTTTCTTTGCACCCAAATAAGACCAATTTGAAATCAGACTTATTTGTGGAGCCTTTTAGGGCCGGTGCAGCTGTTTTGCTGCTTCATAAATCTCATTTTACTATCACAGACTTCATTTACAAATGAGCCCTACCTACAATTTGCCGAGCCATACAATTAAGGCTTGACACACCTTAAAATTCACGGCTAATGAGCGGCGGAGCGCATTGCATGGCAGAGCGCATTTTGGAGGTGTAACGCAGCCTTAAACTTGCCAAAAGTGTCATCATACATAACATATTTTAAGGCCGGTGTAAACTCGGCGCTATGGCCTATCGCAAACACTTGATACATGACCCCCCCTGAGAATAAATGTTTATTATGCTGGCATTGCAATCACTCAGGTGAAACAATGTCTTATAATTGGCCCAAACACCAATATTGTTTAACAAAACTTTCAGGAAGTATTGTAATGTCCCTCGAGTCACAGAATAACACGTTTTTATACATGTATCTACGCAGAAAAAAACTTAACAAATATCGTGTTGAAAAAAAAGAAATTAGTATGGTTTCTTAACTACAGTAAAAAAAAAAAAAAAAACCCTGATCCTGGGCAGCATCACACTGAAAAACGTTTGGTCCTTAAAGGGTTATTAAAGAAGACATGTGCACCTAAAATAAGCCTAGTACTCCCTGGAATTACACATTTCCTGAAGCACATCTTCGTCTCATAAAAGTCAAAAGTATATGTATGGCTTTTTATATGGATTTGCTTTTGAGGAACTGTTGATTCATTTTACTTGTATCTCTCTTTGACTTTCAGGTTACATTACAATTTCCAATTGTTGTAAAAACTTTCCTTGTGTTGAAGGTTAGTGTTTAGATTTGCAACAGGGACTTTCATGTTTGTTGAAATTGAGATCACAACTTTGGTATCTGATTGATGAGAAGCAGCCCCTTGGTGATGCATGAGAGAGACATGTTATTCATGAAACAACTGAACTGGGAGTGTAGTGTTGGGCTACAGTTTAAGGACACCAGTGTAGATTTCAGCATCCATAGCCTGAATAGTTATTTCAAACTTCTTTAAAAACAGTATGTGGCAGGATGGCTAGAGTGGTGTGTGTGGGTGGTGACGTCAAGTGATGTTGCTTTGCAGCTTTCCCAATCAGCCCAAATGACATATACCTACCTTATTTTTTTTAATTGTTTTTATTTAGATACAAAATAGAACAATACAGTACAAAACAGGGATGATTTTTAACAAGAGATGAAGAAAGAAAAAAAAAACACTGAATTATATAATACAATTGGACAAATCAGCAAATTTAGAAACATTCTTAAATAAGGAGATGAAAAGATAAAAGGATAAAAGGTTTTCTTAGCTTTTTTCATGTTAATAACTTTTAAAGACACCAAGTAGAAAGTTGGTGTGATAAAACTATCACAGAAGGTTTTTACCTCCCCATTTACATTTGTGTATAAAATATTTACCCAACAGAATAACAAAAGTGACAGTAAATAAAAAGGCACTACTATGTGTTGCAATAAAGTACCATCTAATGTCATCGTAGGAGAAAACTGGAATTTTGCCCATTTTTAAGAACTCCTTTCCAAAATTGCATGGCAAAGGGCATGAGTGAATTAAGTGTTCTAAAGATTCTACAGCTGAAAGACAGAAAGCACAGGCATTGCTTTTAAAACCAAATCTTTGGTGTATAAATTCACTAGATGGATATATAGTTAATAATTTTAAAATGAGTTTCTTTAACTTGGTAAAACTGTGCATGTTAAATAAAAATATTTAGCTTTTTTCATTTCTTAACTGGTTAGTTGAGGAAAAATACTTTTAAATGATTATCTTTGAAAATAGCTTTATTTAAAGCATTGTTTTTTTTTGTTAAGGAAATGCAGATCATTAATGAATAATAGGGGAAATGTAGGTCTGTTATCATCGTACTGTAATGAACCTCTAATGAGGTGAACTAGACTGTTAGGTATGGCTTTGATTACTTTGGTAAAGTCTTTATAAGTAATTATGAGATTACATTTACGTTTAAATTCATTATAGGAGAGATAGTCGCCCTGACTATCTAATACTATCTTCTACACTATGCCTTTAAACCATATTAGTTGCATTTAAGCCGGCTTAAAAGTGCAGGAGGTAGTCTAGAGTCCGGTTCTAATTAGATCGCATCAGGTAGTGCGGTTTATCAGAAGTGTGGACGCTGTAATACCAAACTACATTTTTTTGTGTATCCTTCAATATCCGAAAATGCTTTGTGGTATGTTTGGTGAAATACTCAGAGCAGGCGTCTGAAGGACTTGCTATCAGTGTACACACCGCACTAGGTATTCATTTTTATGCTTCAAAAAATCTGTCAGGACATCTCTGTTAAACTACTGGGGAAAATAACAAAAACACAACATTAAATTAGGCGACTGCAAAAATGAAATGTGAGTTAAAAGTAAGATCGGGGATGAACAAATCACGTAATTTGTCAGCTCTGTTTGAAATAAAATTAAGAGGACCAGAATTAGGCTCAGGCAAGATATGAAGGTAAAAACAAAGATTGTTTTGTAATTAACAGCTTTTTCTGAGTTTAATTATAAAACAGAATCAGCTCAATTTGTTTAAAGGGACTTCACCTGATTAAAAATAAAACCTGAAAACTTCAAGCCCTACTTGTGTGTGTGTTGTGTACGGATTTGCTTTTTCCACAATACTTGTTATATTTATTTTTAGCAATATGGACCTCTGTTAATATGGGGCATAACACATTATTTTAAAATAAAATACAGTGCATGGTGGGATACTATTGTATTAATTTCCATGGTTCGTTGCGCTGCTGGGAATTGTAACTGAACTATTCTAATGCTGTGTGGACGCATTAAGCCTGACTAAACATGAAACAGTACTTCAGTGTGGACGCTTTGAGATGTATTAATTAGAGCAGTTTCGAGTACGGTTCTCGAGATCGGTTATGTAGTGTGGACAGGGCCAAAAATAATATTTTCACAAACCACTCTTTTTCGAAAACCATTTTTCTGTTAATTTTAATGACTTTATTGTTCTACAGCACAAAGTTATGAGGTGAGAAAGTGTGAGAAAAAAACATTTTCCAATGAAAGTTTGCTAGATTAATTGGAAGTTTGGTTACATCATAATCACATTTAAGAATGAATTCCAAACCTCCCACTTCTCTAAATATATGATTTGGAATATGGAACCACATAGAATCACTATTTAATAAGTAGCAAGCCCTTAGCCAGTTCAGTTTGAATGTCCCAATCAAAGATTCAAAATCAATGGCTCTTAACCCACCACATTCATAGTCTTTTACTAATTGTGATTTCCTTATGTAATGAGTTATTACACCTTATAAAATTAAATACAATAGAATTTGAGCATTTAATATTCTGGGGGAAAATATAGTGAGTGAGATGGGTAAATTAATCTAGATATCCCTTCTGATATTGATAAAAGAATACAACCAAGGACAGATATATCTCTGTAACCAAAAGCTTAGTAATAATTTTGTTTTATCCAGTCTGTTGTTAAAACTCTCTTTTAATAATTCCCAAATACCTAACTTCATTTTTTCAATATTATTAAGAACACAATTATGAATAGGCATAAGTTCATAACTTAATAACTATAGACCCATTATTAAGAAAAAGAGTAGTATCGTCTGCAAACTGGGTAATGCTAAAAGTTCTATCTAGAATATTTAATCCTTGAATATCAGGAGAATTTTTAATTAGAATAGCCAATAATTAAACAGCTAATACGAATAAAAGAGGGGAAATTGAACTATTATTCTTTGCATTCATTAGTTCAATTGTTTTAATGACATTTTCCCCAAACCCAAAAGGTTTTAAAGTTCTGAACATAAATACATGTTCCAGTGAGTCAAAGGCTTTAAAAAAATCCAAAAATAAAATAAAACCATGCTCCTTTATTAAATCACTATAATCTATAATATCCAGAACTAGTCGTATGTGATTACGAATTAGTCTACTTTTATAAAAGCTGACTGGGATTCACTAATAATATTGTGTATGACTTTTTTAGTCTGTTAGCATAAGCAAGGGCTAACAGTTTATAATCCGACCATAATAATGTGATTGGGTGCCAGTTATCCAATAATAAAGGGTCTTTACCTGGTATAGGAAGTAAGGTTATAAGACCTTGTTTCATAGTACATGACAAGGAATTATTATCAATACATTCCTTAAAGGCCAAAAATAAAAGTTCTCTAATATCAGACCAAAAATGTTTATAAAATTTGGCATTTAACCCATCAGGGCCAGGTGACTTACCAATAGGTATTTGCTTAATTGCTTGATCTAATTCCCAAATTTCAAGATTTGCTTCAGTTAGGTTTTACCAGTTACCAGTCTCTGCTCTAACCGAGGAGTTTAAGTGCGCCAAGGTCAGACTGGAAATGACATTAGTAGAGTCACGCCGATAAATGCATAAGGGAGGCAGCACCTGTGTTGAAAACTGGAAGAAAGTGTAGGGCAAAGAAAGCTGTGGAAGATGCAAAGGCTGCCCTTCGAATTGGTGATATCATGGGGCAAGTTCAGCATGGAAGAGGGGGTCTTGGTTTCAGTTCAGCTCCTCCTACATGGCACAAGGCAGCCCCAGCTCAAAGGAGGAAGCTGGTAGTCAACGAGGTGCAAAAGCAGGAGGAGAGGATGAGGTGTATAAAGGCCATTTCCCAGGCCAAGCAGGGAGAATGGATGAGATGGGAGAGTGTGGAACAACGCAAGATTGGCTGGCAAGACCTATGGTCAATGGAACAGAGCAGGATCAGTTTCCTCATCAGGTCAACATATGATGTTCTCCCATCACCACAGAACCTAAACCTCTGGGTAGGAGAGGATCCCTCATGTCCTTTGTGTTCATCACCTGCAACATTAAGGCACATTTTGACAGGATGTAAGGTGGCTCTTAGCCAAGGACGGTTTACTTGGCGCCATGACCAGGTGCTGCGATGTTTGGCCTTAGCATTGGAAGACAAGCGTAACATGACCAATAAGTTGTCACCTGTTCCATCAAAACATTACACAAAAAAGACAACATTCCGCCCAGGAGAGCAACCACCAAGAAAAGGTGTTAAAACCAATCCTCGCCCAGGACAACTGGAAGCTGCTAGAGACTGGAAAATGCTGGCAGATGTTGGTCAACGGCTTATTTTTCCACCTGAGATTGCCACCACTAACCTTCGACCAGATATTGTCTTGTGGTCTGGATCAGCACGCCTTGTTCACCTGGTAGAGTTAACAGTGCCATGGGAGGATGCTGTAGATGAGGCGTATGAGAGGAAGAAACTGCGGTATGCTCAGCTAGCCACTGAAGCGGAACAGCGAGGATGGAGAGTTCGGGTTTACCCAGTGGAAGTGGGTTGTCGAGGATTTGTGGCACACTCTACAACCCGGTTTCTCAGAGACGCCGGATTCAGTGGCCAAGAGTTGCGTCGCACAGTGAAGAACTTATCTGAAGCAGCAGAGGAGCAGCAACTGGCTGTGGTTGAGACGGAAAGATTCTGGCTGGGGATCTCAAGCACAATAGAAAGAAAGAAACGCTGATGTACAGGTAAGTAAGCTGGGCTGAGTTGAGTGGGGGACGGGGGGTGATGCTGGGACGCCAGAATCACCGTCGAGCCCTCTTGAGGTGTCGTGGGCTAGTCGACGAAACACTGAGGATGGAAGGTGCCCACTTGAAAACCCCAGAGATGTACCCTACTTAGCTCAATCCAGACGGTTGTCATGCTGATGCGCTGGGAGGCCGCACTGTGGTTGATCCCGGAGCCAGCATCGCAGCCGCTGTGTGTGCTGATGCGCCAGGGAGGCAAAATAAGCTGATCCCTGGAGCCAGCATTACACTTCAGCCATTAACACCAGACAGAAGGATATCTACATCATCATATGGAAGGAAACGTAAATGGATGGAGACACATATGGATCACATTAGTTTACTGTAAAGCTACGTCTTAGTTGGTGCTTATCTTGGCGAGAGCCGAGTTCAAATCAGCATGAAGTTTTAACATCTACTCGTGTAATGGAAATCATGAAGATCTGGATACGTCCAGTGACTGCTGTGAATAGTGCAGCTGGCAACAAGGGAAAGACCTTGTGACAGCCTGGAGAGACAGCTGACAGGAGGAAAGAGACCCCATTGGGGCTGGTAAGGGTTAGCTACCCTTGTCGGCAGTATCCAGCTCTGTGTTTACAGGATGCTGGAGACACCCGCCCAAGGCTTCTAAGAAATTAAAGAGAAAAATACCCCCAGAGTTCTGCGAGAGCGGGGGGCGGAAGATGACTCAACGTTGGACAACACGGTTAACGACTTAGAACGGAAACGGATATGAGTATGGAGAGTACTTCACAAAAGACTAGTTCAAGATCTGCAGTTAGCAAAGACATGGAACTCCAGGTTTGTGTCTGCGGCTGGAGCAAGGCGACAACGGTCAGGGGTTTGAAGATTCATCAAGGGAGAATGAAATGCTTGAGGAGAAGGGACAAGGGCCTCGATTGATCAGTACTTCTTACGAAGTCAGTCAAGTCAGTCGAATGAAATCCAGCGACAGGAAGCAAAACCACAGTTCGCAGGATATCAGCACCCCTGTCATAGATGTGAGGAGGACTTGCATGGACACAGTTAGTGATGAACCTAATGATCCTTGTGAACCCGGTCAGACAAACCAGCATAAAGAGAAAAAGAACCTCAACGGGCACAAGCCTGAGTTAAATGGCCAAGAGCTTGTGAGAAAACTGCATGGGACACAGTAAACACAGATCTCATGTTGCATTGGAAAGATTAAGTGGAACAGTTGAAAAGAAGCTGGATAAATTTGGGGACATCATCTACGCATATGGAAGTGAGAGGTTTGGAGTTGAAAAAGGAAGGAAAAAGTACAAACTATTCCTGGAAAGTCTAGACGGCAGCAGGAGATTGAACGCTTAGTTAGAGAAAGGAGACAGCTGAGGAACCAATGGAGAAGAGCAGAACAAAGTCAGAAGGAGGGACTCAATCTCTTACAAAGGGTCATAAAAGATAAGCTTGCAACATTGCGCAGAGCTGAGCGCCCACGGAAACGCTACAAAAAGAAGGAGCGTAAGTGAGAGCTAACTTTTATAAAGACCCATTCAAATTTGTAAAGAAGTTATTCACCAGTGAGAAGAATGGCACACTAAAAGCATCTAAGGTTGAGCTGGAGAGATATTTGGAGGAAACACATACAGATTCAAAAAGGCAGGAGCCTATGTCAATTCCACAGACATCCCACCTATCAATCCACCAGAATACCAAATGGAGGACTGTGCACCTAAGTGGAAAGAAATAGAGCAAGCTGTGAAAAAGCAAGGGCTTCATCATCTCCAGGGCCTAATGGAGTTCCGTACAGAGTGTACAAGAGTGCTTCAGGAGTTCTACGAATTCTGTGGAAATTGATGAAAGTGGCATGGGAAAACAGGTTGTACCAAGAGCATGGCGCCGAGCAGGTGGAGTCTTTATACCTAAAGAAAAAGATTCTACAAGCATCAGTCAGTTTCGTCCCATTTCCTATTAAACGTAGAAGGCAAGATTTTCTTCAGCATTATTGCTCAGAGATTGTCAACTTACCTATTAAAGAACTGCTTCATTGACACTTCAATACAAAAAGCGGGCATTCCAGGTTTCCCAGGTTGCTTAGAACACATCAATGTGATCTGGCAACAAATTCAATCAGCTAAAAAGGAGAGGAAGGAGCTCCATGTGACATTCCTGGATTTGGCTAATGCATATGGTTCAGTGCCACATGAACTACTTTGGGCAGCATTTGATTTTTTTCAGTGTACCGATGACAATAACAAATTTAGTGAAAGCCTATTTTGAGATTTGCAATTCAGTTTTTCAACTTCAGAATTCAGCACTACATGGCAATGCCTAGAGGTTGGAATAATGGCAGGATGCACCATTTCTCCACTGGCTTTTACCATGGCAATGGAAGTAATCATTAGGGCATCAAAATGGGTAGTAGGAGGAGAGCGCTTATTTCTGAATGCGACTACCACCAATTCGAGCATACATGGATGACATGACAACCATGACTACAACAGTAGCCTGCACTAATCGATTATTGGGCAAATTAACCAATAACATTGAATGGGCACGAATGCAATTCAAGCCCACTAAATCAAGGAGCATCTCTATAATTAAAGGCAAAGTAGTAGATAAAACATTCTTCATTAATGGTGAGGCAATACCAACAGTGTCTGAGAAGCCAGTGAAGAGTCTTGGGAGATGGTACGACGGGGATCTAAAGGACACAGTTCGTGTGGGAGAAGTTAGACAACAAGCAGTGGAAGGGTTGAAGAGCATAGACAGCTGCGCTCTACCAGGTAAACTAAAACTCTGGTGCTTTCAGTTTGGTCTACTGCCGAGGTTGCTGTGGCCACTGACTGTGTACGAGGTTTCTTTGACAACAGTAGAGAAGCTGAAAGCTTTAATCAGTTCATACATCAGGAAATGGTTGGGAGTTCCACGCTGCCTCAGCAGAGTGGGACTTTATGGTAAAGGAATACTGCAGTTACCAGTCTCTGCTCTAACCGAGGAGTTTAAGTGCGCCAAGGTCAGACTGGAAATGACATTAGTAGAGTCACGCGATAAATGCGTAAGGGAGGCAGCACCTGTGTTGAAAACTGGAAGAAAGTGGGCGGCAAAGAAAGCTGTGGAAGATGCAAAGGCTGCCCTTCGAATTGGTGATATCATGGGGGCAAGTTCAGCATGGAAAGGGGGTCTTGGTTTTCAGTTCAGCTCCTCCCACATGGCACAAGGCAGCCCCAGCTCAAAGGAGGAAGCTGGTAGTCAACGAGGTGCAAAAGCAGGAGGAGAGGATGAGGGTATAAAGGCCATTTCCCAGGCCAAGCAGGGAGAATGGATGAGATGGGAGAGTGTGGAACAACGCAAGATTGGCTGGCAAGACCTATGGTCAATGGAACAGAGCAGGATCAGTTTCCTCATCAGGTCAACATATGATGTTCTCCCATCACCACAGAACCTAAACCTCTGGGTAGGAGAGGATCCCTCATGTCCTTTGTGTTCATCACCTGCAACATTAAGGCACATTTTGACAGGATGTAAGGTGGTTTTAGCCAAGGACGGTTTACTTGGCGCCATGACCAGGTGCTGCGACATGTTTGGCCTTAGCATTGGAAGACAAGCGTAACATGACCAATAAGTTGTCACCTGTTCCATCAAAAAACATTACACACAAAGACAACATTCCTCCGCCCAGGAGAGCAACCACCAAGAAAAGGTGTTAAACCAATCCTCGCCCAGGACAACTGGAAGCTGCTAGAGACTGGAAAATGCTGGCAGATGTTGGTCAACGCTTATTTTTCCACCTGAGATTGCCACCACTAACCTTCGACCAGATATTGTCTTGTGGTCTGGATCAGCACGCCTTGTTCACCTGGTAGAGTTAACAGTGCCATGGGAGGATGCTGTAGATGAGGCGATGAGAGGAAGAAACTGCGGTATGCTCAGCTAGCCACTGAAGCGGAACAGCGAGGATGGAGAGTTCGGGTTTACCCAGTGGAAGTGGGTTGTCGAGGATTTGTGGCACACTCTACAACCCGGTTTCTCAGAGACGCCGGATTCAGTGGCCAAGAGTTGTGTCGCACAGTGAAGAACTTATCTGAAGCAGCAGAGAGGAGCAGCAACTGGCTGTGGTTGAGACGGAAAGATTCTGGCTGGGGATCTCAAGCACAATAGAAAGAAAGAAACGCTGATGTACAGGTAAGTAAGCTGGGCTGAGTTGAGTGGGGGACGGAGGGGGTGATGCTGGGACGCCAGAATCACCGTCGAGCCCTCTTGAGGTGTCGTGGGCTAGTCGACGAAACACTGAGGATGGAAGGTGCCCACTTGAAAAACCCCAGAGATGTACCCTACTTAGCTCAATCCAGACGGTTGTCATGCTGATGCGCTGGGGAGGCCGCACTGTGGTTGATCCCCGAGCCAGCATCGCAGCCGTTGTGTGTGCTGATGCGCCAGGGAGGCAAAATAAGCTGATCCCTGAGCCAGCATTACACTTCAGCCATTAACACCAGACAGAAGGATATCTACATCATCATATGGAAGGAAACGTAAATGGATGGAGACACATATGGATCACATTAGTTTACTGTAAAGCTACGTCTTAGTTGGTGTTATCTTGGCGAGAGCCGAGTTCAAATCAGCATGAAGTTTTAACATCTACTCGTGTAATGGAAATCATGAAGATCTGGATACGTCCAGTGACTGCTGTGAATAGTGCAGCTGGCAACAAGGAAAGACCTTGTGACAGCCTGAGAGACAGCTGACAGGAGGAAAGAGACCCCATTGGGGCTGGTAAGGGTTAGCTACCTTGTCGGCAGTATCCAGCTCTGTGTTTACAGGATGCTGAGACACCCGCCCAAGGCTTCTAAGAAATTAAAGAGAAAAATACCCTAGAGTCTGAGAGAGGGGGGCGGAAGATGACTCAACGTTGGACAACACGGTTAACGACTTAGGAACGGAAACGGATATGAGTATGGAGAGTACTTCACAAAAGACTAGTTCAAGATCTGCAGTTAGCAAAGACATGGAACTCCAGGTTTGTGTCTGGTGGCTGGAGCAAAGGCGACAACGGTCAGGGGTTTGAAGATTCATCAAGGAGAATGAAATGCTTGAGGGAGAAGGGACAAGGGCCTCGCGATTGATCAGTACTTTTACGAAGTCAGTCAAGTCAGTCGAATGAAATCCAGCGACAGGAAGCAAACCACAGTTCGCAGGATATCAGCACCCCTGTCATAGATGTGAGGAGGACTTGCATGGACACAGTTAGTGATGAACCTAATGATCCTTGTGAACCCGGTCAGACAAACCAGCATAAGAGAGAAAAGAACCTCAACGGGCACAAGCCTGGAGTTAAATGGCCAAGAGCTTGTGAGAAAACTGCATGGGACACAGTAAACACAGATCTCTGCGTTGCATTGGAAAGATTAAGTGGAACAGTTGAAAAGAAGCTGGATAAATTTGGGGACATCATCTACGCATATGGAAGTGAGAGGTTTTGAGTTGAAAAAGGAAGGAAAAAGTACAAACTATTCCTGGAAAGTCTAGACGGCAGCAGGAGATTGAACGCTTAGTTAGAGAAAGGAGACAGCTGAGGAACCAATGGAGAAGAGCAGAACAAAGTCAGAAGGAGGGACTCAATCTCTTACAAAGGGTCATAAAAGATAAGCTTGCAACATTGCGCAGAGCTGAGCGCCACGGAAACGCTACAAAAAAGAAGGAGCGCAGAGAGCTAACTTTATAAAGACCCATTCAAATTTGTAAAGAAGTTATTCACCAGTGAGAAGAATGGCACACTAAAAGCATCTAAGGTTGAGCTGGAGAGATATTTGGAGAAAACATACAGATTCAAAAAGGCAGGAGCCTATGTCAATTCGTCAGACATCCCACCTATCAATCCACCAGAATACCAAATGGAGGACTGTGCACCTAAGTGGAAAGAAATAGAGCAAGCTGTGAAAAAGCAAGGGCTTCATCATCTCCAGGGCCTAATGGAGTTCCAGACAGAGTGTACAAGAGTGCTTCAGGAGTTCTACGAATTCTGTGGAAATTGATGAAAGTGGCATGGGAAAAACAGGTTGTACCAAGAGCATGGCGCCGAGCAGGTGGAGTCTTTATACCTAAAGAAAAAAAGATTCTACAAGCATCAGTCAGTTTCGTCCCATTTCCTATTAAACGTAGAAGGCAAGATTTTCTTCAGCATTATTGCTCAGAGATTGACAACTTACCTATTAAAGAACTGCTTCATTGACACTTCAATACAAAAAGCGGGCATTCCAGGTTTCCCAGGTTGCTTAGAACACATCAATGTGATCTGGCAACAAATTCAATCAGCTAAAAAGGAGAGGAAGGAGCTCCATGTGACATTCCTGGATTTGGCTAATGCATATGGTTCAGTGCCACATGAACTACTTTGGGCAGCATTTGATTTTTTCAGTGTACCGATGACAATAACAAATTTAGTGAAAGCCTATTTTGGAGATTTGCAATTCAGTTTTTCAACTTCAGAATTCAGCACTACATGGCAATGCCTAGAGGTTGAATAATGGCAGGATGCACCATTTCTCCACTGGCTTTTTACCATGGCAATGGAAGTAATCATTAGGGCATCAAAATGGGTAGTAGGAGGAGAGCGCTTTGGCTTTGGAATGCGACTACCACCAATTCGAGCATACATGGATGACATGACAACCATGACTACAACAGTAGCCTGCACTAATCGATTATTGGGCAAATTAACCAATAACATTGAATGGGCACGAATGCAATTCAAGCCCACTAAATCAAGGAGCATCTCTATAATTAAAGGCAAAGTAGTAGATAAAACATTCTTCATTAATGGTGAGGCAATACCAACAGTGTCTGAGAAGCCAGTGAAGAGTCTTGGGAGATGGTACGACGGGATCTAAAGGACACAGTTCGTGTGGGGAGAAGTTAGACAACAAGCAGTGGAAGGGTTGAAGAGCATAGACAGCCGCGCTCTACCAGGTAAACTAAAAACTCTGGTGCTTTCAGTTTGGTCTACTGCCGAGGTTGCTGTGGCCACTGACTGTGTACGAGGTTTCTTTGACAACAGTAGAGAAGCTGAAAGCTTTAATCAGTTCATACATCAGGAAATGGTTGGGAGTTCCACGCTGCCTCAGCAGAGTGGGACTTTATGGTAAAGGAATACTGCAGTTACCAGTCTCTGCTCTAACCGAGGAGTTTAAGTGCGCCAAGGTCAGACTGGAAATGACATTAGTAGAGTCACGCGATAAATGCGTAAGGGAGGCAGCACCTGTGTTGAAAACTGGAAGAAAGTGGGCGGCAAAGAAAGCTGTGGAAGATGCAAAGGCTGCCCTTCGAATTGGTGATATCATGGGGCAAGTTCAGCATGGAAGAGGGGTCTTGGTTTCAGTTCAGCTCCTCCTACATGGCACAAGGCAGCCCCAGCTCAAAGGAGGAAGCTGGTAGTCAACGAGGTGCAAAAGCAGGAGGAGAGGATGAGGTGTATAAAGGCCATTTCCCAGGCCAAGCAGGGAGAATGGATGAGATGGGGGAGTGTGGAACAACGCAAGATTGGCTGGCAAGACCTATGGTCAATGGAACAGAGCAGGATCAGTTTCCTCATCAGGTCAACATATGATGTTCTCCCATCACCACAGAACCTAAACCTCTGGGTAGGAGAGGATCCCTCATGTCCTTTGTGTTCATCACCTGCAACATTAAGGCACATTTTGACAGGATGGGTGGCTCTTAGCCAAGGACGGTTTACTTGGCGCCATGACCAGGTGCTGCGATGTTTGGCCTTAGCATTGGAAGACAAGCGTAACATGACCAATAAGTTGTCACCTGTTCCATCAAAACATTACACACAAAAGACAACATTCCTCCGCCCAGGAGAGCAACCACCAAGAAAAGGTGTTAAAACCAATCCTCGCCCAGGACAACTGGAAGCTGCTAGAGACTGGAAAATGCTGGCAGATGTTGGTCAACGGCTTATTTTTCCACCTGAGATTGCCACCACTAACCTTCGACCAGATATTGTCTTGTGGTCTGGATCAGCACGCCTTGTTCACCTGGTAGAGTTAACAGTGCCATGGGAGGATGCTGTAGATGAGGCGTATGAGAGGAAGAAACTGCGGTATGCTCAGCTAGCCACTGAAGCGGAACAGCGAGGATGGAGAGTTCGGGTTTACCCAGTGGAAGTGGGTTGTCGAGGATTTGTGGCACACTCTACAACCCGGTTTCTCAGAGACGCCGGATTCAGTGGCCAAGAGTTGTGTCGCACAGTGAAGAACTTATCTGAAGCAGCAGAGAGGAGCAGCAACTGGCTGTGGTTGAGACGGAAAGATTCTGGCTGGGGATCTCAAGCACAATAGAAAGAAAGAAACGCTGATGTACAGGTAAGTAAGCTGGGCTGAGTTGAGTGGGGGGACGGAGGGGTGATGCTGGGACGCCAGAATCACCGTCGAGCCCTCTTGAGGTGTCGTGGGCTAGTCGACGAAACACTGAGGATGGAAGGTGCCCACTTGAAAACCCCAGAGATGTACCCTACTTAGCTCAATCCAGACGGTTGTCATGCTGATGCGCTGGGGAGGCCGCACTGTGGTTGATCCCGGAGCCAGCATCGCAGCCGCTTGTGTGCTGATGCGCCAGGAGGCAAAATAAGCTGATCCCTGGAGCCAGCATTACACTTCAGCCATTAACACCAGACAGAAGGATATCTACATCATCATATGGAAGGAAACGTAAATGGATGGAGACACATATGGATCACATTAGTTTACTGTAAAGCTACGTCTTAGTTGGTGCTTATCTTGGCAGAGCCGAGTTCAAATCAGCATGAAGTTTTAACATCTACTCTCGTGTAATGGAAATCATAAAGTTTTCATTAATTTGTGGTATAGTACCATTGATGACATTAAAAAAATGATCAGTATTGGTTGAAGAAAGATTTGAATTACATAAGTTTTTATAAAAATTAAAGATTTCATTATCGACTTTATGTTGATCATTTATTACTTGTTTATCAATAAGGAGAGAATTTATGGATTTCTTATTTTGCCTTTATTTTTCTAAATCAGGGGTATTCAAATGCAATTTGAGAAGGTCCAGTCACATAAATTTCCTAAGTGGGAAAGGTCCGGATGGATATCGTCATTTATCAGCGCTCTAGTACAGCATAGTAACAAACTTACCATTGTCCATATTATGATTTGGGATACATGGTTTTATATCAAATGTTTTCAGGACTACTATTAAATACATTAAATGAGACCAATCAGATACATTTTAATGAATTACAAACAACTTCTTTATTTTGACTGTGAAGATGTGCATTGTACAGGCTGTACTGTAGTAGTAAGTAGGCTATTACTATTTGTCATGCTGCTTCAAAGACATTTAAGAAATGAGTACAACAAAAAGTATTTAAAAAACGAATGGTTTCTCTTTTTACAAAAATAAAGTGCACATTTGTGACAACATTGCTGAAGAACAAAAGTGGTTGCATAGTAATCTGTATGCAAAAGTCACTGTGAGCCAATGTACATGGGCCTTGCATTTCTCTTAATTGAATAAATAATAATAATAAAAACTAGTGCACATTTCATGGAGAACAAAGGAGAGTCTAATAGAGAAGAAAATCTGAGTGCACAGACTGTGTTCCATGCATGCACAAGTCACTCTGGGCCTTGCATTAATGACTAATGAGAGAAATGACACTTTTTTTCTCCTGCCAATACTTTGAACTTTGGCAAAAATGGTGAGAGTGCAATTCTAAGACACTGGTGCAGGTGTTCATTGGTGAGCCTGGTGCGGTGTTTGGTTTTAATAATGTTCATTGTGGAGAAGGCTGACTCAGAGTAGTATGTGGAGCCAAACATGGTCAGGATGTGTAGTGCCATTTTGTTTAGAACAGCTGCAGGCACCATCTTTCCCCAGAAAGTGACAGGGTCACAATCACCAACCTGCTCTTTCAAAGCCACATTTTCTTGCAGTTCAATCAACTCCATTTGTAGTGATGCAACATTTACCCATCTGAAGGTCTTTTTTTCTTCCACTGAAAACTGTGACATTTGTGACCAAGAAGGGGTTCTGTATGAACAGCAGCAGTTGTCTTTCAAGAGCAAAGTCATCAAAGCGAGCCTTGAAGTTATCCATCAGCTTCTGTATGAAATCAGTATGGTGAGGAACATCTTTCTCCCTGGGTTTGCTCAAAAGTTTGGGGAAGTGGACAAGTTCTCCCTGGAGATCAGTCTTGAAAATCTCCAATTTCCTCTGGAAAGCCCGGACTGCTGTTATCAAATCACACACTGTGTTGTTCTGTCCCTGCAGCTTAACATTGAGCTCATTAAGATGTGATGTAATGTCTGCCAAAAATGCAGCTGTTTGCATTTTCTCCACATCTTCCAAAAACTTTGTTAACTGAGTTGCCTTTTCACTCTTTTGCTCTGATAGGAAAGATTTGATCTCCTCCTGAATGGCCCAAAAGCGCTCCAAAACCCTGCCTTTGCTGAGCCATCTCACATTTTTGTGCAGTAGTAAGTCATCATAGCTGGCATTGACCTCTGTCAGAAAGCCTCTTAGCAGACGGTGCTCTAGGGATGATAATGCTCTCAAAAAGTTTATCAGTTTCATCATTGTTGTCATGACCTCAGCATACTCTTCTCCCAGACTGGCACACAGGTCAGATTGGTGGATGATGCAGTGGTAAGATGTCAGGTCAGAGTGGTCCTCTTTCAAACATGCAACCAGTCCCCTCCCTCTTCCTATCATGGCTGGAGCTCCATCTGTGGTGATGGAGACCACCGACTTCAGATCTATCCCCCTTTTTGTCAGCATCCCTTTGATGGCCTCATGGATATCCTCTCCTCGTGTGTGTGCTTCAAGAGTTGTTAAATCCAACAGGTCCTCACAGAATTCCTTCTTTGTTTTGTCATAAAATCTCACAAATACCAGAAGCTGGGCAATATCGGTGGTATCTGTTGATTCCACAGCTAAAGAAATGTATGGTGCACTCTGAATGGCCTCATCAAGTTGTGAAATCACATCTTCATCTAATATTTCAGTTCTTCTCATTGCTGTGGAATCTGACAGTGGGATCTGTTTCATCTTTTCCTTCAACTCATCTTTTTGTTTACCATCAAGCAAGGTCTCAGCAACTTCACTCATGCACATTCTTTAACCATCTCTGCATCAGTAAATGGCTTTTTTGTGTTTTCCAAAATCCAAGCTATTCTCAGTGAGCACTCCATTGCACGTTCTTGGGCTGTCAGGGAATGGACAAGAACTTTGGTGGACCTCTCATATTGGGCTTTGAGCTGATTTATTTTTCTCGTTCTCACCTCTGTGTTTTGGGGATACGTTTGCTCGAAATGACTGTGTTTCGTGTCATAGTGGCGCTTCACATTGTCACTTTTCACGAGCACTACGGACTCTGAGCATATCAGGCACATTGGTTTTGTACTTGTTGCGGGGAGAATGAATGCATACCTGTCTGTCCACTCGTCTTTGAATATGTGATTTTCGCTATCAACTTTTCTTTTCTTTGAACAAGCCATCCTCACATTCACACTGTCTATCGATGGATGTATTTCCATGTGTCTGCCTGCTGCTTGCACCCAGTCCCAACACCGTCTTTCACTGTTGAAGATATTTGCATATATTCATGATTGGATAAGACGTCTCTCTCTTCACAAGACTAATTTGCATAAATGCACGCGATTGGATAGGACGCTGCCGCAG
This sequence comes from Huso huso, assembly GCA_036884735.1. Classification (NCBI taxonomy): domain Eukaryota; kingdom Metazoa; phylum Chordata; class Actinopteri; order Acipenseriformes; family Acipenseridae; genus Huso; species Huso huso. Next base: position 33,250,488 of record CM072668.1, read on the forward strand.
GCTGGTGTTGCTTCACCGCTGCTAGAGACAGAGAGAGGCGGCGCTGCACTTGGGAAACGGCGCCCGATCGATCGTGTTTGAAAGCTGTCTGAAATTAATTTATTGATTTCGATATCGTTAAGTTGGTGCTGTTCGGTCCGTATTGACCCTTTCCTGGGTCCGGCCATTTGAGTATGACTGCTCTCAATTAAATAAATATGAAGAATTATTTTCCCCTTTTTCGATCCACTTAGCTCTTGAACGAATAAAAGCCCCAATGGCTTTTTCTTTATAGAGCTCATCTAGTTGAGATTGTAATGTCATTAATTTGTAATTATCTTCACTGTTTAGATCAATTGTATTGCATAGGTGATTTATTTTCATAATAATATCAGTTTGCATAATGTTTCTTTTTTTAGCTATTTCTTTACCAAACTTTATAGCTAGATTTTGAATTTGATATTTTAAAAATTCCCATTTATTAATAGCTGAAAGCAAATTATGTTCAGTGCAAACTTCCTTAATAAGATTTTTTATATGGACACAGAAATTACAGCTAAATTTCCAGTAAGATTTGAAGGTTGATTCTTTATGGCAATGCGGTATAAGAAGTAGATAAATACTAGACTGATCAGATATGGGAGAGGCTGAAGCATTTAGAAACTGATTTAACCAAACTAGAAGAAATAAGCCAGTAGTTATTCTAAATTTATAAGAGTTAATACTAGAGTTAAACCATGAAAACTGTTTTGTGTGGGGGTGAAAAAGACGCCAAATGTCTACAAGACCTAACTCATCACAGAAGTTATTGATAAAAGGGTTATAACAATGAGAATCATATCTAGAAGGGAAGGGGTCCAACCATTCATCAGGTACAATGTTGAAATCACCAGCTACTATAATACTGTCAGTTGAATATGTATTTATCCAATCCTTTATTATGAAGTTTATAGTAGAAAGTAATTATTTTTGGTTCTGTTATCAAAGCCATAAATATTAATTAGAATATGCTTTATCCCATCCACAGCTAAGACCATCTAAATCACATTTATTAGTAACAATCGTACCCGAAAATCCTTTAAACAATATAGCAACCCCTGATGAATGAGAAGTACCATAGCTAAATATAATGTGATCACCCCATTGAGACATCAAGATTTTACATCAGCATCAGTAGAATTTGAGTTTCTTGTAACAAAAAACAATCTGAGTTTTGTTGCTCCTTACAAAATAAAAAATTGCCTTACGTTTAGTGCTGTTTCTAAGGCCCCTGGTATTAAGAGATAGAAAAGAAAGAGTATTTTTAAGATTGAACATTTATAACCAACAATAAGACAATGAACAATAGTATTTTTCAATAGAATGTACTAACGTAGACCTCGGGAATGAGTATTTAGCCCCTTAGATCATATTTTCGAATCTTAGATCTAATAAAAATTATATTTAAAGATATTTAACAGCAAGTGAAACATACAGTATGTGTGTATATTATACATTTCTTTTTAAATCAAAGCAGTAATACGTTTTTAACATTTTGAAGTAACCTGATTATCAACAGTTTCAGACCAACGAAACAAATGATCCAGTCTGCAAATGTGGCCATGTATGACCATAAGAAGTAAAAAAAAGGCCTAAAGAAATGTAAGTACATAAAATAACCTACAGTCAGCTCTCACATATCCGACCCTATAACATTTTGACTTCAGTGACGGTTAAACGCGTATGAAACATATCTGATTATTTCATTTTGGCCCGTTCCAACCCTTGTATCTTTTTTTTGTGTTCCCTGAAAAATGGACAATATCAAATATTGAAAGGACTGTGTTTTAAAAAAAAAAGTAGGCTTCCATTTAAGTGTACTGTATTGGTTTTGCTGGTACAGTACTATATTTTTAACAGAAGTAGTATTTTAATTTAGATACTGAAAATATCACTTGCCAAAACTAAAGAGAGACGACACGTTAACTGTAATACAGTACATACTGAGTGCACCCTTTAACACTATTCTAGTCAATGGAAAATTACAGAGAACACTGGAGGGGCTTGGGGGTGGGCAGTGAATTATACTGGTTTGAATCGTGTGGGCAGTTGACACCATGAGGCTTGGGGGAGGGTCTGCTGGTATACCCTTTTACAAAATGTGTATATTATGCAAGTTTAGATGGTATAATGTATTTCTTTAACTTATCATCTAAGATCTAAGTGGAGAGATCCTGCAGTTTTATTTATTTTTTATTTATTTCTTAGCAGACGCCCTTATCCAGGGCGAATTACAGTCGTAAACAAAAATATATTTCAAGAATCACAGTACAAGTATTAATACAATTCAGAGCAAGATAAAATACAATGACTTCAGTTGAGAAGAACGGCCGAGGTACTGAGGTGGTTAATGGAGATTTGCCTCTGTGAGTCTCTGCAGTCTGACCTGGCACGTTTTCATCTGCTCTGAGATGAGTTCTGACACACAGCGGGTGCTCCATTTGGTTGACCTGCATGTTGCAACTCTATGTTGTGCACTGGGCTGTCAATCAATTTTAATTAGGCAAAACTGAAATGAGTGCAACTTTCACCACATGCACCACCAGTCTGTTGATGGAAATATGAAACCTTTGTCTGCAATTATCTGCCCACTAGTTGAATAGTTAAAGTAAAAAAGAGCTACTGAATCAACTAGTTAGTGGTTGTGCTATAGAAACCTGCAAGAAGGGAAACTTCTTATTGCCAAAACAGTAATTGTTTTGGGAGTCAGTTGAATTAATGTGATTTTATACTAATTAAAAAAACAGTAATTCACTTCATAAATAACATCAAAAAGCCATTAACTACCTTAATGTAGAGTGAGTGAGGTTGAACCATTTATTCATCTATTCAGTGTGATACAATTACTTGTCTGGTCTATTCTAATCACCAACATTCTTTTGTTTCAAAGTTAACTGCAGTGAATGACCAGTGTCATCGGTCAGGCTAAAACTGTATTCAGTATTCTGTGCTTTGATGTGGGTTCATTTCTAACCCTGTTTATGGCCTCTTTGCAACCGTCTTTTTAGGTAGAACCTTGCGCTCAGTCTGTCAATGTGTTCCGATAAGTCAGGGGTCCAAATCAAAACAACAATAGACATTTTAGTTGCTATAAAACACATATCGGTGGCAGTATTGTTTGAATTATCGAAGCGCAGCTCCATCCTACCGGGCAGCAGTGTGGAGTAGTGGTTAGGGCTCTGGACTCTTGACCGGAGGGGCGTGGGTTCAATCCCAGGTGGGGGACACTGCTGCCACCCTTGAGCAAGGTACTTTACCTAGATTGCTCCAGTAAAAACCCAACTGTATAAATGGGTAATTGTATGTAAAAATAATGTAATTGTATGTAAAAATAATGTGATATCGTGTAACAATTGTAAGTCGCCCTGGATAAGGGCGTCTGCTAAGAAATAAATAATAATAATAATAATCCTGAATTTCAACAGATCACTGGATTGAAATGGAAGCAAGGCACATTCAAAACTCGTCCTGGTAAGCATGTTACTCCTCTTAAGTGGAATAAAAATAGATTCCATGCTAGATATGCACACGCTTGTGGTATAATAAGAGATATAACCAATAGCATATATATTCTCCAGCCATGCCTGCAAATTATAACTATCAGAAAGGTGAAAAAGTAGATCATGAGGACCTACATCCTGTACATGTATATATGTAATTGTGGCATAAATGCATACTGATGGACAGAGAGACTGACCCATATAACCCCAGATTATAACTTGATATAAAAATAATTATCTGTACTAAGTTTCATCACAACTGGATATGAGGTTCTCAGCTGCTGTATATGTACAAATGTAAATGTGACAAAAGCCGACAGGCAATCCTGTACTGTACATCCCTATCATGTCTATCTAAATTATAACAATACACATGCGATGTATTGGACCGTGCTGTGTTGTTTCCTATAATTTCAGATAACTTCAAATATAGTCATTTTTCTGAATTATGAACAGTGAAGGGAGCAACTCTGATCAATCCTGAAGCATGGGTGCAGTGTTGCTCCCGTCCTGGCATTAGCGCCTCCCCAGTCAGGTAGCAGCGAGATGTGCCCTGAGAAAAGAAAGTGGATGCACCTATACTCACACCAGTGTTCCTCTGAGCTCAGTTACAGACAGCATATGCGCCACTGCGTTTACCTGATTCAAATTTATTTCAGATGTATTTATTTAACCAGGATAGAACCCTGGAGATATACATCTAACTTAGAAGGGGCAGCAGTGTGGAGTAGTGGTTAGGATTCTGGACTCTTGACCGGAGGGTCGTGGGGTCAATCGCAGGTGGGGACACTGCTGCTGTACCCTTGAGCAAGGTACTTTACCTAGATTGCTCCAGTAAAAACCCAACTGTATAAATGGGTAATTGTATGTAAAAAATAATGTGAAATAATGTATAATGTGAAATAATGTGAAATCTTGTAACAATTGTAAGTCGCCCTGGATAAGGGCATCTGCTAAGAAATAAATTATATATATATTATATACAGTATATATATATATATATATATATATATATATATATATATATATATATATATATATATATAGAATCACTGCATTTCTTCATTCCCTGCAATTTAGTTATGTACAACTGAAAGACAAATATTTATAGAAGGCTGTGTGGTCCAGTGGTTAAAGAAAAGGGCTTGTAAGCAGGAGGTCCCCGGTTCAAATCCCACCTCAGCCACTGACTCATTGTGTGACCCTGAACAAGTCACTTAACCTCCTTGTGCTCTGTCTTTTGGGTGAGACGTAGTTGTAAGTGACTCTGCAGCTGATGCATAGTTCACACACCCTAGTCTCTGTTGCCTTAGATAAAGGCATCTGCTATATAAACAAATAATAATAACAACAAGGAGGTCCTGGCAGGAAAGGACAGCCATAAATAACATGTTTTAAGATCAACAGCACAAAAAGAAAGAAATCCTTCAAACAAGATAAAAAAAGCAATTAACAGAAAACAAAAATGTCACGGATTGGCTTGGTGGGTGACGTCAGACCAGGGAGGAGATAGACACAGTACTGGGGTATGGAAGCGCTGATGTTTAAACAAAACAGAAACACTTTACAAAACAAAATGGCACCGTCGTCGAAATAAACAGACACGGAACAAAACAAACAAGTATCGTGCTGGTGTATACCCAGCATGCATAGCAGCTGTTAATTCTCTTTATGTTTCTCTCCTACTCATGACTCCCGTTCCACCTCTGAACACACTAACCCCGTTCAGCCAAAGCTGCTTGTTTTTATATTGTGGCCGAGGGGTTAACTGGATATTATCCCTTGACTACATTCGGCACAGGGTTTCTCATCTGCGTGGTCAACAGCCAGTTTGTCAATAATCACTCGCTGTTGACCACGCATTCTCACGATTTTATCTAGATGGGACATTTTAACCCCATCCAGGCTGTAAACAATAATAACAAAACATTGTGTTTTTAACACACCAAACCATACAGTAAAACAATAATAATGCAAAATACAAAATGCACACAGGGACGGGGTGTACCCCGTCACAAAAAACAACCACAAAAACAGAAATCTAAAATAAACACATGGGAAAGCAAACAATTCCAACTTGTATGATCTAGGTCATAGTTTGTATTTGCAGGATTTACAGCCCTGGTCACATTTACAATAAATATTTATGAGTGATTTAAAAAGGTATTGTGAAGAGGCCATTTTAATGCTTGAAGGCAATGCATTCCAGAGATGAGATGCCTGATATACAAAGGCACAGTGGCCCACATATGATCAGGGGATTTTAAAAGTAGGCACCAAGCAATACAAACTCCTGCTGGCAATGGGTGTCATCTGGGATGCAGCTGATGAATGAAACTAAATTCACCATGGGGGTTGTATTAGTTATTTATTAAATGCCTACTGCAATGGTAATTGTATAAATTAATACCTAGACCAAGGTCAGTGTGTGGTTGTAATCTTGCTATTGCTGTCATACTTGTTAAAACAATATTTCTTAACCGAGTGTGGCAGGATGGTCGAGTGGTTACGTCACAGGCCAGGAAGTAAACACAAACAGGCAAGGTACTATGGGTGAGTCGCAAATGTGTCACGGGTGAGGTGACCAGGGGTAACCACAAGTAAACGAATAATGCCAACTACGCCACCTTGAGTTTAAAAAGGGCAAGGGCCTTTATGACCGAGTAGTAATAACCTTCCCTGAACAGGTTCTTTTGATCCCCGGGGGTCCAACACACACTAAGGGAACCCAGGTAAGTTAAACAAATTTTATTATTTCTCAACAGGGTAAAAATGCTCTTTAAAAACCACGCACAAACTTGCAACAAATAGAAAACAGTTAAATGAGGGAGAACCTAGAACCTGCTGGTAAAAGTCTCTAAAATATATTATTTTATATATATATATATATATATATATATATATATATATATATATATATATATATATATAGAAAATAATGTTCATGATTAGCTGCCACACAAAAAGTAAAAAAGTTTTGGAAGTCCGATTAAAGTTGGTTCCCAAACCGCTCAGCTGCCCACTCGTCCCGATGTTCACAGTCCCACGTATCGAACCGCCAATGGACCTCACTGCAACGATACACCGACCCACTGAAGAAGATGAAGATGGAGATGGAGATCCCGGGAAACCTGAGAGTGGGAAGGGGGGGGGCAAAGAAGGAGGCCGTCAGAAACGTGTACAACGGTAAGTAAAGCTTTCTCATACACTCCTGTGTTCCAGCTGGTTACTTCCCCTTAGCTTATCTTTGACTCTCCCATATCTCCCTCTCTCTCCGGTTCTGGAACCTGACTGTTGCACCCTGGACTGGACCACTGGGCTTCGACCCCCAGGAGTGGACAGGTAAGTATCACCCTGGAATGGACCCCTGGACCTCGATGTCCGACGTGGAACCAGTAAGTATCACCCTGGTGGGCTTCAGGCGTACCCTGACAGAACACAGAGCTGACTCAGGGTGGATAGCTATAAGTTATACAGATTGTAATATATCAAAGTCTCCCAAAAATGAGTGAATAATAATGAACGCCACTTCCCTTCTCTCTCTTCACCGGTCACAGGACTCCTGCCACCGTCTGCTCAAACCAGGACAGCCCCTGCAATGTAGCCTGGTCAAATACAAGCACAACCAAACAAATAAGGTGTATACATTTCCAAAAAAAAACGTCTTTCTAAAAACCCAATGAGTTTCGCATTGTCTGGTAGCTTTCAAAAAAAAAAAAAAAATGCAGCGCAATATGACGGGATATGAAAAGCAGTCACAAAAAGTTGGTGTGGAACATAACCAAAAAAAAAAAAAGAAAATCAAAAAAAGAAACAGAAAAATTGTAGCACAGTCCCGAAACAACAAAAATCCCAAAACAGCAAAACAAAGGAATCCAAATCCGTTAATTACCCTACAGCCAGAATTCTGCTTTCAGGGTAGCCAAGACTCTCTTCCTTCTTCCTTCTTTTCCATCTGTTTAACGATTCCAGGAACCAGTTTTCCTTCAGCAGCCACAACTAGACTGCTTCCCTACACCGCTCCCCTCCTCCTTCCTGTCCTTCCTCTTTTATATCCCCCTGGATACTCTCATGGGTGTAGGGCGGAACTTCCTACTAATGTAGGGAAAGTGCTCATGCAGGTGAGCAAATAGTGTGCACACAAAAATAAACACTGATTTAAACACGCAGACTCAAAAGTGCAACAACAAATAAAATACAAAGAAAAACAAATCAGGTAAGTGTACATCATAAACGGAAAACACAATAATAAATCATTTCAGTGCACAAAATAATAATAATTAATAAAACGTCACTTGTGACAAATGCACTCTTTCTTTAATAATTAAACAAAACAAAAGACTTCCTCAAAACAAAATGTCACAGTGGCCAAAATAAACAGACACAAAACAGTACACACACTAAATAAAATAGTAGCAATTGTTATTTTTATATCGCATTTCTTCCATTCCTCCTCTCTAAACACCCAACCCTGATGAGCGGCTGATCCGTTCTTTATATCTACGTGGCCTTTTCCGAATTGGTAATCACTTAATTAATTTGGAGATGGCCACATTACTTAATTAATTTGGAGATGCCCCCCTCCCCTCCCCCCACCTCTCCCTTAAAGGCCCAGAAGTCTTGGTCAGTGTCCTGGCGCATGAACAGAGGCACCAATGGGCCCACGGGCCGCAGTAATAACAAATCCCAGGGTCAGCAGCAAAGGACCTCGAGGTGATGGTAACCAGTCAGCTCTATCTGGCAGCCTAGTGGCCACGGTGTGAGGGCCTCCTCTATTGACAGTGCTGGCAGCGAAAAGGCTGACAGCCAAAAGGCCAGTAAACACACACTGAGCAAAACAGAAATTGAAAAGTGTCTGCTCTGTCTGAAGCCTGGTCATGATGTTAACTCCATTCCAAACTGTATTACTAGCTATTCGGGAAAAAAGATTACAAACACATATTTGAATTATTGAAATGTCAACCAACTCTGAAAATCTTACATATATTTCTGTATATTAGGGAACAAATAAGACAGAACAGCATTTCACTTTTCTTTTTTATTAATAAATTATAAATTATATAAAAAAAAATGTAAACTGACATTAATTGGCACAAAACATGTAAAGTATAATTGCGAACTAAATGAATTCTAAAGAAAACCCCAGGCTCTTAGTTAAGTCTTTTTTTATGCTGATGTTGCAAAAAAATATATATTTCACTGTGGCAAAGTGCCCGCCCCCTATGTATATAGTATATGTGCGCCATTATTAGTTATGATTTATTGTTTATAAATGACAGCGAATAGCTGTGTGTGTTTTGTTATTGTTTGGAAGCATGGATGGGGTTAAAAGCCCCATCATAAAAACCCCGTGCAGAAGGTGACCATCTCCCGAGTTAATTCATTGATTAATTGTTGCTAATCGGGAGATGGTCATCTGTATAAAAAGCCTGCAGTTTTTTGCACTCTGGGTGGACAGTAGTGGAGAGAACGAGAGCGAGAGCGAGAGAAGGTGTCTGAAACGAAAGAAACTAAAAATCAAGGATCAGTGAAGGCTACTGCCCAGCCTGACTCTGTGTGTTTATTTTTGTTCAAACCTTTTATTTTATTGTTTTGAAAATAAACGGCGCCACAGCGCCTTTTGCCCTGCAGCACTTGCGTCTGTGTTTTTTCCTGCATCTGGCCTGACGTCACCACTCAGCCATTACTGTGACAATTACCGTAACAAATATATAGAGACATACTGCTAAAAATGCTTTTCTTAAAAAAAAAAAAAAAGTTTCTCGTTTCAGGACTGTTTTTTTTATAATAAAAATAAAAGAATATACTGTGACACGGTTGATATCAATAATAATTTACTCCCATTTTTCATTTATTAAATCATAAACATTTGACTGTTTAAGATAAGTTTTTCAGTTTTCAAAAAGCTGTTCACCTAAGATGTTTATAAAACAGCCCTTAAGAAACAGTTTTATGAATATGGCCCACAACATAAATTTATTTAGTATACATATATATTAATTTATCTGTACGCTCAATAAGAGGAGATGAGGGCCCCTAGTGGCTTACTTAGTAAAACACTACCACTTGAGAGTACAGGTTGAGTCATCTGGCATGATTCGAATCCCATTCACACTGACTTGCCAATCTTGGCTGGTGGCCCAGTTAGGGCCTACTCGGTGCATTGCATTGGTCTTTGCGCTCCTGGGTGGTTAAAAAGGAAATTATACTAGGAATAGTTCACAAAATTACACTTAAGCAATCCCTGTCAGGCGAGACCAGGTGAAGACTTCATCCATAATTAAAAAACACTCAATAGTTCTGAATTAAGTACTAAACTAATACTAAAAGAAACTTAATAAATGACAAATGTTTTGACTAGTCTTTTTCTGTGTTTTTTCAGGGCCTCGCCTCCTGGGTTCAGTAGCGAGGTAACATCCACCGCTTAGGTTTGGAGAGGAGATGGCAGGAACAGAGGTTGACCTTAGTGTCCTCCTGATCAGTGAGTTGGCATTCGAACTGGCTTTTATGACGAGGTAGAACAAACTGTGGGGTAAAATTGAGAAAACATAAAATAAATAACAATTTTAATAAATAAATGAATAGAAGAAGGTTGTGCAGCAGGCAAATTCATAAGCCTTATGTAATTCTTCCACTCTCAGATACCTGGGTTCAAATCTGACTTAGAAGGGACCTTGGGGCTTGGTGTTCTCAAGCCTCAGGTGTGTACCAGTGCACATTACAAAAACACCGTACAATAAACAGTCTCTGCTTGATACAGAGTGTGAATAAATTAAATTAGGATTGTAGAAAGTTTGATGAGTTGGGATTTGTATCTACTTCATGCTGCGTGTGTCACCACAGGCGATGGAGTGACCTCTGTTGTGGACAAGCTGTAATACATGAAATGCATATGTAATACATGTAATGCATATAATAAAACGTAGCACTGTTGGGTTAAAGCTTTGATTGTTTGGAAGGAAATAATATTCCCATTGCACAGCAGTTTGAGATATTTGGATTAGCTTGATGAGGGGCTTATTCAATAATAATTTCCCTCTATGTGTTTGTGGAAATACACTAGGTGTGAGACAGTAAGGAAGTGACTGCTATGTGATGTGCATAACAAACATATAAGCATTTTCAGCATTTACAATATTTTACTCCAAATCATGAGCGTGATTTTTTCAAAAGAAGAAAAAGCACCCTGCACAGTTACCGAACAAGGTGAAGATTTGCATTATGTGTGGCAATATTACTGCTTGAACTTTTCCGATGTTTAAGTTTACTGTTATAAATGTGGTCTGTTAGGTAATCAGTTTTGTATATATTTGTAAATATAGCAGCACCTTGTTTGTTTGTTTGTTTTATTTATTTATTTATTTATTTTTTAAATTTAGTCATTGCCAATTATTTTTTATTATTTTCTCCCAATTTAGAATGGCCAATTATTTTTTAGGCTCAGCTCACTGCTACCACCCCTACGCTAACTCGGGAGGGTGAAGACAAACACACCCTGTCCTCCGAAGCGTGTGCCATCAGCCGACCGTTTTTTTTCACACTGCGGACTCACCATGCAGCCAACCCAGAGCTACAGAGTCGGAGGACAGCGCAGCTCTCAGGCAGCTTACAGGCAAGCCCGCAGGCGCCCGGCCAGACTACAGGGGTCGCTGGTGCACGGTGAGCCGAGGACACCCTGGCCGACCTAACCCTCCCTCCCCCCCGGACGGCGCTCGGACAATTGAGCGCCGCCCCCTGGGAGCTCCCGTCCTCGGTCGACTATGGAATAGCCTGGATTTGAACCGGCGACGTCCAGGCTATAGAGCACATCCTGCACTCCACGCGGCGCGCCTTTACCAGATGCGTGACTCGGGAGCCCCTTGTTTGTTTGTTTAGATGGGAAGTGTTTGGGGACTTGTAATGTTGACATGCCTCTGTCACTTTAAGTGTATTAGTAAGACCTGTCTAGACCTGTTTTGGGTACAGGCCCAAACAATTACAGAAATATTGTAAAGTTTGCATATTGAAAGCATTTACCACTGTGCAAACTTAACACAATTTTTTATATATATAAAAGAAAACAAAACGTTGATGCTGAAGCTTTAAATGAACAAGCCAGGAGGTTCATTTAAGAGCTCGTCCTTATTAAAATACCAACCAGCTCTGAAAATCTTACATATCTTTCTGTATATCGGGGCAACAAATAAAACAGAACAGCATTTCTGATTGAGCATTTTAAAGTTTCAGATGTTTTTAAGTTTCCCCTTTAATAAAAGATTGGTAGATAGCCAGTCAAAATGGAAGACAGCTCATCATCTTGATAACCAGCAAGGAAATTATACAGTGGTTTCAGATTTGCTATTATGTTAAATACAATTGAATCTTAAAAGACTATCCGCTCTAATGTTGGTGCTTTACATACAGCAGATTCAATAGACAACCATACCTCTTCCACAATTCAGCTGACAAGCTCATTTCAGATAGCAGATTCTTATTTCAGATGTGCGGTGCATGGTAAGTGCATCCTAGCTGCTGCTATCTCACCAGGCACTGCAGTGCATTAGAACACTAGCAGGATAGTCATTCTGTTGGATTTGATTACATTAATGTCTTGCAACATTAATTGTCATAATGAGCCTTAACCAATACATAACAGTTATGACATCGATTGTAATAAATAAGGTAAACGAAACAAGCAATGATAGGCACATTTGTGATCAGTATCATTCTCCCTGCCATAAATAGTTATTATTATTATTATTATTATTATTATTATTATTATTATTATTATTATTATGTTAATTTGTATTTTGGTAGTTTTAGAGTGATTAACATATACATTAACATAGACGACAGGCTTTATATAAAGGGGAAACATCCATAACTTTAAACTGGGCTTGGATCCTTTAAGACCCAACTTGACAAAGTTTTGGGACCCAACTTGTCAAAGTTTTGTGAACTTAGATGGGCGAATGGCCTGCTATCGTTTGTATATTTTCTTATATTCTTATGTTCTGGCATGCCCATTACACAAGCAGTAGCAGACATTATAATGGTAAAAAAAGTAGCTGAAGGATTTGCTAATTATGATATTGCAGTTATACAGCTAACAACCTGAACTACACCCAATGGAATAGCTACATCCCTGTAAGGAAAGCTTGTAGAGTTTGTAAAGCCACAGCACCTACTGTATTACTGCTAATATCTCATAGAACCTTTAATCCGCCAACTCCATATTTTCAGTGTTATGAAATGGCACCCTTCAGTTTGACGTGACCTAAAGCCCGCTGCACACAGCCCGACTCAAGCCATCCCAACTCATCTCAACTGAGTATGCACAGATTTTGCGATCAGTTGTGCTCAGTTTTGGTTTGATGTCACAATTGAGTTTTTCCCGACTGGGTGTCGCACACTGCTAAGACTGAATTAGATGGACCACAACTAGATCCTGGTGATTACTTTGTATGCAGATTTAATTAATACTGCCCTGTACTCATTTTTAGCCCAACATAGCGACCCTCATAGTATGCATGGCATCGTATGCTGATTAGACGGAGGAGACAGCGCTGCGAGGCAACCAAAAGAAGCGCTTAGCCTATTAATTAATTGACCATTTACACCGTGCAAACATTTCAGGCAGCGTTTGACTTTTTGTATAGCTTGTCTACTACACTTTAGCCTGTGGTCAATAAAATCCAACCTGTTGATTTTTTATTTGACTTTGGTGTTTTTTTGTTTTTTTTTTCTCAGCGTGTGAATCTAGGGGCTTGTGATTTGTGACCTATGGAGATGGACAGACCGGTTACTTCTGTTTTAGCAGAGTAAGAAAATATAGGCTGCCAGTAGATTGAGTAGTAAACATGATTTAATAAAGAAAACAACAAAACAAAGCTAAAAATAAAAGTTTGCCACACAAGGTGAGTGCTAGCCTCACTAAAACAGACGTCCCGCTCCAGGAACCTATGCAAACCTACTACACTACGCAAACCCTCTTTTTACTTAGTCTGGGATCAAATCCCTTAAAGTAACTTACTGCTGTTGCTCCCGAAGTCCTGGCCTCCAGGCGACTCCGGGTCTTCCTGACGGTCCTGGCTGTGCAAGCTTTCGCTCAGCGCCAGTCTATATGGCTATGGCCGTGCAGTAGCCTCAAATGCTGGCGCTACTGCGTTCTTAAATTGGCGTAGGCTCCCCGGGCACGCCCCCTGCCCATCAGGGCCTCCCGATCAGCTCAGCTCCGGGCAAGTCCTCCTGCCTACTAAGCAGTAGGGCAGCTGAACCAGCGACAGGGTCCTCCCTGTCACACTCCCATTTTTTTTTACTGTGGCCCTAGCTATATTTTCTTTCCAAGTATGAATACATATATGGAGCCTGTAGTTCCCAGTGAGTGTGCTGCTCAGTGGTGATAGGAACAGACATTCATATATGTTTGTAGTCTCTTGTGCAATCTGTTGGGTAGAAGCAAAGGGATTCGATTTTGAGAGGTATGCAGATTGGAAATATGTTAGGTGTGTTGTGAGCTGATTTAATATTATAGACTTACATTTCTGACTTTCAACTGAGTAGATCTGCTTCTGAATTGTCTGTATAATAAACCTCAGGCTATATCTGATTTTGATTGTCATGAATTGAATAATCTTTCAGGTGCTGCGTAGCCTCTGAAGTTTTGATCAAATACTCTTTACGGTACTACATTTAAATTTTTGCTTCCAAAGGTTCTGGGTGTACTAGAAAGTGCCCAGAACATCAAAGGTAAGACTGTGACGCTGAAATATTTGATTATAATACTAATTGTGCTTTTCTCATTGTTGTCATCCATTTCCTATCTCTGTGTGTGTGTGTGTGTGTGTGTGTGTGCGTGCGTTCATGCATGCACACATGTGTGTGTGTGTGTGTGTGTGCTTTCGTTCGTGCGTGCGCACGTGTGTGTGTGTGTGTTTGCGTGTGCGTGTGCGTGTGCGTGTGTTTTTGTGCCCGGGGGTTTGTGATGACGAGCCCCAGCGATGAGCTCTCATTCCCGGGGAATGAGGGGCCTGGCCTGCCGGCACGGCTGCCGCTGTGTCCCTGACAGCGCGGTGTCGGTGGAGGATTGCTTGTTTGAAGTGTGCAAGGTAGTTGAGGGGGACAGGATCATGTCTGCGTCACAGATGAATAAAGGGCCTGTAATCTTTTTTAAAGATACGCAGGATGAAGATAAACTTGTGCTGGAAGGTTTTGTAGTGCAAGGGAGTTTAGTGCACGTATCGCCCCTTGCAACACCCTTTGCTAAAGTTATTTTATCGAATGTACCACCGTTTTTAAAGAATGAATTGCTGGAGAGGGAGCTGAGTAGGTATGGGAAAATCAGCTCCCCAATAAAGTATATTCCCCTGGGGTGTAAAAATCCTCAACTAAATCATATCATGGCTTTTAGGAGACAAGTGTATATTTTATTAAATAACCCCAGTATTGAAATAAATGTTGCCTGGACCTTCACAGTAGAAGAAGCAGCTGCGTGGTGTTTGCAAGCACTGACACCATGCGCTGCTTCAACTGTAGAGCCCAGGGACATCAGAGGAAAAATTGCCCAATGAGAGAGGCTGAGACAGGTGGAGGCTGACAGGGGTCAGGGAGCACAGGAGGAAGAGCCGCAGCAGGATATGGAGAACAATGAGCCTGGAGCTCAGGTAAATGAGCAAAATGTAAACAAGGAAAACAGTGAAGAGAATGAATTCACTGTAGTCAATAAGGAAAAAGAAAACAAAAAGAGAGAAATGGAAAAAAGAGTGGGGGGCTAGGGATAGGAAAATATCTGTTTTTAACTCGCCACGGCACCCTGAACAGTTCTGACCTGCCTGGGGGGTCGCTTTCAGCAAACAGCTTTCAGCTTTGAGTCTCTTTCCTCTAACTCCCTCAGCTCCATTCTCTTCTGCCCCTAAACCAGTCTGCATAATTTCCACATAACATGTTTTTTTATTCTACAAAACAACAGAACAAGCTTATCTTATTATTCTAATTTATTCAGTAATAATGCTATATAAGAAATATTGCTTTTCCCCACTATGCAGTTACCATTGTTTGCCATGTTTATTATTATACTTTACCATACCTCACTGGTCTTTACAATGCTTAGCCATGCTTTACCATGCTTTCACTATACTTTATTACACTTCGCTTTGCTTTTACTATTGTAAAGTTTTATATGGCTGGCTAAAAGCATGTCAGTCGAAGGGGAAGCAGCTGGTTGGTTAATTACAGAAAAGAAGCTGTTGAAGGGATGGGGGCAATATTACCCCTGGGGTGAAATAACCAAGGAAGTGCAACACTATTTGAAAGCACAACTTGCAAACAGAGATTTCTTTAACCTACTGTTTTACCAGATATTATGTTTTAAAATAAAAATATAAAATGTTTCTTTCAAAACTTCACATTTGGGATCTGTCTAACGGATGGGTGTTCAACAGCTAAGATTCATGGAATTGTGTTAGCTGCGATTACTTTAAAGACAAGTTGGTCATTTGATTTAAAATCATTTTTTTATCAGATTAGTTTCAGGAGGTTGGAGAGTATTTAGGGTAAGTGCCAGATGTATGAAAAGGTGTGTGTCAAACTTTGAGCATCAGGTTGTAGTAATTTAGCCAAAAACCTGAATTACTTAGTCATTTGAATAACACTGAATAAACAAATTCCTTACAGGTTTATATGTCTGCAGTTGTGCTTGTTGTAATTCATTAGATTACAGCTTTGTTTTTTATTAGCTTTTAATTCATATACAGTTGTTTCAGAACCTATAGCTGTAAATAAACATATTATTTGTGAACAAGGGGTAAAGCTAGGGTGGAAACTTGATACCTTAAAAAATGTATCAAACTGAAGGTCACCATTTTTACCCTTATATGTCTAGCAGTGACAGAACTGCTACACAGCAGCAGTCCCAAATAGACACAGATGCATTCTAATTATTAAGACAAGTTCAAAGCAGCACAGAGACAAAAGAATACATTGGAGTTTATTATTAAATATCATTAAAATGTGACCAATTAAAATCAAACGTGA
This sequence comes from Huso huso, assembly GCA_036884735.1. Classification (NCBI taxonomy): domain Eukaryota; kingdom Metazoa; phylum Chordata; class Actinopteri; order Acipenseriformes; family Acipenseridae; genus Huso; species Huso huso. The sequence goes on from CM072668.1 coordinate 33,267,017, forward strand.
ATGGATTAAAGGAATCGATGAGATCAGGCAATTAAGTAAATTAGACATAAGATGTGCAACTGCAGAACAAATTGTTGACCTGAATTCCCTTTCCTTTTGTCTAGACCCCTTCATTCATTAGACGCTTGCCTTAGTTTAGCAAGAGGGTGAGAATTGTTCCAGCCCTTTGTAAGGAGAGAAGTGCTGCATGGTGGTGAGAGGGAGGTATCGAACTCCTCAAACAATATCACTCAATATTAGACGTGGAGATTAAGCTACATTTTGTTTAGTTTATTCACTTTGTGCCCACAGGGCGAGCACAGGTACATCTCAATAGTGCAGCACGAATACAAAGAGAGACCTAAGTAGATCATACTCATAAACAATACAACAATTACTAAGCATCCAAAGTAATAACAATAAAAAATACATAGACACACACTGTGTGGTCCAGTGGTTAAAGAAAAGGGCTTGTAACCAGAAGGTCCCCGGTTCAAATCCCACCTCAGCCACTGACTCATTGTGTGACCCTGAGCAAGTCACTTAACCTCCTTGTGCTCCGTCTTTCAGGTGAGACGTAATTGTAAGTGACTCCGCAGCTGATGCATAGTTCACACACCCTAGTCTCTGTAAGTCGCCTTGGATAAAGGCGTCTGCTAAATAAACAAATAATAATGACATATACATAATAACAAATATTTATATTTTAATAATAATTTCATTACAACTAAAACAAGTTCACCTCAGGACGCAGATGACGCTGATCAGCAGTTTTAAACCCGGAGAGGCTTGATAATGACACAATGGAATCCAGAAGGGCATTCCAGAACCCCAAGGCTGTGCCAAAGAAAGAATAACGACACAACTGAAGAGACAAGGACTGATGGTCAGAGCAGCTCTGTAGAGACCTCTCAGCCCAGGTCTATTACAAGCACAGACTGACACAGAGGTAGAACACAGTGAATGCAGAACCTTACAGAAATGAACAAGAATAAAATAGGACCTTCTGCCATTTAATGGTTTTAAGAGAAGAGCGACTAAGCAGGTTATCATAAGTAGAATCCCAATTTCAGTCATTCAATACAATCCTACAAGCACATTTTTGCACAGACTCAAGCTTCTTAGTATTGTATTTTTGAAATGGGTCCCTGTGGCAAAGTGGTAAAGACGTGCAGGTGAGTGCAGTGCAGAGTAATCACACGGACAACGTTGGTAGAGGTGCAAGGGTGTTTATTTAATTTAATAAATGTCCAGAGCCTTAAGGCAAACCTGCAAATAATAATAGTGTTGGAAGTGATACAGCGGCATGTATCACTTCTGTTTGTAATCCATGGGTTTGACCCGTAACCCAAAGTCCCGTTCAGTCACCCACACAAAACACAAAACACAGACACAGTTTGACAGTGCGTGATTCTAGTGCTAGTGGTGAAAACAAAGACAGTTCTGGTAGTGCAAAGAGTGAATGGTGAAGTCCGGGTTTGTCGCTGGCCTGCGGCTGCAGCTCCGGATCGTGCTCAGTATTCTTCAGTGACTAAATAACACACAAGACACACAGTGTTAAGACACAGACAAGAAAACACTCACAGTTCTTCATGATACGGGCTCCTTCTCGGTTAGTTAGCTTAACCATATACAAAGGAACAGATCACTCAAGCCATGCCCCCTATTTATACCCTCGCCCATGACCCCGAGGTTAACGAGCGTAATCCGCTCCTCCAGTCCTCGGATGCCACGCCGCTTACCAGCCGGGTCAATGAGCTTGGATGCCGTGGCTCCGCCCCCTTCCTAAATGACCGACTTCCATCTACCCTACGGAATAAATTGTCGTGCCATTTAATTAAGGGTACTCTGTTCCTCGTGCACCGTGCCCTCACAGGTCGAGAGGGAGATCTAACACCAAGACTCATTCGATCTCTGTCACAGTCCCAGACAAAACAGTGGTACTCTAAAATAGGTCTTACCAAACTCTTGTAAAGATGTGAAACATTTGGAGGGGCCTCTCTAAAGGAACGAAAAACAAACCCCAAAATTCTTCTCACTTTGCTGCAAACATAATCGGCAATGTGTGTCCAGAGCAAGTTTTCAGACACCCCCCCCTCCCCAGACATAGGTATTATTGGAGCTGGTTTCTTGGATGGGGAGATAATCATACATTTGGTTTTGGAAATCATTAACATACAATTAAACAACAAAGGGCCCAAAACAGACCCTTTTGGAACACCAGATATCACTGGTTACTTAGAAGAAAGTTGTCCCTGGACAGCAACACTTTGCCAATGCCCTATAAGGTAAGAAGAAAGCCAGCCCAAAATGCCTTGACCAAATCCGTATTTAGAAAGATTTGATAAAAGGACATTATGTGGAACCGAGTCAAAGGCTCTGGAGAGGTCAAAAAATACAGCAGCTGTGCCGTAACCAGAATCCAGGTTTTTGTAGCACGGACCAAGAAATGTTAAAAGTGCACCCCCTGTTCCAGAATTAGTTTGAAAGCCAAACCTGCGATTTCATTAAAATCTGGTTAAAGGTTACAAAAACTGTGCACAATCCTCTCCAGAACCTTAGAGACAATAGGTAAAAGGGAAATTGGCCTATAATTAGAAACCAATCCTGAATCGCCTCCATTGTGCCTTGGAGTGACCCATGAGTGTTTCCATTGTAGAGGAACGCTCCCTGACTTAGGGAGCAATGATTTGAGCAGTGCACCTAAGCATTGTAGCAGAGATGCCATCTGGGCCAGTAGCTGAGTGCCTCTTAAGTTTAAGTAATATGTCCATAACCTGGACTGGGGAGCAGTGTATATCCTCTAATAAAGATTTTGGCGAGAGTGTACCAGAATCAAACAGATTAAAACAAGTGTCAACTGGATTAAAACAAGAAGCAAAATATGTATTGAAAAGATTGGCTATGTCAGCTGGAGTGTCTGCTGAGACTCACCCATCTGACATACAGCAAAGCACTGTCCCTTCCAGAACTGGCTTTTATCATAGACCAGCACTTCTTAGGGTTTGAACGGTTTTGAGGAATACTTTCTAACCATTCAGTCTTGGCTTTCCTTCGTGAGCTAGTTAGTTTATTACTATAAGTGCGAAAGGCTTCCCAAGCAATGGATGTACCAAGTTGTTTGGCCTGTCTAAATAATCTAGTTTTCAGCAGACAACCATGGTTTAGAAAATGCAGTACAACATATCAGTTCTGATGAAATACAATGTTTCATAATCTCTAAAGAACAGTAGCTTAATTTAGCCCTGGAATCCTCAGCATTAGCGGAAACCCAGCTGTGGAATGGCAAGTTACTTAACAGCTCGTTAGCAAGACCCCAATCAGCCAATTTATAGACCCAGATAGAACAATTGCGTGAAAGAGCTGGAGAAGATGTATGATTAAAACCCAGGCTAATTATGCTATGATCATAAGATCCCAGTGGAGTCTCAGCTGAAATTAATGAAAAAAGGCTGACTAACACGCTGGCACAGACCTAAACTTTCTAGGTTATTTTAAAGATCTTTTGAGTCAAATGATCCACCTAACAAGTTAACATTAAAATCACCAACCAGAAACAACTCACAGTCATTGTGAAGCCTTAACTAGACTAGAATACAACAATGGTAATGAGTTTACTGAAGAGGGCCTAGACACCAAGAAGCACCGTCTTCAAACCCAATTTTATTTCAGCCCAAAGCAATTCACAGCGATTGCTAGGAGTGTCTGATCTCAACCTTGGGGAGACAAACAGTAAGATGCCTCCATCCCTTCTATTCATATTGAGCCTGTAGGTTATATAATCAGAGGATGGATTTGCCTCACAGTCCTCAGTACTCTCATCCAACCAGAGGTGCCCCCAGAAATATTTCACCTGGTACGCAAAACTGAACTGTAAACCAAATGGCATACTACAACAATAAAAAGTACAAATAAATTTATTTGAAATATAAACTTAAACCAGAGGGAAAACGCCCTCAGAAATCATACTAGTTACATTTCTAATGACTTTTACAATCACTAATGTAATCTTCATTCATCCCATTTAACCAAGCATACAACTTTAATTTCTTACACATTGTAGCACACAAGTAGTTGAATAATAATAATAATAATAATAATAATAATAATAATAATAATAATAATGTGTTGCGATAACATTTAAATATTAATAGAGCTATAAATGTGTTTTTACCATGCTCAATCCTGAAAGAGCAGAGGAATTCTTTAGGCTCCCGCTGCATCAAAGTCCCGCAACACTTTCTCACTGTCGATGGCCACCTCGTGGTGACTGTTCATCAGTGCCAGTCCGGTTAGTCGCGTCTCTGACATGGTGCTGCGCAGGTACGTTTTCAAGCGCTTCAAACAGATCAGCTCAGCTGAAGCAGTGGACACGGGCATAGTAAGCAGTACTTTTAAGATGTTGTGGATGTTAGGGTACAGTATCACTGTGTCCTCTAATATTTCGCATATTTCACTGCTGCTCTTGGCAGTATTGCAATGCCTGCAGAGCTCAGGCTCTTTTCCAGCCGTTTGTACACGGGGCATCATAGCCTCATGCTCCTCTTTTATCTCACTCCACATAGCTTGGGTCAGCATTGGCAACTTGTTGGGTAGGAGATATTGGGCTTTAAGTCGAGGCAAAGAACTGCACACTTGATCATTCAGCTGTGTAGTTAGATGATCCAAAAACGGAAGAAATAGGTTCAAACGCTAGTATTCCTGTGGCATTAAAGCTGGGACATTCGATCTCTGGGTTTGAAGTCTAGCTATATGAGGGATTGAGACAATTATTTCAATTTTTGCAGCCAGTGTACAGGCATTTTCCAACAGGTGCAAAGTTTAGTGAGTGGTTTCTGCAATGCACATACGCTGCTGAGGGGTATTGCTCTCCGATGCGAGCCTGCACTCCATGTATTTTGCCACTAATATTTCCAGCACCATCATAGCCTTATCCGACCAGGTTGGAGGGGTTCAAACTGGACTGCAGCAGGTGGTTCATAAGCAGGGTGGTAAGCGTCTCACCTGTTGTATCGCTTGTTGAAACAAAAGCCACAAAGTCCTCTCGCACAGAGAACTGTCCTGATGATGAATGATCCACATACCGAAAAATAAGGGACACTTGTTCTGTACAGCTAATGTCAGCACTCTCAGCAACAAGAACAATTTAGCATTTCTGTATTTAAGTAGAATGCCATCACGCATTTGCTTTCCGCATAGATCAATAATTTAGTTTTGTACTCTGTGGCTGCAGTACTTCGCATTGCCTGGTGCTTGCTTCTAGTGCCTTCTCAGTGCCTCATCTCCTTTTGCGCGGTATTCTAAGAATGCTCTGAAGTTGCTGTGCTCGTCGGTGTGCCCCCTGATTGAAACATTTTGTTGACCGCAAACAGCAATTAAATCTACAATTCCTCTGAGCTGACTTACTGCGTTCTGCATATTCCTGGTGGGCTTTATTTAAAGATGTAATGATGGACCATTGCTTGTTATCACAAACACGTAAATACTCAGCAGCACATATATGAGCACTCAGATGCGTTGTAAGTTGTGTTGTAAGTTGTTTTGTGATGGTTTTCTTTGCGTTGCTCCAGTCCACAAGAGGTCGTGATAGTCACTAGATGAAAATATGATACAGGCAACACAAAACACACCATCCTTAGCTTCACTTAATGTTGGATACTAGGCCTTGTCAAAGAATTCATCTGGGAATCGCCATTGCTTTCCAAAAATACAAAGGAATGGTTCTGTCCATCCCTTTTTTGGCTGAAATCGGTTTTGAAAAGCACTTCATTTTATTGAGTCGGATGCCGTTTTAAGTACATCTGCATTCACAAGGCCAATATCTTGTACATCTTCAGTCTCAGATATTGTAGTACTTACATTAAATGCCGGTCCCGCCAACATCTTTTCAGCACTGAAAACCTCACTCCCTGAAACAGAAGGTTCGGTTCTTTAATTTTATTATTATTTTGATCCGATTCATCCTTCCTCTGATCATCAGAAGAAAGCCCTGTTTTGTTCTTTTTCAAGGCTTCAAATAAAGTTATTTACTTCCAGCTGCTCATAACTGTTGTACATTTCGAAAAGCTTCAAACATAGTAACATGCACACACACAGCAAAAGAAAAGGACCACTGTCAGCCGCGGCCCACGCCAAATTAAATAACAACAATAAATAACTCTGTCTCTATAGATTCTAATCGTTCACACTTCTCTATCGATCAGCTCTTTTTCTGTCTCCACACGCCAACGCTCTGTCAAAGTAGGCACTCCCCTCCCCTATATATCCTTTCAACTCCGCCCCCGTCAGCATTCAACAATCCCAGGCAGGCATTAGCTGAACTCCACCCCCTAAGTAAAATCAGGCAGTCATGTATTCCCTCCTCCCTTCTCTAGCCCTGCGACACATTCAGAACGTAAACCAACCAAGTTTCAGTAATAGCAATACAAAGTGGGGGACTGAGTTGGGATTTAAACCATAAATGGATTTGATCAACTTTGTTCACTATACTCCTAGCATTAAAAAGGAATCCAGACATGTGAAGATACTGAGAAGGACCTGGGTTAGGGTGGATGTCCCCACTAAGTAGCTGTAAAGCTAATAAGAATAGTACTGGGTGAGACCGTACAATGGGTGGGAAATAAAGTGTCAGACCGATACTGGCTAGCCAGTGTAAAGAGAGAATGAGAATGAAACCCATTAAGATACAAGTTTGATCTAGTGGAAAACTTGTAGGACCTAGGGGGGGATATTGAGATTTTCAGAGGTGTACAACCTAAAAGGTAGCCAAAACAACAAGAGGCAAAGTACTGAAGACATCATTGAAAAGAAAAAAGCCAGTAGATTCAATGAAAACAGTGATACCAAAAACAAACCAATATAAGTACGTTGTTAATTCAACTAAGTAAAACCCCAAATCCAAGTAACAAAACCCAGAAAAGTTCAAATTAAGTACATTTTGTTAGCTAGGCCTCAAGTGAATTCACCCTCTCTCTGTACCTGCTCCTGCTGGTGGTAATGTGGAGCCAGGCCTCAAGAGAGTTCAGAGCTGCCTCTCCCTGCTGCAGCACAAGACAACACCATAAAACACCACAAAATAGCCAGTGTCTTTGTCTGTTCATCCTTTTTTCGTTTGCCGCTCTTTGCTACCGCTCACACCGACAGTAAGGATTTAAATGGCAGCAGTAACAAGATGAAGAACAAGGTACGTAGGCTGCAATCAGTGGCAGCAGCAACAGGTGTGTAGAATAGAAGCAGGTCCCTGATGCACTGTAGAGCAGCGGTTCCCAAACCGTGGTACGCAAGCAGTCTGTAAGTGGTACGCAAGCAGTCTGTAAGTGGTACGCAAGCAGTCTGTAAGTGGTACGCAAGCAGTCTGTAAGTGGTACGCAAGCAGTCTGTAAGTGGTACATAAGCAGCCTGTAAGTGGTACAAAAAAGCAGTCTGTAAGTGGTATGCAAGCAGTCTGTAAGTGGTACGCAAGCAGTCTGTAAGTGGTACGCAAGCAGTCTGCCAGAAACACGTCAAAGCAGTTTGTGTGTGTTTGTTTGTCTTCAGGAATCTGGAGGAATCTGTGCATGCATTCTTCATTTTTGTAGTTTTTAGCACCATCTAGTGGCTGTCATAGAATACCGGCTATGTAAAAACAGTTTTGATTTGTGACAGTTTCTGTCTTGTATTAAGACAAGTGCGCACTGAATTTACAAGTTAATAATTTTGAATAGAATTTCAAACTCTTTACTATGGATAAGTGGCTGACTTTTGGTACCCTGAAGAGAAAACATTCTGAGACAGACCAAAGGCCTGTTGATGAACCATGTGATGAATCAGACCTCGATGAAGAAGCTGTTGATTTACCAGGCTCTAGCACGCATGGCAGTGAAAAAAGACAAGATGTTTCTGGCAGCTCTGATAAGCGTCCTGCTACAACAACCAGTGGTAAACACAAGATCACAAGAAGATATGATCCCAGATATTTAGCATTTAGATTTACTTATTTGCTAGTAACTCTTATCAAATCATTGGATGAAACCTTCCCTTCTTCAGTATCACCTAAATACAAAGCACAGCTCCTTAAAAGACAAGTCTCTCGATTTTTTAAAACAAAACTAAGTCAGTTCCAAGACAGTAAGAGAACAATAACTGCTTTCAGTGGTATAAATGCTAAGGCTCTGGAAGAGCTAAAAAATAAGGATTGCACAAACTGGGAATGTGCATACAATAGGTGAGACTCTTGTGTTACCTGCAGAAAAAGACATTGTGTCATCAATTCTTGGCGATAAAGCTTGACGTTGTTCCTTAATCTGACAACACAGTAGCAAGAAGAACTGAAGGAATGGCTTGTCAAGTAAAAGAAAATCTAATTGAAAGTATCAAAAAAGTAAGTTATTTTCATTACAATTAGATGAGTCCACAGATATAACTAATTTTGTGCAGCTTCTTACATACGATAGTTTTGAATCTGATATGACCATTAAGGAAGACTTCTTGTTTTGTGAAGCTCTGTCAAGTCATACAACAGCAGACGAGATATTCAAGAAACTTGATGAGTTTATAACACAGTGGCAAACCTGCACTGGTGTGTGCAATGACTGGGCTCGAGACATGCTGGTAAATCCAGCGGTGTTCTGGCAAAAGTTAAACATGTTTTAATTCACACACTGGAGTATACATTGAGAGGCTCTGGCAGCCATAAAATGCCTCCCAATCTTCAGGTAGTTTCAGATCAGGCTGTGAAGGTGGTTAATTTGATTAAATCACTCAATTCACGTTTGTTTTCGCTGTTGTGCAATGAAATGGGGAGTGGTCACGAAAAGCTGCTTTTCCACACAGAAGTGAGATGGCTTTCTCATGGAAAGGTGTTGACCCATCTGTTTGAACATTCTGGGGGGCAAGATTTTCTCAGTGACATTCATTTGGAGTTTTCTGACTGCTTCACTAATGAGCTGTCCAGACTGGCCTTTTTGGCAGACATGTTCATGTGTCTTAATGAATTCAATGTTTACAAGGTTTGCTAACAACTCATTTTAATGTTCATGACAAAACAAGGGCATTTGTAAAGAAACACAACTTTATAGTTCCAAAAATACAAATACAAACTGTCAATCGTTCCCAACTTTAGAGAGTTTCCTCACTGAAAATGAATTGAAACTGCAGGCGCAAACATTATAATGAGATGGAAGGATTTTGCCTTGCACTTAGGCAATTGCTGACCCTCCAAAAACGTTGCACCTCCTCTTACAAGGTGCAAACCATTGTAGAAGCAAGTAGTTAAGAGCTTATCCATTCTGTATTGTCAAAGCACCTGTAAAATAAATGCAGATAATTCACTGTAAAGAACATATTAATTAAATTAGGGAAGGACAGGGATTTTGCACCGCAGTGATTCTTCACGGACACAGCGCAGCTATAAATGCAATACAAACTGCACAAAAATGCATATCAAAATGCAGGGTATAGAGAGATCACATGACCTTACCACTGGGATGGCTGCTTGCTGTTAGAGCTCCTGCCACCACTTCATAATTTAATTTATAATTGAACAACTTACACTCTTTATATTATTGTTTGATTATTTTTTATATAAAAATTGTTTACTTACCTTCTTTAAATGGCTACCTCTCACAAAGGACCCGCTGCTTCCCCTCAATCCACACCGGAGGTGGCCCTCGGGATTCCAATAAACCTGCACCATGATATTTCAATGCCTTCGTTACACTGATCGACAATGACTCCTCCAGGCTGCTCGAAAATCCACTCCGGTCATCATACAGGGGCAAAAGCTGTCTTTTTATGTGGATTGCTGTCACCGCCGTGAACAGGAGGGCCTTTGTGAAGTGATAGCGAAGCTTCGTTCCCAGGGAGTGGTGTATCTTGTATGTTTCTTGGTGTATCCAGCTTTTTTGCAGATTAATCATAGAGGGAAGCATCTGTCTTTCACTACTCCTGAAGAGGTTGATTTTTTCTTTGCTCAATGTTTTCAGGATACGACAGGGCTATTGATCCCTCTGCGTGCAGGACCCTGCACTTCACATCCCATAGCCCAGATGGAACGTCGGTATCGATGGACTAACTTTGCTCCGGATTACTATTTTTTGTACCTTCACAGTATGGAAGTGGAAACATTTTGCTCCTTTTATGATTGACAGTGACCTATCAGGCTTGCACATTTCCACTTGCTGTTTCTTGACATTAATCTAGTCATTATGTCTTCATTAATTTCTGTGACATTGATGTTATAGATGGTGACAATCTGTACTCTAATTAGTTACCTAAACACTGAATACATGGGCTACTAGGTTATGTGCATGCTGTGTGTGCTTGTTCAATTTGCAGTTCATATTTCATGTTCGCGAGGTAGTTTGGCTCACAGGAAGGCCCCTCAGGTTAATCTGGTTCACGTTGACAATTGTTGGATTGGTTGGGGGGTTGGTAAGGAGGCTGGGGGTGGGGAGGGAGGCTAGGGAGGTGGAAGTAGGGAAGGGGAGGCTGAGATTTTGGGAGGTAGGGAGCGGAATCTGTGAGCAAGAGGGAGTACAGATGTTAATTGTGGCTTGAGCTTTTGGATATGTAGTGTGCTCCCTCTGGCTCTCCTCTTTGTCACCTTAAATTTTTGTAACCATGCTATTGCGACCCTCATTATCATGATTGCAGCTCATTCATTATTTGTGCGTGTTGAGTAATTTGCATTGCTCTTATGCTTACAAAGGCCGCAGTGCAAAATAATAGCCTGGTCGCTAGACAATTTGGATTTTACAGCCGCAATTGTTTGCACTGCGCCTATCCTTACATCAGCCGCTCAATGTGCTAATGCATTACATTTGATGTGAAAAAACAGTGCAGTTACTTTGTTACATTTTAAAAAAATGTACAACAGCCTGACCAAACTCTGAAAAACAAATATCTCTGTAAAATGTAAACTGTGTCTGAGAAGTAACTATTTGAAATTGTAACTGTAACGTATATTTTTTTTCAAAGTAATACTGTAACAAGTACATATTTTGTTTAAGTAACTTGGATTCGTTTTTAAAAGTAATTTCCCCAACACTGCTCATCTAACTGACTGCAATTATCCATTGTGACAAGAATAGTTGTGTAATTACATTGTAATAACTTGGTGACTACCAGAGGTTCCTGCTCTTACTACTACTGTGTAATTATGGAATTGGCCTTGTGAACATTTTGATGTAATTTCATGGTAACCATTTTACAGGCTCTTTGTAACTACACACTTATTCCACCAGTAGTTACCATGTAATATCATGATTCATTGGTAGTTATTTATTAAATGGTTATGATTGCACTGTAATCTAAGTACAGTAAATGCCTCAACTGTTCTCATGCTGCAAGCAAAAGAAAATCATGCAGTGGGCCTTGCTTGTTTACCTTGTGCACTTGTCACACCTGCAAAGTATTAACACTGTATTATTTATATCACTGTTTGAGTTATTGAAATATTACAAGTTTTTATTGTGATGTGCACTGTTTTGATGATCCCTGGACTTTGTTTTGTTTGAGCACTTAGCTTTGCAGCTGGGCTAAGACATTAATGAGCTCACATGCACTTTTGACTTTGAAACACTCCTGCAATTCTGTTTGGGGGATCAAGCTGTGGAGTCATTGCTAGTGTACTTGGATGGCGTAAGTGTTTACTCCCCTGATTTTGATTCTCATTTGGCTCACCTTGATATAGTTTTTAGTAAACTGAGGCAGGATGGGTTGAAGCTGAAGCCTGGAAAATGCGAGTTATGCCAACAGCAGGTGTGTTATTTTGGACATATCATGGAGGAACAGGGAACATCCCCGGATCCTGAGAAATTGAGAGTTGTCCGAGAATTTGGGGGCTATTATCGCTGTTTTGTGACAGATTTTTCTAAGACTACTGCTCCATTGCATAATCTCCTAGTAGGTATACCCCGTCAAGGTCAACAGACTGTTCAGTGAGCGAGCCTTCCGAGAGTTAAAGCAGAAATTCATGTGTGCTCCTGTATTAGCTTTTGCTGACTTCAATCAACCCTTTATTGTGTATACCGATGCCAGTTTTTACGTGCTAGGTGCGGTTTTAGCACAGGCACAGGACAGAAAGGAGAGGGTAATTGCTTATGCCAGCAGGAGCCTGGAGCTCTAACTGAAACATTCTGAGATTATGTAACTGGGACAACTTTCACAGTATACACAGATAATAACCCATTAGCTCGCATACAGACTGTAAATGCAGGTGCTGTGGAACAATGTTGGGCTGCCTGGCTTGCTAATTTCAATTTTGAAATATAGACCAGGAAGAAACAATGCTGATGTTTTGTCCTGTCTACCCAGTTTTCTATCCGTACCGGAAGCTGTCGATGATCCCCAAGATGAGTTTTCGTACAGTTTCTGCTGAAGTGGTACAGGCATGTTGCCAAGCCAGACCAGGGAGTGGGCAAGTAGAACCTTTGACTGTTGTTGTGCGAGTCTCCAGGGGACTGGCAGGATGCCCAAATGGAGGATCCGATTGTTTCTCGAGTGTGCTTCTTTTTGCAGGGGAATAAGTTATCAGTGGGGCGTGACTGGCAAGGAGAGCCCACGGACATTGGAAAGATGTGATGGCAACGAGATTGGTTAACCCTGAAGGACGGCATCCTAGTACGTAGTTGGACTGATCCAAAGGGACGGAGAGCCCCACCTACAAATACGTTTCCTTGGGCGGAGTGGCAGTCAGTATGGACTCGTTATCATGAGCAAGTGGATCATTTTGGAGAGGAGCGGACCTTTGCTTTAATCCATCCCCATTTCTACTGGCCAGGAGTCTGTGCCGATATACAAGCATGGGGTGCAGCATGTGAACGGTGTGTGGTTAAAAAAGCCTCTGCAGATCAGAGTGCTGCTGGTTCCTATAAAGACTTCTGCACCTTTAGAATTGATAGAAACGCACTATTTGACTTTGGGACGTCCTAGTGATCATTACCAGTCAATACTAGTAATTTATGATTACCAAATTTGCTTGGGCAGTGCCCACTCATGATCAGATTGCTGTTACAGCTGCGCAAGCTCTATGGAAATGTGTAATTCAGCCAGAATCCTTTCTGACCAAGGGGACAATTTTGAGTCTGCTCTAATCTTTTGTGTCTCTAGTCTGGCCTTTGTAGCAAGTGCAATGACAATATTGTTGTTGTGTCCCAGGATCTCAAAACATGACCCAACCTGCTCGAAATATGATCCAACATAAATCTTACCTGTTTTGCACTTCCATTAGCTACATAGGTCAAATGTACAGTTTTGAAGGAATTGTATTTTCTTTTTTTAAACATGACATCTGGTAGTACACCACGATTTCCAAGCCTTAATCAGGAAATCTGTTACACTTCCTATGTCATTTCACCTTAGCAGTGCCTTCAGGGTCACAGCATTACTTGCATTAAGTATGACAGTCATGGGGGATGCAGCAGGTTGGTTAATGACAAGAAAGAAGCAAAAATCAGACAGAAGAAATGGCCAAGAGAATGCAACCTTAACCTTGGCTAGTACCAGATACCTGTTCAATGAATGGAAATGCACGACAGGTAAGATTTATTGAATTATATTTAACAACAAAAGCTAAGAGGAAATGTGATAGAGAAGTATTAAGTTAAGATCCCCTGCTCTTTTCTGGACTGGTTTTCCTTTGTTTTAAACCATTTGTCCTTAAATTCCCTTACAGGTCTTATCAAATCGAGCTCCTAGGGGTAATGGACAGATTAAATAAAGGAAGGTGAAGAAAAGATTGTATCGAGCAATGAAATAACAGATTGCAGTGCAGCTCGCCAATGTCTCTCTCGAACACTGAGGATCAAGACGGTGATACAAGCCTAATAACCTGTCACATCCAATCCTCTATCACATCCAAAATGCCTGCAGCGCATCCTGTCACGACCAATCAGAGGTCGGCCTGACTAGCCAATAAATATCTTTGTAGGAGAATGAAAGGACACAACTGCATGATTTTAAGTTTGACCAAAGAATTGGGCTGTTTCCCTAACACCTTGCTGAGGCTTCAGTTTGTGTTGACACCCGGAGGGGGGTGGGGTGCTTCCACAGCTGCCAGCACCCTCTCCTCCACAGCTCAGCTTCTTGGTGGGGACCTAAAGGGCCTAAAGGACATAAAGCCACCCCGGGCATTGCAGGCTTGGCCTCCTCGGGTGTTGCAGGCTTGGCAGCCCTAGGCATTACAGGCATGGCAGCCCTAGGTGATGCAGGCTTTGGAGGCTCGGGCAAGAGTTGATCCTTGGGAGGCGATGGTGGGAGCTGATCCTTGAGAGGTAGCTTCAGCTCCTCTGGTGGTGGTGGCGGGAGCAACAGCTAGTCTCCCTCCAGTGATGGTGGCAGGAGCTGCAGGTAGTCTCCCTCTGGCGGCGAAGGCGGGAGCAGCAAGTAGTCTCCCTCTATCACTGGGGACTGGTTCTTCTGCTTTCCCCTTCGACTCCTTCTCCCCATTTTCTCATTTCTTCCTCCCAAAAATACACTCACACAAAAAAAATGTGTAGGCGTTGTTTCCCACTTCTTGACACAACGTGGGAACAGGATGGCTTTGGGTGACGTCAGACCAGGAAGAAGTAACCCAGGACTGTGGAAATGAAAGCTTGGATGCGCAAGTTTTATTGATAAATAAAAAGATTTAACAAAACAGAAATACTTTACAAAACAAAACAAAACGGCACATTGGCCAAAACAAACACACAAAACACAAAACAAAGCGAACACTAAATCGAACAAGTATCGTGCTGGTTTAACACTAGAACCGCCGAGATTTTGGACTACATTTTAAAACGGCTTCAATATGAAAATGAAAAACAAACAATCAGATACAACTTAATATTTTTATTAATGAACATCATACATAACATTTTCAGTGCAGAAACACCGTATTTACATTGAAAATTAAACTTTTTTCTTATTTTTTTTAAAAAGAGCACATATACATAAACATGAAAAACTGTAATAAAATAAACTTCTGTGTAAACAGGTGTAGAAAGCTGTATGCATATATACAATTATAAAACATAAAATACTAGTTATAAAAATAGCATAAAACAAAAATATAACATAACTTATGCAATGTGAAAGCGCTTTGAGTGAAACAGAGGCTCTGCCTGTCTGTTCAGAGTTCTATTACAGCTTTCTAAGTACAATCTACGCAGAAAACACACTTTTCAACTGTACCAGTGCATTTGCCACAGACTGCCTTTTCACAACAGGTGCAGACATCAAAAGTTCTGTTTTTATTGCATTTAGCAACCTGGCATTGTCTTTTATTCCGTGTGCCAGTGGGCGCAGTGCCGGCTTTCACATCTCTTATCAAAATGTTTTTGCCATAGCTCCAGGGCTAGCTGCAAAATGAAGTCCCTCCGGGAGATTGTGTTCCCGGTGCTCCTTGTACAAAACAAAAGCCTGGTCCAAAACATTATAAAAAACAGTCACAGGCCACCTGCAAGTACCACCTTTGACAGAATACAGCCGTGCCTTTTGATCCAGTATATCCACACTGTACTTCATTGCGTTGTAAAATGTCTCTGGCTTTCATTTAGCATCAGTCCCGATCGTCACTGACTTAAGAACATAAGAACATAAGAAAGTTTACAAACGAGAGGAGGCCATTCAGCCCATCTTGCTCGTTTGGTTGTTAGTAGCTTATTGATCCCAGAATCTCATCAAGCAGCTTCTTGAAGGATCCCAGGGTGTCAGCTTCAACAACATTACTGGGGAGTTGGTTCCAGACCCTCACAATTCTCTGTGTAAAAAAGTGCCTCCTATTTTCTGTTCTGAATGCCCCTTTATCTAATCTCCATTTGTGACCCCTGGTCCTTTTTTTTCAAGTCAAAGAAGTCCCCGGGTTGACATTGTCTATACCTTTTAGGATTTTGAATGTTTGAATCAGATCGCCAAGCGTAGTCTTCTTTGTTCAAGGCTGAATAGATTCAATTTTTTTTAGCCTGTCTGCATACGACATGCCTTTTAAACCCGGGATAATTCTGGTCGCTCTTCTTTGCACTCTTTCTAGAGCAGCAATATCCTTTTTGTAACGAGGTGACCAGAACTGAACACAATATTCTAGGTGAGGTCTTACTAATGCATTGTAGAGTTTTAACATTTTCCCTTGATTTAAATTCAACACTTCTCACAATATATCCAAGCATCTTGTTAGCCTTTTTTTATAGCTTCCCCACATTGTCTAGATGAAGACATTTCTAAGTCAACATAAACTCCTAGGTCTTTTTTTTCATAGTTCCCTTCTTCAATTTCACTATCTCCCATATGATATTTATAATGCACATTTTTTTATTGCCCGCATGCAATACTTTACACTTTTCTCTATTAAATTTCATTTGCCATGTGTCTGCCCAATTTTGAATGCTGTCTAGATCATTTTGAATGACCTTTGCTGCTTCAACAGTGTCTGCCACTCCTCCTATTTTTGTGTCGTCTCTGCAAATTTAACGAGTTTGCTTACTATATCAGAGTCTAAATCATTAATGTAGATTAGGAATAGCAGAGGACCTAATACTGATCCCTGTGGTACACCACTGGTTACCTCACTCCATTTCGAGGTTTCTCCTCTAATCAGTACTTTCTGTTTTCTACCTGTTAACCACTCCCTAATCCATGTGCATGCATTTCCTTGAATCCCTACTGCGTTCAGTTTGAGAATTAATCTTTTATGCGGGACTTTGTCAAAAGCTTTCTGGAAATCTAAATAAACCATGTCGTATGCTTTGCAGTTATCCATTGTCAATGTTGCATCCTCAAAAAAAGTCAAGTAGGTTAGTTAGACATGATCTCCCTTTCCTAAAACCATGCTGGCTGTCTCCCAGGATATTGTTACCATATAGGTAATTTTCCATTTTGGATCTTATTATAGTTTCCATAAGTTTACATATAATAGAAGTCAGGCTTATTGGTCTGTAGTTACCTGGTTCGGTTTTGTCTCCTTTTTGTGGATTGGTATTACGTTTGCTATTTTCCAGTCTGTTGGTACAACCCCTGTGTCAAGAGACTGTTGCATGATCTTGGTTAGCGGTTTGTAAATAACTTCTTTCATTTCTTTGAGTACTATTGGGAGGATCTCATCTGGCCCAGGGATTTGTTTATTTTAAGAGCTCCTAGTCCCTTTAACACTTCTGCCTCTGTTATGCTAAAGTTATTTAAAATTGATAGGAACAGGTCGACATGTGGGGCATGTTGTCCGTGTCCTCCTTTGTAAAAACCTGTGAAAAGTAATCATTTAATATATTTGCTATTTTTTTTTTCTTCATCTATGATTTTGCCATTTGTGTCTCTTAGACATTTAACCTCCTCTTTGAATGTTCTCTTGCTGTTATAATATTGGAAAAACATTTTGGAATTGGTTTTAGCCCCTTAGCAATATTGATTTCTATCTCTCTCTTGGCCTTTCTAACTTCCTTTTGACTTGTGTTTGCAATTCCAAGTACTCTTTCTGTGTGCTTTGTTTTTGGTCCCTTTTAAACGCTCTGTAAAGTGCCTTTTTTTTTTGCTGAATATTTTTTTAATTGATCTATTAAACCATTTTGGCCATTTTGTTTTAGATTTAGATTTGTCTACTTTTGGGATGTAATTGTTTTGTGCCTCTAGTACTACATTTTTAAAAAACAGCCACCCTTTTTCTGTGGATGTTTTCTCTATTTTACTCCAATCTACTTCTATTAGTCTCTGTTTCATACCTTCGTAGTTTGCTTTTCTAAAATTGTAAACCTTAGCTTTAGTCATTACTTTTGGGGTTTTAAAAAATATTTCAAATGAGACCATGTTGTGGTCTGAGTTTGCCAATGGCTCTCTGACCTCTGTTTTAGTTGTGCAGAGAGCTAAGAATACACACATTTTTTTCATTTTTTTACACCTGTATCTAGCGTAGCTATATCACACTGTGGTTCAATGTGTACATTTTGTGACCAAATGCTAATAAAATAAATAATAATAATAATAATAATAATAATAATAATAATAATAATAATAATATATGATGTCTGGAATGACTTTCATTAGTGTTTCAGCACTCGACAGGAGTATATAATACGTTCTTTCACAATGACTTTGATTTAATTACAAAGCCCAGACTAAATTGTCGGCTATATTGTATTGACTTCAATATGCCGCATAAACTGCAGGTCTGGCGGTTGAAGAAGCAAGTGCTTATAACCTATTCATTTTTACGATTCTGCAGCTGAAACACCGTATGAGTATTTAATTCAAATATTTAGTAACACTTAAGAACGGACACGCACGAGATATTCACATACGCAGAGCAATTTGAATTGCAAAAATTGCAAAAGCGGCTAATGACTGTGGTAGTGTTAAAGCCAGCATGAGTAGCAATTGTTTATATTTGTTTCCTTTGATTCTATCTGGCTCAATCTCTTGTTCCGCCTCTGAACACCCAACCCTGCTCATCCACAGCTGCTGGTTTTTATACATCTCCAAATTAGCAAGAAATTAATCAATCTCCTATGGTCACATTCTAAACGAGTTTAGCATGGATGGGGAAGTTTAACCCCATCCATGCTGCAAAAATAACAATAACAAAACGTAGTGTTTTATAAAACAATACATTAAAATAATAATAATACAAAATCATACAATACACACAGGGGCGGGGTGTACCTCATCACAGACACATTTTTACATTGATCATTAGATCACAAGAAGTTATTCCACATACTGTAAATCCGTCACTTTGATATGCTTTGCCATGATAATAACACCTCATTGGCTTACCTAGTGACATCTTGGTCTTAACTAGCTTATCAAATTTGTATTAAACTATTCTGTTGATATACATCATGGTCATCAACTTTTCATCATACTGGTGGCTCAATTATCAATTCACAGCCATGGCGGGGGTGTATGTTACTGTCATACTTGTTTTAATTGTGTAACCAGGATATATTATGAGATGACACCATGGACAGTATTTTCTTCTTTAATTGACTCCAATATTTTCAAAGGACACTGTGGCAGGGACGGGGTTAATGTCTCTGCCAGCAACCACAGGTGTGGCCACTCTCCAATTAGTGCAGATTGGTACTAATTGGGCAGTGGCCACCTCATAAAAGCAGGCAGAAATGCTGTGCCTAAAAGGAGGGAGTTGGTGAGTTACACTGTGTTGTAGGTATCTGTGTTGTAGTCTGTGAAAGTGAATGCCCAGCCAGCCTGATATTAGTGGTTTTTTTAAACTGTTTATATTGGCCCTTGTGCCTGTTCCTTTTTTCCTGTTTTTGTGTTATTTTGTTAAAGTGTGCGTTTGCACTTTAATCTGCTGCTTACTTGCCTCTGAGTCTCTTTCTTGCCGTGACCCTGCTATAGACACATATTCAATTTACAAAACAAAGAACTTGTGTTTTAAGAGTCTAGGGGTTTCCTGAAGGGGATGTGATCAGCCAATAAGAGATCTGCATTTCCCCCGCATAAGTCTAAAACATTGACCAGACGCTAGAAAAAAAACACTTGAGTGTATTCTCCATTTCAGTTGAAGGTCTTGAGTGAGTTTAACCAATAGGCGAGTCGAAGAATGTCCTTTTTTTTTTTTTTTTTTAGACAGGCGACCAATCAGGAGTGAGCAGAGGCAGGCCATAAATCTCCCAGGGTATTCTCTGCCTCTCTTGAAGGCTCTGCTTTAGTAACCAATGGGAAAGTCAATCATTAGTGAGCAACCCCAAAACATGAATATTCCTTGGTTAGCACTGCAGTTAGGAGGATTTCGCACGATATTGTTTATAAATATACATTGATAAATACAAATACTTTTACAACATCTAATTATTTCGAATTTTATTTGACACTAAAATAAAAAAAATGTGAGAAAACGGAGACATCATAGTTGATTTGGTTATGAATTTGGTTACGAGAACTTTCTCTGAAAAATTGGAGATTGTTTAAAAAAAAGGAGATATACACCACAGATCCCCGAGCTGACCCAGGAAGGGAAAGGATATACTCGGCACTTTCAGGATTCAAATTATGAAAGGTATCTGTGGCTTACAGGTAGCTGCCACTTAAAAAAGGCGGGGGGCGGGGGGCGGGTTGCGACGACTGCTACCCCAGTCCATTTTGTCACGGCACGCCACTGGAACTTACAGCATTTCATTGGATATCTTAAGCAGACTCAGATTGTCTGTTTCTCAGTTTTGTACATTACTGTTGAATTTGTATCTATCAAAAAAATAGGATTTAATTAAATACTGTTGTAAAAGCTTTGAAAATATGGCTGATTTTGTTTATGAGGGCATCCTGAAGCAACAAGAGGCAAAAACACAACATAAGAGCTGCTTTTTCCATAACATGTTCTTAAAAACACCTACAGTCCTCAAGTGGTCTATCACCAGATCTTGAACAAATGTGAATGTTGGTCATTGTTTATTTCAGAATGTTACATTTATCTTTGGCAAACCCATATATACCTGCAGTTCCCTCCAGATTCAATAAAAATCACAATGACATTCCACTCCACAGAATTAACCTGCCATTCTTTCCTAGAATCATGCCAAATAATCTCCCTTTTATTACAGAATCAGAGCCCTTCTCCTCTTGGTATTGCACTTTAAATGATTTATATGCTGCTGTTGCTGCTGCTTGTACCTTTGCATTATTTCCTTTCCCGAGCTAATCCTGCTTGCAGAGCACACCGGGACGGGGCGTTGTGACTTCAGTGAATAATGCTGCCCTTCATGTCTGTCTCTTATCGCAGCTCCCCACTTGTGCTCGTGCTCCCAGCCTTGCTTGACAACAGTCAGAGTCGCACGGAACAATTTATAATCCACAATTTTCTTCTGTTGAAATATAATGGGATGCTGGAGAACCATTTTTGTCATATGCAGATTTATCCTTTTGTTGCTAGGCAGATCTATTATTTAATGTGAGTTGGCAGATATGGTAATGTATCATTATGATGATGATTATTATTATTGTTAGTTAATCCTATTGTTATAAAATGTCACCTTGCACAGGGGATTCGTTTCTTATGAATCACAAAAACAAAGATTCTACTCAGGAACTTGTATTATTCCTAAAACGTTTGTTGTCATATGTTGTATGCATAGGGTGACCAGATTTTCAAAGCTCAAAACCAGGACACACTGTTAAATAATTGATGAGACTAGTTATATAATTTATATATAGTTTTTTTTTAAATAGTTATTTAAATAGCCATCCTTGTTTTAATAATGTATTATTTGTATTTTATTTATTTGTAACAGCTTTCTTAGGCCACACAATTTCAGTACACTCCCGAGTATATTTGTGGCTAAGTTTCACTACCAGTATTGTGTTAGATATGTATTGCTACTGTCTTTACTGTTTTAACTAAATCCTGCTAGTATTGCACGTAATTGTAGGATAATTGAATATAAACTAAATGTAACCGCATGGCAATAAGCATGTATGCCTGTGTTAATCACTTTATATAAATAATGTTCTTGAGTACACAGTTTTTTTTTTATTATTATTATTTAGTTTTCAGCTTGCCAGTTATATAAGATGCTGTTCATGTTATTTTGACAAAAGTTATTTTAGAGTGAGCCGCACCAAAGGAAGTGGCTAAAAGCCGAGACTTTTTTAAGATTTTGAGAAACATGTCAGGACACCAGGACCTTTAATAGAAAACAGGGACTGTCCCAGCTAAACCGGGACGTCTGGTCACCCTATGTATGCATGGGATGACAACAATATATACTGTAGCAGAATATAGCCTACAGAACACTGCAGTGTCTATGTTTACAGTGTACTTATGTTTTTAATTATTACAAATATGTTGTACAGAATAACAGTTGAGAAGTAATTGTATTAATGAAGGCTATTGTTATCAATGCAATACCTAGTACTGTATTTCATTTCCACAACAGAACAGGCATATTTGTTGTATCAACACTTTATTTTATTGGTTTATTGTCACTTCCAGATAAAGTCAACTCTGCTAATTTTAACATTTTTTCCAGGCTCTTGTTGAAAAATATATAATCTTGTTCAGTTTGGTATAAATGTATTATAAATAACAAAATCCCCTGCAAAGGGGATATAGTGAAACCTGTCATGCACACATATGCCACACTTCGCACATTTTTGCATATGTGGAGAATCTTTTATCCAATTGTCGTGAAACAATAAGTGTTTGAGAATATCATACCCTGGGGATACGTGGGTGTCCGTACATCTGTCCATCTGTAAGTTGCACTTGCATTTTGGCATATATCTGGAAAATTGCTTGTCCAATTGTCATGAAATTGGTATTAACACAATTTAGCTTTTAATTTAGTTATTGAGTGTTAGATTCTAGCGATTATATGGAGGTGTCTGTGTGTTTGTTCATTCATCCATCAGTACGTCAGACTTACATTTTTCCATTAATCTAGAGAATTTGCTAATCAAATTGTGATGAAACATTTTGTTGCTAATTTTTATTCTACACTATTTTGTAATACTGTTTATGTCATCATCATCAAACTTTGTGAATAAACAGTTGTGACAAGGGATGTATATTACTGATATACTGTTAATATTATTCTTATTCTTATTATTCTTATTAGTCATATTAGTAATATTATTATTATCAGGTACTATATTTTATAATGTCCTAAACACCTGCAGAGCCTTTGTTTCAAGTAATGAAAAAACAATACAAGCTTGTCCCTTCTCCTCCTGATAGATGGCGTCAGCACCTCCTCGCTCAGAGCAGTCAACAAATTCTAGAAAACTTTCCTTAATTTCTAGATTTTCTGTGTATCTCACTGTGACAGAAATCAAATGATTCTTGGTGTTAGATCTCCCTCCCGACCTGTGAGGGGGGTGTGTAAAAGGAACAGAGTACCCTTAACTAAATGGCATGACAATTTATTCCTTGGGGTAGGTGGAAGTCGGTCATTTAGAAGGGGGCGGAGCTACGGTACACAAACTCAATGACTCGGATGGGAAACAGCGTGGCATCCGAGGACTGGAGGAGCGGATGCGCTCGTTAACCTAGAGCAAGGGTATAAATAGGGGTCGTAGTGTAAGTGATCTGTTCCTTTGTAAATGGTTAGAACAACCTAGAAGGAGACCGCTGTGATAATAAACGTGAGTGTTGTGTTTGTTTGTTTGTCTAGTAAAAACTGTTTGTTTTGTTTTCTGAAGACTACTAACACTATCCGGAGCTGCAGCCGCAGGCCAGCAACAAACCCGGACACCAGCACTTCCCTGTTTCACAAACGAAGCACTAGTTTCACGCACTAAATAACTGTGTTTGTTTTCTGTGTTACGTGTGGGTGAGGAAAGAACCTGGACTTTGTTATTGGTTTCGGGTCAAACCCGAGGATTACAAACGAAGTGCTAGACGCCATGGTATCACTTCCATCATTTATTATTTACAGGTGTTCGCCCTAAGGCTCTGGACATTGTCTAATAAATCAATAAACACCCTTGCACCTGGAAATCATTGTCTGTCTGTTTTTGTATCCGCTCTGCACTGCACTCACCTGTAACCACTCACCACTTTGCCACACTCACACACACTGTCATTTTTTCTTGTCTGAAACTAAGTGCTTCATCAATGAGAACAGTAAAAAAAGGCATTATCTTGAACTTTCTGAATTATATTACTTCTGACAACATCAGCAGCAATTTATAAGAGCTCGTTTTGAGTTGTGTAGCTTGTGAGACTGAAAGATCCCCTCATTTGCGTTGCGAATGCTTCATCATATTTCGAAAAAAATTGCATAATTCTAGAAAGTTTCCATGGTTCGATGACTCTTCCCTCTCATCATGCCCCTGCAATGCAATTCCTTGTTTAGCTAGGTAAAGTAGTAAACTGGTCATTTTTGCAGCATACTCTCTGTTTTCCTGCACCACCGTTTGACAACTGTGCCGCTATAGAGCCCGCTTTCTTTGATTACTTGAAAAAATGCCACTTCTTAGAACACTGCTTATGTATGCCAGATTCTACATGCTTCTGTAGCTTTTTCTTTATATTTTTCCAGTCCCTTACCCCTGTTTCAGTGAAAGCGGGGTCTTTCAAACCACTGGAAAACTGTCTGCAAGGAAAGCAGAAAACTGTTTCTGCCTGCATACTGTATTCTAAAAATGAAAACATCTTGTAGTATTCCAGTCTAAATGAACGGTTTTGCTTACCAAAAACAGCTTTCGGATACTCTGGTAATCGAGGCTGAGATGGCCCTGTTGCGGTACTGCCAAGGTTAGAAAGAGAGGAATTAAAGCCGGGGTTGTTGGTGTCAGCTGAAAACACACTGTGAGCCTCATCTGACGGGCGTTCTTCCCGATGATCAGGCCCAGCACACCGCTGCAAGAGGCAGCAAACAAAGTCTCCGAATCCCATTCACTCGTTTCCTTGACTGGAATGTCTTCCTTGCAGTGCCTACATTCATGCCCGCTGCAGACATGGCTTTTACAAGCAGCTTTTCCCAAACCTGACTTTTTAGAGCTTGGCCCGCTTGAGCCAAAAACATTGCGAATATCCATATTCTCGACTCTAAACTCTGCAACTGACACGCACTGTACAATGTCAAGTCTGTCTGAATTGTTAGGCGTACATGCGCGTACTGTGTGGTCCAGAAAAGGGCTTGTAACCAGAAGGTCCCCGGTTCAAATCCCGGCTCAGCCACTGACTCATTGTGTGACCCTGAGCAAGTCACTTAACCTCCTTGTGCTCCGTCTTTCAGGTGAGACGTAATTGTAAGTGACTCTGCAGCTGATGCATAGTTCACACACCCGAGTCTCTGTAAGTCGCCTTGGATAAAGGCGTCTGCTAAATAAACAAATAATAATATCATATACTATATGCGCAGTCAGGTAGGCTTGTTGAAATTTATGAAAGGGAAACATTTTACTAATGAAGTAAGCTACTTCATTAGACATGGTTTGTGATGGTTCGGGCAAATTATTTCGGGGCGGCTTCGCCTCTCCCCAAGCCTCTTATATGCGCCGCCCATGCTGTAAACACAATTCTTTAACCTAGATTAGTACTAGAAATCATTTTAAAATGAAAATACATAATTTAAAAAAAAAATCTTTATAAGCTACATATTTGAGACGTACAGTATATAATGGCATATAATTTATGGAATCTTTTCTTTGCCACAATCACTTAAACCCACCAGTTACCTCCCCTAATGGCTGGTGTGCTTTGCAGCCAGTGAGATGTTTTGACCCCAAAGACATAATAAGTGAAATAATAAGTGAAAGTGAAGCAGTAGTGCAATAGTAATGGACTATCTGAAAGCAAGTCATGCAGACTTTAACCTAGAATGGAACCAGATATAATTGGTTTAAATTAAACCGCTATACAATGCTTCTTTCAAAGTGGTAACACTGTACTGTAGGGACAAAAGGAAACGCACAACAGGTAAGAGTTTCCCCCGATCTTCTCCCCAACGTAGAATGTTCAAATGCAGTGAATGACCAGTGTCATCCACCAACTTTGATAGCTTCAAAAGGGCTAAAACTAAGAATAAATAGAAGATGATGAATGATTGTTCATGGTATACGTTTTGTGTTCCCCACAGAAGGATGTCTCCTGCAGGGAATAGAAACCGTACACCGCGAACAATCATTCAGTATTCTGTGCTTTGATGTGGGCTCATTTCTAACCCTGTTATGGCCTCTTTACAACCGTCTTTTTAGGTAGAACCTTGCGCTCAGTCTGTCAATGTGTTCGGATAAGTCAGGGGTCCAAATCAAAACAACAATAGACATTTTAGTTGCTATAAAACACATATCGGTGGAAGTATTGTTTGAATTATCAAAACGCAGCTCCATCCTACCGGGCAGCAGTGTGGAGTAGTGGTTAGGGCTCTGGACTCTTGACTGGAGGATCGTGGGTTCAATCCCAGGTGGGGAACACTGCTGCTGTACCCTTGAGCAAGGTACTTTACCTAGATTGCTCCAGTAAAAACCCAACTGTATAAATGGATAATTGTATGTAAAAATAATGTGATATCTTGTAACAATTGTAAGTCGCCATGGATCAGGGCGTCTGCTCAGAAATAAATATTAGTTACACTCCCTTATCACAGCACTCCCACAACAGCTCAGGACGACCTGACCAGCCCTGCAGTTGCACACTTGGACAGGAGGTTCTGCTGTAGCACGATGAGGAGAAACGGGCCCTGTCCATTCTTCCTCGCTGAGAGAGCCAGGTGAGCCACTTGGGGGACCCCCAGTACTATGTCATTAGCTCTAACATCTTGAATTATACTAAAATTAATGGGGACTGAAAATGTAAACATACAGTTGTAGTTAAAAGTTTACATACCCCAATGAAAATGTATAATTTCTAGAAATTTCTCAAAAACAAATAATTATAGAAAAAATTGCGCCTGTTTAGTGTTCCAAATCCCCGCCCAATTCCATGCTCTTTTCTTCATTTGAATACATTTCAATATAATTTAAATTGATTAATGATGGCAAAGTGCTCATTTGGTAGCGGGTGCAGAACGCCAGGTGAAAAACATTATTTACATACGCTGCATTTTTAGTGGCCGCTAAAGTCCCACTTGGTTGCAATATGGGTGTTTTGCAGCTGCAAGTCACTGTGCACATATCCTTACATCAGCCCCTAAGAGCTCTATAGTCATGTTCTTTTGCATACTGGTTAAGATGCTTGCTTGCAATGTGTATGGCCACCAGTTTGCGCCCAGTCTTCGCCCGGTTATGCACTGAATGATAACCGCCTCTAATCAATGTTATGACTGTTCCTTGTGGAACATAATTTAAGAAATACTAAAAGAAACTAAAATTCAATGGCAAAATTTTGACTAGAAGAGGAAAAAGAAATCATTTGCCGTTGAATGCTTGTTTCTTTTAGTATTTCATGAAATTTGTACAGTTTGACCTACTGTCTTACCCATTATGACTGCAATTTACTTGCCACAGTGATGCAGCTCTTACACGTTACAGAACTGATGGAAGAGATTACATTTATATAACAAATTAATCAGTATTATGAGTGACTGCCAATTTACACAAAAGTGTCCACTACAGATTGCATGTATTTAAATTAGAATCTGGAACCAAGTACCCATTGTGAAAAATAACATGGTAGCTATTCGGGTAATTAAAAAAAAATAGTTACATTAACAGCAACTATTACTATATACATAATATATCATTACATACTGTATATACATATACCTTTCTTCTCTTCAGATATGTAGACCTGTGTAGCCTCTTTTAGTACTATGAGAAAAAAAAAAATCATCCCACATTTAATACAGTTAATTGTATGCTGAAATCCCATTGCAGGATTCACTGCACACAAACGGCATTATTGTCATATTTCTACGTTTGTAAATTCTCAAATTAATAATTGATAACCAGGTAGCAAAAAGAGACCCAGGTCTGGTCAGGTATCTTAAAACCTGATGGGTACCCCGTTTCATGTACCAGTGGCTACCTCTTATTAAAATTCTGTCAAATACAGTGTTTTAGTGCAAATAAATAATGTCTAGAAAACTGTGAATTTAATTTTGGGGCTCATTATGGGTTGGGGTAGCAGTGTCTGAGAGCTAAAAATCTTGTGTTTTAATATTCTCAGCTCATTGCTATTACTAAGCAATGAGTTGAGAATGGAGTCACTTTCAGCCAATCAAAGCATTAATTTCACTTTCCATTAGTGTATGTCATGCACGATTGACTACCAACAGACAAAATTTGAAATGCATGGATAACAGCATTTATAATGTATTGTGTTCTTTTTTGAAGTACAACATGATTTAGAATAAGTTAACATTTACAGTTAACACTGCCTCTTACGGTATAAAAGTGTCTTTTTAATTCAAAGAGCGTCAGAACCGCTCAGCTTGGCTGTGCGATCCTCTTGGTCACCCAAAGTGCACAAGAGAAGACACTCTTATTCCATAAGAGACAGGATCAACTGTTCATATTAACTTATAGCATTACGAGTAGGATGTCCTGGAGAATTGAAAATTCATGTTTTTATTGCACATGAGTTTGCTTATTGTTGTGAAAATGTGTGCTCTTTATTAGCGTTCATACCCAACAAGAAGTACCAACAAGACTGGAAAATGTTTCAAATAATGAAAGGGAGGGGGGGGGGGGGGGCGGTATTCAACATTCTTTTATTGTGACAGATGGGGAGATCTGCGGACTGTAAAAGAGAAATTGACCTAATTACACAACTCCATCCCTCAGTGAGCATTCAAATCATAATCCCAGCAAACAAAGAATCAAAGATAACAAGTGCTGAGAAAAAAAAGAAGGAAACAAATTTAGGGAGTTAAATTACAATCTTTTTTTTAATTTCAGTTTTGATTAGGCAGACCTGAGCATGGAGTGAGGCGGGGGGTGAAGTAGTGAGGAGCCATGGTGTTCAAAACACAGATGATAAACTTGTTTGAAATCCCCCAAGGTAACTGGAAGTATGCAGCAGTCCACTCCCTAAAGCTCAAAACTAGGTTTATATTCACTAACACTTAGCATCACCAAGTGCAGTGAGAAACTGAGAGGAGTGCCAGGGGCTGTGTGGAATGCTTGCTGATTAGAGCTGTGGTTTCTGTAACTCCCTTGCTCAGTTCATCTTAAAAATTTGTATCATGCCTACAAATCAGCACCAATAATCAAAAGCCATGAAAATGTTTTTTTTTTCACATGCCGTGCCCGAAACATTATCTCAGACACCTTATCACATACATACTTGTCTGTCTTTCTGACACTCACACTAAAAAGCAGTTTTTAGCTTTTTTTAAATGAAATCCCTTGTGGGATAGAGGGGGAAAGATAAGGTTGGAAACTTGTTACAGGAATTTTATCTTGAACTCCTAGCCCATTATGATTCCGCTATTTATCCTTAGATGAAATTGTACTGCTAAATGGCAACCAAATCTAATTTGTAGTTTTCTTTTAGTATTGTCAGTTTATTTGTTTAAGAGCCTACGCAATACCGTAATAAATCACCCATTGGACTGAAGTATTTGTTTTGAACTGACTTGGGTTCGTCATTGAAAACAAACTGTGAAACTTGTTAATTGCCAGGTTTTGCCACTTATGAGTGAACAGCCAGGTATATACAGGTAAGCAATACAGAATAGTATCGATCAACTTTCATATGTAAACTTTGCGTATGTCATTATTTGATTAGATATTTATCTTTCATTTAAAATTTAAAAAAGAAAACTGTTCATAACTTCAGTATTACAAATACAGAAGTGGGTTAAAACCCCTCTGTGGTCCTGATTGCTAGCACCGTTTTCCTACAGGAACCTAGGGAGCTTTCTATGGTGCATTTTGATTCAGTCCAGGCTGGTCAGATACTTAAAAAAACTATTGATATTACCGCTTAAAGCAGCAAAGCCTCTGCTCTTAACGCAAGCTGGTTTCACAATTAACAGGTTTTATTGAAGTTTCAATGAAGAACCAAATTTTAAAAAATACTGTATTACGGTATTTTAGGCGCTTCTCAAAAATAAACACCAAAAGCAAAGAACACTAAGTATTAAATAAACCATTAGACATCACTTAAAGGCAAAACAATTACAAGAGACATGTAACAACAGTTTAAATAGTAACATTATTTAAAATTAAAGTACTGGAAGCTGAACTGGATTTGATAGCAAAGAATGTCTTAAAAACCTTATCTTCTTTCAAATTGGACACCGAACATTTCCCTAAACAAACTCCCATGATAGCACCCACTCAACCCCGCAATTCAACCTACTAGTTACCAAAATAAAAACTGAAAAGAACAACATAAACCAGGGGAATTCAACAAAACACTGAAATAAATACAGCAGCCATGCAACCATTATCAAATATTTATTACTGTAGCTTCTTACTGATCACCCAGCAGACATATGCAATGCCAAACAAGATGTACAGCAAATTAATTGAGGAATGTAACCAGCAAACAAGAACATGACTGTAAAAGTGTTTTATAGGACCAGCTTAACCAGCTCCTGAACCAACAACACCAGCTGGGAGCCACCAGTTCTGACCAGCATACACCAGCTTAGACTACAAAAGAAGACCCGTTTGTCATTGAAATTTTGTATGTTGCATTCAAGACTTCAATGTTGAAGGCAGTGGGTTTGTGAAGCTGACTGGGTAGCTTTCTTGGGTAGAAAACTGACACTGGCAGTCTAAATACACTGCAACATGTTTTTTCTTTCAAACCAAAACACAAGTTAATTTCAATATAATTGAATTAGTGGTGGAAATATGGCATTGCTGCAGAGCTAATGAAACTGATTTGACTTCATTAAAGTGAAGCACAGCCATTATTCATTTGCAGACTAAAATGTGTCAGTTGCATTCTGAGATTTTTAATTTAAGCACAACTGTCCCCAGAAGAGAATACTGCATTTCATAAACTGTGGAAAAAACTAAACAATCATTAAGCAGTGCCAGAAGGAGGCAATACTCCTATTGATGTTTGTATAGAATATTAGACTTGAATGCATAAATAGACACTGACTATGAAGAATTGCTATAAATACAGTTATTTTGTATTGTGCTAGTAACACAGCAGGGTAGACTGCTGTCCCTTCCATTAATAACATGTGGTTCAGCACTTTGCTTTGTTCAAAGCTGTCACTTCATGTTCTGGACCTTGTGGATTGTATTAGCTTTATTAAAGTTGTTCCTGCTTTCAGTGACTGCAGTCTTAAGTTCAACTGCAGCATTTCTTTTTCGATTTTTTTATTTTTATTTAGGTGCCCAATTATTTTATAACCAATTTTAAATGTCCAATTGTGCTCCCTCACAGCAGCAACTCCCAACAAAAGTACAAGAGAACTGAGGTCAGTGGGTGTCGTCCAATCCCACAACCAAGGCAATCTCTTTACACCGAGGAACTTGACACTGAATGTTGGCAAGCTAGCGGCCTCTAGAGGACAGAGACCATCCCTGTAGGTATCTGCTTGAGCTCACCAGCTGTCTGGTCAGTAGTGTACACTGTAATGGCAACTTTGCACAGCCAGGCACAGCCAACTCCCTTGACTATATGACTCGTCTTGCACACCACACAGTCGTGTCTTTACCAGGTGAGCCACTTGGGGACCTCTCAAAACTGCAATGTATTTTCATGTTGTAAGTAACCTTTGCTAAGAGCAAGCATTTATCATCCAGCGAATTGTTACCCAAACAGCAGGTGCAAGGCGGAAGATGTTTCCATTAGGTCTCCTGTTTAAGCATTCTCCCAGATGTAGCCATTGTTTGATAATTGGCAGAAGGAAGACTTAAAAGAAATCAGAGAATCCACAACATTTTGTATTTGGTGTCCATTCTCTTTTCCCTTCAATGCTGGCTTCCAAGAGAAGAAGCTGTGCCATGAGTCATGTGAATTAATTGCGATTTCCAAAACAATCTATCTATAAAATTACCCATTTATACAGTTGGGTTTTTACTGGAGCAATCTAGGTAAAGTACCTTGCTCAAGGGTACAGCAGCAGTGTCCCCCACCTGGGACTGAACCCACGACTCTCCGCTCAAGAGTCCAGAACCCTAACCACTACTCCACACTGCTGCCCTATATGAAATGTACTAAGAATTATTGCTTTTGCTGCTGTTCTGCATTGTAGCTGGCTTGTGTCTACAGGTTCCCTGTTACTTTTTCAAAAATAGAAATTCCGCTTGATCACTTTCAACTTTATTTCAGAACACTGGACCAAATAATAAAACTTTTTAACCACTTTAAGCAATGCAGTGTCTAGTGCAGAAATATATTTAATATATTAGGACTGAAGACATTGTATTTTGTATCTTGCTCTTAATTGTACTGTAATTCTTGTCATGTATTTTTTGTATACAACTGTAAGTCACCCTGGGTAAGGGCGTCTGCTAAGAAATGAATAATAATAATAATAATAATAATAATAATAATAATAATATTTAAAGTAATGCAATTAAAAAGTTGTTTCACCAGGAGATTTGGTAGAGGGAAGGGAAGATGCAGTGCAAAATAGATAGGGTTGATGAAGTAGTTGCAGAAAATAAGATTAATTTATAACTCTTTAAATTTAGTGCTATTTTAATCAGAAGAAAAGCTATTGAAATCTGAAATCTCAGCCAATTTGCTAGCAACAAGCTTCTTTGTACATGTAACTCCCAAACTCACAATAACTCCAGTACAGTAACTATTCTCAAACCAAATCCACTTTCTTGGTTTTGACTGTGACAGGAATGACACGAGGTGTCTTGTATATGTAACACATTTCTTCTAATAATGTGACAGTGTGAACAGTATCTATTGTAAGAAGCTGAGTTGGTTACTGGTAACTAACAAATTTATGAAAAATATTCATTATCATTTATGAGTACAGGTGGGAAATTAGTTATCAGTGTGTGCGTACAACTGACAAACACTTACTGCAATTGTCTGGAAGCCGTGTGATAGATTAGGACATGAAACAAAAAGGTGTTAAACACTCCTGTCTTCTTCGCACGCTGGAAATCTAATTAAGTGGTACACTTGATGCTTGGTTTCTTTGAGGCCCATTGGAACTGCCTTCGCTTACTTCGAATCTCCTTTTCCTCCCTCCCTTGCACATATATCTTTCAGATTTTATTCAGGCGGCATTGACGCTGTTAGCATTGATGAAAATCTCATTACCTCCTTGTTATTCTCTCCCTAAATACAACTGAATGTGCTCGATAGCAATGCCTCTGCTGGATTCCTCTTCCACAGTGCTTATCTAGTTTATTGATAAACATGCCGCCTGTCTTTTCGTAATTCACAAAAAGGCCTGGAAAGAAAACAAACTTGGTCCAAATATGAGCACAGAAACCTATTGTGGCTTAGACTTCTCACAAATATGCAGTTAGCTAAAAGGGAAGCTTACATGTTTGAGATGTGCATATGTAACCCTTATTTCCTACATCCCCCTCAATATATATCTGATCATAATGGTAGATATACAGCTCTAAAGATTGAAAAAACCCAGTATGTGTTGATTAAAAAGAGTAAAAAGGTTTACTCTTATGATTAGTGATAACAGTAGTAATACTAATAATACTAATATTAATAATACAGCCAATATAAATATATATCAATTGTAGCTACGTTGTGTTTTATTATAATGTATAGACTCAGATGTTTAAGACATTTATATTGGTGAACCAGCTGGAATGTTGTAAGAGTTTTTAACATGCATTCCCTGGCAGAACAGCGATCTACAGGGCTGTATAGTGATGCTACCCATCTCTCTCTCTCGTCATACTCTGCCAGTGCCCATCAGATGTGCTCTTTATAGGACACTGGGTCTAACTGTAGAGAAGCCAGATAAGCAGCTGCTGTCTACAGCATTGCTGTCATATAACCTGACTACAGATATAGAAGAATACTGTAGATCAGTGGTTCTCAAACTTTTTTAGCTGGGGGGCCTCCCTTTGGAAATGTTTCAGGCTGTGCCGCCCCCACACCCCCACCTCATCCCCCACCCCGTGGTGCAATATCATATGAAATTACTGTACATCAGTGGTCCCCAACCTTTGCTGGCCCATGGGCAACAACACAGAACAAGTAACGCACCACGGGCAACATCATACTTTGATCTACCTATCAGCCTGAAGAAACATGTATTTGTGGTAAGCACAATATAGGAGACAGAATTGCTCTTGCTCAGCCTAAGGACACAGTTATGTGTGTAAAATAAAATACAGGACCTACATCTCAGGCAGAATATAGCACACAGGGAGGCACCAAGGGGGTCTGTGGCAGAGATGGCTGCAGGGGGTGACGTCAGACCAGGAAATGAATGGAGACAACAGAGTGGGGTAATGAAAAGCGCTGCGACGCATTTAATTCAAAACAAAACCAAAACACTGACACGAAAGCAAAGGGCACATTGGCCAAAGTAAAATAACACACAAAATAATAACAATTATTATCAAAACGAGTACCTTGGTTCGCTTATTTGGTAGCATTCACTCTCGCTCGCACTCTTACTTCTCAAAACTCTCCTCTGCTCTGAGCCCAGAGTGGGTCTTTTGTATTGTGGCTGGAGCCTTAATTACCCATTAAACAATTACCTTATTAAGGCTCCAGCCACATTCCCACGAGCTTTATCGGGATGGGGATTTAACCCCATCCACGCCCACTACATATTACAAGACCAGCTTTCCGCCGGTCTCAAAATAATAAATAATAATGTCGGACGACTTTCGTCCATCCGCACACAAATACAATATAATAACAATAATAATAATAATAATAATAATACAAATACACACAAAATACATACAAGGGGTGGGTACCCCGTCACAGGGTCCCAATTTAATTATGAAGGGGCACTTTATATTCTACAGTGTTTTCACATACAATAACATGCCCTACAAAAACAACTGTGTTGATTGAAAACAAGAAATTTGCAATGGCATAATCTGAAGCAAAACTCCATTAAATGAAGTGATAAAAAACCACACATGCACACAATTTAGCGAATTCTGAAGTGCCTTGTGTCAGATTTGCACGTACTTTTATTGCTCTGAGCACACTATTAAACTCAGGGGAGACGTTTAAGGAGGACAGAGATGTTGTAAGTGGATTGTTCGTGCACTAGACTTACAATATGTCCAGACAACTTTTTAATAATCAAGAAAATCACACAGATTCATTTAATTTGATGTTTTAACGAATCAGAACAGGAATAGTGCTCCTTCAGTTTATTAAATGCTTAAAAGTGGATTGGGGGGTTGCAGGCCACAGCATATCTCAAGTAATAGGCAGTCTGGGAATTTCCAGTGCCTTTACAGGTTTAACAGCATTAATACTTTGTGAGAGACAGCAAATTAATCCGAGTCAACAATCTCCCTCCCAACCTGTGAGGGCACTGTATAACAGGAACAGTGTGACCTGGACTGGATGGTTTGACAGTTCATTCCAGGGTCAGTTGGAAGTCGGCCATCCAGAAAGGGGGCAGAGCCACAATACTAGAAGTCATCGCCTTAATGTTGTAGGCGATGTGTCAGTCACGGATTGGAGGATACGTGATTGGACTCGCCACCGAAGGAGACTAAAGGTATTTCAGGGGATGTGGCCAAGCAATCTATTCCTTTGTTATGGTTACGGATGGATTCCAAATACTGTAAAATAACCGTGAGTGTTTTTGTGAGTGTTTTGTTTTGTATTAATAGTGTTTGCTTTATAATTAGTAGACAGCTAACAACCAGGAGCTGTCGCTGTCAAGCCAGCATCCAACCCGGATTACAAATACTGCACCAGTCACAATCACTGTATTTACCAACCAGCACAGGAGCACCGCGAGAAAGGACGCAGAGCCTTGTCTGTATTATATTATTATTATTATTATTATTATTATTATTATTATTATTTCGGGACTGAAACCCTGTATTGTTTAGCTGTGCGATTACACATTGCTGTGTAGTTGCCAGCATTATTATTTAACTGTGCCAAACCGTGCAACAAAATAAAGAACTGTTTCTACCGTGAACTTTGCTGTTTGTTGTTGTTTGAGCACTGCATCATCTCTACACCTGCACACCGCAAGCCACTTTGCCACACTCTTTCAGAGGGTTTATGCTGGATACTTCTCAATTCATATCATATTCTATTTGTGCTCCACCTACTTGATGATTTTCTCTTGATATCTCCGCCCTCAGATCCGCCAGCAGAAGCGGTCACCAGTCTTAAAAGTTTATTTTCAGAGGTTGGCGTCCCGCTTTCAGAAGAAAAAACAATTGCCCCCCTTCATTCACTGGAATTTCTAGGAATCATACTGGACACAGAAAAGTTTGAAGCCAGCCTCCCCGTATCTAAACTTGATAATATTCATTCCCTTATCCAGAACTTTCAGATCAATAAAATGATCAGAAAACGCGCACTTCTCTCGTTGCTGGGTAATTTTAATTTTGCAATTTGCATTATCCCTCAAGGTCGGACATTTATATCTCGATTACTAGCGCTTTCATCAACAGCAAAAACCTTGGACAGCCTGTCCATGTTCTATGAGGATTTCATTTCAGCACCGCATGATCTGGCTTTATTTACGGACGCTTCATTCAGAGGTCTTTAAACAATCAATGGTTTCTAGTGCATGGCCACTAGAAATCGAAACCCTATCACAGCATCTAAAATCCACAGCCCTTCTCGAAATTTACCCGATAGTCGCATCAGCACATCTATGGGGTCATTTTTGGTCAAAGAAATCAATACTTTTCTTTTGTGATAACAAATCTACAGTTCATATTATCAATAAAGGATGATCCAGTTCACCTCTTATCATGCAATTACTGCAGTGATTGATATCGATTTCATTATCAAATAATTTTCTAATCCAGCAGGCGTGGATAGAAAATTAACTAATGCAGCTGATGCACTTTCTCGTTTACAGATTTCACAGTCTGGTCCCTACAGCTCTGCCAACTCCAGCAGTGACATCCCATTTCAACCAGCTTATTTTCAACTGAACCCAATTATCAGCCAACGTATCAGTACAGCGCAAGCATACATGGCTGCAACACTTGCCCCTTCCACTAGATCTTCTATTCCACTGGCTGGATCACCTGTTTGATTTTCCGCTCTCAAAGCAGGATTAATCCGACCCCATTCAATCAGGATTATGGCTTTTACAGTACACACAAAGGACTCTACATCTTACACCAGCTATAATCAACCACATCAGCAGCAAGAGCAAATGTGTACTAATTCAAAATATGGGGCACTGGACCTCATCAGCAGTTGAATCATACATACGTTCTACCCTATCTGAGATATCTTCTGCACGTCAGTCTGTTGCTAGTATGTTCGGAGTGGGGACGACCCTTCCGCCTGGGCCACCAAAGGTTTTCCCCCTAAAAAAGATTTTTTTTTCCTTTCCACTGAGCGAAGGGTCTTTACATAGTGAGCCAGTTTCTAACCTTCTTTGTTATGCTAAATGTTTTCTTTCATGTTCTTTCTTAAATATATGCATTGATGGTTCTTTTGTTTGTCTGCACATATAGGATTCTTTAGCGGGGAGCCGGGGCTCCATTCTTTGGGGGGTTAGTGATCTCACTTTCTCCAACCCTTGGTTAAGCTCCGCTTCCTTTACCTCCGCAGGAGGGTTCTCCACGAGTAAGAGGGGACCCCCGGCCAAACCCATCCTTTTCGCATCTCATGATCTATTACTACCTTCACAATCTGAGGGGCTAAGCTTATTCTTGCTAAACCTCGCTGTAGGAGCTCTCCCTTCGTAACATGAGGCTTTCTTCTCGTTTCAGGTTCTCTGGAGGTGCATCTCCGTCCCAGCTTTGGAAGTCTATAATTCACCTCATTGAGGGCAGCTTTCCGAGCCAGAGTTCCCCCTTTTCTTCCTTCCTTTCAGGTACTCAAGCCTCTGTTTATGTGGAGGAGATCTCCCCTGTGTGTCTTGTCCCCCAAATGACGGGGACGCCCCCCGCTTATGTTTCATGTGCAGGGGATCTCTTATATGTCCCCTCTCTTATATGTTTCAATCTTTGCTAACTCTAAGAGGTAGCCTGGCTCATGCCCCATGAAACATCTCAATAAACACCTTGGTTAAATGGCTCCCTAATTATTTGTAATGATAGGTTCAACTTTTTTTATTTTTAAATATGTGCTGCAACGTCCGTGGAACATTGAAAAGGGGTCTCCCACTGAAGTAGACACAAATAACAAAAAGAACAAAACTGGCAAAAATGAGTTGCCAATAAAATCACAGTGCTTAATGAGTGCTGGGATTACAATTATGTTTGAATCTAATGTCCAATGGTACTAAAGTTTATAATTTAATAGAGTTTCCAAATCACATTCTGAAATCCACTGACATAATTACGCCATGTCGTTTCCCTTCCAGGTTGATGATTTAGTGTATCGTAGCTCCGCCCCCTTTCTACCGACTCCCTTCTAACCCTGGGAATGAATTGTCTGGCCATCCAATCCAGGGCACTCTGTTCCCTTTACACAGCACCCTCACAGGTCAGGAGAGAGATTTATCACCAAGAATCATTCTGTTTCTGTCACAGTATACACTCACAGGGGTCATTGATCATCAATATGCCAACTGTAGACAGACGAGCCATACAATTACACAACAGCTTCATGCTCAAAGGTTAATGTAGCATTGATCTGGCTAGCACTGTAATGCAGTATATATATTTTTTATTTCATGTATTTTTACTAATATATGTCTACGTAAATTTGATAATGATAGTAGTAGTAATAATAATAATAATCGGAAAAAATCTTTTGACCCATCAGTGTCACTTTCAATTCTACGCACAGATGTTTTAATAAAGTTTGAACATTAAAGTACATGGGGCTAAATAATTCCAGTAAATCACACCTACTATACTGTATATTGCCATCATTTCAAACCAGTAATCATTTTACACATAAACATATCCATTATACACCATCTAGAGCAGAAGAGCTGAAAACAAGTACAAAGGTCTAATTAAGCAAACGATCAGTTCAATTAATGGTATAGTTAAGAAATTGAGAGCTCAGTTGGAATGAAAACCAGCAGACACAGGGGGTCACCAGGACTGAGTTTGAGAAGCCCTGATATAGAGAGTACCATTCTCTCAGTAATGTCATTCACATTACACTTTGCCATGGGGGATGCTTTGTTTTTTGTTCACATAAAACAGTAATGCACAGTGCTACAAAGATGTTTGTTATTTATTCACTTTTTATCTGAAAAAGACAAATCAACATAAGAAAGCAACACCTTAGGTCCTGGGATATTTAAAGCAGAAATAAAACAAAGTTAAAAAAGTATTTGATTAGTTTTCATTTAGTTAAGGAAATCTTGTCCTGTTATATTATTTACTTGTTGATTCAATGTGTATGCCAGTTTGGCAGCAGACTATTAATTAGGGCAGCAGTGTGGAGTAGTGGTTAGGGCTGTGGACTCTTGCCCGGAGGGTCGTGGGTTCAATCCCAGGTAGGGAACACTGCTGCTGTACCCTTGAGCAAGGTACTTTACCTAGATTGCTCCAGTAAAAACCCAACTGTATAAATGGGTAATTGTATGTAAAAATAATGTAATTGTATGTACAAATAATGTGATATCTTGTAACAATTGTAAATCACCCTGGATAAGGGCGTCTGCTAAGAAATAAATAATAATAATGCTGTTCAGAGGTTTTTCGTGGAAAGACACTTTAGATGGGATTTAATTACATCTTAGCTCTACACCCAATGAATACTGTGAGTGTACTGTATATACAAAAAACAATCACTGTTGTAAAGGCAGAATAAATGTGTACAAAATAAATGTTCTTACCTACATGTCATTCATCTTATTTGGTTTCCAGTGCTTGTTCTGTTTCTGTTTTTCATTTCATCCTTGAAACTTATTTCTAAAAGCTTTGAGCTCAGCATGGTTCACTGGACTATGATTTATTTCTAAAGACCGTTCCTATGTAGGCCCACTTGTGCAGTTTTGCTAATTGTTAAAAAGGTGAGGGGACAATAAAAAAAGCTAAAAAATAACCCTGCGACCTACATTATTAACAACTAACCTACAAAGTGAAGTGAAATGCTAGCACATTAAATACAAATGACAAGAAAATGCTGACAGCCAAAACATTGAATAAAAACAGGTGATAGAAAATGTGACAGAAAGACCAAACTGCATAATAAAATGTAATTGAAGGGAAATATTTTATTAAGAAAACAAGTCTTTACACCATGGAAAGCTTTGATTTACCTCCGTAGTCCAGAATTCTTATCTGGAATACCAGCTACTTATATAAGTGGCAATTTATTTCCTTGTCCATAAACCATTATACAAATTTCAAACAGGGTACTGAATACAAGCAAGGCGAGAGCAGCTATTTATGTGATTGTGGAGCAGCCAGCTTGCATTATACACCACGTTATCCTATATTTTCTGTATCCCTAGTCACAAAGTTTTATCAACTGTTATTTAAAGACTGCTGTTTTCACAGTCTGATAAATAAGTTTTGAGGAATTGCATAAAAGTTTGATGCACCTGAAACATTTCTAGATTGTTGATAAAAAAGCAAACAACAGTCTACATTAGCATTCTAGGATGGCTTCGTATCAGACATCACTGATATACATTTTATATCATTAAAACATACTTCTTAAACAATAACTGCACTGTGAAAAGGGCTTAAGGAAATGCACATTGATCATTAATAATTATTTTATCTATTAGTGATAATTAAAAACATGAATGATTATGTTGGTGCAAATTACATGGTCTTGTTAAAAATACTCACATACATACTTGCCGACATTCGGAAACTGTTCAGCAGGGCGCTCATCTCTAGGGGTGGGGGTGTCAATAGCATCATACACATGGGAAGAGTCATACGCAGAAAACACTCATTATCATAATAAACATATCCCCCCCAACTCAACACGACATGACCATCATGACAGTAAAAGTAGACATAATGAAGCGTTCTTACCTTTGTATAAGTAAGTGACGTGTTAGCGGAATGAAGAGCACAGCGTGTGGTTTTCACTAACTCTTTTTTTTTTTTTCTATGTGTAAATATCGTGACTTTCTTCCTATGCATCGGGATGCAGGACATTTGCTAGGAAATCGGGACTGTCCTGACCATATAGGGTATGCACATATTGTGTTGTTGTTTTTTCAGAAGTCTGTGTTATGTGCTTTGACTATGAGTTGAGGAGCTGTGCTTAGTTCTTGTTCACTGCCACAGAGAAATATAATGTTGTCTAGATCAGCCTAAGTGTCTATATTAGTAAGCATTAGCACCCTCTATTGCACAGCAGTGTACTGCCAGCAATACAAAAGGAGACTACATTTTGGAAGACAGATAAGATTTATGGAATTATTGTTTTCTTCAACCAATTTGAGTTCCATCACAACTGATTAGTGGTTCACTGGATATATGTAACAATGTCACAGAAGTAATAAGGGTGACTCTAAACAATGACATACCATTACAAACCACTGCAGACCATTGCCGATCTTGAATTGGTCTGTAATGCTGTCTCTAGTGGGTTATCTGTGTTAATTTATGTCCCAAATCATGTTTAATTTTACACACAAAAGTTTGGACTGCTTTTTTAGAAACCAGATATTGTTGGCCTACCAGTTTGTTTACATTTTAGCTCATTTTAGTTTTCAGGTGTCCTTCCTTGAAGCCTTCCCCTTACACAATGTACTGCACTTAGTATGATTTACCATATTTTTAATATGCTTTACTATACCTCTCTGGGTTTTACATTGCTTACAGCAGGGGCTCCTGGGACAGAGGGAGCAACGACATTCTAGTGTATATATATATATATATATATATATATATATATATATATATATATATATATATATATATATATATATATAATGAAAAAACAACAATAAAACACTACAGAAAAATAATCATCTAGATTAAGTTTATTTTTGTGTTACAGGTTTGAAAATGATTTTTTTTATGTGTCATTTTTCTTAAGAAGTTCTAATTGTGGACCGCAGTGTCTAATGGAGCTGAACAGGTGGGCCCCTGGCTACAGTACCTATGCTTAAACATGCTTCCTCTATGCTTTATTACACTTTGCTATGATTTTACTATTGGAAAATGTTGTAAAGGTCCTGCCACTCTTTCTCTCTGAACTAAACAGCTAGACTCCTTGTGGCAGTATACTTTTTATATTTTTTATTTTACAGTTTGACAAATTATTATAGGTGTATTATTTTTTTTAGAGGGAGTTTTCTTCAGACGGTCCAACACCGGCTGGGACTTGGCCAGTAGCAGTGAAAGCAGGCGATGCTTGTTAGGTCGCCCGTGGAGGCGTATAACATGCTAAATAATTTATTTTGAATACACATTAACATCTTTTCTGTTATCATAACTGCAGAATAAGAGGTATTTATCAATGTAAAAGAAATTAACAAGCAATAATAATAATAATAATAATAATAATAATAATAATAATAAAATGAGTCGCCATTTTGGTAAAGGAACCGCGCATTCCTGTAAGCTTCACGGTAAATCAATGACGTTTGAACGCAAGAGTATTACTTCCGGAGCTGCGGGGGCGGAAGTGTTTTTTTTTTATTATGGAAAAAGGCGGATCATAAATAGCTTAATGTGTGAAAGTTTAT
The DNA here is from genome assembly GCA_036884735.1 of Huso huso. Classification (NCBI taxonomy): domain Eukaryota; kingdom Metazoa; phylum Chordata; class Actinopteri; order Acipenseriformes; family Acipenseridae; genus Huso; species Huso huso. The sequence goes on from CM072668.1 coordinate 33,309,007, forward strand.
TTTACACATATAAAACATTTACATAGTTTTATTTGCAGCAGGTGACGGGGTGGTTGAAAAAAAAAAAAAAAAAAAAAAAAAACTCGCATCAGAGTCCAGACGCAGACAGGATCATCTAAGTTGAAAACGCAGCCGCAGTACCACGAAGCAAGCAGCTGCACAAGCAGGAAAGATGGGGGACAAGGAGCTGATGTGGTCCTTAAAAAATGGAGATCTTGATGTGGTGAAAGATTTTATAGCCAAGGTAAATGGGAAAAGAGAAGATGGGAGGTACTAACTTTAGTATAACGGGGTTCCGGTTAATAAGATGTAAAATAAATCAACTGTAAACAAAAAAACGAGGCCTGTCGTAACACAGAGTCGGGTTTATAATGTAGTCGTTGCTGCATGTAGGGGAACTCAAATATGTATGCACAACGCTAGTGCCACTGTCAGTGGAAGTACAAAAGTTATAACATCGAGACCGTTTTGAGAAGTGGTGCCTGTCAGCCATCGATTTCAAAATGTCAAGTTCAATCCAAGTGCAATGTGTCTTTTTTTTTTTTGAGAGCAGAGTAAGTAGGTTGGGAAGGCGGCAATATTTTCTTTAAAAAAATACAATTTAAATATATTACGCAGACCATGCTGATGGTTTTACAATAATATTATGGCAAACGTTTGCACCAGTTGCCCCGGAGATAGTGGCTGACTGTTGATAGGTAGCTATGAAAAGGCCCAGCTGTCAACCTGAATAATAATATTAAAAAAACCGCTGACGCATGTTTTGTCTTTTGAAGTTTGACAGAAACGCATTATATTAATACAATGAATTCTATTGCGTATTGTTATGGACAGATAAGTCCAGAATATAATGAGCCTGCTCTTTTCATTTCCGTAGTGTGTTTACTGATAGCCTGCTGCAGCACAGGCATAAATCTGGGGCGGTACCCTGACTAGGGATGAAACGATAGTTAATTTCCACGATACGAGTAGTTGTGAGCCCACTCTTTCACTATACACCGATTATCACTTACTTTAACTGAAGAAAAATAAAAAAAATACCAGGTTTTATGTTTTTTTCTGTGGGATATGGTCTGCAACACAAGGAAGCTACAGACTTTAAAAAAAAGAGTAGGGTTCTGGCAAGAATGAAAAAAAATACTAGCACACAGGTGGAAGAAAAATAATCTTAATGGAATTGCCCTTGTATTACCTTTATTAATAGTTACAAAAAATAAAAAAGTATGTTCTTAAAGTGACCTTGCTTGTTGACTGCTGACGTCTTTTAACTCCACCGGCTGGTACTTAAGGGCAAGTTGTTCCTGCTTTCATTGTTGTGCGTTTGCCACATTCTGCGCATTGGATGTACATCCTATGGTATTTCCCCGCTATATATATATTTTGTAGGCAAAGTACACACTGATGAGTTTACCCTTATTTAGAGAGAAAAGCATCTGTTCTATTTCAAGCCATGTTGAGTGAGTATGTGACTATCGTTTTCTACGATTATCGAATAATTTTAAAATGTTCACCATAGGATCACGAATATTTGTAATCACGATATATCGTACTACCGAAAAATTGTTTCATCCCTAAACCTGACCACTTTTTTTCCTGAAAACAAATGTAAACTGAACAACTTTTCACATTATCACAACACATCTTTATTAATTGGAATAGTCCAAATTAATGCTAAACTGCGGTGTGGCATGGAGAGGGCTAGGCACAGGTGTTCCAGTTCTTGTAAAGATTCTATTACCTTTTTTTCTGTTTTCTTAGACATTTTTAAGTTTGGAATTTACTTTCTTAATTAACTACATTTTCTAAGTACAGTTGTAGTAGTACTGCTTCCATATCTGGTATGCCATATAGGCCACATATTGTGTTAACAGTGAGATGATCCTCTGGTTATAATTGTACCATTGTGCCCACCGTAATACAAGCATGATGAGTCAGGTTAGAAGGAGACAACTCATTTATGCGCAAAAGCCACCCACAACTGGGGTTGTGTCTAATAGTGGTTTGATACATCAGGAGCGAGAAGTATTATGTTAAATACACTGTTTTCCCAGCTCTGTGAGGTTGGCACCCCTACAAACAGCACAAACGTTGAGTCATATGTCATTCGTTTGTGCCGTTGAAACAAACGTTTTTGCTATTATGGTTTGAGATATTAACAATAATTTTTCAGGGGACTGACGTCACTCAGCCCCCCTCCAATAACCAAATTGAACCAAACTTGTCTCATTTGTTTGTGCTGGTCACTGCTGCAAAATGAATGTTAGTTCTGTTTTCTTTCAAGATTTATTCACGATTCTTTTAGGGTGTGACGTCACAGTCCCCCTATAACAACAGGTTTTAAACCAAATATGGGTCATTCGTTTGTGCTGCATTAGTGCTGCAAAATTAACGCTAATGCTGCTTTCCTTCAATATGTATTGACACTTCTTTGATAAGAATATGTCACTTGGTAAGTGACACTGCTTACACAAGTGAATACTAACAAAATAAATATGAATAGCAATGGATGAAAGTTCAGTCTTTCTTTCATCACTGGCATAGCTTTAGTCCGGTTTTAGAAAAGTATAGAAAAAGTGTGTCCTTGTATTCACTTACTGTTTCATACTGTAATGAATCTGAAACAAGTGTACATTGAGGATGTATAGAAATGGCAATGTTGCGATTTTTTTTTTGCATCTCAAATTTTTCAAGTTCTACTTAATATTATTCAGTCCTCTTGCCTTAAGTGTATGTACATTATGAACACTGATATTGTGTGAAAAACCCCAATATGTACATTTACTTCCCTATTGCAGTTTATACCCCCCTTCCTAACATACACAGTCTTAAAGGGATGCTCTGGTAACACAGCACTAACCAGCTGACCTAGCACTAACGAATGGTATTATTATTATTATTATTATTATTATTATTATGATGATGATGATGATTATTATTATTACCACCAGTATATACAAAACAGTAAGACACCTTATATGTGTGTGGTCCAGTGGTTAAAGAAAGGGGCTTGTAACCAGGAGGTCCCCGGTTCAAATCCCACCTCAGCCACTGACTCATTGTGTGACCCTGAGCAAGTCATTTAACCTCCTTGTGCTCCGTCTTTCGGGTGAGACGTAGTTGTAAGTGACTCTGCAGCTGATGCATAGTTCACACACCCTAGTCTCTGTAAGTAGCCTTGGATAAAGGCGTCTGCTAAATAAACAAATAATAATAATTCTCTCTACCTTTATAAAAATGTGCACTGGGATTGTGACACAAGTGTAAACCGCGGCACCAAGGGAACAGTAATATGATCTAATGTATGTTCTTTTGTACAATGACAGTATAACTGTACTGTGGTTCATGCGTGCACCACGCGGGGCACCGTTGTACAGCATTAACAGTCTGGGGTATACCAATTGTACATATTATAATTAGGGCTTCTGTTTTATTAATTGTATTTTTCTGTGCTTATTTTTTCCTATTTTCGAGTTTTATGTAATCATTTTTTGTTTTACCGGGGGGGAGGGTAAGGAGACTCAGAGTCAGGATGTGCAGGGAAAATAAGACTTTTAATTAAACAAAATACACAAAACAAAAGGCACAATGGCCAACCAAAAAGACAAACACAAAAACAGGCTCTAAACAAACTATACCAAAAATAACCACTCACTCTCTCATACAGGTCTTCTCACTCTCACAAACACTCACCAACTAACATACCCAACCTTTTATACAGGTGCCTGGGCTAATTGGGCAATTCGCACCTCATTAGCCCAGCACATTCCACATTCCTCACACAAACTCACTCTAAACAATACAAAAAACACAAAACCACCACAAAATAGGCTGCATCCCATCACACACCCCTACAAAATAATTGTTACTATCTTAAACCATAGCTGCACAAACGTTTGTTTCAACAGCAAAAACCAGCACAAAGTACTAGACAAGTTTGGTTCAGTTCCTTTTTGTAGGGGGGCTGAGTGACGTCACTCCCCCAAAAAATATTGTTAATATCTCAGAAACCATAACAGTGAAAACATTCATTTCAGCGGCACAAACGAATGATATATGACTCAGCGTTTGTGCTGTTTGGAGGGGGGCCAACTTCACGGATAGTGCAAGTTTCAAGCTCTGTCTTTATTAAGTCGATGCTTTTATCATGTACAGTAATTCTAAATAAAACAAGAACAGAATAGAACTCTGACCCAAGTACAGTATATTTCTACATATGCTGCTTATCATTCATTGTAAAGTAACACTCTTAAGTGCCAAAACACATTTGTCACTGTAAGGTTTTCTTAGTACAATATGTGTTTCTTGTATGTTTGTTTTTGTCGAGCCCCTATATGGATGTTTATAAAATGTGACGCATTTCGATTCTTTTACTTGTATTTAGCTGTGTCAACTCAAGCGATGAGGCTACAAACAGTATTGGTAGCATTAACAGCCCTGCGATTGAGAACCTCTGCTGGGGGGATATAGTGGAGGAGGGAGTACTGTAACCACTTTAGTGTCACTCTTAGTTTTGCAATCTAAAGAACCACTTGTCCTACTCAGATGAAACTAGGAAAGGGCCTTCTTTAGCTAAAGTTACTGAATGTATCAGCTGTAGGCTCTGTTTTTCTGTCTTTTGTCTTTGCCATTTTGTTCTGTATACTTAGTGTTCTGCATTTTCAGTTTTTATATTTAAAAAAAAAAAAATCTGGGAATTTTTCAGAGTTTATTTTTTATGTTAATAAATAGTTTTTAACTGAAACATCTGTAAAAATCGGGGAATCTGTCTACACACTTTTACATGTGTAATATGATGCATAGAGATTCAGGTTTGAGATTCTATGATGAAACAGAATCTGCAAGTCGAGGCCACATTTTCCCATGTAGCTGGTACTTTGCGAACGTTTGGGCAATCGCTTTGCTGATGGAAATACAGAAGGTATGAACATGACATCAGCACAAAACAGAAAATTGACAGAACTGGGCGGTGAAAGCCATCGGGGAAATGCGTCAAAAATCACACTGGACATTTCCATCAATGCATTACACAAGTTTACCAAAGCATCACCATTTTCTGTCAAATATTTAGGATTAAGATTGGCAGTGTTAACCCTTTGCGGTCCATTGTCGGACCTGGTCCGACATTGCAATTATTAATATCTTGTCCAATGTCGGGACATCATCAAAAGACGCGAAAAAACGGGTTTTAGTCATTTTTTCTCTGGAAAAAGCCGAAAACCATTCAATGGCCGAGTGGGAGCGACAGGAGCCGAGACAACGAAAAAAGGGCATATCTCATGAATAGTCATATTTTGACCCTGGCATCCGACGCCATAAGGGAAACAAGTTACTGCATCAGCGCCAGAGAATATCACAGACATTTGCAGAGCTTTTTTTGAGATGTTATAGTAATAAAATAATGACTTGGACATTTTTGAGGCGCTTGGTGATTGATCCTGTAGTCTATTATTATTATTATTATTATTTATTTCTTGCATATGTGAAAACAGGAGCGGCTGTCCAGTGAGTGCAGGGCCTTTAAACCCGCTTTGACACAGCTGTCGGTGAAAATAAAAATGACAGCACTTAATAAATTAAGGGCTAACAGTGTTTTAGCTGATGGACAGTACCGACACACAAAGGCACCAATACATACCTCCCTGCAGTCTGCAATAAACAGTGGCTGTCCAGCAAAGCACAGCGCTCTGACAAACTCATTAACATATTCTGCGCTCTCTTTTTATTAAAGCACGTGTAAAAACTTCAGTTCACTTTATTGTTTTAATTTAATGTCGCTTATTTCTTTTATTGTCAGCGGGAACGTCTATCTCGGTGCAGCAGTATTTGTAGTGCTGTGCTGCTTCTGCCTCATCTGACCCACTTTTGTTATTTTTGCTTTTTGTATACTTCAAAACATTTTTTTCTTTCAAATATTCATAAACTGATTTATGTTTTCTCCCCATTCCTCATCCACTAAAAATATTATATTTTCGTGTATTTCAGTTGAGTTTTTGATCAAGCTAGTAGTTACCACTCCCAGCAATTGCCAAAATAATCAGACTTTGATTGGCCAACATAATCAGGTGATAATGTGTTTGTGAAGTGACAGAGAACCACGTTTGAATGTTATTTCATCCTCTGTCTAAATGTCTGCTGTATCCTAGGATACAGTGTAGGGCTGCTTATTACAATATCAGAGTCAAAATAAAACATAATTTTAATCAAAATATTGTGTATTTCCTAGAAAATAGTACCGGGAAAATATTGAATAGACAAAAATCAGGTATAAATCAGTAAAAACCGACGTCCTGTTAAATAAATAAATAAATCCTGTAATTTTTCGGTAAAATTCGGAATAAACTGGAAACATGGAACACTATGTATACTATATATATCCAGAGAACTGCTTATTCAGTTGTGATGAAACTAGCTAACAACCTTTTTTAGTCTTTCTGAAGTTTGTCTGAATGTCACACTTTTTCATGAATCTAGACATCTTGTCAAATTCTAATGAAACTTCCAAAGGGCATTCTTTAATGAAGAGAATCAGAATCTGGGGGTATATGGAGGCACTCTGTGCGCCTATCCGTCTGTATGTCACATACAGGCTACTGTATATCTTTAGAATTGTTTAGTAAAGTGTGGTGAAACTTGATCTAAACATACAATAGAGCAGGCTATTGATGTGATGTAAAGGTATTTGTATCTGTCTTCCATATAAAAATCATTACTATCATTTTGCTGATTACTGTAGCCACTTCTGCTGTCTTGGCCATCTACAAGATCTGTCCGTCATTTTTAGATAAAGGTTATATGAAGAGATGTGCTTATTTAATCAAAATTAAAGTCTATATCTCGCATAGAAAATCATTTTTTGGCTTTGGGGTCATACTTGGTTTACTTTCACAATGAGCAAGAAATTAAATCTCTGTGATCAATGTTATGGCACCGAGAGACGTAAAACTATCAGTAATTCATAAATACCGACAACGCACCGATGACGTCACTAGGGGAACACACCAGGAGCAGAGGAGAGATATACATGGCTTCAGACTGAAAGCGATCATTATGAATTTCTCCAAAGTTTTGTGTAGTTTGTATTACAATAAGGACAGCGGGAGTGTGGTGTGTAATGAAAGAAATTGTGGGGAGGAATAATAAGTGGTTTGAGGCCTGATTCTGAATGTTGTTCTTGTATACAGTTAACCCCGACTAGCAGTTCATTTATGGCAATAAAACAAAAATTGTTTTTCTATATTTGGTTTGTATTTATATCTTGCAAATAGTGTTTACCGATTCCCATCCACTTCAGTTATAAAGCATTGAATATTACAGGGCTGAGATGACTTGCATGGTCACGTATAGCTCTTCAACTTCATTCATGAAATAAACATTTAGTGAAATTAAATAGGCCTAACCTCCTTGTGAATTGCAAGTAATTATTTTTATTATTTCTTGGCAGATGCCCTTACCCAGTAATGTGCTTTTGAACATTACCTTAAAGATAAAATTGAAAATCGAAATCTTACCTAAAAAAGCTGGATGAGTGGATTCATTCTTTTGATTTCTGCTTCAGGAATCTTGAGCACGCAGTGTGTTTGTACTGGTTTATAGTACTCTGACGTTATTGTTTTTATTAAGTCAGCAATATGAAAGCCGTGCTCATTTTTATTTTCTTTGGGTAGTTTTGGGCCACAGTTTTTTTGATAACGGTATATTGTATAATAATAATTATGATGATAATAATATCTGATGTCTGAAAAAACAAATGCAACACTTCCATAGAACTGATTATGCACAGTGGATAGCCTAGTAGTATTGAGCACTAGTGCACAGGGTAAGAAAAAAATCTGTGGTAATCATTTTTATATCTGTATAAAGTGTCTTTATAGATGCAGCTGTTTAAAAATGTAGTTTTGATATCAAAGTAAACGGTTCAAAATTGTTTAAGGCTGGTAAAAAAAAAAATATATATATATTATTGTTTCTAAATGGTTCCACTATTGTCAGGGGAAAATGATTCAGTGGTGAACAGCTGTCTTTTGTAAAGGTAAATTCATTGTGTATCTCAATGGGGGTTAAGGGACAAAATAGTTTGCTCCAGTGAGTTACTTTTTGGTCTTGAGATCATGCTTGGGGTTTTTTGATACTTTTATAGAGTTGTCTGCAACAATGTAGAGCGGTAAGATAAACATTAAGATGGGCTTGTCAATCTCGAGACACACACATCCTCTTACCCCTGATAGAAAGATCTTAACTGATTTTTTAGTTGGCTATCAGGAAATGCTATGCATTTTACAATATACTAGGAGTTGTATCAATAAGTAACATGTTAAAGTTGTTACAAATCGGGTTGAAATCATCTTTGGTTATTAAGAAAATGTCTATAAAACTTTGAATGTTTTTCTTTGAGCAGTCACTTGAATCTTTAGGCAATATCTCTGTAAAGATGTATGTAAATCTGATACTCTGATTGAAATGTAATCTGCGATCCAGCCCAGAACAAATCAGATTTAAATTAGTGGAGAATGTAATGTGTAACATACTTTACTGTGTGTCCAGTATTTTTCATGAGTTACTGTAATTTAAATAAAATGAACTGTTCACAAACATCAGTCAAATGGAAAGCAACAGAGAATTGCAAGAATAGCTGGGAAATCAATTAAGCTTTAGCAAGAAATAAAACTATTTCTTTGTAGTGTTTCAATTCACAGTCCACAGCTATGTTGTATGTGTGTTATCTAGAATGAATCATTAGGGCTGTCACTGTAGTATCTTTGTTTTTTAAGTGTCGACTAGACAACCAATTTGACTGTTACCTTAACTATTAGAAAATGAGTATTCGTTTCTTTCCTTAATAAACCCACAGACAAGATTCATTTAAAAATAGCATGCAGTCAAATGTGATGCTTTTCTGCAGATTTAATAAACATTAATCAGTTTACAAATGGTCTTCTTCCTTAAAGGATTTAAACAATTAAATTACTAACTTCCATATGTCTGGGGCTTTTGGGAGAGGGATAAGTTGATAATTTAGCAAAGCATGTGGGATGGGTTCGGTTTAATCATCAGTCATGGTTCATGATAGGCAGGAAAGGAAGGTTGTGGGCAGAGTGAGTTCGAGATCTCTTTTAAAACTAAAAAGAATAAGCACAGCAGCAATGGAATGGACAGTCAGGATGATGAACAAAACAAACGCATCACTGCTGCAGCAAAATTCTACACTGCAAAATACTTGCTACCATTGTAATGTTAATTTAGAGCTCTGACCTTTTAAATATGTCGTCACCCCCCCCCCCAAAAAAAAAAGGAAATTGATGAGTCATTTGGCTGCTTGAATGTCTAGGGGGAGAAGCACACATTAGCTGAAATACTTACTGTACAGCAGTGGAATGGCCAACATTTAGCCGACTTTTCTCTGACGAGCTGGAGAGGGCAGGAAGTGTTAGTAACAAAGTGTTACAATGCTTCATGTGAACTACAGTACACTTCTCTTGTCATTTCTAAGTTGCCGTTACTTTTAATTAAAAAACACTGACCTGTATTGTATAGCAGGATTTATATTGTATTTAAAGGCCTACTGAGCGGAGGCTTGGTCTGAGTCTGCAACCACACACTCCCCAAGCAAACGTCTTAACCACGTCTCCACCTTCAGGGGTCAGTCTGCAACAGCTGTGCATCACGTGCCCACCTCTCCTCCGATGTGATCGAGTGTGAACCGAAAATCACCCGCGCCCAAGCTAGCATCTTGCCACTGTTGTTTATTTCATGATGCTTTTAACCTGGTTAGGTCTCTGGACTCTTGACCGGAGGGTCGTGGGTTCAATCCCAGGTGGGGGACACTGCTGCTGTACCCTTGAGCAAGGTACTTTACCTAGATTGCTCCAGTAAAAAAACCCAACTGTATAAATGGGTAATTGTATGTAAAAAAAATAATGTATGTAAAAATAATGTAATATCTTGTAACAATGTAACAGCTAAGAAATAAATAATAATAATTTTATTTTCATTGATTTAGTTGCTACGTGTAGCGAGGTACCGTTTTATTTTTTATTGAGCTGTGGGGTAACAGCATTCCTAAATGTTATCATCTGCATTTTGTTTTAGTTCTGAAGGTATTTATGTAGTCATACATGCATATGACTTATTTGTGTAGGTTATGAAATTTGCTTTTGTGACCTCTTGGTGTACGGAGAAACTTAACATGGCTATCGGTTACAAGACGTTGTTACTCACTGTGAATTTAGGACCATGGTGACCTACTGTTTTTGTGCTACTGGCACCTGATTGACTGAGTTATTGAGGGATATTGCAATTGTCATTACATTCTATTCCACATATCACTGATGTGTTGATAGTTTTCTGTATGTTTGAAACACATTCAAAGGTTCTGCAATACCTAATTTAGGGAGGCTCGATGCAATACCATGACAGTATCATGATATTCGATACTATCACGATACTTTGGATCTTATGTTCATTACATGTCAAATGGCTGCCAAATTCCTTTTTCTGCAAATGCAAAGTGCATAAGAGGCTAATACACAGTTAATAATGATACAGCATGGAGGAATGCTTGCTGTTTAAATATTTCCAGTTTCAGTGTATTCAATGGTCATTGCCAGCAACTATAAAATTAAAATAAAACTGGTAAAAAAGTGCAACCCTTAGTATAAAATACACCGTTTTTTTAATTTCTTGCATATAAAAAGAGAACTGGCATTTCGGATAGCTTCAAATACTCCAATTACAAGGAATCTCTAAATTCTTATATATAACAAAATAACACAGAAATACTTTACTTGAAGCTAAGGCTGAGGCGATACATCGATGCATCGTATCGTTTGACAACTGTCGATAGTCATCCTGTGCATTGTTTTTGTGTAAAGGAAAGCTTTTTTTTTTATTAAATTTGGAATTTGCAATTATTTTTTGCAGTAAGCACAGAGCTTCTCTGCTCCCCTCAGGTCTGACGCACTGAATCTGCATGCAATTGAGCTCACCTTCTCCCCCCTGCCCCGCCCCCTGTGAGTGTTTACTGATGGGATTGGATCTGTGCAGGAGTCTTCAAAGTAACAGAGCAAGTTAAGAGCGTTGTGCTAGAATTACAAATACTGTATCGACCGAGCTGCAATGCCTTTCGATGTTTGACAATTATTTTCTAAAGTAAGATGGCAAGAGAGAAAAGTAAAGAAAGTAATGTTTGGGCTACTCCGATTAACACAACTAATTTGCATGACCATTTAATGAGATGCAGAGGTTGCGCTAGCCTTTTAAAATGTGCATTTGTAAAAAGCATACCATCTCAAAATCTGCATTTTCAACCATAACATCTGCAGATATATTATTTTCCAGTGTAACTATTTCATATTAATGAAGTTAACATGCAAAACAGTACACAATATAAATAATGGCAGTAGAAATAAACAGACAAGCTTTGCATGAAACACCCAATTCATTACATAAAAATCAGTGTTGTGGAACATGTACCAATGTCTCTGCAGGTAGCTGTCAACATCAGAACTAATTATTTACAGTTTTGCTGTTTTAAAAGTTATTTAATTTCTTTTAGCACCCACGTCAAAAAATGACTTGTGCTCTTTCCAAATTAAAGTCTTAATAACTCTCAGGAGCTTCCCATTGAAATTGTCATGTTTTAGATGATCCTCACGTAAACAAGAGCGTCTGCTTGTCTGCCCTCTGTTCTGACAGCTAAAACAACTTTTTATTTGTATTTTGCTTTGATCCACCAACTGATACAAATCAACACGAATAAGGTAAAAAACAATAATTTAACCTATTTTATACGCTACTTTATATGCATAAACTGATGTAATCAATTTAATATGCATAATAGTTTTTAGAGCGTTACTTGCAACGTTACACAGTAATCCACAGCTCCACATGTATTACTGCGTTGTTTTTTTTACCCTTTCATGTCGATGAATCAGCTTTTTTTTTTTTTTTTTTTTTTTTACATACGGGTATCTTAGAAGTGGTCCTGAAAATGTGAGCAAGGAATGTAAAAATGGAACACTTGTGGAAACTGATTTACATGGTTACTTCAAGAAATGGCTTGATGAAGTTCTTGCTTGGATCAATAAACAACCAAATGAGCAAGATGGGCCAAATGGACCTCCTCTTGTTTGTAACATTTCTTATGTTCTTAAAAAGTCACTGCAACATAACACCTCAATGAATCAATACTGTTCAAATATTTTAGAAAGTAAAACAAGTAAAAAGTATAAATGCTAAACTAGACAAGCCTGATTGATTCATGTACACTGTAAAACATTTTTTTAAAACATTGTATACACTGTGCATTCATTTAAATAGATTTTGATATTTTGAAAACCACCACTTCCAAATTTAATAAAATCAGTTCATCAGATTAAAAAAAAAAAGAAAAAAGAAACAAATGTATTTGTGGCAAAGAACTGCTTCTGATAATATTAAAAACACTACAGTACGCAATTCAATAGTGAAAAATTTAAAGTTCTACATTATACCAATGTAGCCTTCCTCTTTTTTCTTTTTTTAAGATTTAGTAGTCACCAATTCGTTTTTTGTTATTTTCTCCCCAATTTAGTAGTGTCCAATTATTTTGTTTAGCTCAGCTCACCGATACCACCCCCGCGCTGACTCGGGAGGAATGAAGATGAACACACGCTGTCCTCCGAAGCGTGTGCCGTCAGCCGCCTGCTTTTTTACACACTGCAGACTCACCATGCAGCCACCCAGAGCTACAGCGTCGGAGGACAACGCATCCCTGGGCAGCTTACAGGCAAGCCCACAGGCGCCCGGCCAGACCACAGGGGTCGCTGGTGCGCGGTGAGCCGAGGACACCCTGGCCGACCTAATCCTCCCTCCCCCCGGGCGGCGCCCCCTGGGAGCTCCCGTCCTCGGTCTGCAAAAGAATAGCCTGGACTTGAACCGGCAACGTCCAGACTATAGGGCGGATGCCTTCCACTTACATGCTATTGGAATATAATTCTGTTTAACGTATTCAAGCCAAATGTCTCAGTCAAAACAATGTCCCAGTGTACCTTAAATAAGACATTTTACTAGCGAGAGGAGGCCATTTGGCCCATCATGCTTGTTTGGTTGTTAAAAATCTTGCAAAGAAAATAAATTTGGCAAAAGACAACCATTCTGGCTACTGTAATAAACTTTAAGTGCTTTTCATTGCGTTCATGGTGAACCTGCAGCCCTCTGCACTGGCGGACTTTTGCAGTGTGACTTCTAAAGGTCCTGTGCTTTCCTCTGCAGGTGAAGCGTCACATTAATCCTATTGTCTGTAGGGAAACTGATATGCCAGCAATGAAGTCTGTATTCATCCTGGTCTTTCCAGCACTAATGCATACAATTCAAAACACAGGAGTTTCACAGCTATCACATTACATACACAATACAGATTACCACAAAATCCAAAGAATATAAAAACGTTGCTAACGTTTTTGTCATGCAGTAGAGTTTTAATGACATGTCAAAGTATATTTTTGCAGCTTATAGCAATTGCACTGTAATGACGAAATAAAGAAGCATCAATGAACTCCCTTTCGATCAGCTTCTAGCGCATTCCTGTGCCTTTATTTTATAAGTAATATGTACTGGGGATTCACTTAAACAGAAGAAACTACAGTAAAAGAAAAAAGTAAACTTCGGCAAAGATCGGGGTGGCGATATGAAAGATGTTTTCATGAAATTGCTGTTTCCTCCCTTATTTTTCATGTCTTTAAAACACTTTATGATATTTTGGCTGTCTGCCTTCAACCAGATTGCTGTTGTCATCTGGCTGAAATCCAAAATAGTTCCACGCCAAGCTTCTTTCTCCGGCATTCACCATTACAGCTGCAGTAATTACATTTTCAGAGAAAGCGCAGCGTAGTAGTTGTTCACTCCTGCTAAGCGGAAATGAGTAATCTCAGTTCATATTGTTTTTAAACCCCACAATTACAGAGTTTGTTGTTTTAAAAGCTAAAAAAACAAAACAAAACGCAATACTTTGTATTTTTATTTTACCCTGATATTAGGTATCGTAGGATTTTGGTATCATCATATACCGTAGGTATTGATGTATACCGCAGACCACTACCTAAAACTAATATTTTCTAGAGAGAACTAACTAAAGGATGGTACAGCAGGGATGGAAATAAGACTCCCATTGCATAGCAGTTTGATCCATTCCAGGTTGTATTATGAGTTTATTAAGACACACCTGATGTTGTTACCTATACACTGGGGCTAATCAAGGACATATCAAAACCTGGAATAAGTGAAACTGCTATGCAATAGGAATCTTATTTCCATCCCTATACAGATAAGATCATACATGTAGGAAAGGGCAGGGACACATTTCAAAATATGAATTTTACAAATATAAGTACTTGCTTACGCTCTATTAACAGCAGGGATATTGGCAGTTGACATTACACTGGATGCTCTGTAGATGTTTTACCAGTTATGACTGTCTTGTTACTACTGTATTCGTTGTTTCTCAGGGAAGGGAACCAAACTCAGTCTTGGTACTCTTTTATGAGATAAAGCTTCCCCATCTGTGGTGTATTGGTTCTAGATCAGTTTGTGGCCTGCAATTCGAAACGTAACCAAAACAGCTACTATCCTCAACACTCTTAAACAGGAGGTTTTTGATATTTTGCATCCTCTATGAAAGAACTAACTGCCAGGCAGGATGTCACCAGAGCTGATCTTCAACAACAGAAAGACGAAATCAATCAGTGCAGCGCTCGTATTGATGCTGTGCAGGATAAGATGGCGGACCTTGAGGAAATCATCGCTGTAACGTCAAACTGGAGTTAAATAGAGTTAAATATTGTGCATTGCGTATACGCAGGTGGCCCTCAGGATTCCAGCATTTGCATAATTTCCAAACTGCAGTTAAAGGCAGCATAACATACAGATTATAATGAATCAATAAATGATGTCTTCATTGGATAACCATGAAATATAAATACGTTTACATGAAGTACACCACCCACTCGATATGTCGCGGGTGTCGAGGTCCACTATAAATCCACTATATATCAAGGGCCATGATATAGAGAGAGACCCATTGAAAAACAAATAGGCTAACAAATACTGTACAACCACTCCCTCGTTTTATCGGGGGCGTCAGGGTCCATTATAAGTCCTCCACGCAACCCGCTTTTTCTCATTTTTCATATAAAAAGCAGCACACCGTTTTAATTTGTACTGTGGAGGGTAACTGCTTCTCATCAACTTCAGTCTCCAATTAATTTCATGAGTCTTCCTCGCCTTTCTCAAATGCACAAACCCGCTGCATTGAAAGAATCCATTCCCAACATAGGAGGCTTGTTGCTAGGGAGCTGACGTTACTGCCTTGTGATTTTTGCTAGTGCATTGCTGCCACACATGACAGTTGGCTAAAATATAAACCGCTTCAGCAAATAGATATTTTATTTGCTTTGTGTTATTGTGCAATACGTGTGTATGATAACAGTACGATATTAATGTTTTGATTTTAATTGTTTTGTTTGATGTGCAGTACGAAATAAACAAACAGTAATTCTAAGTGCCTATGTATATTGCAGCTAAGGCATACGCAGTTAGACTGTAAAAATGGGGAGCCAACTCCAGGACTGAATAATATAATAAAGGTTTAATATGTGCAATGGTGCATTCCAGCCATCTCTGTTACCCATCACTACTGTATTGGTATCACCTGGAGCTTGAATAATTTAGAGCTATAGAAAGAAATAATGATTTATAAAATATTTATTCATACGTTGGGCTGCAGTGGCAGGCTTAGTGTGGTTAATGTGTCTTGTTCAAACCATTTATATTTGTTGCAATACAAGATTGATTTATACAATTAGTAATTTAATAAACGGTGAACAATTTTTTAATTGATTACTTGAGTAAATGATTACACGTACCCATCTGTAGTCACAATACTGTTTCGTATGGTAAAGAAAGAAAACACAACAAAACTACTAAAAAATAAAATAAAAAATACAATTAAATATAAAGTTTAAGCCAGCATTGTACTGTAAATGCTGAGCTAAACAATCCAGTAAATAGCTGAAGGCAGGCAGTAACAAACTAAATACTGTGACATAGAAAAGGATGGAACAAAAGTTATAAAAAGTAAAGCAAACCCACTGTATATACTCCTTGCCAAGGGCTGTAATTACAAGAGCTTTCAGGATCATGAAAGTAAGTCACAATGACTTGTATTTTACACATGTATAAAATGTAAAATGTAGCTTTGACAAACATACCCACCTGGACTCTGATACACTCAATAACTTGCTACAGCAGTGATTTTTAACCTTTTTAGATTAAGTATAATTGTTTCCAGCAGGGACCACCAGGTGTACCAGTAACTATGTGTAATCTTAAACGGCTGTTGTAAAACAGAGACCTACTCCATTACAACCGGTTTTCTCACTGAAAATGTGACTGCATTATCTAATTCTTTGACAAGAGTTCACCACAATCAACAACACAGAGTGGCTGCTTTGGTTCCCCATCAGTAATTTTAAAAGTTGACAACAAATACCTCTCATCATAACTTCTCATTTCTCTGTGATTCAGTGGTACAAACAGATTGATACATTACAATGGTGTGATTGAGGGAGTATTGTGGTTGAGGAGTCATATCATCATAAAGAACAACTGCGGGTGCGTACCAGTTGCAAGCCTGTCATGTACCAGTACTGGTACGCGGACCATAGGTTGAAAACCACTGCTACAGAATGCACTAACCAAGTTCCATCACAATTGTAGTGTTTATCTTTATATGTAAACGTTTAAATATGACATGCAGACAGACTCTGATACTTTCAATAAATAATGAATAGTGATAAATAATGTAAGAAGGGGTTCTCTAGATGTTAATATGTAAGTGTGACTGTTAAAGATTCTGATACTATCACCATTGAATAAGCAGTTCTTTAGATATGTGCAAATACAGTGTGACATACCAAATTTCTTATTCGGTTAACGTATAGGCATTTATCAACAATCAATGCATTCATGTTTTATTTTTCAAAATAAAGAACAAACATTTTTTATTTTTTTTTTAAACAGAAGATCCAATAACTAATATTTATATTCCATTCTCTCTCCATTTCAGCTAGCATGGCACAAAGATTTTGTGCACTGTGACTCTCATGGCAGTCGTTTGCAAGACGTAAGACTTCAGTTCGAAGTGAAATCTAGCATGTGAGCAGTCACAGTAACATATCCCTCCATGCATCTGTAGTGATACGAATGCTGTCTTGTCATGGTTGTACTGGCTGGAGAATTCATTGGCATTGTTTTTTGCGAGTCCCAGGCGTAACTGTGTCTTTGATATTTGGTTGTGACAGATTTGCACAGCTGACCTTATCGTGCCTTACCGAATAGTGAAAACTGTCCAGAGTAGACTGATATTTGGTATTTCCACAGTAACTCAGTTCAGCATTGCATAGTTTGCAAACTGTTTTGGTTTTATCCAAATCATTTCCTTTCCCATAGACACGAAATCCAAAGATTGCCAAACATCACTTTTCCATCCTCCTTCCTTTGCCCCAAAAATTACCAATCTTTTTGGCAGTTTCTTTAATTTGGAAAAAAAAAAAACAACAACATATTGCCTTAAGAAAATGTGAATACAATAGGCCTACTTCTGATTTGGCTTGTCCAATGCGAATGTAGAGGCCTAAAGAGTGTATCCTAGCAACGTGCTGATGTTATCTGCCGTACTAGCACTAAAAGAAGCGCATTCTCACACACTCAAAGTTTTAATGCAAACCGGCAACAGGAGACAAAGTGGGTTCTAATTTGATGCATCGATTTGTAATCGAAGCTCTGGGAAATTTAAGGACAGATGCTCAATGATTGTTTGTGTGTTTTTTCTCTGATTTGCTGTTGGGGTGCCCAGCTTTAGATCAAGATTCTGAACAAAAGGTAAAAATAGGGTCTGATAAATGTACCCAGTGGTCTTCAGTGAGACTTATTTGTTTGACTTGTCCTCCAGGGGTTGTCTTTTTTTTATTCCAAAACGACTTATCAATTCAAATTAGGACTGTAGTCTTTTTAAGGTTAGAACACATTTTAAAAAGTCAGAATACAATCCCCAACAGTCCATGTGACGCCTCAAAATGGGCCAAAAGTTGATACCCAGGATTGCCAAGATCGTGGGTGCACTAACCTGAAGCCATGATCTTGTGTGCTTCTGCAGGGTGAAGATGTGAACCGGACACTGGAAGGGGGAAGGAAGCCACTTCATTACGCTGCAGACTGTGGACAGACTGAGATGGTGGAGTTCCTCCTTTCCAAAGGAGCAGATGTCAATGTGAGTACAGAAGCACTACTGTGAGCGGGGAGAAATTTTCACAATCCTTTGTGATTATAATGTCTTTCATATATCTTTTTGCAGGTACATTTCATTGCCCCACTCAGACCTCAAGCTTAGTAAATTTTTTAGCATCCCTGTCTAGAAATTAGATTTAGCCATGCCACCACAAAATGTTAATAAAATATCAATTATTTGTAAATTGCTCCCCATTTTTTGAGCTCCAGACTAATTAGCATGCATAAAGTGAAACAAACAAAGAAAACATTAACCAAAACGAGAAAGCTGTTTGCCTAGCAAATCACACCAATGTATGCTCACAAATGAATATGCGCATAGATCTATCTGTCAGCGGATGGGTCTTTGGAGTGTTTTGTGGGAACCCTTTTTTTTTATCAATCTATGACTGCCTGTTTTGTTCCCCCAACATTATGAACCTGTACATGAAGTTTCAAATTAATATAACAAGGTGTTCAGAAGTTATAAGGGCCAGAAGCTTTCATAGAAAACATCCAAACACAAGAAAACGTATGAAAACCACATGAGTGTTGTGCAGCAGCTTGTGCACAGAATGAGATCAGTGCTGCAATGCACCTTTAATACATCATATATGTATACAGTTGTAACTATTTGTCTTCATGCAGTTCCGAGCTGTTGGGGATAGGCACATTTTAGAAGTTTAACCAACCACATCTTGCAATCTGTCATGCCTGTCAACTTGCCAATGCACTTGTTAACATGTGTTGAGGTAGGAGAATAGTCATTTAAAAACAAACATGGTTGTTATGGGACAATTACAGAATGAAATGGCAAAGTGTTTTATGTCTTAAACTTCCGAGCTCCTAATTTAAAAAATATAGCGTGTCTAAATTTATTACCAGTTGTGCTTGCGTTTGCTAATAAGCTTCATAGGGTCTTGCAATTGAAAGGGGTTGTGGCAGGAATGGCTGAGGGTGACGTCAGACCAGAAGAAGGCACAACAAAACAAAAGGTACGGTGTAGTGGCGCGTGCGCCGTTTTATTTAAAGAATCCAAAAATAAATAAAATATTCAAACAGAAAACACTTTGCTCAAAGAGCGAAAATAAAAGGTTAAACAAAAACAAATCACGAACACAAAATAAACAATAAATAATACGATCCCAGGTCAGGCTGGGCAGTTGCTGTCACTGTTCCTGGAATCTTTATGTTTTGTTTTGTTTCGTTTTGTTTCTCTCCTCTCGTTCTCGCTCCTACAACACCCACCTCGAGCTAGAGAGCTGCAGGCTTTTTATAACAGGTGACCATCTCCCGATTAGCAACAAATTAAATCACCTAATTAATTCGGGAGATGGCCACCTTCTGCACGAGTTTTAATTATGTTGTGGATGGGGCTACCCATCCACGCTAAACACCACAAACCGGCTACGCCGTCATTTAATCAAAACAATAACAAAACCTCTGGCGCGTCGTCGACATAAATACAATACAATAAAAATAATACAAAATAAATACACTGCACAGGGGCGGAGGGGGAGACCCCGATCTAAAAATAAACAAAACAATGTACAGGGCTGCTCGCCCTGTTACAGGGGTATAAAACTTTTTTAGGATTAGAATGTGATAAGTGTGCCTAACAAGTCAGGTGCGGACATGGTGTATTCACAATTGTAATGACAGGTGCATTCAGTACTGAATCAGATTTAACAAAGGCAGAACTAAATTCTCATTACAACAGAAACGACAACAGTCGTTGCAGTAATTGCTTTCAGATACTTATCAGATGAGTTTGAGGAACTGCGCATTAATTCTTGGATATGAAGTACTGACTACAATGTTTGGCAAGGAACTCCGCTGTCTGCACTTTGAACACTATGGGTGATTATGGCTGACAGGGCTTGGAAACCGGAATTACAAGCACCCTTACCTTTTGATGATGTTTGCAATCATTCTTGTGGTTCTTATTGCAATTTACTTTTCAATAGTCGTTATGAAACAGATCTGATTGTTTTCAGGAGCTTCTCTTTGGATCCTAGTTGCCTGCCCAGCATGGTCTAGTACACAGCAGTGCATTGCTAGCAAAACGAAAGGAAACTTATTTCCAAAGTGGCAGATCAATAAATTGCACCGACTCCTTACTTTTTATAAAGAAACATTTTGTTACGGTATCTAGCCTAGGTTACATATCTGTGTCAAGCAACTGCTGTAGAACTACTAAACTCCAAAATTAAGTAACACAGTATTTCAGATGGTGCAATCTTAAGATAATTGCTCTTTTAATCCAGTGTTGCTCACGCCAAAATCTGTAACAGCAGGAAACAGTGTCAAACCCCCCCACAAACTGCTGTATAGCACAGCAGTACCATGCCTGTGAATATATCATGAATATATATATATATATATATATATATATATATATATATATATATATATATATATATAAAAAAAAACATGAAAGGGAACTGAAACTACAGCAGTTATAACATGATTACTGTACTGCTGTATATGCAGTACAGTAATCAGTAATCATAAATAAATTCACTCTGTCTTGACAATGTTCACAATAACTAAACCACAGTGTGATTTAAAAATTGTAAAAGCTGTACTATATACAGTGCTGCTTCTTTATAACGCTGTAGTCAGCCGTAGGTAAGGGACTGTGCAATTGTGTTTAGCCTTATTTAAGTGAGTAAATGGGAGCCATGACCATACTGTATAATTAAGGCTGGAAGAGTTTAAATGGTAAACAAAATTAAAAAATCTTTCCGTTTAACATTAAATATGCGTATACCCCCTCTTTCCCCTCCTCAATAAATAAAAATCTAAACATTTCCATTCACTTTTTTTTACTTCCTCTGCACCTTAGGCTTGCCCCACCCCTCCTCCAGTCCAGTCCACCGTGTGATTAACCTTTAGCCAGTCAGAGAAGACTGGTAGAACGCAGTGTGCAAGCTTAATACGTGTAGATGTCGTTCAAGTCGGTACAGATAGAATTATTCAAAAATTAAAGAGAGTTCTGTTTGGACCTATTTTGAAAAAGTTGAGGACAATACTGTAAAATGCAGTTTGTTCAAACTTGCTAAATTATCACTGAGGTTCCACGGGTAGTCGTCTGGTTGAAACATTCTCACTTCCAGCTAGATGAAGACCGATCGCGTCAGCCCAGGATAACACAATTTGCATGTCATTGCTTTTGTGATACGGTAAGGGCAGATAAAATAGCTGATCTAGCAGCAGAGATGATTGTGATAGACTGAGTTGTGGAAGGACAAGGATTTAGTCAGCTTCTGTCTTCTATTGAGCCTGACTACAAACTGCCTTCCTGCCCCTTTTTGTGATGTGTAGAATATTTCGTCTTTACGATACTGTGAAGGCTAACACTGAATAAAGCTCCACACTGTCACTGCAGAGCAGTCATGTGAATTTATATGATGTATCTCAGCAGTGCCTCTCGTGCATGAACAGTTCTACAATTAATAATATCCTCTCTTGTTTACTCTCTGCAGGCTCCCGACAAGCATGGCATTACTCCCCTCCTCTCAGCCACCTACGAGGGCCATGTCACCTGTGTCAAACTCCTTCTCTCCAAGGTACTGCTTCTCTGTTTTACAGCTTTAGAGGGAGTGTGCTATCTTTTTATACAATCAGGTTCCTCTCAATGTATTGGGGAAGGAAGCTGCTTGCAATAAATGCATCCATTGCAATGGGGTGCAAAGTACTGGAAACAATGCAGTATGCCTTATTAAGTCATTTTATTTCAAAAAATAATTGAATAAATCTTGCCTGTTTTGCACTTCCATTAGCTACATTGGTCTCAAATGTGCCATTACTGAAGAAGCACATGTTTATAGCAAACATGTATTTTCATTTTAAAACAGACACACTAAGTTCTCAGATTGCTTGCCTTACCATCCAGGATGTCTGTTCCTGCTTTGGTCATTTGTGGAGAGTAAACAGGAGAAGGATTTATTAGTTGTAGAACTGTTCATGCATGAGAGGCACTGCTGAGATAGGTCATATAATTCACAGGACTAAAAAAAATGAACGGAGAGTTACACATGAAGGAAGGCGATCGGACACAAGAATCCTGCTAAGTTTTGGGAAAACTAAAATGCTAAATGAAAGGCAAATTATCAGCTTTGCCAAAACAAATATTGAATTTGTTTAATCAACATTTTACAAAGGCACGATTTGCATTAAAAAACAAGTCTAATTCTAGGTCTTTAAGCTTTTGTTTTATTATGCAATAATTTAATTTTGTGGTAACACCTCAAATGTAATTTTAGAGTTATTGAGTACAATGAAGTTCTAAACGCACTTAAGTCTAGAGATTAATACATCATCATGTCCACATGTTTATACTTAATGCATCAATTTTGACAAATTAAATGCCTCATTTGGAAATTGCATTTGTTACACCATTATGAAAGGATGGAGATGATTCAGAATAACTACAGACTCCTTTCTAATTTGTCTGTTCTGGCTAAGGTCCTTGAGTCACTAGTTAATGTATAGTTAAAGCATGATTTTAATTCTAATAACATTCTTAATGAAATGCAGTTTGGTTTTAGGTCTAATCATTGTACAGTGACAGCAAGTTATGTAAGATATTACCTTGGCCTTGGATAAAAATGAAGTATGTGCATCTGTGTTCTTTGACCTTTCTAAGGCCTTTGAAACAGTGGATCATGAGCTCCTGACTCAGATTGTGGATAGTGCTATAGGTGAGAAGGTGGTTGGATGGTTTAATAATTTTATAAATCGAACCCAAAGTATAGCGTAGATTAGTGGTGCAACCAGCACCCTCATTTTGTATTAAATTATTGTGTAGGCATTTATCAATGATAATCGATGCATTGACGTGTTTTTTTTTTTCCAAAATAAAGAACATTCTTTTTTTTTTGTTTTTTTTAAACTGACGATCCAATAACTAAAAACACAGTTGTGCATAAGTTAAACAAGCGCGCAACGTACATTCAAATTAGAATTTGTTTAACAACTGATAAGAATGTGTGCGGTCGCATCAGATGTCCCTTTAACATTGTAATAATAAAAAATACTATGTTTTAACAGAAGTAATTTCTATCTGAACTGTGGTTGTTCAATACTGTTAACATTTTATGTCCAAAAGCAAAAGCAAAACATTTGAATTAATCTCACAAATCCTGACAATTTAACTATTACTAAATTCAGCTTCTTTTTATATAATATTGCCATATAATCCAAACACAACATGCTTTGAAACAAAATAAGGTAATCAGTAGATTAAGAGATTAAAAAAAAAAAAAAAAAGTATTAATTTTTTAAATCAAGAAAATGTGAATACAATAGGCCTACTTCTGATTTGACTTGTCCAACTCGAATGTAGAGGTATAAAGTGTGTGTCCTAAGCAATGCACTCATCTACCGTACTAGCACTAAAAGAAGCAGCACACTCACACACTGAGATGGATTTATTTCAGGGAGTAGTGAATTTAAAAAATGATTTCCTCAGGGATCTGTACTCAGACCAGCCTTTGGTCATTAGCATGCAGATGACACTGTATTGTATTCTAATGGCTCTTCACTTGACAAGGCTAATTAATAAAAACTTGTGGGAAGCTTCCAATATCATTCAGCAAATAAGTTTCAAATCCAACAGATCTTTGGCTCTGAAAAAACAAAATCAAATCTCTTTATGTCTAACTTTTTAAATTGAAAACACTGGAATGTTCCTGCATTGAACAAGGAAATAATTACACATATTTTGGAGTATGGTTTTAACAGAATTTTACAACACATCGATATGCTCTCAAAAAAACCTAAATTAGGTTATTTTTATAGACATAAATTCTGTTTTTCTGAACAAACATGAGTACATTGAATGACTGACTGGTGATTATTTAGTATCTACTGGCACGGTCTTAATAAAACTGGATCCTTTGTACCATTCTGTATTACGATTTATAACTAAGGCCCTGTGTAAATCACGATTTCACTGGCTGCATGGAAATTGTGAAATTAGCAAAAAAGAAATCGCAGTAATGAAACTGTACAGCTCTGTTGTGTGCCTGCGTGTACTATTCGCCATGCACATAATGCTGTGCAGTGATTGTCATGTGACTATATGCTATCTAGGCAGAAATTAAAATACTACATACTGTAAACAAGAAAATGGATGTGTCAAGGCTAAAAATGTGTACAGCAGATCACGTCAAGCAGTTTCCAGCAGGAGTTTTACACAGCGATGGAGGTAAGCTCGTTCCACTGGCACCCTCTATAGTTCCTGAGAGGAGCAGTATTCGTCATTGACAGCACCTAGACTTGATCGATGCAGATTGTCTCTTCTCTTTTTTGCGAGGTCCCAGGTGTCCTCCTCCATGGAGTTAGGGACGTCAGTACTGTTCATAGCACTGCTCACGGCAGAGACAGACGTTATTAATCATTACAGGCAGTTTTCTTTTTAATAATAAAATAATTTAAACCCTGCTGCAGGTATTTTAGCCTCGTCTAGCAGGTTTTATCTTTGTGAACGTACACTTATCTGTGAAGTATTAACATTTTCTTACCAAGGCTATAGTGGAAGTGTCTGCATATACATGTCACACTTTGAGTTTTCATCTAGAGAACTGCTTATCCAATCGTGATACAACTTGGTTCAGACATTTATTAGCAGATGAGAGCATCAAAGAACCTGACTGTTAATCCTTCTGTATGTTCTACATGCATGTGTCGCTCTCCTTGCATTTGTACATGTACAAACTGTTGATGTAGATCATTGTGGTTTTTCATGAACGTGCAGCTCTAATTTTTGATTAGAGCTGCACTTTGCAGGGGATGTATGTTGAGGATACACCATGAACGTTTTCATAGAGTAGTTATTCCACGAATGAGGATAGCCGAGTAACCCACAATCCCCTGGGTGTCCTATGAGTGAAATATTACAGGACTCTATGAAGGTTCATGGAGTATTCTATTTATATAACAATGATAAGTATGGAAAAGAAAGTATGTTTAAATCTGAATTAAGCAAGTGAATTCTTAAATTCCTTAGATCAAGCTCCGCATCTGCTTAGCAACGTGCTGTAATTTGGAGCAGTGAGATTCGCCTAGTCATACTAGTCATAAATGAATGCAGGATAGATTAAAAATGTTTTTCAAAGCTACATATATCAACGCTTGTTAGCGCTATCAACATTATCACAATGAATAACTTCCTGTGCTATTGGGCAGTCTGACTTCATAGTCAAGCTGCAGGCAGAGTATGTGACATACTGCATAAGAAGTAATGAGGTTCAGAGTTTATAAATCTACTGTGTCAATATGAAATTCACATAAAGAAATAACCAAAACATCTCACCACTGATAATGACAGTAGTGATAATGTAGTTAATGCTAATAAGAGTTTAGATCAAAGAGGTTTGAAAGTCTTAACATTTTTAACTCCACCCAGGCCAAGCTTGTGACTTCGCAGAAGGACTCTGATAACGTGGTTACAGTCAAAAATGGGAGAAGCTGTTTTACTTTGTTTGCTATTTTAACAAATCATTTGGGAAGGGAAATTGAGTGAATTGGGTCATCAAAATAAAAGTGAAAGATTGCCAACACATTCACCCGTTCTAGTTTTGTTCATTTTAATATTTCAGTAATTGTTAAACAGAAGAATTGCCAGATGTGTTCATGCCCTGTGCCATGAAGGTTGTTTGGCTTGAAAGAGGGCCGTAGTAGTTGATTGACCACTCTGCAGTGGAAGGGTCTTCCAGTTTGTTCTTGACTGCAAAGTTGTTTGTTGCTGGGGATTCCACAGCGAGCGTTGCATTGACTCATTGCATTCAAGTGGACACCTGCAAGGTTGTCCTTTGTCCTTGTGGAGTCGGTAGCTCACTAACATCCACTATAGAGCACCTGAATGTAAATAGCCTATTGGCTTGATTGTGGATGCCCGCTGACCTTCCATTCTCCTGAGCTGGGAACATAATTGAACATTCCACATTGGAGAGAAAACTGGGTGACTGGACACTCTAAAATAAAAGTTAAATATTAGGATCATTTTTATAGAGGTAAATAACAGGTGCTGTTTGATGCCAAGATAATCCGTTTTATTGTGATTTTATAAACTAGTCTCCTTTGCATTGGCTGACATGGCACGCTTGTTGTTTTAGCCCCAAAGCAGTAGATTGTTCCTGATGTCCCAGTGGTCAAATATTGTGCTGTTTTCTGTTCATTTCCTATACCAGATCCTATAACAGAATACCAAGTAAATACAATAGCGTGCAGATAGTGTGGCCACCTGGAAAGCCTTCATCTTTTTTTTTTCTTTTTGTAATATAATGTACAGACTATTTAATATTAAACTCTTGTTGGCAGAGATGTTATTTTTATAATTTAAGGGGTAGTAACCAACATTTTCTTTCCTCTCGGCTTAACCATTTTTTGTTTTTCGGTTTCACTTTGACACTTTGACTAACTGTAGATTCACTCCATGGATCTCAGTGACGGCTGCACAGGAAGGGAATCTGATGTGTTGAGCTAGATACATGTGCTTCACCCGTGTCAAAATGAAAATAACATCTGGAAAGTAAAACAATGTGCAGAAAAATGATAGGACCTTTGAGAGTGTTGGTATGCTTATTCAAGCTAAGATAATATGTATATAAAATTGGTTAGTACTTAATAGTATAGTACTGTATATAGTTTTGTAGCCTTGCACTTCTGTAAAATGCATTAACAGTATACATTTTTAGAAGTGGTTTGCAAATGCAAATAACTGTCTCTAGGTAAAGGCTGAAGCCAGGGCACTTATACTGAAAGTGTGGAAGTAAAGAATAAAATGAAAAACATGGATACAGGGCTCATCTGAAAGGGTCATTTAAAAAAAAAAAAAAAAAAAATGTCCTTGATCTTTCAGCCGGGTTTATCTTTGTGAAGGTACAGTGATATGTGAGGTTATTTAATGGAGTAATAACAAAGTCGTTAACTTTCATTTTCTTACAGCCTTATATCCCTCTGTATCATCACACTTTAATCTAGAGAACTGCTTTTCCAATTGTGACAAAACTTGGTAGGACATTCATTATCACACGAAAGTATCAGAATCTGGGGATAGAAGGAAGAACTGTCTGTTAATCCTTTCTTGCATATTTACATTGTGGTTTTTTGAAAGTAGGAAATAATTTAGTTATTTAAAATGTTCAAGTATTTTAGATCTTACTACTTCACCTTGCATGAATAACTTCATCTTGCATGAATATTTTTTTTATTTAAAGTGCTTCCTACTTTCTGTTTTAAACTTACTTTTACTTCCATTTATGCACTCTTATTCTACTCTGCAAAGTGACTAGAATCTGCCAAGTTGCCCTTCTCTGTATCATCCCAAGTTCAATAATGTTTTTTTGTAGTGAGGTGACCAACACTGGACACAGTATTCTAGGTTGGGGTTTAACTGGAGAATTATATAATCTTAGCATGACCTCCCTGGAGTATTTCACACTTTTTGCAGTATACTGTAATATTCTATTTGCCTTTTAATTGTCTTGTCTATAATGTTTTTGTATTGGATTAATCTAAATGGGGAAATAAACAACTTCCAGGGCAAACAAACAGCTCCTCTCCATGATAATTAACTAAAATACAAAGAGCTGTACTATTTAGGGTGACTTTGCCCAATTGATTAGGGAAATGCTTCTGATTTTCGTCACGATACATGACATCCACCAAATGGTTCTTGAATGATGACTGTGATTTTTATTTTTGCAATGAAAACATGCCATCCCTATGTAGTTCAAGTTTTAGCTTATCTTACAAAGTACAATATGAGCACATAATATAGCTACCCACCAGGTGTTGATACTGTAAACTGAAAACAATGACTTGCCAGGGTTGCTGAAAAGAATAGCCAGCAAGCAGCTTGTACTTGCAATGGCCAAGTCCGCTTCACTTTACTCTTGGTGTGCTTGTGTCAGTTTGCTGATTGGAATTGCAGTTGAACTCAGATTCTTGGCCTAGATGTTACTGATTTCTCTGAGCATCATAGTGTGGTAAATCTCTTGAATGCTTTATTTGGCATATATTTTACAGTAAATACTGTTTCCTGCTACTGTACCAAAAAAAACCAAACATAAGTACTCCAGCTTTTCTGTTCCGTACCACAATCGTTATTGCTGTGTTGCCTGTTAGACAATGTGGGCAATAATCCTTACAATATCAGTGCACTAGAGCGGACATTTTGAAAAGAGCTTGAAACTGCTTTTAAAGTTATAAGTGTAAAAAGTTGTCAGGATGTTAACAATGAAAAGAGAAATTACAGGTACAGTATTTAACCCTGGTACTTATTCTTTTAAGCCTTATTAATCCTTCTGGGGTGTGTGTGTGTCTAGAAGTGATTTATTGCTGCTGTACCCTTGAGCAAGGTACTTTACCTAGATTGCTCCAGTAAAAAACCCAATTGTATAAATGGGTAATTGTATGTAAAAATAATGTGATATCTTGTAACAATTGTAAGTCGCCCTGGATAAGGGTGTCTGCTAAGAATTAAATAATATTATTATTATTATTATTATTATTAATAATAATAATAATAATAATAATAATAATAATAGTCTCCACCAGGTTTTCCGCAAGCTGCTGCTTTGGGCGCACCATCACCTCCTCTCACTGCGAGCAGTACATCTGCCAGGAGTGACGAATTGGGCAGTGGACCTCTTTTCAAGGGGAGTCCCCAGTGCTTCAGAATGTAGGTTTCACCCAGATGTGGTGAGCCTCATTGGCAACGATTCAGGAGAGCACAGGTGGACCTTTTTGCCTTCCTAGAATCAACACATTGTCCCCTCCATAACAGGAGCCGGGGACCCGTTGGCAATAGATTCTGTATGCATTTCCACCACTCGCCATGCTACCGCTGTGCCTCGAGAAGATCAGGCAGGACCGGGCCAGGGTGCTATTAGTAGCCCCTTATTGTCCCAAAAGACTGTGGTTTTCAACCCTGATGCAGCTCCTCACCGGCCAGCAGTGGAGTTTGCCAAAATGCAGCGACCTGCTCAGTCAGACACGGAACATTGTGGCTTCCCAACCCATCGAGCCTGCAGCTCTAGGTCTGGCCCCTGAACGGCAACATTTTAGCCATCTGGGGTTATTTAATAGGGTCATTGACACATTGCAGAATGCCAGAGTGGCGTCCACGCGTTCCCAGTATGGGTAGAAGAGGGGCGTGTTTCAAACGTGGTGTCTGCCTAAGGGATTAGACCCTACAACCTGTCCCATAGCAGTTATACTGCAATTTTTACAGGACCTATCTGATGAAGGGAAATCCCCCTCTACATTAAAGGTCTATTTGGCAGCCATTTCAGCTTGTCCTATTAAGATTGATTCAATCTCTCCAGGAGCTAATTTCCAGGCAGTTTTTAAAGTGAGCTCGGCCGCTTCAGCTGGAAGCACTCACAAAGCCTCCCTTTGAGCCCTTGCATTTAGTGGAGCTGAAGTACTTCCCTATGAAAGCAGCTTTCTTGCTTGCAATCACATCCGCTATGCAGGTGGGTGAGGTGCAAGCTTTTTCAATTGCTAAAGCCTGCTTAATTTTTGCAGAAGCCAGGGCGAAAGTTACACTTTGCACCAATCCTGCTTTTTTTGCTGAAAACCATCTCAGCATTCCACAGGGCAGCAGTGTGGAGTAGTGGTTAGGGCTCTGGACTCTTGACCGGAGGGTCGTGGGTTCAGTCCCAGGTGGTGGACAGTGCTGTTGTACCCTTGAGCAAGGTACTTTCCTAGATTGCTCCAGTGAAAACCCAACTGTATAAATGGGTAATTGTATTTAAAAATAATGTGATATCTTGTAACAATTGTAAGTCGCCCTGGATAAGGGCGTCTGCTAAGAAATAAATAAAAAATAATAATAATAATAAAAATAATAATAATAATAATAATAATTTAACCAGATGGTGGAACTTGAGGCTTTTCATCTGCCTCCTTTCCAGTCTGATAGAGAGCGGCAGCTGCATATGCTTTGCCCGGTGCGGGCACTAGCGTATTATGTGGACAGAGTTGGAGGCAGTCTGAGCAGTTTTTTGTCTTCTGTCTGTCCCATGAGAAAGCTCTGTCTAAACAGGCTGTCAAGATGGATTACAGACATAGCTAAGACTGCATATGAACGAGCCAACTTGCCCCCTCCAGAAAAGCTCACTGCCCATTCTACCAAGGGCATGACAACTTTGTGGGCTTTGTTCCAGAGCGCATCTGTCAGGGACATTTGCGATGCAGCAGTATGGGCTACTCACCATGTTTTTACACAGTTCTAACGGCTGAATGTCGTGGATCCACAAGTGTGGAACAAGTGTTAAGGGTGGCCTCGAGCATGACCCTTGCAGCATAAATCAATTTTTTAGCTATAGCTACTTGTACTGGGGTTCCTCATGGTAACGCGCAAGGTGGCCGTTGACTTAGCCTTGTAGCATTCCAGTTGGTCTCCAGTATTGCCTTGCGACAGCTTTGGTATTCATACCCATGAGGTAATGGTTACATTTCATGCTTGATGGTGAACGTTAGTTTATTATCGTAACTCTGGTTCCCTGAAATAGAAATGTAACCATTAACCTTCAAGGTCGCTGCGCTCATTAGTGCAGCAGGTCCTGAAGGAAAAATGATGACTATGTCAGTGCCAGCAGTCTTTTTATGCCCTCGGGGGCGGGCAAGACTGCGTCACTGGCACTGTGTGCAGCTTTGATATTTCTGTTTAGGTTAGACTGTATTAAAGGATTAATACCCATGAGGTAATGGTTACATTTCTACTTCAGGGAACCAGGGTTATGATCAATCAGTATTTATTTTATATAGCGCCTTTCATAGTGGACCACCATCACAAAGCACTTTACAAGATAGTGAGGAACATGCATAATACTTTAAGTACAGTGAAATACAGGGCATAGTACATTTAAATACAAACAATAAAAACAATGCAAATACATTAAATACAGGCATAATACATTAAATACAAGGCTAGGATGTGAAACGTAAACATTGTGGATGCGTGTGTCATGCAGAATCATATGAATAAGATGGAGTGAAAAACCTGAAATAACAATTTAGACAACAGCTAATAACAGATATCAGGCTTAAAGAGCATTGAAAGCAAGAGAGAACAAGTGGGTCTTGAGAGATGATTTGAAGTGAGCGACTGTGGAAGCTACACGCACTAAAGCTGGGAGAGAGTTCCAGAGAGTCGGGGCCATGAAGCTAAAAGAGCGCTCTCCGAGTGTGGTTCACTTTTGCTTGGATATAACAAGCAAGCCAGAGTTCGAGGACCTCAGCTTGCGTGCAGGGACATAACGGGTCAGCAGGTTGGAGTGATACTTTGGACCTGTGCGATGAAGGGCTTTGTAGGCAAGCAGGAGAATTTTGAAGAGTAATCCTGAACTTTACAGGTAGTCAGTGCAGCCGGGCAAAACAGTGGGTAATGTGATTATGTTTTTTACATCTGGTAAAGATCCTAGCAACAGCATTTTGAACCAGCTGCAATCTGTTTATAGCGCGTGACGGAAGACCACCATAGAGAGAGTGTTGCAGTAGTCGAGTCGAGAGGAGATGAATGTATGACAGAGGGAATCCGGGAGGGAAAGGTAGGGACGGACCTTTTGAGACGTTTTGGAGGTGTAAGAGGGAGGATTTGACTACAGAGGAAATTTGTGCATCAAAGGAGAGGTTACTATCCAGAACAGAAGTACACCAAGGCTTTATACAGTGGGGGAAGGCAGCAGCAGACAGTTTCCGAGGTTCAAGGAAGCAATATTGAGATTCGTGAGTTGAGTTTTCGATCCTACTAGAAGTTGTTCAGATTTGTTCGTGTTGAGCTGAAGAAAATTGGCAGACATCCAGACCTCGATGTCTTGGATGCAAGCTGAGAGCCGGACCATGGCAGAGGGACATCCAGCGTCTAGTTTTCTGGAAAGGATTGAAACATGAGGCTATGTTGGTGGATGAGGTGACCCAAGGGAAACATGTAGATGTTGAAGAGTAGAAGCCTCAGAACAGACCCTTGAGGGACACCGCAAGTGACCAGGTTTGCGTCAGCACTGCTTCCATCATAGGAAACAGACAGCATGCATCCAGATAGGTAAGAGGACAGCCAGGAGAGACAGGTTCCAGAGATCCCAGCATACTTCTGAAGGCGGTCAAGAAGAATGCTATGATCTATGGTGTCAAAAGCAGTAGTTAGGTCCAGGAGGACAAGGATAGAGAGAGCAGCAGCATCAGCATTAAGCAGAAGATCATTTACAATCCGGAGCGGAGCAGTTTCAGAATTGATGCGGCCGGAAGCCAGACTGCAGAGATTCAAGCAGATTGTTATCTGTGAGATGTTTCGTCAGTTAGCTGGTTACAGCCCTTTCAGGAGTTTTGTAGAGAAAAGGAAGATTGGATATAGGACGAAAATTAGATAAGATTTGTCGGCCAGGGGTCCAAGGGGCACACGGCAGTAGTTGATTTCAGTAATATGCTGGAGATATCGGTAATGGAGAGAGCAGGACGGGCAAACGGAGGGAAGTCAAGGTGATCAAGTACTATACTGGGTTTGTTGCAGGAGAGCGTAGCATAGATGGTGTCAATTTTGTTCTGAAAGAGGAGAAATCATGACGGGTAAGAGGAGGATGACGGCAGATGGATTTATCAGCGGCTGGATGCAGGATTTGGTCCGTGGTTTTAAAAATATTGGATTTACCGTGTCCCATGGATATGATTTCTGAGAAGTATTTCATGCTGGCAGCAGCGAGCGCACGCCTGTAGCCACAGGTGATTGGTCCAGATCTCTCTGTGAACCGTTAGTCCGGACAACCGCCAATGATCTGAGTAAGGGCGGCGTTGTAGAGGGTCACCGCATCATCGACCGAAGACGGATGAATACCAGTCGGTGGGGAAGAAGAGACTCATTCCGAGAGTATTATAGGATTTAGCAGATTCTTGGGACGGTAGAAAATAACAATATCAGTAGTAGCAGAAGGTGAAGGAATATTAATATTGGCAGTGATTAAGAAATGGTCAGAGAGAGAGAGAGATCTGAGATGGAGAGATTGGAGATGTCGAGACCCCTGCTGATGAGCAGATCCAGGGTGTGTCCACGGGTGTGAGTGGGGACGTTGACAGATTGAGAGCGCCAAAGACAGTCACTAGAGAGAAAGAAGGCAAATCAGCATGGGTGTTGAAATCACCTAGGAGTAGAATATTGTCAGTTGAAGATTAGGGAGAGGAATTCCGTGAACTCTGCAGTGAAAGCAGAGTTGTTCTTTGGTGGATGATAGATAACAGCAAGGGTGTGGGACATGGGAGAGGGGAGTTTAATAGCAAGATGCTCAAACAAAGAAAAAGTTGGCAAAGAGAAAGCTGTGGCAGCAAGCAGAGAGTTAGCGATAACAGCAGTGCCCCCACCTCTGCCAGTGAGGCGTGGCTTGTCAAAGAGCGAGTAGCCATTTGGGGTGGTTAGATGTAGTGAGTGCTTGTCACTTACAGAGTGCCAGGTTTCTGCTAGACAGAGAAGATCAAGATTAGCATCAGTTATAAGTTCACAGTGAAGCAGAGATTTGTTAGTCAGAGAACGACAGTTGAGAAAGGAGAATTTACAATTTGTAGCAGGCAGTACAGGGGGAGATGGAGTTATTCTAGGAGAGGAGAAAGAGTGAGCACGCTTTGTCCAGGGGATCCAGACAAAGTGGTGTGAGAGTAGGAATGAGGCCTCTAGTAGGCATTTGGAGAGGTTTGGGAGGTCCTCACTCTACCTGTCCTCGCTCAGACTGCCCTTGGACATGTGGCCCTTTGGCTGGCACTTAGAACGGCTGGCGTTCTAAGACAGTGTTTGCCAATTTATACTATCCTGTAGGCCTAGAGCCGTATACTTAACACAACATTCTAATCAACCTCACAATTCAACACAGCCCAGCCCAGTTAACAAAACTTAATTACAATTATTAAATGCAGAGAGTTAACCCAGCAACAACGATTTAAACTATCAAATTAACTACAATCCACTTACCTTGGAATATGTTGATTTGCCCAGCAGCGAGGAGTTCAGACAACGAGCATAGACTAATAAAGTTGTATCACATTGTTTAGAAGTCCATTAAAACTGTGAATGTATCAAGAGATGGAAAGCTTTGCCCTGATGTGAGCATTATTTTTATTCCAGCACCATCTTCTGAAGTTGATTTGGGAAAGGTTTCTAATGAGTCTTGGTCAAAGCAGCCTGAATTTTATTGCAGATGAGAACCAAAGACAAACCTTAATTTCTCTTATAGAACAACTGGGTCACCGCATTAAGTATAGATTTTAAAGTTGAGATGTTTCTGATGAACCAGACCTGACATCCGCAAAGGAGAGTTATGCCACCGGGAGGTCGATGAGCAGGTGATAACTCTTTATACCTAGTCTCAGCTTTCTAAAAATAAGCAGGCACAGAGTAATTAAGTGCCTCATGGCAGGGGATTCTTGCTGGCCTCCTCGATAAAA
Source organism: Huso huso (assembly GCA_036884735.1). Taxonomy (NCBI): domain Eukaryota; kingdom Metazoa; phylum Chordata; class Actinopteri; order Acipenseriformes; family Acipenseridae; genus Huso; species Huso huso. The sequence continues at coordinate 33,343,747 of CM072668.1, forward strand.
CAAGAGGATGGGAAAGTTAATGAGGTTGGCTTGTCACAGAGTGCTATTGTGGAGTGTAACGGGGGAGATCTGTGCTGATTATGTGGCGCATGCGTGGTACTGCAGGAAGGGGGCAGCAGCAGCCTCGTAGATCTGCCTGTCAGTCATGGCAGTGACACGGAGAGGTGGGGAAGAGGGTGTGCTGGCTTTCCCCCTCTCTGAGTGGCTGAGAGGCGGGCCTTGCTGGATTGCTCGGCCCATAAGTACTGCGCTAGGTTATGCATTCGGGTGGCTGTAATTGGAAAACACACAGAGCCGCTGGCTGAGAAGGCCAGTGGTTGGAGCGAGCGACCAAAACAGGCAAGCAGGCTGAGGAAAACAGCCAGAAAAAAATAAACAATTTTATTAAAATCTCTGGTTACGTACCCAAGGGGACGTGTGTAGTGATAGGGGAACCTCGGCCACCCCAGTGTATAGTGCATAACCGCTGTGTCAGTGAATTACCCACCACCCTTCCACAGGGAGTTAAAGTAGCCCACCATTTTATAAGCTGCAGTTAGTTTGCTCTGACAGTGAAGAAATCTGTCACATGCAGACCAATATCATGAGAGGCTAAGGACCTCGTTATCTGAGGCAAGAGAGATTGTGTTGGGGTGGGCTTTTAGTGATTGTATTGGGAGTTTAATTGGTGCTGCAGGTGCCATGTGAGCTTCCCTGCCAATCAAACAGAATATTTTATTGGGTTATAGCATGGTGACCATCTGTGTACTGATGGTGTTATGAATATAAACACAGATGCTTGCAGTCCTATGATTTTTATTATTTGCCATACAAGTTACAAATCCAACTTGCCTAGATTTTGAAGACATCAGTAAGTTTATGATTGTAAAACACTTTAAACAATCTACACACGTAATGGTGATACTGTATATAAAACACAAGTATACAGAACTTGTGGAAAGTTTGATTGAATGTAACCTTAGAACAGTAATGCAAACCATGCTTTTATTTTTTTATTTATTTATTTATTTATTTATTTATTATCCAGGAAATCCTTATTCCCATGCAATCGAGCTTCAGAAACATGTAGCTTGTTAATGTTATTTCTTGTACAGCTTGAAAATGTGGTTTGTGGGGTTAGGGAATGCCATGGCTTTATTAGAGGCTGTGCAGATTGAGCAGCAAGCCTCCCAGAGACCGTCTGGAGTGAGGGATGATGGGATTGAGCGATAAACGTCAGAGTGGCATTGATGGATGGATCCATCCCAGGAATGGCTGACTGATTATTTATGGTGCAACCACTTAATAACCTGGGTGGAAAAGGAGAAGGCTGTTTCTCATCCTTGTATTAAGGAGATAAGCCACTTCTCTTGAAAGTGATACTCGTTCCATTAATCACAGTTGCCAGTTCACTGTATAGATTTCCCCGTGCTCAAGAGCTACCCAGAATATCAGAGCTCTGTTTGCAATTGATGTCTACCTGGTCCAATGAGCAGGTTTAAATAATTACAATTTTGTCCTGGGATTAATTGTGCAATGTGCATGTAATTGTGTGTCAGTTCTGAGAGTGGGGAAAGAAATTACTTTGCTCTGAGAGGCCTGGGGTTAAAAGCATGGCAGAGTTTGACTTTGGCAGCGATCCAACACAGTCCCGGGTTTCAGAACTACCCCAGAGCCGAGAATTTGTGCAATAAGGAATGGTTTGGTAAATTGTCCCTTCTCTGTAGCTGGTTGGAGAACATTCTACAGGTAACCAATACATTGCTGCACATAGACTGGATTGAGATGTATTACTGTATGAAAACTTCTCTGAGTGTGATGAGTTAAAACAATAAATAAATAAGAAGCCGTATAGCTCAAATTACTGGCAGCTTAATGAAACAATGGCTACCCAGGACTGAGTTCTGGGGCATTGCATGCGTCTTACCCAGGGGAGAAAAAAAGTTCTACAACTTTTTGCTGTATGAGCTTGTGGTGGAGAGTGCAGGCAATGGGAGCGCTTCAGTGTTTTTCTGTTTCTTTCTAGGGTGCAGATAAAGAAACGAAAGGACCTGATGGGATGAAAGCCTTCGAAGCAGCAGAGAGTGCAGATATCAAAGCTCTTCTAAAGTGAGCTGGAAAAGGATGGATTGATGGAAAGCTAAATGGATGAATGCATTTCCTGTGGCCTCGTTACTTCCTGCCTCTTGTTTTCTCACTCTGTTGTCTGTTATTGCCTCCTTTATTGAATCATGCATCCCTTAAGGACCAAACTGAGGGACAGCGAAACACACCCATGGTGGAAACCAAACATTTTCTAACATAACAAATTTTAAAAAATGTATCATGATAATAACATTAATAACCAACCAACAAATAACCGACCAAGACCTAAATTGTAATAATAATAAAAACTAGAGCACTTATACATAAGTAGTTGGTTAATAAAAAACTGTTGATGGGGCACTTTTGTTAAGATACATCATCAATAAAAAAAGCATCTGATACTGATTTTTAGGTTTTTTTTCTTCATTGTGGGCCACATTTAGACTGTCATTCCCTGATGGAACAGTTTCTGTCCACCAGGGTGTGGCACACCTGAAATCAATGTTTTAAAAAATGAAGAAATTAATAATGATTTGTTTGTTTTGCATATAAAGTGTATTTTATAGCCATGGAATTTTGGGAAAAAAAATATGGTGTGACATCTGTTTATTGGGCATAAAAAAATGAAGCCTTGTACCTTGAACCTGCATCTTTCAGTTCTTGCTTTGCCGTTCCAGTGTTCTGTCTTGTATGTATAGGGTCGCTCAGATCTTTCATCAGTGATCCTTTAAATTGGCTCAAATGTAATGTTTTTTTCCCTGGTCAGTATCTTTACTGCGTTCTAGATTCTGTTCACAGATCAGTTTGTGTCAGTCAGTTACCACCCTAAAGATTGATGCTCACTTATCTGGCTGGTTTCAGTCCAACTGAAATTGTCAACTTATGCCATTGCCTTAGTAAATTGTTGTATAAAGCCTTTTTTCCATAAACAAAGTGCTATTCTGGGTAAGGGTGGGATGTCAGCATATAACCACATCACAGATAAAGGCCATAGTACCTCCTAAATTGGATTCCAGCCCATCCCATGGGTATGTCTTGCTGCACAATCAGTAGAGAGAGTTCAGTGATTTGATTGTTCATCTTGTCTGCCATCTTTCCCAAGATCTTAGACAAATTGTCTTACCTAGTGGTCTAAGTGTGGTAGATTTACGAGTAATACCAAGTAGAAAAGTGACAGAAACTGGCACTCAACTAATCGCTTGTCAGATGATTGCGACGTAATTGTGAAGTGGGCAGTTTCAGATACAGATGTACAGTTGCAACCTTTAACATATTAATGGCATTTTAGAGCATTAATAAATCGTTTTTAAAGTCCAAGCAGTTTTTAAAGATAGTACACAAAAGGTAAAGCGTTAGAAACCAGTACAGTAAAACATACTACATAACGGCATATAATTCAAACTGATTTTTGGGTCCGGACAAGATTTTTCATTTCTAAGTATAAAACCATTCTAAAAAACTAAAACAAGACCTTGTTTATAGACTCATATCCCGCTGGTGCCATTCTGAATTGTGCAGTTGTTGAACAGCAAGAAATGTCTAAACATCCACACAATGAGCTTGAAAGAAAGAACACATGCGTTTTTATAAAAATAAAAAGCTGAATATTTACCAAAATCAACACAAAGAGAGTGAAGTGAAATATTCATAATCATGAGGCAAACCATTTCAGACCTTCTGAAAAGTAAAGATGCATATTTAAAAGCAAAACGGAGAAAACCTAAATGCCAGCAGAAAGTGCCTTAATCGTGCATGCAGGTACAATACAAACAAGTGAACGTCTTTCTATGGGAATCATTTAAACAAGCTTATCCGGCACAATGATCCTGTCTGAAGTGACACCAGATTGTACAGGTTTTACTGTACATTCACAAACAGCACAAGACTTAGCTGCCCTTTTTTATATATTTTTTTATATATATATTTTTTTTGGCAGTGGTGACTAGTCAGCCTATACGACTCCAGTTAGGGCATATAAAACAAAATGTAGGGGCTGTGGGAAGGAACCAGTCACTACACAGGGCATGAAATAAACAACACCACAGCATTTCAAAGATGTATAATGTTAGTGATGCAGCCAGGTATTGTATACGGCAGTCCTCTTCCTGCTCTGCTATCTTCAGTACACACAGATAACCACTGGCCATGTGCTAAGCATGAAAACTTGACCCCGATGACTGTCCACCTGAACCAACCAAAAGATTTAAACTAGCTGTCCATTGAGGATGAATTTCAACCTTCTGCCATAGTATTTCACAAATGCGTTTGTTTTTGAATGCCCAAACAGTTGCTGGTGTATGAAATCCGTATGTGACAGGGATGGACGAGTGGTGACGTTAGGCCAGAGTCAGGAAGGAAAAACACAAAGGCAGTACTGCAGTCAAAAAGAGGACGCTGCGCGCCGTTTATTTCAATACAAAAATAAATAAAAAGTTCAAACAGAAAAAGACTATGCTCGCAGAGCAAAAAAAATAATATATAAATGATCCAGGTCAGGCTGGGCAAATCGCCTTCACTGTTCCTAGATTATTATTTTTTAAAGTTTTGTTTTCTCGCTCCGCTCCTTGCTCTCGTACGCTCCTCTGTACAACCCACCACGAGCTGGGAAAACTGCAGGCTTATATACAGGTGACCATCTCCCGATTAGCAACAATTTAAACAATTAATTAACTCGGGAGATGGTCACCTTCTGCACGAGGTTTTTAATTACTGTGGATGGGCTTCCCATCCACGCTATTAAAACAATACAAAACATTTGCCTACGCCGTCAAAACAATAACAAAACACACGGTGCTTCGCTGTCATATTTATAAAATAAACCATAACAATAATCATAACAATAATAATACCACAAAACCCTGAAGGATGGCACCTCGCTCGTCCAATATAATAAATACATAAATCATAAAACAAACAAATACAAAATAACACGGGCGGAGGAGGAAACCCCATTCTAAAAATAAACAAATACATTTAAACAGCAGGGCTTTCTACCGCCCTGCTACACCGTATTACACTTGCAGATCCCTATTGTTACTACGGTTATGCTTTCTGAGTAACTGCCTCTAAGTATTTGTCGGCAGTTGTGATATAAATCAAAACACACCTATTTATTAATGGGTTGATTTCAAAACAAGAAAAGCTGCCCTTCCCGCACCTTTACAATGAACTTCTGGCAATTAACTTCTGCATTGATTGTGTTAAAAGCCAATTGGAAGGGAATTGACATTTTACTGTAAACGGACAATGAAAATATGTTGCAAAACTAGCAAATGCAACTGATTCATCACGTAAACGTGACCCTTAAACTCGAGTTACTGGGATATGTATTTCTTTGTCGAGTTTAATCCGAGTTAACCCCTAGCCTAGGACTTAAATCCCACAATTCACTACAGAGATGATGCATTTCTAAGAAAACTAAGAAAAGTCAAAACCAAAATGATTTTATACCAAAAGGCTGAAAGAAAGGTAAGACAAATAATTGTATACCCTCCAACTGTAGAGATTTAACCGGTACAATACCTAATTTCTAACTTTGGTACCAAATCCCCACAAATTGATTCTGTGTACCGAATTTTGAGCTTCATCTGAAGCCTTTTTTTTTTTTTTTTCCTGCACGGCCGCGCCAGACCATCAGAGGAATATATTTTGTTATTATAGAATTTGGTTAATTTCCAAGCAGGAGCAGTAGCACTCAAAACCATGTTCATGACTTGTTCCATTACTCCTCAGAAGAATATGCAAGGTAAGAATTCTTAACATTATCACACATGGGGCTGGGTGCTGGAGATATTTTTCAGGGTGTTTTTGTGAGGCTCAAACTCTTGTTGGCGCCAGGCATTGAAATTTCTACAACTTATACAACTTATACATCAAAACACAAATTCGCAAATCACAGTTGATGGATTGTCTATCTGGAGGCGGAACAAAGAGCGAGTGCTCTGGCAATAGGTTAGTGTTCCGGTCATGTGATTGCTCTGCTGGGAGGAGCTGTGATATTAAAGGCATTATTTCGTCAGACTGAACAGAACTGGACACCCTGATTTGGCAAAACCATTCCACCTTCCTGCCGTGGAGCGTGCTCTGCTTGATGAAACCATCCCACCTTCCTGTCGTGGAACGTTTTCTGCTTGTTTGGTCAAACAGCCCGGTTTGCTCAAGGCACAGTTCCACACGGTGAAACTTTTGTACTTGATAACTTTAATTTAAAAATCAAATTGATGCCTATGATCAATACATTTTGTGCTCAAGGTGAAGCTATTAATATGTTTCAATATTAACTAAATCGAGTTATTAACCCAATTGATTAATCTTGTTACATAATTGATGTATTAAAATGTTTGGATATACTGTTACTTGATTGATTACTGTCTTATTCACAGTCATCTTAAAATAACGTTACAATATGTTTTTGTAAGTTTTTTTTTACTTAGTAGTCGCCAATTATTTTTTATTATTTTTCTCCCAATTTAGAATATTCAATTATTATTTAAGCTCGGCTCACCGCTACCACCCCTGCGCTGACTCGGGAGCGGTGAAGACTTCACGTTCTTGCCCCAGGGCCCAGTAAATGCTAGCGCCGGCACTGTGTACATGCTGCTTACTGTGTGTTTTCTGTAAAACATTGATATCCTGTCAGTTAAGAAAATGCTTAATCATGCAAAGCTTGTTTTAACATAGTTTTTATTACATCAAAGGAAAGTTATACAAAAAAAATATAGATGATCTTTTAACTTTGTGACATCTGGTTGCAGATTGCATGGTACAGATAGAAACATAAGTAATGGTATAATTCAACAAAACCTGTGTAGTAGAAGGAACAAAATTAATGAAAACATCAACACAAAGACTAAGCCCTGATATGAAGACACACCTAATACACACATAGTCTATGGGTTTAGGCCACTAAAAAATGAATATGTAAAATCAGCCACCAGAAGGAACAAATATTACGTAAGAAAGGTCCAACCTGCTTATGACAACTGCTCAAAGGATGATTTGCTAGTGGTGTATACAGTTTTAGTGTAGAATATGTTGAAACTGATAAAGAAATACCAATACTTGAAGTTAAAATGCAATTTCATATAACTCAAATGGGTGACGTAGATCACTAGCCTAATACAGGGGTGGCTAAGGTTGGCTTTTCCACCCCTGGTCTTTGTTCCAGACCTGTTCTAAATTGTTTAATTGAACCACTATAAACTCCATCCAAACCCTGAAGTTCTTCCTTATAGCATGTTGCCTGTTAAACCTGGCTTGGAATGGGCCTCCAGGTCATTTCAATGACCATTTTCAAGTGTCCATTTTTCTTCCTGTTTATAAATTATTAAATATAAAATGCCATTGATGTGCATTATGCACCCATGTGATGCTTTGTTTTTCTTGCAAAAACTCATTTTTCCAGTTGCATTTCAGAGACTATCAAAAACAGTTTGGGCTGCCTATTTCTCTAAAACATGTACACAAATGGAACAAGTTTTTGACCTGTGATATTGGATTGAATATGTCTGCACAGAAACAGAAATACAATAGAAATGTATCTGTTTGAAATGTCACGACAGTATACTGAAAATATTATACAGGAAACACTTATAGAAATAATATTTTATTACCGTTTTAAAAGGATTTATTAAACGCTGATACATTTCTGGGACAATTAAAACCTAAAATAAGTGTAAGGAGTTATAAAATACAGTAAAAGCTGTATTTAAACTCTCCTGAATTGGTGGTGGAAAAGATTCATTGTGTATGTTCCTTTACACGATATATAGTATTCTAATATGATGATACACAAGTACTACACAGCTACTTAAGAGGCCAACAAATGGTTCTTGAATGACAAATGTGTTTGTCATATGTTTTCTAGTTAGTTTGAATATTCACTATGATCTCTCTGTCCCATTTAAGTTTTGTCCTATTACGAAATAGTCCATCAATAATGATCACTTGATCTAAAGTAGCTCAGAAGCATCACATGCATCATGATACATATCATATTGTGATGTGCATATTGTGATACATAATCATGACTTTTTTTACACACAAACTTCGTCCTACCGGGAAGCCAAATTATCATTTAGAGATATCTCAAATTAATTTCCAGATATCTCTCATTATTTTAAGATATCTTCAAATATTTTAAGATATTTAAATCATTTTAAGATATCTCAAAATGTTTTTAAGATATCTTTAAATCATTTTCAGATATCTCTAAATAACTTCTTTTTGAGATATCTAAATCATTTAGAGATACACTGTATCACTAAATAACTTCCTGTTCATTTCAAGATATCTCTAAATGACAGTTTGGCATACCACGCTAGCAAAACATTATTTAAAGATATCTGTAAATCAATTTGAGATATCTTTATTTCATTTTTTAGATAACTCAAAATTAAATTAAGATATCTTCAAAAGGGTTTATTTACAGATATGCCATATTCATTTAAAGATATCTGCATATGAGTTACAGATATCTTTAAATATTTCAAGATATCTTAAAATGCAATTTGAGATATCTCTAAATGATCATTTGGCTTGCCATAGATCTCATGTCCTCTGGGAAGCTTTCGTTATTGTTAGAAACTGGTTTCAATATATAAATACATCTGGTGACATACAAAATCATCTATTGTGCATTTGATCCTAAAAAAGGTGTCAGGCTTTCTGTAGGAACACAACAGGTTAATAGGATTCAGCATGTCTAGAGCCTAGTCTATTCACACCCCACAACCAGAGAGATGAGGAGTGTAGCTTTTTGTGTTTGTCTTTTGGGTTTTAAACCTATTTATAATTGTAATCATTCTGCAAAATTCTAATAAAAGATGAAACTCAGTACACTGATAAGCGAAGCCCACTGGCTCGACCAAGTTCGACTCCCTAGAAGTGCCAGGTGTTGAGACAATATAATTATTGTGAGCAATGAGGGAGATTGTAAGTTTGAAAAAAATATATAAGGGCAACCAAGAGGCTGTCTTTGTCTTTAGTGTGAGTTTTGTTCAGTTAGTCAGAAAAAGGAGCTTGTTTATAACAACCAACAGCTCTGAATGACATCTAGCAAAGGGAAGAGCAGGAATTAACAACTGAACCGCAACACTGCTAATACCATCCAGTAAATACCCACAAAGATAATATGTCAGTGTGGCAGGGCAGGGATGGGGTTAAAATGGATAGCTGGATCTGTTGAAACCCTGATGCCTCCCGGCTCCAGTGGGACGACGGATTGAAAGACCTCCTTGGCTGACTGGAGGAACAAGGTTGGTGCCTTGCTTGCGGGGATTCCAGGCACACGGTGGTATGCTGCCCCCTCCAAGAGGAAGAGGGGGAGCTGCCTGCCCAAATGCCAGAGAAGACAGAATTGCCTGCCCCAAAATGGAAGAAGAGGAGGAGCGGTCGTTCCCAGACGCAAGCAAAGAAGCTGGTGCCATCCCCAGTGCCAGAGAGGGAGGAGCTGCCTGCCCGTGTGCAAGAGAGGGAGGAACCACTATCGTCTCCAGAGCCAAAAGGGGAGGATCCTCTGCTGTCTTCAGAACCGGAAGGGGAGGAGCCTCTACCATCTCCAGAGCCAAAGAGGGAGAAGCTCCGCTGTCTCCAGTATGAGAAGGGCAACCAACCGGGCCAACCTCAGCAGCAGCTACACCTGCAAAAGCCACCTGCACGACTTCCGGAGGGTCCAGTGCCTGCACTTCCGGCGCGTCCCGAGCCTGCCCGTCCGGAGGGCCCAGAGCCTGCATGTCTGGAGTGCCTTGTCCTGTGACCTGCGCTGTCGCTGCCGGAGAGCCCTGCGTCCTGGCCTGCGTTGTCACTGCTGGTGTGCCCTGTGCCATGGCTTCCGTGGCTTAAAAAAAAAAAATTAATTTGAACATGGTGACGCTCTTGAATTATGTTATTAGGTTCTGCAGAGTGCTTTCCATTCAAAGGGAATTGTCGGCTTTTAACTGGCCAATTATCATCGTGTATGTTTTGCCTCATCTCAATTTAAAACTTTTAAATCTCAACATCAACAGATCGAAGAATTGTAACAAGATGGATTTTTTTAAACCCTACCTGAAGATGTTACACACTATTATTATGCTTATGTGTTTATAATGTGGATCTGCATCGTCCACACGAAACCCGCCTGTCTACAGATTAAAAGGTGACAATGTGTTTTTAATTGAAAGCACTTTGGAGATTATACACACAGCACAACCTAATTGTGTGATTTAAAAGTTTAACCAGCTTTCAATTGAAATGTGTCGCTTCAGTGAGACTTTAAAGGAAAATTATTTGGACCTGCTGTATCCGTCCCATCCCTAGTGTGTGTGTATATATATATATATATATATATATATATATATATATATATATATATATATATATATATATATATATATATATATATTGAGAGGAATGGTAGTTCCTCGTACAAGTTAGAAAAACTTGTTTGAAACTACTGAGAGTATCTATACAGCTCAAAGAGTTTAGCTGTTTTTACCATGTTGCAGCAACAAAACTAAATCACTTAGAATTACCATCTGTACCAGTATCAAAAGTCTGAAACTTTCTTACCTCAAATGTGAAAAAAACGTACATACCTCTTATACACAATGAGATATAAGTCGTCAAACTAAGGTCAAATTGTTATTCTCCTTCTTCCTCTTCCGTCTACTTTTTAAGGGTGTGTAGCGACTATTCAAACAGAAAAAGTAAATAAATGGACATCTACCAATCATGTGATTCCACATGTTGGTCAACATCAAAATAAACCAGGGAATGCAAGCAGTTTGATATCCACACCATTTATATTAAACAAATTATTTATGTTTTAAAACAGCACATATCCCAGGAAAAAAAAAATTACCGTGGTTTGAACTTGTCATATCAAGTTCTTGAAACGCACACGACCTTAGCCCGCTGCGCCACTGCGCAGTTGTTGAAATGCATTTGTTTTTTAAGCTTACATCCAAGCCTCACCAGCTTCGATTTCCTGTCAAAATTTCTAGTTTCTTGTTTGTTTGGTAGATACCATAGAATGGAATTGCACACAAGAGTGGCATGTAGCTTCCTTGTCTAAATCCACAGCAATTTACATTTATATACCTATATATAAAGTACAAGTTTCATGTAAAAAATAAATAAATAAAATAAAAGATATGCCTAAAATTAATAGCGCATCAAAGTCATCGAGGTTGAAACATTTAGCTAAGAGTCAACAGTAGCTACCAACACACACACACACACACACAAACAAACACAAACAAACGCGCGCGCTCACACACACAAACAAACGCGCGCGCGCGCACACGCACATAAACTCACACACTCACACAAGTCCTTTCGTGGATATAATATAATGTGAACGTGAGCTGATTCAAATAAAAACACTTTCAATCTATGATTCGTTTGGTTTGTGTCTTTTATATGCAACCGCTTTGCACTAGAAATCCCCGTCATGGTCCCTGGACCATATTGTCAATTTGTATGTTTTAAACACAGCAAACAACAGCTATTTTCGCAGCGGTAACTAGCTCATCTCCCCAAAACACATTTTAGGCTTACAACCCTTCGAATAATAACTGCATGAAATGTCCCGTGAACTATTTTGCATAAACCTGCCCAACCTAATTATACGCGATGTCAATTCGCTACTGAGAAAAATTTAGCGTGGCTAGCTGGTCAAAAATGGATCAACAACATTACATGAGTGGCTCTACAAAAAGGAAATTGGAGAAGGAGGCCAAAGCAACTTCGCTTTTACAAAACATCACGTCAATAAATAGGAACCTACTGTGTCACTTGATGGAAGCCAAACATTTAGAGTAGAGCCTTTCAATGTGATAATCGACAGGTTACTGTCTTGTCTCAATCACCGACTGGGTGCCTATAGGGAACTGAACGATCGCTTTGGGGTTCTCTTTGAAAACGGCGTGTCTGACCTCAGTGACACACGCAAACGGCCAGCAGAGCTTGCTGCTGTTTACTCAAATGACCTTGACCTCAACTTCGTTGATGAACTTATCCAGTTCAAATTCTTCATTCAAGAAGAGCCAAACAAATATCCTACTCAACTGCTTCTAATTCTGCGGCAAAACGGACTCCATTCAACATTTCCCAATGTGTTCATTGCAAGACTTTTTCTGACCTTGGCCGTTAACTGTGAGGGGGAAAGCACATTTTCATTGATGACAAGAGTGAAAAATGAGCTGAGATCAACAATATGCCAAAGGTGGCTTAATGCGTTATTGCTGATGGCGATCGAGTCGGAACTGTTAAAAGTAATGGACTTTGAGGAATTCATAACAGAGTTTGCCAAGAGGAAATCGAGGAGGAAGGTGTTGGCCTAAAAGGTAAGGCAGTGGTACTTTTTCCTCATTTGTTGTTGATGCGCAACTATAAAAACAATATCTGAAACAATTTGAATGCAATGCACAATGGACGACTATTGTGGTGTGATTCATGTCTTAGAGTTTGGGTTGTGCAGGTTATATGCGTGAACTTGAGCGAACCCTATGAACATGCCTTGTAGCCATAATTTCTGTTATGAAATTAAAATTTAGCATTGAACACGTGCTGTAGAGTGGCATCGTGTTGTTTTATAGCTAACAGTGCACCGTCATCACTTTTGTGTGATATCGCTGCTTGTTGCAGACACTGAGTTGGTGTGTAGACAGACAGTATGTTGTGTTTTCATGTGGCTACATACTCTGTGTGAGTGTTTGTGATTGTTGCATTGACGGCAAATAGTGTTGCGTTTCGTGCTGAGGTGTGTGTGTGTGTTATTGCTTAGCACATGTAGGGCCCTATGAAATATATGTTATTATTTTGCATTTCCGTTTTAATCATTTCGGATTTCCCCATACAATTAAACACACACTAAAAACCTGATAGATAATCAAAACAATATTTGTTGACGGAAAAATGTACAATTTTCAGTCGTTTTCCACATGTTTTACTGCAAACGGTGCCAATAAGCACAGTTGGGACATTACCAGATGTTATTCATTTAAAGTACAATTACAGGCATTATGCTGCTTCTGTAATTAGAAGAAGACCCAAAACAGCTTTTCTTTCCGTTTACGGTGTGCACAATTCTACACACTGACACATGTGCTTTTAGGCATTAATATACTGTATACGTATTTCATTGTTTTCCAATCCATATATTGTATTAAAACAAGATGATGAAAATACTGTTAATATAGCAATGCAACTGCCTTATCGATGTGTGGAGTAGTGGTTAGGGCTCTGCGCTTTTGACCGGAGGGTCGTGGGTTCAATCCCAGCTGGGGGATACTGCTGTTGTACCCTTCAGCAAGGTTCTTTACCTAGATTGCTCCAGTAAAAACCCAGCTGTATAAATGGGGAATTGTATGTTTAAAAAAAAAAAAAAGTGATATATATATAATGTGATATCTTGTAACAATTGTAAGTCGCCCTGGATAAGGGCATCTACTAAGAAATAAATAATAAAAATCGATGTAAACCGTTTAAACAGGAAAGCATGCATAAAAGTTGCAGTTATTTTATCACTGCATTGATCATTAATACATTTTAAAAACACAAAACATCAAAGTCACAGCATGCATTATATTTGGCCTGGGACATTTCAATTTCAGTGACATTAAATTTGACTGTATTATGGCTACATCTGTCTTCTTTTCATACATTTGCACTGTAAAACCACAGATGTGTGAAATGTTTGTAGGTAAATGGCATGTGTGTATAAAAAAAAAAATACAAATAGAAGTGCTCTATTCCTAAACAGCAGTGTTTATACGTCATTAGGTGTAACTCTGGTGTTTAGTCATTTGGAACTCTAAATAATTGTTAAACGTTATGTGTTTAATCTGTGCCATTTTTGTTTAGATTTTAAACACCAGCCCTGTTATAAACGTGTATGAATGTTTAAAAAGTGTTACAAATCATAAATACGTACATGTGTTTATATTAAAAAAAAAACACCACACAGTGTTTTATCCTAAACACATTTCAAATCATAAACCCAGTGATGTGTTTTAAAAGTGTGACAAGTATTTTTCAGTGTAGCTTTTATACTTTTTGTTCTATTATTTCACAAACACAACATTTTAAACAAATGTATGAAGGTCAGACACCTGGTTTTGCTCATTACACACTCTTATCTTAGCCACTGTACTATATGTGTTTAAACAATTTTTCTGTTTTCTTGAATTATCTGTAGTAGTTTTTTTCTTTATATCAGTTTCCCCTAGAAAATGTCTCCAAAACCATTACTTTGGTTTAAATCGACACATTACTTTGTATCTAGACTCAGGGCCAGCAGTGTGAAGTAGTGGTTAGGGCTCTGGACTCTTGACCAGAGGGTTGTGGGTTCAATCCCAGGTGAGGGACACTGCTGTTGTACCCTTGAGCAAGGTATTTTACCTAGATTCAGTATAAACAACTGGATAAATAGGTAATTGTATGTAAACATAATGTGCTATAATTGTGACAATTGTAAGTCAGCCTGAAACACTGGAACCATCATGCCTTTCACCATGAAACGACAAAGAAAACAACAACGTAAATACTACATGAAATGGATAGGACAGGATAAGGATCAACAAATAGGCAGCCCACTCACAACAACTACAATAACACATCAGAAACCAGAGACACAACCACAATTTCAGCAAACTCCAGACCGATCACAGCACGTTGAGAGTTACTATCGTGCAACTGTCCATGTAGCATCTCCTGGCCAACCACAGCCCGTTGAGAGTTATTATCGTGCAACCGTTAATGTAAAATATTCCGAACGAAATCCACCCATTGAGGAATATCGTCGTGCAACTGTTTTATGTAACTTGCTTCCTATATTGGTACATACGTGTTAATTATTATGAACTACATGATTACTGTGTTTATGTTGTTATTATATAAACTGTTTTCCTTGTATGTCACTTTGCATAAAGGCCTCTGCCAAATTCATGTTAATAAATTAACATTTGTTGTATGGGAAAGTATTTGAAGTCATTAGCATTTGTCACATATTTGCATTTGTATTTAGTTTGGTACTAAATGTATCACATTTACATTGTTATTAAGCACATTCAGAATTTCAAACACATGCAGTCATTTGCATTTAAATCTAAATGCATTTGACCCTATGTTTGTTTATATGACATTATGCTTATGGATACAATAATATTAATGATTACAATTTCTTTCATACAGGGGGCTTCTAGCCAGCCTGAAACACTGGAACCATCATGCCTTTCACCATGAAACGACAAAGAAAACAACAACATAAATACTACATGAAATGGATAGGACAGGATAAGGATCAACAAATAGGCAGCCCACTCACAACTACAATAACACATCAGAAACCAGAGACACAGACACAACCACAATTTCAGCAAACTCCAGACCGATCACGGCACGTTGAGAGTTACTATCGTGCAACTGTCCATGTAGCATCTCCTGGCCAACCACAGCCCGTTGAGAGTTATTATCGTGCAACTGTTAATGTAAAATATTACGAACGAAATCCACCCATTGAGGAATACCATCGTGCAACTGTCCAAGTGACATCTCCAGACCAAACACAGCACATTGAACAATACAACTGTCCGTGCAACTGTCCAAGTGACATCTCCATACCGAACACAGCACATTGAACAATACCGTCATGCAACTACCCAAGTGACATCTCCAGACCGAACACAGCACATTGAACAATACCGCTGTGCAACTGTCAAGTGACATCTCCAGACTGTCAAACACTGCACATTGAACAATACCGTCGTGCAACTGTCCAAGTGACATCTCAGACCGAACACAGCACATTGATAAATACTGTCGTGACAACTGCCACATTGAGGAAAGTGACATCTTGTGGCAGTCTCTCCAGTGGACCGAACACAGCACATTGAGGGAATACTCAGCGTGTTATTAATAAACAAAATATTAAACAAACCAACAAAACACAAACGCACGAACGAATGAACAAACAAAAGTGACTGGATAATTATCTTATTATCCCCGGCCAGAGTCTGCACGTGTTTGGTAAGGATGTGACTGTCAGCTATTTAAATAATGCCATGCATCAATTCCAGATAATGTTTTTCAAATACAGCACATTGAACAACACACCCGAGTGCAGAGTGCTGCTGGTTTAACTCCAGACATATCCGCCAGACCGAACACAGCATTGAACAATACCTGTCGTGCAACTGTCCAAGTGACATCTTAGACCGAACACAGCACATTGACCTCCCCCTTAGTCCCCAATGACAGTCCCGGCGGGACCAGGGGCACCGTGGATGTCCTCCTCCCACCCAAACAGCCGTAAAACTGTCCAAGTGACATCTCTAGACCGAACACAGCACATTGAGGAATACCGCCATGGGACTCCGACCACAATCTCCGCCGCGAAGTGCAACTGTCAAGTGACATTCTCCAGAGCAGCCCGAACACAGCACATTGAGGAATACCGCAACCATGCCAACTGTCACAGGTGACATCTCCAGCAACAGGCAGCCCCAGGCGATGCGGAGCAACAGGCAGACCGAACACAGCACATTGAGGAATACCTGGTGGGCGCTGGGAGGCAAGCAGGCCATGCAACTGCCCAAGTGACATCTCAGACAGGAAGCAGCATATTGAGGAATACACTGTGCAACTGTCAAGTGACATCTCCAGACTGAGGCACATTGAGGGAATACGGTTGAGGCAAAACCAGCAGGCATTCACCTCTGCTGGTGGACTGTCAAGTGAGACGGACATCCTGCCAGAGCTGTCCTCCCCTGGGAGCTGAGGCGAAACACAGCACATTGAACAATACCTTCGTGCAACTGCCCAAGTGACATCTCCAGACCGGAACACAGCACATTGAGGAATACCGTCATGCAACTGCCCAAGTGACATCTCCAGACCCTGCTGAACACAGCACATTGAGGAATACCGTCATGCAACTGCCCAAGTGACATCTCAGATGCCCCCAGCCAGGGCAAAGCACATTGAGGAATACTGCGTCGTGCAACTGTCCAAGTGACATCTCAGACCGAACACAGCACATTGAACAATACCGTCGTGCAACTGCCCAAGTGACATCTCCAGACTTTAACAAACAACACTATTGAGACACAAAAAAAAATACCGTCATGCAACTGCCCAAGTGACATCTCCAGACCGTAAACACAGCACAAAACAATTGAGGAATACCGTCATGCAACTGCCCAAGTGACATCTCAGACGAAAGCACATTGAGGAATACCGTCGCATCCTGCAACTGTCCAAGTGACATCTCAGACCCGACTGAACACAGCACATTGAACAATACCGTCGTGCAACTGTCAAGTGACATCTCCAGACCGAACACAGCACATTGAGGAAATACCGCCCAAGTGACATGCAACTGCCCAAGTGACATCTCAGACCGAACACAGCACATTGAGGAATACCGTCATGCAACTGCCAAGTGACATCTCCAGACCGAACACAGCACATTGAGGAATACTGTGCAACTGTCCAAGTGACATCTCCAGACCGAACACAGCACACATTGAGGAATCAGACCAAACCGCACATTCGTGCAACTGTCCAAGTGACATCTCCAGACTGAACAGCACATTGAACAATACCGTGCAACTGCCTAAGTGCAACTGCCCATTGAACAAAGTGACATCTCCAGACATCTCAGACCGAACACAGCACATTGAGGAATACCATCATGCAACTGCCCAAGTGACATCTCAGACCGAACACAGCACATTGAACCAGGCAACTGTCAAGTGACATCTCAGACCGAAACACAGCAAGTGACATTGAGCACATTGAACAATACTGTCCACAGCAACTGTCCAAGTGACATCTCCAGACCGAACACAGCACATTGAGGAATACCTGTCATGCAACTGTCCAAGTGACATCTCCAGACCGAACACAGCACATTGAGGAAACCGTCGTAACTGTCCAAGTGACATCTCCAGACCGAACACAGCACAACTGTCAAGTGACATCTGACATCTCCAGACCGAACACAGCACATTGAACGTGCAACTGTCCAAGTGACATCTCGTGCAACTGTGACATCAAGTGACAGTCACGCAACTCTCCAGATCTCC
The DNA here is from genome assembly GCA_036884735.1 of Huso huso. Taxonomy (NCBI): domain Eukaryota; kingdom Metazoa; phylum Chordata; class Actinopteri; order Acipenseriformes; family Acipenseridae; genus Huso; species Huso huso. The sequence goes on from CM072668.1 coordinate 33,361,881, forward strand.
AACCGAACAGCACATTGAACAATCCAAGTGACATCTCCAGACCGAACACAGCACATTGATATACCGTCGTGCAACTTGTGCAACTGTCCAAGTGACATCTCCAGACCGAACACAGCACATTGAGGAATACATGCAACTGTCAAGTGACATCTCCAGACCGAACACAGGCACATTGAACAATACCAAACACAGCACATTGTCATGCAACTGCCCAAGTGACATCTCCAGACCGAACACAGCACATTGAACAATACCGTCCGTGCAACTGCCCAAGTGACATCTCCAGACCGAACACAGCACATTGAACAATACCGTGACATCTGCAACTGTCAAGTGACATCTCCAGACCGAACACAGCACATTGAGGAATACCGTCGTGCAACTGCCCAAGTGACATCTCCAGACCGAACACAGGAATACCGTCATGCAACATTCTCCAACCGAACCAGCATTGTCGTGCGTGCAACTGTCCAAGTGACATCTCAGACCGAACACAGCACATTGAACAATACCGAACACAGCACATTGAGGAATACCGTCGTGCAACTGTCAAGTGACATCTCCAGACCGAACACAGCACATTGAACAATACCGTCGTGCAACTGTCCAAGTGACATCTCCAGACCCGAACAGAGAACACATTGAACAATACCGCACATTGAACAATACCGGTGCAACTGTCCAAGTGACATCTCCAGACCGAACACCATTGAACAATACCACAACTGTCCAAGTGACATTCAGACCGAACAACAATTGAACAAACAATGCAACTGCCCAAGTGACATCTCCAGACCCGAACACAGCACATTGCAACTGCCCAAGTGACATCTCCAGACCGAACACAGCACATTGAGGAATACCGTCATGCAACTGTCCAAGTGACATCTCCAGACCGAACACAGCACATTGAACAATACCGTCGTGCAACTGTCCAAGTGACATCTCCAGACCGAACACAGCACATTGATAAATACCGTCGTGCAACTGCCCAAGTGACATCTCCAGACCGAACACAGCACATTGAACAATACCATCTCCAGACGAACACAGCACACTGTCCAAGTGACATCTCCAGACCGAACACAGCACATTGAGGAATACCGTCATGCAACTGCCCAAGTGACATCTCCAGACCGAACACAGCACATTGAGGAATACCGTCGTGCAACTGTCCAAGTGACATCTCCAGACCGAACACAGCACATTGAACTGTGCAACTGTCAAGTGACATCTCCAGACCGAACACAGCACATTGAGGAATACCGTCGTGCAACTGCCCAAGTGACATCTCCAGACCGAACACAGCACATTGAACAATACCAACTCGTGAACAACTGCCCGTGACATCTCAGACCGAACACAGCACATTGAACAATACCGTCGTGCAACTGCCCAAGTGACATCTCCAGACCGAACACAGCACATTGAACAATACCGTCGTGCATTGAGGAATGTCCAAGTCCAAGTGACATCTCCATACCCAAACACACAGCACATTGAGGAATACCGAACACGCACATTGAACAAACTGTCGCCCAAGTGACATCTCCAGACCGAACACAGCACATTGAACAATACCGTCGTGCAACTGTCCAAGTGACATCTCCATACCGAACACAGCACATTGAGAAAATACTGTCCAAGTGTCCAGACCGCACAACTGTCTGTAACACAAACCAGCAGAATCAGCATCGTAACACAATGAGTCACAGGCCAGACCCCAACAACAGCAGGAACAACGTCATTGGGACCAACACCTACACAAACAAAGTCAACAACAGGAGAAATACATGTCATTTATTCACAAACAGCCAGATTTGCATTACTTGGAGACACAGCACAAAACACAACAGCAGAAATCACAACTTTATCAAGAACCAGAGCCACAGAAATTTCAATTACAGCACCACACCAATCATGCCTCAATACAACACCACACCAATCATGACCCAATGTTTAAAACAGAACAGCAAGGAAATTACAAACCACAGCCAGACCAAAAACAAAGACAGCTGGAATGTCGCCCAAAGAACCCAGAACCAAAACAACAAAAACATTTACAACACCACGATAAGGGCCCACATATCCAAACAGAAAGGCAATAACAACAGCTTCCACTAGAGGCAAGGCGACTTCGGGAGCGCGAAAGCTACAATAAAAACCCAGAGCCAAAGCGACTTCAGCAGCACGAAAGCTACAATAAAAACCCAGAGCCAAAGCGACTTCAGCAGCGCGAAAGCTACAATAAAAACCCAGAGCCAAAAAGAAACAACGAAAAGACAAAGTATGCTGCAAATCCTGCTTTACAAACAACTGCAAAGAAAAGACAATACCATCAGAACCCAAACAAAAAAAAAACTTTGTGCAGGGCATATTATGCTGACAAATATACCCTTGTGAGAGCTAAAAGAAGACAAACCTCCAACATTTGCTACAAAGTGAAACAATTAACAAACACATACAAAAGGAAAAATATTTTAAGACAGCAACGCCGAAAATAATACTACATCACACAACTAGTGAAAAACTTAAAAGGCAGGAGTCATGCTTCAAAACTCATGACAGCAACATATCTTGTTGACCTTTCCATCAAGGTTTATTTGAAAATGCAGAACAGTCTACAACGTCGATTTACTGCACTACAAAGCAACACACATGTCCTTCTTAATCTAATACTTGTACAGGACAATGTCTCCCAAAAAGCAGAGATGATATGTGGCCCAAGTCAACACACATCACACACTCTTGTGTCATGCATTCCCATTAATGAGAAAGGCCAATGCCAGATTTTCCCTGATGTGACACTGAAAAAGGACAAAAAGCATAGTCAGCTCCAGCCACTTGCAGATGAAGATGACAGTGAAGAACGAGGGCAAGCAAAGGAAAAACAAAGCTTGCATAAATGGCAGTGTGTGACAGGCTGACTGAGTGGTCTGACGTCAGGCAGAAGCAGGAAGGAAACTGACACCGAGGAGTACTGCAGGTAAGGTGGCGTTTGCCGTTTTTTATTAAATAACAAAAATAAATAAAAGGTTTGAACAAAAAAACACACTTTGTGCTCGCAGAGCAAAATAAAAGGGTAAACACAAAATAAATCTCGAACACAAATAACACGATCAGGCTGGGCTATAGCCTTCACTGATCACTTAGGTTTTCTTTTAGTTTCGTTTTCGTTTTTCCACTCGCCGTCTCTCTACTCGCTCTCTCCTCTCTAACACCCCACCTGGAACATGGAGAGCTGCAGGCTTTTATAACAGGTGACCATCTCCCGATTAGCAACAAATTAAATCACCTAATTAATTCGGGAGATGGCCACCTTCTGCACGAGTTTTAAAATATCATGTGGATGGGGCTTCCCATCCATGTTACTAAACAAAATAAATAAACAAAACCATGTACAGGGCACCTCGCCCTGTTACACAGTGCCATAAAAACATTTGTTGAATTGACTCAAGCTCTTCTCTTGTTCCTTGTGTACTGAATATCCTTCAAAGCATTGTTTCAGCAGACCCAAAGCATGCACGTGCATTTATGGACACATTTGATGACTGCAAATGAGGCTTTTCATGCATCTAACAAAGCTGGTCATCACATTACCTGCTACATGTCTAGGAGCACTTGTAAATCGTCACTCCTTTACCTCCGTACCCTTGGCTGCCATTTTCCTCGTGTAAGAAAACTTGTACATAACATTTATTCTGTGGTTAGAGTGTACTGCCAAAAAACATCTTTGCAGAAAGCCTTGGAAGATGGTGATGAGCACACTATGACAGAACTGTGCAAACCTTATTTGAACACACGGACGTGCATCCCCAGGAACATCTAGAGCTCTTACTGAGTGATGCATCCATTCTCACAAAGTATCATGCACAATTTCTGACATACACACGACACTCAGCTGACACACCAAAACACACTTGTGCTTCTTGTGACAAGCTGTGCCACAGAAGACAATGTGTTGAAATAGCTGCCATGCAAACAACACCAAACAATGACAAGTGGCTGAATTTAAGGATTTACTTAGATAATACCAACACACAAGCAAAGTATGTCTGCCACTACTGCCTGCAAAAGTTTCGCATCAACAAACTGCCACCCCGATGTGTCCTCAACCAAATGGCTGTCCCCAAGGTCCCTCATGAAATTTCATGCCTCAAAAAAAAATTCTTATTCAACGTGCAAAAGCATTTCAAGCCGTCTCAAGAATGTCTCCAGTTTCCACTAGCAAGAAGTTGCCTCACCAGCAGAGGGTTCAGAAAGTGCATGGCCGAACCTTTCACCTGCCCTTGCCACTTCAGGAAACACTGAGCAAACTGCCCCTGCCAAACCAAGCCTTGCCAGATAACTTGGAACTGCACATCCTGGTATGCGGTGCACCAACAAAATCCAAAACTGTTTGGGAAGACATTGTGGATCTCAATAAAGTGTATAATACTTTACGGAAGTTGAAGGAAATCAATCCTTTCTACAAAGACATCATCTTGCCACAAAACTCTGTCAACTTGCTTACTAATCACAACTTGAACACATTTCAGTGTCATTCTGACAATGAACAAGAAGATGATGATGATGAAATCACTGTGGAGGAAACAACCAAAGAACAACCTCACCCCAAAGAACCTTTGCTACGTAAGGTTCAACCTGAGGAAGAAGCTGTCATTTACCACAATTACACAATACATCCCATACACAGTGAAAGAAAGAAAGGTACAGCTACTGATCTTTACCAAATGCTTCACATGCAGGATGACACTCTGAAAGACTGGGAGAAAAAACTAGACCTACTTGTGTTTCCCAGACTTGTACACTCATGGCATTCATGGAATGCATGCTGAACGGACTCCTCATTTGAATCCAACAGAGTTTGTCAAAGCTCAGCTTCAGTCATGCCATGCGCAATTTAGGCTGAATCAGCAATATATCTTTTACCTGCAGCATCAGGCCATTCTTCGCCAGATTAATGGAGGCATTTACCACAAGCTGAAGGTACACCGTCCCCGGGAACGTATGACTGCAGCACAGTGGTTGCAACAGGTGTCCAATGATGACCTTGAATCTGATCTTACCACCATTTTCTCCCGTTTAAAGAACACTCCACAATACTGGCGTAAACCAAGAAATGATGTGGATGCTATGACTCAAGCATACGGAGCAGCAACATGGTTTGTCACTCTGAGTCCTGCAGAATGGACCTGGACTGACCTGGGACAATACATAAAGGAGGGGAATGGACCAGGGTTTGCAAACATGCCCATCAGTGAACTTGTTGCACGAGATCCTGTCAGTGTACCTCGGTTCATGCACAACAAGTTTCTTGCAATCTTGAATTTTATCACATCCCCAAATGGCCCTCTGGGCAAAGTTGCACATTACTTTTGGCGCAGAGAGTACCAGGGTTGTGGAATGCAGCACTTCCACATGCTTCTTTGGGTGGAAGACGCACCATTTATTGGAGTTTCCCCCAACTCACAAATTGCACAGTACATTATTCAACATGTTGTCTGTACTATTCCAAATGACCTGATAGCACCTGTACTCAGAGACCGTGTCTTGAAATGGCAGCAACATAAATGCAACAAATACTGTCTAAGATCCAAGAAAATCAAAAAACAAGGTGGTGATAGTTTGTCGCTTTGGATTTCCCAGAAAAGAACAAACCATTGTGGTAATCCGAGATGTGGCTGAGGCCATTGCTGGACGGAAAGCACTCAAACCTCACGGCAGACTCTATGACCTCCCACGGAGTAGTACAGAAGTCAGAATCAATGATTACAATCCAGCCATTTTGCTAGCTTGGGAAGGCAATATGGATATTCAGTTCATTGGTGAACAATCTACAGCCCTCAACAGCTACATTACAAAATACCTTTCAAAACCTGAGAAGAGCTTTGCCCTTAGCATCATGAATGACATCAACTCAAACAAGTCTCTGGCCAGCAGACTGTGGAATGTTGCACTCCGCAGCTTGTCCAACAGAGAATGTGGTGCACTTGAAGCAGCAGACAATCTCCTAGGCTTACCTCTCTATGGCACAGATCCGCAGACAACCATCAAGTGGATTGATGTATCAAAGGTATCTAGCTGCCGGCTGAAATCCAAGGAACACATTGACATGCTAGCAAAAGAAAATCCTGACTCAACCGACATCTACTTTCCTTCCTGGATTGACTCATACTACCCAAAACATCCGGAGGCTCTGCAAGACATGAGCTTCTATGATTTCATTGCATGGCATGATGTGGTGACAGAAAAGCCCAAAATGAAAACATCCCTTGTTACACGTTTCCCTTTGGATACATCAAAAAGAGAAGCACGCACTACTTAATCAATCATTACCATTATAGTGTACAGGACTACCCAGAGAACTACTTCTATGCTATCCTCCTATTTTTCAAGCCAAAGACAGAACAGACCTTCTTCCTGAAGGGTGTCATTCCTATGTGGATGCCTTCCGTGCATGTAAGGATAGCCTGCAAAAAGCTATGGCCTATCGTGACCAACTACAACAAATAGCTGCAGCTGATGAGGAGGTAACTCGACTAGTAGAGAAAAAACAAAAGGAAATAGAGGCTGAAGAGGACAATGACCTTGAAACAGAAGGACCTGAAAACCCAGTTCACTTTGCTCCTCTGAGGGCCGCAGAGGCAATGGCTGAATTCAGAGATGTGGCGGCACAACCTCTTCTACAAAATGTAGAAGACATGCTCAAGCACCTTAATAAAGATCAGCAGAGAGTGTTTGACCACATTGCCAAAACTTTGCAACAACAAACTGAAACAAAAGCTCCCATCCTCCGCATGTTTGTGAGTGGCACTGGAGGCACAGGGAAGAGTTTTCTTATTCAAACTGTCACAGCATGAGTGACACAAAGCCTGGGAAAAGAAGTGGCAATCACAGCACCCACTGGAGTTGCAGCATACAATATCAATGGGATGACCATTCACAGACTACTAATGCTTCCAGTGGAGCATGGAAAAACACCGGTGTATCGTAACCTCTCTGATGAGGTACTGCAATGCCTTCGTACAGACATGCGAGATGTGACCCTCCTCATTATTGATGAGGTGTCCATGATTTCCAATGTCACCTTGTTGTACATCCATCTTCATCTGTGTGAGATTTTCCAGACTGCTAACACAGATGATGGCTGGTTTGGAAAAATCAACATCTTACTTCTGGGGGATTTGCTACAGCTTCCACATGTGCTAGTTACTCAAGAGAAATTGCACAAACTGACTGGCTCCATGGGATCTGTGGATCTGTGGAATTTGTTTGCATATGATGAACTCACACTTCATTTGCTCCAGAAACAGGACATAACTTTTGGTAACTTCCTTAACCGTGCCCGACTCGGAGCCACCAACCAAGCTGATCACAGATTGTTGACTTCACACTTGATACTTATGGAAAGAGGCGATATTTCCAGCTACAAAAAACACATTATCAAACACATGAAAGACTTAGTTGACAAAGATCCAAGCTCAACCTGCGTCATGCCTAATGTAGATGCCTGTAACCAGATCCAGACTGCCATGCTTGATAGTATGCCTGGAGAGGACATTCATCTTATTGCAATTGACACTGTGGACTGCCCTCGTAACTTCCAGAGAAATGTGTTGATAAAAATGAACGCCTACAAGGTTGACTGCAGTCGGACAGCTAGACTGGAAACTATCATACGAGTGAAAATAGGCGGCAAACTGATGCTTTGCAAGAACATTGACATTGCCACTGGTCTCATCAATGGGACAATAGGGAAGCTTCAAGCTGTTTCCTACCATCTGGAAAACACAAGTATGGTCAAAACCATAACCATCAAATTTAACAATGGAGTCACCCATACCTTTGAACGTGTGCGCTCAAAGTTTGAAATCATGGACAGGGTCTACATTGTTCGAGAGCAGTTCCCAGTCTTTGGTGCTCATGCAGTCACCATTCACAAATGCCAGGGGATGACTCTAAAAACAGTTATGATGGATCTTGGTAACTCCATTTTTTCCTGTGGACAAAGTTTTGTTGCACTTTCCAGAGTTACTTCCTTAAGTGGTGTCCACCTTATCAACTTTGACCCCACCTGCATTTACGCATGTCAAACTGCAGTTGAAGAGTACCATCGGCTCAGAAGGATTTATTGTCCGAAGTTGATAAGCTTGAAGGAGACTAACACGCACAAGGGACACAAGGTAAAAGATTGTGTGCATTTCATTCTCCGAGCCATCATTAATGTTCAGGAACAGCAAAAGCCTCAATCTTCTAAGAGAACACTTATAGTTACACATCCATTCAGAGGCTTGAGCAACCCCAATTTCACCTCATGATATGCAAATGCAACATTGCAGTGCCTTCTTCACTTGCAACCTCTGAAGGAGTCATTAAAACACAGTCAACAAGAGGCTATCAGGAGCTTTGTTCACAAACAGGATCACTTGCCATCCACTGCATCTCTAACTACTCTGGATATTTGTCACTTTTTAGGAGAACCTTTTAATAGAGGTGAGCAGCAAGATGTTGCAGAGTTTCTCACCAAATTGTCTGAAATTTATCTTGCATGGTTTCAGTCACAATAAGTCATGACATTCTATGTACTAGATGTAACTACCGCTCATCAAACCGAGAGGTGTTGCATTTTTATCCTCTACATGTACCTCATGGTACAGATTCCATGTGTTTGGAAGAACTCATTTGTAGAAATGACAAATGGGCAAGGATTCCTGGTAGCAAATGTAGGCGATGTAAAACTTCTCCAATCGTGAAACGTGAACTTATTCAATCAGCAGGAAGAATGATTGCAGTCCAACTTATGCTTTGGGAAACCAAACCAGACGGGACCGTTACAAAGTGACACAATGCTAAGTTTACTGCTGTGCAGAAGAGCACAATTACTGTGGACAACAGGAATTACCAATTAGATTCCATTATCATACACCAAGGACAGGATGTTACTTCAGGACACTATGTGTCTGTTCTTGCTGTGGGTGCTACTGGAAAATGGGTGCATGCAAATGATGCACTTATTGAAGTCAAACCATGGCCAAGAAATGCAAAGGACATGTATATGGCCTTTTATGAAGAGATCTAATGCTTTACAAATGCCTTACATTAGCCTAAGTTCATAATACCACTATATCAAGGAGAATAATGTTTTTTTTTCCAGCATTACAATATATTAGTATACTACCCTTTAACACGGACATGTATATGTACCTTTTGAATCATTCATAATATTGTAGTTTTGTATCTACGTAAATATCAATATATCAATACTTACCAAAATAGACATATTGTTTTCACTACTCATGCAACTATAAGAATACAATGTTTACACTTTCAATACTGTCCAAAAGTCCCTTCTACCATTATTTTACTTTCAAATCTTTTCTCATTTCTCTTCTATTATTCTACTTAGTACTCTCTTATCTTGTCTGTCTGTCTATTTGCCATACACATTATCAAATATCTTTCCCTTGCTTTATTCATTATTCGATGAAGTAAAAAAAGGAGTGATATCTATAACAAAAAAATGTAAAAAAACAAGTTAGAAAAACGCAACAGCCGTTTAAAGGGGTGATATCAAACACAAAAGCCCAAGTTAGGAGAAGGAATTGGGGCAACCTGGTCAAGCATCAAGCAAATAGGCACAATTGGAAAGGTGCTGGGGCCCAAGATTCACACAATTCTTGCTTCTAACTTGGCGCCTTTTTTTGATCGCTTCGCTCCACTTTATCTCTCCACTTGAAATGTGCAGTGGTGCAGCGGGCTAAGGTTGTGTGCTCTTCAAAAACGTCATGTTGCAAGTTCAAACCAATTGAAATGCTCTTTGTATGACTTGAAGTGACTGAGACACACACTCACACACTGAGACTGTGTGTGTTTCTCAGTGTATGTGTGTGTTGGTGTGTTTCAGTGTGTGTCTCAGAGTGTTTGTGTCTCAGTGTGTGTGTGTGTGTTTCTCAGTGTGTGTATGTGTCATTGTGTGTGTGTTTCTCAGTGTGTGTATGTATCATTGTGTGTGTGTCTCAGTGTGTGTCTCAGTGTGTGTGTGTGTGTGTGTGTGTCTCAGAGTGTGTCTCAGTGTGTGTGTGTGTCAGTGTGTGTGTGTGTACCTCAGTGTGTGTGTGTCTCGTGTGTATGTGTGTGTGTGTCTCAGTGTGTGAGTGTGTGTGTTTCTCAGTGTGTGTGTATGTGTCATTGTGTGTGTGTCTCAGTGTATGTGTGTCTCAGTGTGTGTGTGCCTCAGTGTGTGTCTCAGTGTGTGTGTCTCAGAGTGTGTCTCAGTGTGTGTGTGTCAGTGTGTGTGTCTCGTGTGTATGTGTGTGTGAGTGTGTCTCAGTGTGTGAGTGTGTGTCTCGGTCACTTCAAGTCATACAAAGAGCATTTCAAGTGGAGCGATAAAGTGGAGCGAAGCGATCAAAAAAAGGCGCCAAGTTAGAAGCAAGAATTGTGTGAATGTTGGGCCCCAGCACCTTTCCAATTGTGCCTATTTGCTTGATGCTTGACCAGGTTGCCCCAATTGCTTCTCCTAACTTGGGCTTTTGTGTTTGATATCACCACTTTAAACGGCTGATGTGTTTTTCTAACTTGTTTTTTTACATTGACAATGTTTTTGTTATAGATATACTGTATATATACACACACAGTCGCAGACGGACCAGAAGTATTTGGGCAGTTAAAAAAATGAGAAAAAACACAAAGAAAGTAATAAAACAACAAATTGTTACATAACATGCATAAAATGAAAAATAACTGAAAAATAACTGCTATGGCATTTTATGCAACAGATAATTTGAACGGTTCTGAGTGAAGAAACTAAAATGCATGCTAAAACAATATTCCTATATTATACACAGGATTGCAATACTCTAATATGGCATAGTTCTTAATTGTTTTTTATTACCATTGTCTCTCTGCATCCACCCCACAAAATAAACAAATGCTGCATCTGAAAACATGTTTCTACTCAGTTTAACATCATCTTGTTTGTAACCTAATGTAGTACCAGGTCTTTAAAAATGAACAAAAACACATATCATAAAAACACATGTTAGCTATAGTATGTATTTCTTTTAAAACTGAAAAGACCTGTGTAGCAAATGGAAGTCTAAACTGGTAAGAGTTATGAAACAAGTAATGAGCCAAACTATCTTCTTGAATGGGGATATAAGTAGGCGTGCTACTATTCGATTTTTATTTTTTTGCCAAATCGAAGATTAATATTGACTGTTTATTTTTGAAAGAATTTACCGTTTTTTTTTTTATCTTTATTTTTCAATTCAAGCAGAGCATGGGTGAAATTGACCTTTATGCTTAAAAAAACAGACTTTTATGCATTGAGAAACGGCTCATTTAGAGAAACCCCATATTCATATTCGACATGCAACAAAACGATAGGTTGCGGATGCAACCCCGGTTCCCTGAAAGAGAAAATAACCATCAACATGAGATATTGCCGTCAGGCAGCACCGGTAGGCTGAGCTTTTATAGCAAAGCTGCCGATAGGCCCCCACGCCAGCTGCAGTGTAAGCCCGCCCCCCTGGGAGCTTACTTAACTGCGCGCGCGGGGATGCACTTCCTCTTTTGCTCTTCAGGCCGTGAAGGCTACCGGAGCGACCTCGCAGCTTGATGGTTATTTTCTCTTTCAGGGAACCGGGGTTGCATCCGCAACCTATCGTTCCCTTTCAAGTCGAAAATAACCATCAACATGGGATACAGTGTACCCTAGCTGTCGCGAGGGAGGATTCTCGGCAGTAGGACAGACTTACGTCATAACGCAACTGCGTAGGCAGTACATCTAGGCATATCGCGAGCTGCGCCAGCCGCCTATGCTCGTAATGACACCTGTTTTAAAGGTGGAACAGTCAACACCATGCTATCAACCACTCTATCGTCCGCATCCTGAGGCGTCAGAGAGTGTAAAACAGATGCTCCAAACAGTGGAGCAGAGGAATCCAGTACATTTAACCTGTAAAACCTCATGAAAGTATGCGGCGTAGCCCAACTGGCTGTCAGCGCAAATATCAGACACCGCACCCCTCGAAAGAGGGCCCAGGATGTCGCCATACCCCTGGTAGAATGCGCCTTCAACTGCCCTGGTGGTGGAAGGCCTGCAGATTCATACGCTAATTTAATAGCATCCACTATCCAGTGGGAAAGGCGCTGTTTAGACAGCGGCTGACCCAAAGATCTAGAACCATGGCATATGAACAACTGTTCTGTCTGCCTCACAGTCTTGGTACGGTCAATATAACACCTCAGTGCCCTCACGGGGCAGAGCATGTGTAACCGCTCTTCCTCTGGGGAAGAAAAAGGAGGAGGATGGAACGCCATCAACTCGACTGACTGGTTCATGTGGAACGGGATATAACCTTTGGTAAAAAAAGGCGGATTAGGGGCGCATGGAGACCTTAGAACCGTCTCCTGCAAAACGAGTACAAGAAGGATGCACTGAAAGTGCATGTAACTCGCTCACGCGTTTTGCTGATACCACAGCCAGCAAAATGCAGTCTTAATAGATATGAGCTTCATATGCACGCTGTGGAGAGGCTCAAACGGTGCCTTGGTAAGGGCTTCTAGCACCACATCAAGGCTCCACGACGGTAAACTGGTCGTTCTTGGAGGCCGCAAGCGTCTTGCGCCTTTCAGAAACTGAGATGCCAAAAAATGGCAACCAGGTGATAAACCGTCAATGCGTACATGACAAGCCGAAATGGCGGCTAAATACACTTTAAGTGTAGAAGGAGATTTCCTTCATCCAGCAGTTTCTGCAGAAACTGCAATATTACTGCCATAGGACAGGAGACTGGGTCGTGGCTCTCAGCCAGACACCAACTCTGAAACAACTGCCACTTATACGCGATACTGCGACCTAGTAGAGGGCGCTCTCGCACTCTGGATGGTCGATATAACTGCAGTCGAAAGCCCTAAGGCTGACAGGCGCTCCCGCTCAGGGGCCAAACCCATAACTGCATGAGTTTGGGGTTCGGATGCCAAAGCTCTCCTTGAGCTTGGGACAACAGGTCCGCCGCAGAGGGAGCTCCCTCGGGCGACCGTGCAGTAATTGCACTAGACTCGGGAACCATATTCTCCGAGGCCACCAAGGAGCGATCAGAATCACTGTCGCCGCTCTACCCTGACCTTCTCCAAGAAGGCGGGGGAGCATCGGAATCGGTGGAAAGGCATACAGGAGCCCTGGCGGCCATTCGTGAGCCAGTGCATCCACCCCAGGGGGCTGTCGAGGTCCTTCACCGAGAACCATAGGGGACAGTGCGTGGTCTCGCGAAGTTTAAGAGATCGACGGCGCTGTGCCGAACCATTCCCAGATGCGCTCTACCACCCGAGGGTGAAGACGCCATTCGCCCGCAAGAGGACCTCCTCTGGACAGGAGATCCGCTATGTAATTGACTCTGCCCGGCAGATGAACTGCACGCAGAGAGGCTAAACGCGGTTGAGCCCAGAGCAACAGCCGCGTTACCATCCGGTGAAGACCGGGGGACCGCAAGCCGCCCTGGCGATTGATATACGCCACTACTGTGGTGTTGTCTGACCGCACTAACACGTGCTTGTCTAGAAGCACTGGCAAGAAGTGCCGAAGGGCGAGGTCCACTGCTCTGAGTTCCAGAGCGTTGATGTGGGCTGACCTCCAGGGTCCTGACCACACTCCACGGGTCCCTGTCCCGTTCCAGACTGCTCCCCAACCTTGGTTGGAAGCGTCGGTTGTGATAACTTCCCTTCGGAAGATGGGACCCAAGCGCACGCCCTGGCGGATGTTCGACTGAACTTTCCACCAGCGTAATGCTTCCTAGCAGGTTCGGGATACCCTCAACCTGCGGTGCTTGTCTCTCCGCGGGTGCAACGCGAAGGCATTGAACCAGGCCTGCAGAGGTCTCTGGTGTAGTAAGCCCAAAGGAAGGGCTTGCGAGGCGGCAGCCATCAACCCCAGCATGCGCTGACAGAGCTCCATGCTGACTGTTTCTCTCAACCTGAATAGGAGAGACACCGCCTAATGAGGCAACTCTTTGTGTCGATAGGGTCGCTTCCATGGACACTGAGTCCAGATGCAGACCCAAAACTCGGTCTGTTGGCTGGGCACGAGGCGGCTCTTGTCTGGATTGACCTTCAGACCTAGCCGCTGAAGATGGTCTGTAACCATCACTGTGTGCTGTGCCAGCTGCTCCTTTGACTGCGCGCAGACGAGCCAGTCGTCCAGATAGTTCAGCAGTCGGACGCCTTGAGCCCGCAAAGGAGCTAAAATGGCGTCCATACACTTCGAAAAGGTTCGAGGAGCTAGAGACAGGCCGAATGGCAGGACGCAAAACTCGTAGACCCTGCTCTGGAATGCGAATCGTAGATACTTCCTGTGACCCGGACAGATGGGAACGTGAAAGTACGCATCTGTCAGATCTATGGTGGTAAACCAGTCGCCCTGCCGGACAGACTGGACAATGTGCCTGTGCGTGAGCATCTTGAACGACAACACCCGTAGGTATTTGTTCAGTACACGCAGGTCTAGAATAGGGCGGAGCCCGCCGTCCTTCTTTGGCACAAGGAAGTATTTGGAGTAGAACCCCTGGTCGGTCAGAGCAGGGTCTACTAGTTGAATGGCACGCTTCCTGAGCAATGCCTGTATTTCCACATTCAGAGCTGAGGACTGAACCACGTCCTTCACCACAGTTACCACCACCCCCCTGAAGGGGGGGGTTTAACCGGAACTGAAGGGTGTACCCGGTGAGTATAGTTTTGCGCACCCAGATATCGCTGGTGCATTGTTGCCAAAACAGAAGCTGTGGAACAGTATAGGGTTGGGTTAATGGCTGCCTGGTTTTCTCAGGGCTGCTTAGGCTTCGCTCACGAGGGGCCTGGCCAGAGCCACGAGGGCGTGGTCTGCCGCCTCCTCTAGGTCGCCACCCTGTGCGCTGCGGTCTCCCCATTGGGATTTGGCCACGCGCTGCTGTACCCGCCGGGGAGGTCTTAGTACCCCCTGGACGCGGCTGGTGTTGCGGTGGTGTTCTACGCCACTGATGTTCTTGTGGGCGTTTGACCTGGAAAGGCCTACGCGGCCATATCGTAGCCAACTGCTGTGATGCCTCTCTAGCCTTAGCTGAGCTTTGCAGCATCTCTTCCACCGCTGGGCCAAATGTGTGCCCCGGTGTAATTGGGGCATCCAACAAGGGAGCTTTGTCATGCTCCTGGACTCTCGCCTGCGAGAGCCAGAGCTGTCGTCTGGCCACCACCAGAGACGCGATGCTCCTGCCCTGGGCCCGCGCGCTAAGCTGGGCTAGCTTGACCAGCAGCTGGGCAATTAGCCCCAACTCCGCTCTCAGAGACACCGAAAGGTAGTCTGGGAGATCCTTTATTAACGCAGCCTGATAAACTGAGAGGAGGCTGGCCAGATTGGACAGCCTAACTGCCTCTGTAGCCGCCGAATAGCCCCTCTTGAGGTGCACCTCAGTGATCCTGCACTGCTTGTTAGGGCAGGTGGGGTCCTTCACCAACCCAGAGAGTGTTGGTGACTTCACCAACGCTGCGAACGCAGCGCCAACTGGCGGAAATGACGCCAGACCCGCTTCACTCGCCCCTTGCATGGTAAAGGCAGCCGCCTTACGCGAGGTTGCCGGGGCGGAGGCTGGAGTCCCCCAAGTGGACTGCACCTCCTTAACAAAGTCTGGGAAGGCCGGAAGCGTCCTAGACTGCTGGCCCTGTGCCAAAGGCGACTCAAAAAGAGAGCGCCTAGGTTCTTCAGTGGCAGGCCATTCTAAGCCCAGGTGGCGAGTCGCCCGCTCTACTAGGGACCATAAAGAGTCATCTACGCCTACCTCCATCTCAGACTCTGAGTGGTGGGACGTGAGCTCTGCCTCCACACTATCCTCTCCGTGGAGAGGCTCACCCTCTGATGCATCTCGAGAGATAGCATCCACGTCCCATGCGTCCTGTTGCGCAACTGGAACGGACAGGGGTTGTGGTAGGATGATCGGCTGGTTGGCAACCGGTCTGACTGGCTCCTCTGCGGCCCGAGCTGTGGCAAGGGACATGAGCAGCGATTGCTGCCCCATCATAAGGTCCATAAACTGAGACATCTTATTAGTGAGCTCAGTTACACCACCTCACCTGTCGCGACGAGGAGAACGGGAACGTCCTCTCCTTCGGGGCGATCTAGAGCGGGATCTCGAGATCTGACGGGGGCGTTCGCCGCGAGGAGAAGGGCCTCGCATTACAGAAAGGCTGTGGGAGCGGTCTCTCTTACGCCTAACGTCAGGAGATCGTTGACCAGGGGTAACCTGGGAAGGCGAACTCCTGGAAAAAGGCAGCTTCGCTGGCGGGGAAGCCAAAGAAGGCTGCGGGGCGGAAAGGGTGTGTGACGACCCAGATGAAGGGGAGCGATCCCCGACTGCTCTCCTCGCCCTACGACGCAGAGTGCGCGTCTGAAAGCTTGCACATGACGTGCAAAAGGCTTTGTCTGCCAAAGCAGATGCCGCATGCTCCGGCCCCAGACAGGACACGCAGTCCTCATGCGGGTCATTAGCCGGTAGCTTCGTCCCACAGGTGACACAGCGGTGAAATGACATGGTGCAGCACGTTGTATGCCGAAGCGTACCGTGCCAGTAATAGGAGCGCCGAGCGTTAAGCACTGAGCACCAAGCGTACAGCTTTAAGGTGCGTTGAGGCGCGTGCACCAAGCACTGAAAAGATAAATCGGGCGTGCACTGAGGCACCGAAGGCCGAGGTGCGTGCACCAAAGGTGCGCGGCACCGAAAGCAACCGAAGGCCGAGGTGCGTGCACCGAGGCACCGAAAGCAACCGAAGGCCGAGGCATCGCGGCAATCCGGGCATCGAAGCGCCGAGGTGCGTGCACCGAGGCACCGAAAGCACCGAGCGCCGAGGCGCGTGCACCGAGGCAATCGAGCGCGAGCTGCCGAGGCGCGTGCACCGAGCACGAGCGTCGAGGTGCGTAACGAGGCAATCGGAAAGCACCGAAGGCCGAGGTGCGTGCACCGAGGCAATCGAGCACCGAAGCGCCGAGGTGTGCACCGAGGCAATCGAGCAATCGAAGGCCGAGGTGCGTGCGTAACCGAAGCACCGAAGGCCGAGGTGCGTGCACCGAGGCACCGAAGACCGAGGTGCGCGGCACCGAGGCACCGAAAGCACCGAAGGCCGAGGTGCGTGCACCGAGGCACCGAGCACCGGCGCCGAGGTGCGTGCACCGAGGCACCGAGCACCGAGCGCCGAGGTGTGCACCGAGCACCGAGCACCGAGCGCCGAGGTGCGGCACCCAGCACCGAGCGCCGAGGTGCGGCACCGAGGCACCGAGCACCGAGCGCCGAGGTGCGTGCACAGGTGCGTATGCGTGCACTGAGCCCAAGCACTAGGCGCGGCGCTACACCAAGCGCCTAAGCGCTGACACCAAAGCGCCGAGAGCGTGTACTGCACCAGACGATCCACGCCAGCTGACCGCGAAAGCGGAGACGCTATGTGCTCTAGTACTGTGTCTGAGTCTCGAAAGACAAGGTGTTGTGCTGTTTATAAGGGCAACAGTTAATGCACTTGGTGGTCGTCTTCCTTATACTGTATGGGGAAAAACTTTTTTTTTTTTTTTTTATTTGTTTGACGCTGCAGCAGACACTACGTATAGTGTAAGAACAGTGGGGCTATACTCAATAGCAGCCACGTGGCGGTAGAAGAACGCCGGGGGGGGGGAGACTGCAATGCAGGCTGCACGCACACACACACACACACGCGGGTCTAGCCTAAGCAAGACCGAGGCTGCAATAATGCGCGTGGCCTAAGGCCAACGCAACACACGCGCCCCAAACAATATACAAAAAAAAATATATATAACAAATATATATATACAAAAACCCAAATAATAAATATAATATAAATTATATATTATAATAATAACAATAAGAAAAGGAAGACGGAGACCACTTAAGACGCCGATGCAAGCAAAGCGAAAGAAAAATATATATTAACAAGAAAATATATAATCCTAAATAACACAGTAACTGAAATAAACTCAGAGAAGGGTAATTAACCAGCTTCTCAAGCGTAAAAGCTTATCGTACAATCAGTTAACAAGCTCTATTATCTATTACCTACCGTACCAAGGCTGAAGACAAAAGAGGAAGTGCATCCGTAGCAAGCAGTTAAGTAAGCTCCCAGGGGGGGGCGGGCTTACACTGCAGCTGGCGTGGGGCCTATCGGCAGCTTTGCTATAAAAGCTCAGCCTACCGGTGCTGCCTGACGGCAATATCTCATGTTGATGGTTATTTTCGACTTGAAAGGGAACAAAACATTATATAGTTTAACAGAACTAATTTGCACTTATTCCTATCCTTAAGCTGGACTCACTGGAGGCAAGGCAGACAGGTCCGCTTCGTCCTGCCGCTGAGACTTCTGCCGTCGATCAGGGTATTGCGGCCCATTTTCAAATCAAACAAGTAACTGTCACTGTATATACCTATAATAGCAAATGCTTACTTACACCTTAACCCACTAATTTCAAAGTAGGAGCTTTGAATGACAGCCGCTGTAGCTGTCAAATGATTGACGGTCATTTAAACGAATGAGAGCATTCTACCGCTGCTTCAGCCAATGAGATCTGTCAGGACAGGATAAAATGGCCGACGGTGAAACTAATATTAAGGAAGCACTGATTTGACTGACAGAGACCCCTAGCCATTCAGAGCGGAACGGAGACGGGATAGACAACAAGTATAAAAACTACATAGACGAGATGATTTCTTAAATTATTATTTTTGGTAAAAAAAATAAATAAATAAATGGCGAGTGGTTTTACCGACGTTTATCCTATATAAATTGATTTCAGTCGAACTCATATTTTTTGGGAATTCAACGTTTAACGAGCTTTACCGATTAATTAATCAAAAAGTAGCAAGCCTAGATATAAGGTAGGCTATAAGGAGAAACATGGGATTTGAAAACCTTGGTCGTTGGTTAGCAAGGGGTTAAATTGTATCCAAGAGATGCTGTATGGGAGAATTTCTTTTGTAGGCAGTTCTTTTCAAATCTTTCAAAAGTGCTAGATGCCTTGATATCATGGCTAATCACACAAAAAGCAGCCAACATTTTAATAATTAACTTAATTAAGTTCCCGGGCTCAGTCCAGTGATCACAAATGGCTGGCTGGCTACCTGGGAGCACAGTGGCAGGATTAATGTGCCAGTTCTATTGAGTGCTGAGACTTGGCTCTGAGCTCTCCAGTGGGCTATTGCTTATCAGAGCCGAGAGGAAGCCAAACATCTCTAGACTGATAGACCATGTGCTAATGCAAATGTTCCAACTGAGATGAAGTATGGGATCTTTGTCTGTAAAGCTTGTGTCAAACAATAGCTTTGTAGCTGTTGTTTTCGGTGCTGGACTAATCACTTTGCACTTTGGAAGGTGCTGCAGAGAGCGCCAATGAAGGATATCAGCACAGGCCGATAGTCACTCAGGCTGGTGGGTGGCAATGATAAACAGAAGGGAGTTCTTTCATTTACTTTCAGCAGCACTGTGTGAAGAATTGTGCAGGGTAATCTCTTCTAAAATTAAATAAAACACTATGCCATTTAACCCTGATGGTGTGGTGTGCTGTGCTGTGTCCTACAGTCAGGAAAGTGTCCTGGCTGCGCAAAGTCGCTGGTCTTTGCTGGGGATTCCAGAGGGTGTGGCATTACGTCTCTCTGGCACTCACACAGATTTGGGAGCGTGGCACGGCTGAGGTCCTGCACATGGGAAATGTTGGAGTTGTTTATTGTTTTCATTCGGGGGGTTTGTGTAAATAATTATTCAAGATGTCTGGGGCATCCTACCTGCTACCTTTGTTTGCTTGCAGGGAAAAGCAGCTGGTGATTGGCTGGCTGCTGATCTTTAACCAGCAGGTGGGTGTGTCCTGGTGGAGCTTTTTGTAATAAAAGGGGTCAGCTAATAAACCTCAGGGCTGCTGCAAGGCCGTAACAAGCAAAAGGATTAAGACCATCCACGCTACCTGGACAACAAAATTTGAAAAGCTCAAATCCTCTGGTCACCGTGAGTTTACCCAGGATTGGAGCGTAAACCTTAAGTTTTCCTGAGCTGTTGTCAGGAATTACTGCGATGGTGGCATGCAATTGGGGGAGAAAATTGGGTGTAAAATAATTAGGCATTAAAAAAACATTAAAAGCAAGAGACACATTTATTATTATTATTATTTATTTCTTAGCAGACGCCCTTATCCAGGGCGACTTACAGTCGTAAACAAATACATTTCAAAAATCACAGTACAATTCAGACATGTGTTGCTTGCAACCTCTTTGCTGACCCAAGCACCAAATAGTACACACCACCCTCTGCTGGTCAAATCAGTATACAGCACATGCTGTTCAGCATGCTACTTTCTTAAAGGGACATACACTAGTTGAGGGTTTAGTACAACTTGAAAAGCCAACCACATTTACACTGGTGGCAGCCTCTCCCTATACTGTATGTCCAAGGCAGCTCTGATAGTGGACAGGTATGTACACTAATAACCAGCAGCTGGGAATTATTTCACATGCATATTCAAAACTACCTCAAGAATATGTAGTGAGAGACCGAACTCTTAACACTGATGCACACAGAGTAGAAGGGCTGCAATGGAAACACAATGCAATAACCAGTCCAGTGACCCTGCTATGGTAACACACTGGTGTTGATATGGAGTGTGCACAGGAGTATTTTGTACCTTGATGCATTATAAAAAAAAACATGTATTTCTGTAAATGCCTACTTGACAAACTTAAAAAAAAAAATTGTGTGCGAGACCTAAATCAGCCAGCAGAAGTGGGGGATGGGGAAGCTCCTTGCTGGTTGCTCTTGACACTGATGCACAGTATTGTGGAAGTTTTTACTCTCTTTTAAATCAAAATTACTACCTGATCAAAATTAGATTTTTTAATTAAAAGTCAATAATCTCTAATAATTGGTAATTCTCACTCAAAGACTTCTCCTTCCTCCCCTATATTTGCTTTTCTCGGTTACCTCTACCACCCCATGTAAATAAAAAATCTCTGTTCCATTTTATAATTAGAATTTGCAGATGTTCCCTTAATCTCTTAATCAGCACAGATGACGCTGCTGGCTCTAACTCTCCATTCAAGTGAGAACAGCTCAGCAGTATATTTTTTAAATGAAGAAATAGTTTAGTATATTTATAAATATTCCCATTTTTATACAACAAAAGCGAACAACAGTTAAAATAATACATTTGTTGTTTCATAAATGATTGCAAACACATGTAAGAGGAAAAAAAAATATTTCACATACTGGTACAAATTATTTGATCCCCATTTTGCTTCTCAGTTTAGAATGTCAAATTATGTTCCCTCACAGTGGCCGTCCTCCAATTCCATGGCCAAGCTTTACACCAGATTGACTGCTGGTGACAAAGGCCAGTCATGCAGGTGTCTGCTTGAGCTCACTAGGGCCTGGTCAGTAGGGACTGCAGGACGGCGACTCAATACATGACGATTTTGCCTCTCTAACCCATTTGAGTGCCAGCCAATGCCACATGCCCTGTGGAATCCCCAGCGAAGACTGTCAACTTTGCACAGCCAGGACCCAAATCTGTGCTCCCCTGACTGTATGACTCATTCTGCACACCACAAGGTTGTGTCTTCACCGGTGAGTTACTTGGGGACCCAGTAAAAAGGTTTTTAAGGTAAATGCGAAGAAAGATAGGAAACACACATAATTAAATAGGCTGAGAAACGAATAGGTCTTTCAGTGCAAAATTACATATTATAAATTATTGGTGTTTATTATAATGATCTTAGCAGTGACAGGTCTGAATAGCATCATCCTGTGTTTTATTTTTTATAAATCACACCTGGTGAACAGTATCCACAAGATTAATTTAAATTATTAAAACAGACTCACCTGGCAAACTATGACTGCTTGGTGTGCAGAGTAGGTCATACAGTCAGGAGACCACAAGACCTGTTGCAGGTCTTTACTGGGTATACCACGGGGAGCGTTGCATTGGCTCTGGAGCTTCTGTGGGCTAGGGAGGCATATTGTATTGGAGGACACCCACTGATCTTCAGTTCTTCTGAGTTGTTGTGGAGAGCTGCTGCAGTAAGGGAACATGCACTTTCTAATGTAGTGGTTAGGGCTCTGGACTCTTGACTGGAGGGTTGTGGGTTCAATCCCCAGTGGGGGACACTGCTGTTGTACCCTTGAGCAAGGTACTTTACCTAGATTGCTCCAGTAAAAACCCAACTGTATAAATAGGTAATTGTATGTAAAAATAATGTGATATCTGTATAATGTGAAATAATGTATAATGTGATATCTTTGTAATTGTAAGTCGCCCTGGATAAGGGCATCTGCTAAGAAAATAATAATAATAATAATAATAATAATAATAATAATAATAATAATAATAATAATAAATGGGGGAGTGTGACAGAAATACAATGAGTTCTGGTGATAAATCTTCCTCCCGACCTGTGAGGGCGCTAAAGAACGGGAGGAGAAGTATCTGGAAGGGCTGGCCTGACAGTTCGTTTCCGGGATCGGGAAGTGGGTCAGCCTGGAAAGAAGCGAGACTCTGTTGTAAGACTGTATTGACTTGAAAGGTAAACGAGGGGCAGCTGCAAGTAATAAGGCAGCTGCAACCGTTTACCTAGATATCATGCGGGATTACATATAGGGCCCAGGGTAACGCTGATCTTTTCCTTCGTTTGGGTAAAGCTCGGTAGAGAGAAGGACTGAGAGAGGAGCTCTCAATAATAAAGAAAAGAGAGAAAGACGTGTTACGTGTTTTTGTGTTGTGTTTGTCTGTGTTGTAATTGTTTGTGTTTTTTACATCACCAGACAGTTAGAGCACATCTCCGGAGCTGTCGCCGAGGGTCAGCACAATCCGGAGCACCACTGCACTACCGTCACAAAAAATACTTGTGTTTGCACTCAGCACCAGTGCTCTCACCCAGGACTGGTGACCGTGTGTTCATTTTTGTTCGGGACTGTGCCCTATTTTGTTATCCCCGTGCTTTACACATTGGTGTGTATAGCCGAGTATTTATTATTTGACGGTCGCCAGACCTGGATTATAAATAAAGCACCTTTTCACTGGATACTGTTGTCTGCCTGTCACTCCTGCATCGCATCACCGCTACACCTGTTCCCCTTCACTAGCCACTTTGCCACATGTGGTGTCATCGTGGGATTAACAGCGCCTCCTAGACGCAAACCAGAGAAGGAGTACAGTGTGCTTTTTTTTGGAAAGGGGAAAAAAAAAATAAATGGATTTTTTTTTGGAGAAAGGGAAGGAGGAAAGAGCCTAGAGAGGAAGCAACAGCAGCACCCATCCTGCAGGCCAGTGACAGAGGAAGTGATCGACTGGCTGCTGGATCGGGAGAAGCAAGGGGGCCCCAGAGTAACATCAGCGCAGCAGTTGCAGGCGGTGTTAAAAAGGTGCCCCGCACTGCTACTAGCAAGGCTGTTGTCCTCTGTAGCGCCCAAAGAGGAGGAGCCCAAACGTCCTACGCCTGAGTGGGCGGAGCCCGAACGTCCTACGCCTGAGTGGGAGGAGCCCGAACGACCTATGCCTGAGTGGGAGGAGCCCGAACGTCCTACGCCTGAGTGGGGGGAGCCCGAACGTCCTAAGTCCAAGAGGGGGGAGTCGGTGCGTCCACAGCCCAAAAGGGAGGAGTCGGTGCGTCCACAGCCCAAAAGGGAGGAGTCGGTGCGTCCACAGCCCAAAGAGGGGGGAGTTGGTGCTTCCATAGCCCAAGAGGGGGAAGTCGGTGCTTCCACAGCCCTAGGACCCAAGCTGCCAGCAGAGGGAGAATGCCTGCTGGTTCCACCTCCACCAGCAGAGGAACAATGCCTGCTGTCCCCATGTCCACCAGCAGAGGAAGAATGCCTGCTGTCCCCATGTCCACCAGCAGAGGAAGAATGCCTGCTGTCCCCGTGTCCACCAGCAGAGGAAGAATGCCTGCTGTCCCCGTGTCCACCAGCAGAGTGTGAATGTCTGCTGGTATCACTTCCCCCACCGTCACCACCCGGAGGAGAGGAGCAGGAGCTGCCTCTGCCTCCATCACCTACCCCTGCAAGGGAGGCAGAGCCGCACCAGTCCCCTGCAAGTGAGGCAGAGCCGCACCAGTCCCCTGCAAGTGAGGCAGAGCCATACCAGTCCCCTGCAAGAGAGGCAGAGCCGCACCAGTCCCCTGCAACGTCAGGAGACTACACGCTGCTCCCACCTCCATCGTCAGGAGACTACACGCTGCTCCCACCTCCGTCGTCAGGAGACTACACGCTGCTCCTACCTCCACCGCAAGGAGCAGAGCAGCAGGAGCTGCCTCTGCCTCCGCCACCTCCACCGCTTCCTCCACTAGGAGCAGAGCAGCAGGAGCTGCCTCTGCCTCCGCCACCGCCTGGAGCAGAGGAGCAGGAGCTGCCTCTGCCTCCGCCACTTTCAGGAGCAGAGCAGCAGGAGCTGCCTCTGCCTCCACCACCACTAGGAGCAGGGCAGCAGGAGCTGTCTCTGCCTCCGCCACCTCCACCGCTTCCTCCACTAGGAGCAGAGCAGCAGGAGCTGCCTCTGCCTCCGCCACTGCCCGGAGCAGAGGAGCAGGAGCTGCCTCTGCCTCCGCCACCACCAGGAGCAGAGCAGCAGGAGCTGCCTCTGCCTCTGCCACCTCCAGGAGCAGAGCAGCAGGAACTGCCTCTGTCTCCGCCACTTCCAGGAGCAGAGGAGCAGGAGCTGCCTCTGTCTCCACCACCGCCAGGAGCAGAGGAGCAGGAGCTGCCTCTGCCTCCGCCACCGCCAGGAGCAGAGGAGCAGGAGCTGCCTCTGCCTCCGCCACCTCCAGGAGCAGAGGAGCAGGAGCTGCCTCTGCCTCCGCCACCGCCAGGAGCAGAGGAGCAGGAGCTGCCTCTGCCTCCGCCACCTCCAGGAGCAGAGGAGCAGGGCTGCCTCTGCCTCCGCCACCTCCAGGAGCAGAGGGCAGGAGCTGCCTCTGCCTCCGCCACCTCCAGGAGCAGAGGAGCAGGAGCTGCCTCTGCCTCCGTCTCCACCACCACCAGGAGCAGAGGAGCAGGAGCTGCCTCTGCCTCCGCCACTGCCCGAGCAGAGGAGCAGGAGCTGCCTCTGCCTCCGCCACTGCCAGGAGCAGAACAGCAGGAGCTGTCTCTGCTTCCCGCACCTCCACCAGGGAGTACGGTGGCAGGAGCCCCAGAAAGGGAGCTACCGGCTACAAAGACAGGGGGAGAGGTCAGGAGACCACTTTCCCAGCAGCAGTTTCGCTGCAGGAGTTCTTGTGGCCAGAGCCCCACAGGAGGGAGCTACTGCTCACGAAGAAGGGGAGAGGTCAGGAGACCAGCATCCCCGCAGCAATTTCGCTGCAGGAGTGGACCAGCATGCTGTCAGCCGTGCCACTACCGGCAGGGGTGCTGTCAGCATTGCCAGCCATGGGCCCACTGAAGCCTCCTTCCCAGCCCGAGACTTTGTCCTGGATTGCTGGGTTTTAAGGGGGGAGGTGGCCGTTGAGGCCATGTGTGCTTCTGCAAGGGGGGTATATGTGGCAATATGCCCCGCCCTGTGTGCATTTGTGTGTTATATGTTGTATGTTGCGTGTGTAAATGTTGGTGTATAGTCATTGGTACACGGGATATAAACGGGTCTGTGTTTCACGTGTATTTAAAAATGTAGATTTGTATTTAGGCACGAGGATGGCACAAATCACTTCACGTGCTGGTTAAAATGTAATGTGTGGTCACGGGAGTACACTATATTAATTCACGTGCAGTTGTACCGAGACTCCAATTGATTGATTAGCAATCGAGTCTCAGTACAGCTGCATAAAAGCAGCACGTTTTCACTCACTCGGGGTTTGTGTGTTCGGTGAGTGGAGAACGGGATTGGAGACGGAGGTAATTGTGATAATTGTAAGAAAAATAGAAGCTCACCGTGTTTGTCTGTGTAGTCCGTTTTGTTTGTCTGTTTATTTTGGCTACCAGTGCCGTGCCCTGTGTTTTTGTATGTTGCAAGCTTTTTATTTTGCTGTTCTGTTTATTTATTAAATGCTGAGCGAGACCATTCGCTCAGCTCCACCAAACTCCACCTCTCTCTTGTTGTTTTATTTCCTGGCTCTGGTCTGACGCCACCCACTCCGGCCGTCTTTGTGACAGGGAGAAAAACAGATCCCCTTTCCCCCACTTTTGACCAATTTTAAAATATTTAAAAAATATGTTTACCACTATGGTACCACTTGCATTAGGTCAGAGTGACATAAGTAGAAATGTACCGTCAAGTGTTTGAAATTATAGATTGAAATTATAGATGACAAACCGAACATTTATAGTGGATTTGTGCATATTAAAAATTAATGTTGCAATCAGGCATAACACTGGGAGGGGAGGTGGAGGTTTATAGTGTTTTTTATTGCAGTCATCTTTTTGAATTATAGTTGAGGTGTTAGAGAGGGATATGAAACAAATAATTCATAGAGAAAGCTCCTATACAATCAACAATAAAATTATAATAGAAGACCAGTCAGTCAGTCTGGTACCTGTCTGCCAGTAATAAGTTAATCATAAAATTGAATATAAAATCTATCAGTATGTGAATGAATAGTTTTACCGCAGATCTTCTTTAAACATTAACAATAGAGGAAGATGTGGCACCAAAAAGTGTTTGCACAGTACAGCTACTGGACATTCAGTGCAAACCAGTCAATAGGTCATGCAAAAAGAAAAACAAAGCAGAATGGGGGTGTAACAGGGGAGGTTTGTGCTGACTGTCTGGTGCATGCGTGGTTCTGCAGGAAGGGGGCAGCAGCCTCATAGATCCGCCTGTCAGTGGGGAAGAGGGTGTGTTGGCTTTCCCTCTCTCTCTCCCTCAGGCTGCCCCTCTAAGATGAAACGAGCCAGCTGGTGGAAGCTCTGCTTCCGGACCGAGCACAACAACAAATTAATTAAAAAGAAAAAGAAAAGGAATTTTTAGGAGCGGGGAAAAAACTTGGGCAGAACCCCGAACAGTACGAGCAGGTTGAGGGAACAGGTGAGCATAGGATGGAGACCTGGGCCGTGCGGATAGCGACGGTCGGGGTAACGCTGCCGAGTGCAGCACCTTTATTTTGTAGTTTTATTACTGTGTTTTATTTTCCCTTTTTCTTTCACCTTTTGTTTTCATTATTATTTTTGAGCACTTGTATGTGCACTGGACTGTATACCGGTATTGGTAACCCTGTGGTCCTGTTTACTGTTGACAGTATTCAGGCCACAGTTTGGTCCATTAGTTATTCTGGCCTTTCTTTTGTGGTGTAATATTTAATGATCTAAGAATCTGTGGTGGATTATTTAAAGTTCCACCGGTTAGCTTTCCGTCTGCTTCAGAATGGTCAACACCACTATATGCCAGGACAAGAGTGGCAGGACTTCAGATCAAAGCAGTGGCGCGGGAACCATTAGTGGGGTTGCTGAAAGCCATTGAACAAAACTGTAACCCCGGCTGTATCTGATGGAAGCCATGCATTCGGTTGCTATTATATTAAACATATTAATAAAATGAAGCCAGAATCAACACCTGTTTATCTATTTAAGTAAAAAAAATCTTTAACCACAGTCCTTGCTACAATGATTACAACATGCTTACCATAAACGTTTAGAGCAAACAAATCGAAAATCGTATACTGTTATGATCCACTTAAATACTGTAATTGAGAAACGTTTACTTGTAAACACAGGTTGAACAGTTTATTTTATTTACAGGAGTCGTTGTAGACAAGGACAGTCAGAAGGCTCCAAAGCTTCACTAGCGCTCCAGTGTCTTGTGAACTTTCATGAGGGACAGCTAGCGAGACCAGAATGTCACTGTGTACATGTGTCAGAAGTTTTTTAGCCTATAAAGTTACACATGCACATCCGCGGGAGAGCGTATAGCGCCTAGAAATAAATGTTTGGGATGCGTATAGCTAGGAGGAGCTAGCCATTAACGGCTCCCAGGCTGGCTCCTCCAGCCCCAGCAAATCCCCGGAGGTCAGCAGCAAATGACCTCCAGGGCAGGCATCTCTGGGCAATAGCGCACAGGCAACCCCGGGGCGATGCAGAGCGGGCATTCCCAGGTGATGGCGAATGGGCATTCCCAGGCAATGGTGAACAGGCTCAGTAGCCCTATGCGGCATAGGCTGCGAGTTACATGGGCCCGTGGTGCCTGTGCTCCACCAATATTTAGGAACGTGGGCCCCGCTCCACCAATGTTTGAGCTTATATTTTACATTCAGTTTGATGTGAACGTTGGCACAGAATCTACCCAGAATGATCTCCGTAAACGCACCCAGTATTTCTACAAGACAGGCAGTGGGCGTGCTCTTCTTTTACTGCTTGTGTTAACTAGCATCTGATTTGCTGGTCCCATCCTACCAGCGAATCAGTTTTGAAAATGCATTGTAACTACGCCCCTCTCTGTGTTCGATGTAAACAAACAAAAACAAAAAAAAGCAGGAGGAGCTACCTACACAAAGTACGCATGCCTACACAAATTTGCATGCTGCCGTGACATTTTTTTGACTTTATTTCCTCCCTCTTCGATACACGCCCATAATTCCGAGCTACCATTTTTGGTAAGTTATAATATATTAATTTATAACTTTGTACAGGTTTCAAATACAGTCAATATTGCTATTAACTATAGATAGGAAAGCATGTATGGGCTATCCAAAACCGGTGTAGCATGAAAAAGTGCCCCCCATGAGATAGTGTACACCTCCTCTAATCCGCGGTCTTTAACTCGCAGACGCATCGCAAAGCATCACCTGATTTATAGTATTAAAAATCCTTTAAAAAAGCATATTTTGTTGGTTGGTTATAAAGGGTTAAAAATGCTGTGTGTGTTTTAAAGCAGAGGGTAGCTCATTATTATGTCTGACAGAATGAGCTACCTAATATTTTCAGGGTAGCTCATTCTGAGGGGTAGCACAGTACTTTGGAATGTAATCTATATAAACTAGACATTAGTTTATATAGATTACTAAATACATTTTTTAGTTACACCCTGTAGTATGTTAAACTTGTTAGGCTTGTTGCGAATGTTGTGTTTTTTTTATTTTTTTCTCTTGACGCTACCAAGGCGTAATTACCGCTCGCATTCAATTGTTGTGCTCAAGCTTTTACTTAACAGCAATGATATTAAAACAATAACGTCGCGGGAAGAGGAATGGAGCGAAAATGTATGTGGGCGGTACAATCATCGATTACCTGTGTGCCCAATTCATCGATTGCTATTTTGTGGCCCTATTGTGTACGATATCATTTATTTCGTTTTCTGTCTGTGGCTTTAAAACGACTCTGAAGTATTGTTTACACTCCTTGTTTTTTAAATGAATTGCTGGTTTAATCATTTAAAGTTTAAACACAGTGTTTGGGCGGCCAGAGCAGCAACACAGAGGACGTTGTCAGTTTACCTGGAAACAATCAGAACATCGCAAAAGTAGGAGCTACTTTTTTTATTATTTATTTAATTTTAGGAAGTATTTGCTTTTGTGGGTTATAGATCCATCAGAGTTGTTACTGTATTCAGCAGAGCTTTGCCATTTATCTTCTAATATACAATTTTATAGGACAATGTACTCCAACTCAGTACGTCATACAAAAGCAATGATATATAATAAAATAGATAGTTAAGTACATGTACAATAAGTTTTTCTTAAGGTAGTGGTTTTATGCAATGTAGAGAAACTGTTAAACGTTTTACTGTTTCCAATCCATCCATACATTATTTATTTATACAATTTTTTTATCGGACAGCTGGGCACCACCAAAAATTATACAAACCCTGCGCCTATGCTAGGCGGTGCAGGCTTAGCAGCCCTAGGTGTTGCAGGCTCGGCATCCTTCGGAGGCGATGGGAGCAACAGGTAGTCTCCCACTGGTGGTGAAGGTGGGAGTTGCAGGTAGTCAGGTAGTCTCTCTCTGGTGGTGGAGGTGGAAGCTGCAGGTAGTCTTCCTCTGGTGTCCAGAAGTAGGATATAGCACGTCCACAAACTCAGGCCAGGAACGATACTACGGGTACAATTTTAAAATATGTTTTTTCTGGATTTAATTTTTTTGTGTGAGAAGAGTGGGGAAAAAATCACCTGCCTTAGAGGTAAGGAATGGTGCTTTGCTGTTGGCGAGGTCGGGCACATAGCACCCGACCAATGCCCTCCATGGCAGGAGGTAGAACTGCCGGTTCCGAAGAGGAAGAAGGGAAGGAGTGGGGGTTCCCGGAAGAAAGGGAAGCAGCAGCTGCAGCACCCAAGAGGGAGGAGCCTGAGCGTCCAGCGGCCATGAGGGAGGAGACGGAGCATTCCATGCCCGTGACACTGGCTGATGGACCCTGAGGGGAACGTTGAGGAGGCCCTCCCGATGGCAGTCAACCTGCTGTGGGCCAGAGATGGGGAGCAATGGGAGGCCTGGGAACGACAACTCCACCCAGCGTCCTTCTCAGATATGGCAGCCGTATTAATCAATTACTTGGCTGCAGAGATGGGAATGCCTCCACAGGGTTGATTCCCATTGGGAGGAGCCACGCCTGCTCCACCTCCACAGGCAGTAGGCACGTCCACACCAGGAGAGTTGCACCAGTCCCCAGCGACCGAAGGAGAGCCGCACCAGTCCCCAATGATAGAGGGAGACTGCCTGCTGCTCCCCCCTCCACTGCCAGGGGGAGACTACCTGTAGCTCCCACCTTCGCCGCCAGTAGACTACCTGCTGTTCCTGCCTCCATTGCTAGAGGGAGACTGCCTGCTGCTCCTGCCTCCACCTCTAGAGGGAGACTGCCTGCCGCTCCCACCTCCACCACCAGAGGGAGCCTACCTGCACAGAAGGCACAGGTGTCGTTGTCCATCCACCAACAGTCCAAAGCACCTTTGACCCTTGTTCCACAGTCCAATTTCTTGTGTTCTTGTGCATATTTTAGCCTTTTAGTCTTGTTCCCCTTTCTTAACAGATGTATTCTTACTGCAACACATCCTTTAAGTCCTGATTTCAAGAGTAACCTTCGTACTGTTGATTTGATGGACAACGACACCTGTGCTTTCTGCCAGTTCTGTTGTCAATTCAACACTTGTCTTCTTTCTATTCTTTAGGGATACTATCTTCAAGTATTGCCAGACAATACTTGATAGACAGCTTTTTGGGTCTTCCAGTCCTGGGTTTGTCAATTACAGATGATGTTTCTCTGTACTTGTTGATTATGCTTTGGATACCACACCTTGAAAATCAAGTGATGCAAGCTGTTTACAGGTCAAGGTTGTTATAATAGTAGAAAACACTAGTGGAGGCTTTGAGTAAATTGTTGATGCTCATAATGCATCAGAATAGAAAAATGCAACATGTCTAAGACTTTTGCACAGCAGTGTATATATACATGTATATATATATAGAGAGAGAGAGAGAGAGAGAGAGAATTAGAAATGAAATGTACTGCAGCTTACTTGACTGTAGTAAAATAAACAAAATGACATTCACTAAATTTAGCTCTCAGATTGTGCTAATGAAAATATGATAGAACTAGTGAAATAAAATATATGACAATGTGCTTGCTGTGGTGTATTTAATATCGAAAATAACAGAACAAACACACTGCAATTTACACTTGTTTTTATTGAAAAATAAACAGTAAGATGTAATGATAAGACCAGTCTGTGTTACAGTACATGGTGTCAGATCAGGACTTGACTAATGCTGAGCATGGGAGCTGCAGCATGCTGTTTCCCATATTACAACTGTATACAATTAAAGGCACGGTCACAAATTCCACACACATTTTCAGCTAGTCTTTTATTGCAGGGGCCTGAATGCTCCACAAGTCCATTTTTCTTGTTCATCTTGCCTTGCTGTGAGCAGTGCTGAAATAAAACTCCTTTGTTGCACTAATGGAGTACTTTGTCATACACTACAAGCAGACCACTACTAGTCTAGCATGCTTAAACCATCCAAAATTGCACCAGAATGCACCATTTTAATCCCTTTTTTCAAAAATGGGGGGGACAGGACGACGGGACACACCCCCACACTCTTCCCCATCGGCCCTGTGTGCCACGATGAGATCGGTGCCACCTACTGCCTTGTAAGTGCCTGTGACAGAAATTCAATGATTCTTGGTTGTAAATCTCCCTCCCGACCTGTGAGGGCGCTAAGCAGCAAGAACAGAGTTCTTTGGATGGGCAGCCGCAGATTGGAGAGGCGGTTGCACTCGTTTTCCAAGGGGTCATGTGTGACGGCATAAAAGGGGACGGAGAATCGCAATCTGTTCCTTCGTGTTGGTTTTGTATTTTAACCTAAAAGGCTGCTACATAAATGTTTATGCTTCCAGACAAAAACCATAATAATTATCACTTGTGGTGCTGAAGACAGCTCCCCATTCCAGTAATGCATGATAAGGAAGATTTATAATCTCTGCGCCCTTAAAAAACAGCCATAATGATCATTCCTGTTGGTGTGTAATTTTTTTATAAAAATTTAGTCATTGCCAATTATTTTTTATTATTTTCTCCCAATTTGGAATGGCCAATTATTTTATTATGCTCAGCTCACCGCTACCACCCCTGCGCTGACTCGGGAGGGCGAAGACAAACACACGCTGTCCTCCAATGCGTGTGCCGTCAGCCGACCACTTTTTTTCACACTGTGGACTCACCATGCAGCCACCCAAGAGCTACAGCATCAGAGGACAACGCAGCTCTCGGGCAGCTTACAGGCAAGCCCGCAGGTGCCCGGCCAGACTACAGAGGTCGCTGGTGCGTGGTGAGCCGAGGACACCCTGGCCGACCTAACCCTCCCCCCCTCCCCCGGGCGGCGCCCCCTGGAAGCTCCCGTCCTCGGTTGGCAAAGGAATAGCCTGGACTCGAACTCGCAACGTCCAGACTATAGGGCACTTCCTGCACTCCACACGGAGCGCCTTTACTGGATGTGCCACTCCGGAGCCCGTCAGGCAACATTTTTGCATGAAAAATAAAAAAAAATCCTAGAATGATAATTCCTGTTGGTATGTAATGCATGGGGAGGGAGTAATAATTTGGGAGACAGAACCGACCAAGACTCCCTCATTGTGCTACATTGGACCCGACTGGCCAGGCGCCTGGTAAACTCAAGCGGACACCTGTAGCGCTGGCCTTTGTCCTCTAGCAGCCAGTACCTGGCTGACATCCACTCTTGAATTCCTGGGTATAAAGAGGCAATTAGCTTGATTGTGGGATCGAAGACCAGTGACTTTGCACATCCAGTGTTAGACTTTCCATAAAGCGCACACGGTATTGTAAAGGTGGATTCAGTTTTTTAATACTGATTTATTTCAAGCTATTAGTGAAGAAAATTATTAATCGATCCCTGCAGAAACTTTGAAGTTACACTTCCAGTCAAGTTTGTAAGGACACAAGGTCGCCATTGAAAACATGTCAATTACAGCAAAAACAGTGATCTAAGGCACGTTAATGCATGAGGCTTGTGGGAGTTTCAGTTATATTAAAGAAATAGAATGTTTCAAGGTTAAAAAAATACACTCAGGAAGAGTCATTGACTAAAAAACTAAATGTTCTAAATAGTTGTTCCTACAAGAACACAAACTCCCAGAAACTACTCACGTGTGTTGGCTGCGTACCTTCAGTGGGAAGTGCATCATGGAAAAGAGTACAAAAGAAGTTAGACATTTTTCTTTGTTAACAAATGCCATGAAAAAATATCATTTAAAATCAAATACACGTTGAACATAAAGGGATAGATGTAAGGATACGCGCAAAGTGATTTGCGGGTGCAAATCCCCATAATGCTGCCATAAATCGTGTTTAGCCGCCGTAAAGACTGATTTTACCAGCCGCTAAAAATGCAGTGGATGTAAACAATGGGGTTCACCTGGCGTTCTGCACCCACTATCAAATTTGCACTTTGCCATCATTAATCCATTACAATTATACTGAAATGCATTCGAATGAAGAAAAAAGCATGGAATTGGGTGGGATCTGGATACTAAGTGGGTGCAAACATTATAATGTGATGTAAGGATTTTGCCTTGCACTTAGGCAATTGCTGACCCTCCGAAAACTTTACATCTCTTCTTACAAGGTGCAAACCATTGTAGAAGAGCTGTATAAAAGCACACACCTGCAGAGACCTGTCATTGGCTTCAGGATGGCTGCTGTGGTACACTTCCTGATGCGGCGATACTTGGCTCTTGTTGAGGAGAGGTAGGACTAAGAAGACCCTGCATATTCAATCCCAGGGTCACATTGTTTGGGATGCTGGAGGATGCGGTGCTAAAGCGTTATTGACCTCATAGCTGAACTGAGGGATGAGCTGGACCCCAGCATCAATCTAGGGACCGCTATTACTGCACATGTGAAAGTGCTGCGTTCCCTGCACTACTTAGCCTCTGATTCCTTTCAGACCACAGTTGGAATGTCTGGAGGGATAACCCAATCCACCTTTTCCAGAGTGCTAGACAAATTTCTGGATGGCATACTAAAAAGGGCAGGCCAATACATATAATTTCCTAAGGATTCTAGCATAACTGATGTTGGCTTTTCCAAATAACTCCATTTCATGCTGAGTGACCTCAGCTGTAAGGACTCTCAGCTCCTTCTCATAAAACTTATTTTCCATGCGCCAACTTTGCTTCCCTTCTTCTGACATATTTTTTCGTGCTCCACAAATGTCATACAGCGTCTACTGCTCTCTGTACTCCTAACTCTGCAAGTGCGACCACTAAATAGACCGATGCGCTCATTGAGACCCTCATTATTATAATGGGCAGCAGTGTGGAGTAGTGGTTAGGGCTCTGGACTCTTGACCGGAGGGTTGTGGGTTCAATCCCCGGTGGGGACACTGCTGCTGTACCCTTGAGCAAGGTACTTTACCTAGATTGCTCCAGTAAAAACCCAACTGTAAAATGGGTAATTGTATGTAAAAATAATAGGATGTCTTGTAACAATTGTAAGTCGCCCTGGATAAGGGCGTCTGCTAAGAAATAAATAATAATAATAATAATAATAATTGTGGATCATTATTTGTGCGTGCCGAGTAATTTGCATTGCTCTAAAGCTTAGATAGGGCACAGTGCAAAATAATTGCCTGGCCACAATGCAATTTGAATTTTGCATCCGCAATTATTTGCACTGCGCCTATACTTACATCTACTCCAAAGTGTGCATCTTTCACATAGAAAAAAATTTAGATGATGGTTATACATGTTTGATTAGATTTACTGGAATGATTTTGTTATTCCAGTATTGATATAGGTCTCAAAAATGCAGTTGTAGGGGCTCCCGAGTGGCGCATCCAGTAAAGGCACTTCGCGTAGAGTGCAGGATGTGCCCTATAGCCTGGAGGTCGCCAGTTTGGGTCCAGGCTATTCCACTGCCGGCCGTGGACGGGAGTTCCCAGGGGGCGGTGTACAATTGGCCGAGCGCCGCCCGGGGTGTTGGGGGGGTCTTAGGTCAGCCAGGGTGTCCTAGGCTCACCGTGCACCAGCAAACCCTGCAGACTGGCCCAGCTGCATGGTCCTCCGACGCTGTAGCTCTGAGGTAGCTGCACAGCGGGCCTGCAGAGTGAAAAGAAGCAGACGGCTGACAACACACGTTTCAGAGGACGCGTGTGTTCCTCTTCATCTCTCCCGAGTCAGCGCGGGGGTGGCAGCGGTGAGCGAGGCTTAAAAATTGGGCCTTTCAAATTGGGGAGAAAATGAGGTAAAAAAACAATTGGCGATTCCAAATTTAAAAAAAGAAAAAATAATACACGTTTCAGCAAACTTGTGTTTTCATTTTCAAACATGCTATCTGGTACCACACTAGGTTAAAGAAATCTCTGTTTGCCAGGCATGCTTTTAGACTGTCTTGCACTTTCTAGGTCATTTCACCAGGAGGATGACATTGTCCCCACCTTTTTGGCTTCATTCCTGTCAGTTAGCACTCAGCTACTCACCCTATTGACTGCTTTCAGCCAGTAACATGCTTTGACCCAGAAGACACTGCTGGCCTGAGGGAAAATGACAAAGGAAGTAAAGCAGTAGCAGGCTTCCTATAAGGCAATGCCAGCAGACTAAGAATACCACATATCTGTTTTCAAATGAAAATACATGTTTGCTATAACAGGTGTTTCTTTCAGAACAACACATTTGAGACCATTGTAGCTAATGGAAGTGCACAATTGGTAATATTAATTTTGTTAGCTACAATTACTTTATTAAACTTAAATATCCACAAAAAAAGTGCTTTCCTGTCTGCTTATTGTGTCCCTAATCCCTATGGACAGTGTTATGGCAGGTATTTCCCAGTTATGTAATCTTTTTCAGTGTGTCTTTATTGAGTCATGGCTTTAACAATGATCATTAAGGCAGCATGGAGCCCACTCTGTTTAAGTATCTGGCTGCTTTCCTATCCTCAACTCATTCTTAAGCTGAGAAGAGGCTCTCTGGCAGGCTGGAACAGACACTAATAGAAACACATTCCTTTGATCTGCTCTTCATATTTTCCATCTGATTACTGGATTCATCTTGTGGCTTCAAAGCTAAAGAGGGTTATTTTTGAAAACATTTACTATTCTAAAACCAAAACAACATGGGGGGGGTGGATATCAGAGGGGTGGAGAATAGGATTTGGGATTTGCAGTATGAGAATATTATGGATGCTCAAAAGGCTTCCTTACAGTAAAGATTTAAAAATACCTTTTGGGATGCCGTTACAATACCAATGTCTTGATCGGCTGGTTTCACTGAGCCCAGTTAGATAAGGCAGATAATCGCAGATCAGTGCTAATCGGGGTCTGTGAACCAGACATGTTATAATGAGGGCTTCTAGTTTTTGGTTTTTATTTCTGATCACGTGATGTCCCTTTAAACATATTTTGAGCCGATTCGCTTTCTTAATCAAACACTAATTACCAAAGGAAGTTGTTTCTTTTTACCCTCATATCTTGATTGAGTTAACAAACGATGTGCATTGATCTCACCTAATTCTATTTAAACCTGCATTTTGTTCTCGACGAATTCAGCTTATTAATTTCCACTGCGTTAGTTTTCAGTAGTGCATCGCTAATTTAAACAATCTGGTATTCAGTTAAGGCTTAACAACTATTAATTAGGCTGGGCTGTGTGGTACAGTGGTTAAAGAAAAGGGCTTGTAACCAGGAGGTCCCCAGTTCAAATCCCACCTCGGCCACTGACTCATTGTGTGACCCTAAGCAAGTCACTTAACCTCCTTGTGCTCCGTCTTTCGGGTGAGACGTAATTGTAAGTGACTGTGCAGCTGATGCATAGTTCACACACCCTGGTCTCTGTAAGTCGCCTTGGATAAAGGTGTCTGCTAAATAAACAAATAATAATAAAATAATAATTAAGGTTTAAAGGGAGGGAGAAAGATGGAAAATGAAAACTGGAAGCCCTAGGTATAATGTGCAGTCTATAGTTTTTAGGGTGATTTGTGTTTGTGCTGATGAAATAAAAAAGAGACCAAAAATCTAACATAGTACACAGCAAAAAGGAACAAAAAAAACACTATCTGCCCAAAACCCTTCACATTATATAATATAAAGACAACTAGCTAAAACGTTTGTCTAAGGTTTGTTTTAATAGTACTAATATTAGAAACCTTTTTGCTCAGGTGCCCACCTTTCCTTTTAAATTTAGGTTTGATCCCTCATGCAACCCCCACCTTAAATGCATCAGAGTTACTTCAAGCCCCAACCAGAGGGACCAGTTAGAAAACTACTGGTTTAAACTACGGGTGATATCATTTCAGTAGCAGAAATACTGCACAGTGGTCCTGATATGGTAGCTCTCTAATATCATACTGCTGGATTGCCAGTTTGCATGAATCCTTCCAAACCATGTGAGTGTTTGTAGGAATTACCATTGCATATGTTTTGCCCTTTAGTACATGCTCATTGTTGTTCACCTGGAATCTTTTGTCCATGTTGAAAACTGAAAACTATTTGGACACAACATTTTCCAATTCTTTATTCTATTCAGCTGTTTTTCATGTAAACATGAACAATATGGGGTTCCCCGAATGGCTCCCCTGGTAAAGGGGCTGCGTGGGGGTTTGCAGATTAGAAAGCTGCTGATATTTTAAGGAATCATCTCTTTGGCTGTGGTGCTCCTGCAGGTTAGAGTAGCAAAATTGGCAGGGCTGGTCGTTGACGTTTAGGGACTGGTGGCTCGCAAAACATGTAGATCCCCTGGGTGTAAAAAGGGAATTAGCTTGGTCAGTGGTTCAGAGAACGCTCACTGACCTTCAGTTCTCCTGAGTTTTTGTGGGGATTGCTGTGGTGAGGGAACATATTGAATATTCGAAATAGTTTATTTTCAGGAAGAAGACTGCCATGTTCGCATTAGCAACATTATCAGTGTCCCAATATCGTTGTGCTTAGACTTTTTTGTTCTGTGCTTGTTTTTTTACTTTAAATTGGCATGATTTTTCAAGAAGCACACTAGCAAAATTCGGTGGTAAAGGTTAATTACCATGGTCTGACCTCATTCTAGTAGACCATGTAGGAGAAGAGGCTGACACAGGCTATGAAGTGCTTCATAAAAATAATCTACCTATTGAACAAATAAGAGGAAAGAAGGTTTATTTCAACTCCTTTGTTAGCATTCCTTTAAGTATTGTAGTGGTTTCAGGGGTTGTGCTGTGGATGGACGTTATGTGCCTGCAAGGTTTCTTTCTTTTTTGACTGCCAGGACCACGGACAGCAATGCAAAGGATTCCACAGAGTCAGGAACACGGACAGCTCAGTGGAAACTGCCAGACTGCAGCAGAACAGCCACATCTGTCACCAGGTGTAATCAAGGCAAATCTGCAGACAGGTGATACCAATCAGTCTGCTCTTTTTAACCTAGCCTTGGGTTTTCTTTGTTATCTTTTTGATCCTGGCAGGTAATGGAATAGGAGGGCATTGGAGAGAGCACACTGTGGAGAAGAGGTTGGGAGAAAGAAAGAAAAGAAAATTATACCAAGGATTGAACACCCAACAACGAACTAGGACTGGACTGGAGAACCCCAACGGCACTTGGAAAATACTTTTGTACAAAAACTACCCTCGGTAACGAACCCGGCCTGAATCGACAAAAAGACTGAAAGACCTCCACCTGTTGGCTGATTGATTATTTTGTTTGTTTTGTTTTCGTTTAAAAGAACACTCCCAAAGATCCTCTGCCAAAGCCTGTTAAAAATAAACAGGTTTTAAACTTTACTTGTTCTTGTGTTGTGTGGTTTTGTGTGTAATCCCCGCCTTACAACAAACCCACCCCAGAACACGTCACAGTATGCAGTTTGCTTTAACTATGCAAGGCTGTCCTCTTACGTATCTGGATGCATGCAGTCTGTTTTCTATGATGGAAGCAGTGCTGACACAAGCCCAGTCACCTGCGGTGTCTCTCAATGGTCTGTTCTTGGGCCTCTTCTCTTCAACATCTACATGCTTCCCTTGGGTCACCTCACCCGCAAACATAGCCTCATGCTTCACTCCTATGCAGATGACACCCAGCTCTACCTAAAACTCGACCCTGGATGTCCCTCTGCTATGGTCCAAGACATTGAGGTCTGGATGTCTGCCAATTTTCTTCTGCTCAACATGAACAAATCTGAACTACTTCTAATAGGATCGAAAACTCAACTCAAGAATCTCAAAATTGAATCTCAGAAACTGTCTGCTGCTGCCTTCCCCCACTGTATAAAGCCTTGGTCTACTTCTGGATAGTAACCTCTCCTTTGATGCACAAATCTCCTCCTGTAGTCAAATCCTCCTTCTACCACCTCCGAAACATCTCGAAGGTCCGTCCCTACCTTTCCCTCCCGAATGCAGAGATACTCTGTCATGCATTCATCTCCTCTCAACTCGACTACTGCAAATCTCTCTATGGTGGTCTCCCGTCACGCGCCATAAACCAACTGCAGCTGGTTCAAAGTGCTACTGCTAGGCTCCTTACCAGATGTAAAAAACATAATCACATTACCCCTTGTCCTGCCAAGCTGCACTGGCTACCTGTAAAGTTCAGGATTACTTTCAAAATTCTCCTACTTGCCTACAAGGCCCTTCATCACACAGGTCCACAGTATCTCCCCAACCTGCTGACCCGCTATGTCCCTGCACGCAAGCTGAGGTCCTCTGACTCTGGCTTGCTTGTTATACCCAAGCAAAAGTGCACCACACTCGGAGAGCACTCTTTTAGCTTCATGGCTCCGACTCTCTGGAACTCTCTCCCAGCTTTAGTGCGTGCAGCTCCCACAGTCGCTCACTCCAAATCATCTCTCAAGACCCACTTGTTCTCTCTTGCTTTCAATGCTCTTTAAGCCTGATATCTGTTATTAGCTGTTGTCTAAATTGCTATTTCAGGTTTTTCACTCCATCTTATTCATATGATTCTGCATGACACACGCATCCACAATGTTTACGTTTCACACCCTAGCCTTGTATTTAATGTATTATGCCTGTATTTAATGTATTTGCATTGTTTTTATTGTTTGTATTTAAATGTACTATTCCCTGTATTTCACCGTATTTAATGTATTATGCATTGTTCCTCACTATCATGTAAAGCTCTTTGTGATGGTGGTCCACTATGAAAGGCGCTATATAAAATAAATATTGATTGATTGATGTCTGGAGCCAATGGTAATTATGAGTAGGGCCCTGCGAAATTCACGGGAGAATTAAAACAGGACTAACCTGCAATTCAGTCCTAAACCTCCAGGTGTCCGCGTAGCCACTCCAGATAAACTGATCTAAAGAATAATCAAGGAATCAACACATATAAATTCTGGATAATTAGACAGTACCCCCTAATTACGAGGGACAATTATCACCATTCTAGAAATGGATGCATTTAAATAAAAGGCTTACCTTGAAACTTCTTGTTTTAGGATGCACCAATAAAATCAAAAAGCATTTATTTGAGAGATTGCACACAGCAACATCCACCTGGTGTCTCAACTCTCCCTGATTGCAACGCATGGTAAGGGACTAGAGGATCTGATACAGTGGGTTGAAAGCCTTAATGTTAGAGTTCATCAAAACGTATAATAAAGAATTAATAAATACATACCGAGCACTGGCACAAGAGTTGCACAGCACAGATGCCAGTATAAACAAACAGTGTTAAAACTTTCCACAAAGTTTATGAAAAATTGATGAGCTACTACAACCCCGATCAATGCAGAATAAAACCATCTTTTATTCAACCAGCTCACAAGTTTCTGAAGGCAGGCAGGCAGGCAGCAGCAGCAGCTGCTTCTTTCCCTTCACTTTATGCAGGGGCTAAGGGTGCCCAGGTATCTCAATGAACTAATAATGGACCCCTTAGCTAATTTAGCAATTACCCCCTTAATTTCCTAATATGGCTGCCTTATGATTATTAGAAGCTTACTTGGTCCAATTAATTAATTTAGGGCACAGTTGGAACAAAAACCAGAAGGGACAGCGGCCCTCCATGACCAGGATTGGACACCCCTGCTTTATACAGTATCTATTTTTTAAATATCACTGTGGCAGGGCAGAAGCCCTGCTGCTGTAAATAGTGTGTGTGGAAATGTAAGGTTGGCAGGGATGGGGTTAAATCTGTCCCTGCCAGCAATCACATGTGTGGCCATTCCCCAATTAGGTAATTAGTGCTAATTGGGGAGTGGCCACACATATAAAAGCATGGAGAAAGCCTTTGTTTGAGAGTGGTGTTTGGAGAAGGAAAGCCAGTGAAGGTGTAGCGCAGCCTGACTCTTGTAAGTTTTGTGTTTGACTCTTTATTTTGGCCCTTGTGACATATTAGTTTCTTTATTGCTGTTTTGTTCTCCAGTGGGATTAATAAATGTGAGCTTTAGTGCAAAAACTGCTGGTAACAGCTTGGGCCGCGACGCTATCCTACTACAATCACATTAGGAATTTTACTGTGCCCTAATAACACTGTGCTAATGAAAAGCTGGGTGACACTAAACACTAAAGTAAAAAGGACTCGTGCAAATAAAGTGGTAAAATGTAACGTTCAATCTAACTTTATACTCTCGTTTCACAGTATAATTTGCTTAAAAATAAACAGCAAAGCTACACAGCTGACAACAGTGCTATCTGAAATCAATACCAGCAGTAAAGTAATTCCATGCAAATTACCTGTAGCTTTCAGCAACCATTGTTCAAATGCCAATGCATCCAACAGACGTTGCACGTAAAATTAAAATTCCATGCCTTGAAATTATACAAACTTCCATCTGTTACACTGGTTTATTTACATGTTACAGAGATGAAAAAGTACCCCCCACTGCCAGGCAAAAAGGTTTTACAATGAGCTTTTCTTCTCATTGATTTGCCTAATTAATTTGTGACTAATAAAGCTCACAGTAAACTCCTGCATTTCTATCATCCACATAGCATTTCCAGCAGTTTTATTCCTGCCTGGTTATTTCTAGAATTACAGCTATAACTAATAGTAGTGTATAGTAGGAGGCTGCATAGGAGGCTGTGTAGTCCAGTGGTTAAAGAAAAAGGCTTGTAACCAGAAGGTCCCCGGTTCAAATCCCACCTCAGCCACTGACTCATTGTGTGACCCTGAGCAAGTCACCTAACCTCCTTGTGCTCCGTCTTTCGGGTGAGACGTAATTGTAAGTGACTGTGCAGCTGATGCATAGTTCACACACCCTGGTCTCTGTAAGTCGCCTTGGATAAAGGCGTCTGCTAAATAAACAAATAATAAAAAATAATCAGCAACC
Source organism: Huso huso (assembly GCA_036884735.1). Lineage (NCBI taxonomy): Eukaryota > Metazoa > Chordata > Actinopteri > Acipenseriformes > Acipenseridae > Huso > Huso huso. The sequence goes on from CM072668.1 coordinate 33,404,564, forward strand.
AATTTCAATTCCGTATATGACACGTAATAATCAACAATAGTATTCAAAAGAAAGAAACAAAAAAAAAGTTAATTTCACATAAGTATTCAAATACAACTGAAAACACAACATGCATATTACGCACAGTAGCAATATATACATTGGGGAAATGTTATTATTAAAAAGAAAACAAATACAGATTAAAATCCCTTCAAATACAACACAAAGCATGCACATGCTAGTACTATACATGAGGCTCCAAGCTGAGCACCAGGGCAACCTAGCAATGAATGTTTAATTGAGGGTTGCAAAACAATATCCATGGCGATTTAATCAATTCATTGTTGCATCTCTCAAAATTACTATGATAAATTGGGGGATAAATTTTCATAAAAAATAAATTAGTATTGAATTATCTAGTAACAGTGCTTTCAGACAGTGATTTATTGAGGTTCTGATTAAATCAAAATTATAGCAAAGCTATATATATTATAAAATATATCTATGGAGGCACCATAGATTAAATTCAGGATATCAATACCACGGTAATGGATTAACAAAATACCGAAAAATAAATTTAAAAAAAATATTATGGTTTAAATAAAGTCGTTAAACCTCAGTCTTGATATGCATAGAATGGGGCAATCAGAAAATAAAAATGCTGGTTTATTTCTATGTTATTTTTTGAATGATATGGCCAAACAAAATTGCTTATGGCTTTTGGCTCAGGGTTTTTATTAATTAAAAAAATGATCATGTCCAGACACTATCTAGAGGTAAATTGTCTTTCCTTGAAGAAAGCTTTGGAGATGCTGAATACAAAGACACACTAGTTTCATAATTACTCTTCAGAGGACACAGTGAAATCAATACACAGCACATTGAGAGCAATCAAATGGACAGTTTAAACGGTCACAGGGCTCTAAAGACAGGCCTCCTGGCCGGTAGAGACTTTAATCGACTCTGGCAAATTGCAGTGCCGTGTTCAGTCTTTGCAGGCTGAAAAAAACAATGCCCAGTGAAGTATTTTTTTATTCCAGGTAATGGGGCCCAGGGGCACTTAGCTGATCTCCTGGTATAATTGCATTGAGATATTTTGAATGGGCAGCTCAAAGAAGTCCAGTGATTTACTAACCCAGCTTCAGATTACCACTCAAGTAGATGAGTGATGATATATGGCACACAGTGTAAAAATGAATGGCTTCTGCCAGAGAGCTGCTTTCATGTTTCATATTACGCTGTATAAATTAATCCAGTCCATGCTTCTAAAGCTAACTGCTAGAAAACAAGCCAGTAAACAATAGAAGTTTTTATAAAGAGCTGTGTTTGTCAGTAACGTTTAAGCAGATCTGTATTGAAGGTTGAATAACTTAAATAGTTGCCAACTGTCTATGGCAAGCCAAATAACTTCCTGTTCATTTAAAGATATCTCTAAATGGACAGGAAGTCCATTGAAAACAGAGCATTTTCGCAGGAAGTCATTTAGAGATATATTCCTGTTCCTTTCAAGGAAGTTAATTTGAGATATATTCAAATGATTTAGAGATATCTTTAAATAATATGGAAGCCATGTTGATTTTTATAGCATGGTATGCCAAACATTTGAAGCTATCTGTAAGTGACTTCCTGTTCATTTAAAGATATCTCTAAATCATTTGAAGATATCTCTAAATTACTTCCTGTTCATTTAAAGATATCTCGAAATAACTTTCTGTTCATTTATAGATATCTCTAAATCATTTAGTGATATCTCAAAATAACTTCCTGTTCATTTGGAGATATCTCTAAATAATTTAGATATATTTCGAAATAACTTCCTGTTCATTTGGCAATATCTCTAAATAGACAGGAAGTCCATTCAAAACATAGAGCATTTTCACAGGAAGTCATTTAGAGATATCTTCAAATGCCTTCCTGTTTATTTCAAGATAGCTCCAAATGATTTAGCGATATCTCTAAATGAACAGGAAGTTATTTTGAGATATCTGCAAATGATTTAGAGACATCGCTAAATGAACAGGAAGTTATTTCGAGATATCTTTAAAACCTTCATTTTATGATAGCTCTAAATGACAGTTTGGTGTACCATGCTAGCAAAATCCACATGGTTTCCATATTATTTAAAGATATCTCCAAATCATTTGAAGATATATCAAAATGAATAGGAAGTCATTTGAAGATATTTCTAAATGACTTCCTGTGAAAATGCTCAATGTTTTGAATGGACTTCCTGTCCATTTAGAGATAGCACTAAATGAACAGGAAGTTATTTTGAGATACCTTTAAATGATTTAGAGATATCTGAAAAATATTTAAAGATATCTCATTTAAAGCTCCATTTAAATATATCTGTAAATCATTTTGAGATATCTCTAAATGTATTTTTGATATCTTAAAATCCATTATCGCTGTCAAGGCCTCTTTTCGGAATACCAATAATACGGCAGAAGCCAATCTCACTGACATATTTTCTGAAGAAATTTGCTCAAGTATAACTGATTTTTAAATGTTTTGTTACAATTATGGGAAGTGGTGAATTTGGTACCAGTACAAAACAAGCAGTGGGGAACATAATGATGCAATAAACAATTGTTCAACCCATATCACATTGTTATTTAGCTCAGTTGTTCTCAATCTGTGGTCCGCCAGCTCTCTTCAGGTGGTCCATGGAAAGGTTACATAATTATGGAAAGGAAGCGGCAGCATAGTTTATAGATCCAATTGCATACCTAGAAATTGAGACCTTAAAAACTCATCTACAGAGGTAGGAAGAAAATGCATACATGGAGAATATCTCCAAGTTTAAAAAATATCTAAACTCTCCATCATATATCATTTTGGAGTGTAAAATATATTCTTTACTAGGGTTGTTTTCGTGTATTGCGCTCACGTGCACTCAACACAGCAGCTTGTAAAGTACGGGGCATGTGTTGTGTTGCATTAACATACTGCTGTAGTTGGGTTGGAGGCATGAAGCTTAGCAACGCACAAGCCCTGGAGTCTTATCCCGCTTATAAAACGGATACCATAAAAGACAAAAAGTTTTTATTTTTGAAAAGAACAAACAGTTTTATTATATATCCTTCCGCTTTGGAGACAAAATAGTCTGTTAAACAAGGTCATATTTGTTGTAAACATTAAAATGGAGGTTTTCAACGTTTCCATTTACTATAATTAATTAAAATGAATGAAGCTTTCATGCTAGTCTCAATTCCTCCATAAACAGAGCTGACATGACCTGCAATGTTAGCCTTGTTAGTGACCTAGCATTTAAAAATGCCAATAATGTGTTTTTGTTGATAATGAAAATATACAGAAAAGGAGGCAAAGACAAAGTTCACTATCCGTGCATTACTCTGCTGACCTGGAGAAGCCAATACAAAAATACCTTATTGACATTTTTAAATGCTTGGTCACTAACAGGCTATCATTGCGGTTTATGTCAGCACTGTTTACAGAGAGATTGAGACCAGCACGGGGGCTAACATAACACAACTGAGTACTCTTGACCAGCCGAATTACACACTGAAGCATATAATTATCGTAGACCATTTAGATTTTCAAGACAAACTGTTTTTAAGTTGACATTTCTTTGTTTCATCAAATCAATAAAAAACAGAAGCTGCAAAGCATTTTTGTTTTTTTCGATTTCATGAAGTTGTTGTTAAATCTTTGTATCTTGCTTTTTATTTTTTCTTGTAATTATAGCCACTTGTCCACTGTCATGCCTCCGAAAAGATCAAATGTGATGAAAGGAATGTCACTCATTTTTTTAAAACTTTAAAAGACCTCTCACAACAATGTGTATATTTATTGCGAGTTTAATATGTTGTGTATTTGGCAAAAATAAGGTTTCATCATGCATTGTACAGTACTATGTAACTGCACGATAAAAAAAAAAATCAACAGCCAGCATTCAAACATTCATTTTATAAATAAAGATTATAGGTGCGTTCACAGAGATTATTCTGCACAGATTCTATGCAGAATTTGACCAATTTAGCCAATGGGTGCGCTCAAATTGGTCAGATTCTGCACAGAATCTGCGCAGAATGATCTCTGTGAACACACCATATAGCTGAAGATTCGTAGCTCCGACTGTGCTGGGTTTTTTCCCCCTCCCTGTCAATTTGTGTTACGAAAAGTAAACTAGAACCATTCTTTAAAACTCCAATTTTAAAATAACTTTGCTCACAGAAACAGGCCATCGCATTAAAATAAATAAAGCTAAGCCTACGGTTATTCTTAGTATTAAATTATTTTTTACGTGTTATCACTGCCGAGATAAAAAAAAATTCAGGTGGTCCGTGAACACAAAAGTTTGAGAACCACTGATTGAGCTTATGAGTAAAACATCACAGAGGGATACAATTCTGAATAAGTTGAGGCCTCAAACACAAAGCTCTACAGCTGCTTGTATTTGAGTGTATATAACATAGCTGCCTCCTTTCACTACTGCAAGGGTTGATCTCATTACAGACTTCTTTATTGATTGGTTCCCCTTGGCTTGTTCTGTGCTACTACCAACATTGAACACTCTACATCAGCTATATGTGTGGATATACCGAAAGGCAAGCTGTGCATAACAGATATATAATAACTGGAGAGCAAATTTTTCAATGGGTTCATCCTGTTGATATTTCCTGTAATAATCAGCCAGGTATTATGGAAAACCCTTTCTCATTAACACCAGCACGAGCTGTCAAACTGAAAGGAATTCCAACTGTTCCTCACATAGTTGCTATCTTCTCTCGTTCACTTCTCTGCCGGGAAAAACAAGTGGCTCTTCAGTCCTGTCACGGTCGGGACACTGTTAATTTAAAAAACAATAAAATCTAAATTACATCACGGTTCAGCAGTCGGAACAGAAGCTGACAGCCAGTCTTTCATTCAAGAGCAAGAAAACATTAACACTAAGCGAAAAAACTAACGGTGACCGACGACTATTCAACAATTTCCTCACAGAGACAGGGGAGGACACTCATTTCACAACGTACCCTCTTCAAAAACTGAATGCCACAGTAGCCACTTTAATTTACAATCTAAAGAAAGCAGATGCCACAGCTAGGTGAGAGGTATAAGAGCCTCAATAGATAGATACCTTCTCCAACAGCATTACCCTCACTCAGTATTTAAAGGGCTGCAAACTGATTTTACGGATTTTACTTTAAGCCCCCCTCAACAAGTAACACAGAACTTTAGAACTCTGGCAGAATCTCTCACCAGAGATTATAAAAAATACTGCATGGGCGGTGGGGTGAGAGCTGCTTGGCTATTGAGATCAATTCTAGTCTGGGTTCAATTAACTAATTTAGAACTTGCTTGGAATAAAGACCTGGTCCCATGTTTATCAGATGCACTCAAATTGATCCTGGTTGATCTATCTTACCTGGAGCCTTGAAGTGGCCACAATTACCCAGAAATAGTGTGGTTTACCCTACATAAGCTGTCTGTGGAGTGTATTTGTAAAGATGTAAAAATGATTTCAGAAGAGCACGTAGTGAACAGCAAAAAAATGTATACATTTTCTGATGCAGAGATAAAATGTAATTGTCTGAAGTTCATGCTAGGACAAAATCTACAGATACAGACGCGCTCAAATTTGTTGGTACCCCTCCACAAAAAACGAAGAATGCACAATTTTCTCTGAAATAACTTGAAACTGACAAAAATAATTGGCATCCACCATTGTTTATTCCATATTTAATAGAAATCAGACTTTGCTTTTGATTTTTTATTCAACATAATATTGTAAATAATAAAACAAATGAAAATGGCATGGACAAAAATGATGGGACCGCTAACCTAATATTTTGTTGCACAACCTTTAGAGGCAATCACTGCAATCAAACGTTTTCTGTAGCTCTCAATGAGACTTCTGCACCTGTTAACAGGTAGTTTGGCCCACTCTTCCTGAGCAAACTGCTCCAGCTGTCTCAGGTTTGATGGGTGCCTTCTCCAGACTGCAAGTTTCAGCTCTTTCCATAGATGTTCGATAGGATTCAGATCAGGACTCATAGAAGGCCACTTCAGAATAGTCCAATGTTTTGTTCTTATCCATTCTTGGGTGCTTTTAGCTGTGTGTTTTGGGTCATTATCCTGTTGGAGGACCCATGACCTGCGACTGAGTCAGAGCTTTCTGACACTGGGCAACACGTTTCGCTCCAGAATGCCTTGATAGTCTTGAGATTTCATTGTGCCCTGCACAGATTCAAGGCACCCTGTGCCAGGCGCAGCAAAGCAGCCCCAAAACATAACCGAGCCTCCTCCATGTTTCACTGTAGGTATGGTGTTCTTTTCTTTGAAAGCTTCATTTTTTCGTCTGTGAACATACAGCTGATGTGACTTGCCAAAAAGCTCCAGTTTTGACTCATCTGTCCAAAGGACATTCTCCCAGAAGGATTGTGGCTTGTCAATATGCATTTTAGCAAATTCCAGTCTGGCTTTTTTATGTTTTTCTTTCAAAAGTGGAGTCCTCCTGGGTCTTCTTCCATGGAGCCCACTTTTCGCTCAAAAAGCGACGGATGGTGCGATCAGAAACTGACGATACCTTCACCTTGGAGTTCAGCTTGTATCTCTTTGGCAGTTATCCTTGGTTCTTTTTTCTACCATTCGCACTATCCTTCTGTTCACTCTGGGGTCGATTTTACTCTTGCGGCCGTGCCCAGGGAGGTTGGCTACAGTTCCATGGACCTTAAACTTCTAAATAACATTTGCAACTGTTGTCACAGGAACATCAAGCTGCTTGGAGATGGTCTTGTAGCCTTTACCTTTACCATGCTTGTCTATTATTTTCTTTCTGATCTCCTCAGACAACTCTCTCCTTTGCTTTCTCTGGTCCATGTTCAGTGTGGTGCACACAATGATACCAAACAGCACAGTGACTACTTTTCTCCATTTAAATAGGCTGAATGACTGATTACAAGATTGGAGACATGTGTGATACTAAGTAAAGAAACTAATTAGTTTGAAATATCACTATAATCCAATTATTTATTATCTTTTCTAAGGGGTACCAACAAATATGTCCAGGCCATTTTAGAGTATCTTTGTAGAATAAGCAATAATTAATCTCTTTTCACAGCTTCTTTGCTTTATTCTATGACATACCAAAGGCATGCAAGTATACATGATAAAATAGCTTTTAATTTCATCACTTTTCAGGAGGAATGAAGCATTATTTCAATGAGCTGTAAGGGTACCAACAAATTTGAGCACGTCTGTATATAGATAGATATTACTAAAGTTAAACAAGAAAAGATAAACACAGATATAAAACAAATGTCTTTACAGAATTGAGTAGATCTTGAGGACCAGAGCTAAACCCCCTAGTCATAAATTTCTTAAGCACAGGGCACTCTGTCTGTTTGTTTTTTGTTTGTTTGTTTGTTTGTTTTTTGTTTTGTTTTTTTTATCAAAGTGGAAAATATAAAGTCTTATGTAAAGCACAGAAGTTGCTCAGGTTGTGTTCTACAGAAAGGATAAATGAACTTAAATTAAATTAAATTAAATTAAGCCAAAGTCAAAGTGATAAAGAACATAATAAATGTGAGCAAACACAGTACATTATAAAATGCTTTTTACTGTGCCAAGAAAAAAGTAAAAAAAAAAATGTTATAGAAGTAATAAGTCAATACATACAAGTTTTATGGCAGAAAGAAAAATAGTATTGATTTATTTGACATGATTTCTACCTGTCACTTGTGGATGTACAGTTTTTAAACCAGTTACAAAGTGTCATTACAACTCCAGCCCCAGTGGAGGCATAATGATTAGTTATGAGCCATGAATGTAGATGAGTCTGGCTCTTTTGCATGGTAGTTAAGATGCTTGCTTGTGGTGTGCGAGGTCGCCAAATCAAGCCCTCCTCATGCACCATTCTAAAAGAAAAAGGAAAGAATAGTCATCAATTCTATATAAGGGAATGTGTCGGTTGCCATCTCAATGGTGAAGAAAGTTCTTAAGCACTGTTTCCAAAACCTAAGGAAGGCACAATATTAGTCTCTAACACACAGCAAGCAAACCAATTAACGTTTTCACCTTCCTTAGACATTTCAAATAACACACATTTTCTGTTACTCAGAGTTGCCTTCTTAAAGTCTGATGAAAATAAAACTTGATTTGAAGTCTTGTGTTCAGTTCTCTAGAAGTGATTGGAAAAACAGATTTTCACAACCAGTCTCCTAATTCAAATAACTGTGGAATTTTCCAGGAAAGGATTTGTCTTAAGTTTCCTTTGATTTTGTATCCCTTCTCCCTGTTGTTTTCATAGCTGCTTTTCAGATAAAAAGCATTTTTAGCTCTATGATCTCATTCAAAACAAGAATTGTATTAACCCACTAAGGGTCCCTTAGCTTAGATGATCTAGTGGTGTGGACACCAGAGAAATATTACAATACAAAAATAATAAGTATACAGTTAGATACATTAAAATGAGCTGCTGTTGCCAAAATTTCAGCCACATAAATTCAAATTCACATTCAGCGGGGCTTCCCAAACTGGGAGCTGGGGACCCCTGGGGGGCAGCAAGATGGTTTCATACAAAATCTCCCAAATGACCCTGACAAAGCAATATTAATTCCCCAGACTGGGGGATCAATTAGTTTACACAAATGCTGCTGTTAGCTTGTGACCGCACAACAGCATGTATCGTTATTCAGCAAAAAGGAGTGATTGTAGGAGAACAATATATTAATGCACATTATAATTATACATTTTACAATGAATAAATGATTTCAGTAGAAGTTTTTGATATTTTCTTCCCCCTATATAAATAAAATAAACCACACCGCTCCCACTTATCTTTACAGGCAGGTTTATGTTCCAGTTCCAGTCAGGCAGTGTACAGTCATTATGGAGCGGTTTCTCAAATGACACTAAACATAATGAAAGCACGCATATAAACAACCTCTCACTAAAGGTATGAAATTCAAAATGTTGTAAATGCGATGCTGAGTATATTCAATTTGGAATTGCTTGCGTTACAAAGAAAGATGGCCTTGTTTGCCTAAAGTGTGTGATCTGCTTAGAATTGCTGTCTAATGAGTGCCTCATTACTTTTCTAATTAGTTTTCTTTCATTCTTTCAAAATGTTGTTTGCAATGAAAGTAAGGTACTCCATTCGGACCCTATAGCAATGAAGTAAGTTCTTTATTTTGCATTTCCTCAGTGGAAAAAGCAGACAGTAGCAGATAGATGTACTGGAGCCACTTTAAGACACCCCAGTGTCCAGCCCTAATATATACAGTGCTGTGAAAAAGTATTTGCCCCCTGTCTGATTTTCTGCATTTTTGCACATTTTTGCACGTCAGGTCGTCTGTCCGTGAGCTGAAGCGCATGCTGGGTCATGCAGCAAGACAATGATCCAAAACACAAGCAAGTCTACATCAGAATGGTTGAAGAACAAGAAATTTAAAGTTTTGGAATGGCCTACTCAAAGTTCAGACCTAAACCCCATTGAGATGTTGTGGCAGGACCTGAAACGAGCAGTTCATGCTCGAAAACCCACAAATGTCACTGAGTTGAAGCAGTTCTGCATGGAGGAGTGGGCCAAAATTACTCCACGGCGCTGTGAGAGACTAATCAATAACTACAGGAAGCGTTTGATTGCAGTTATTGCTGCTAAAGGTGGCGTAACCAGTTATTGAGTCTAAGGGGGCGATTACTTTTTCACAAGGGGGCATTGGGTGTTGCATAGCTTTCTTTAATAAAATAAATGAATGTATGAAATTTTTGTCTTATTTGTTCACTCAGGGTCTCTTTTATCTAATACTAGGTTTTGGTTGAAGATCTGATAACATTCAGTGTCAAAAATATGCAAAAATGCTGAAAATCAGACAGGGGGCAAATACTTTTTCACGGCACTGTACGTCTTGCATCCCCCCCTGCCTTCCTTTTATAAACGTCTTGCATTTCTTTTTTACATTTTGGAACTCCCTCATTACATTGCGGTCAGTTACAAAATATTCAACTCAAAATGTAACAATCACAATGGTCAATAGAAAAACTGTGTAAAAATAATGTGATATTTTGTAACAATTGTAAGTCGCCCTGGATAAGGGCGTCTGCTAAGAAATAAATATTAATAATAATACTGGAAGCTAAAAATGATAATGGCAGCTTGTTATGCCGTGTATACATCCATTAAAACAGACTTAAGCTTACCTTGTTATTCTGCCTTCCTTAACGATTGAACATCTGTTCTGAGTTCTTATCGAAAACTGTCACTTTCTACTTGAATCCGTACTAAAAAAATCTCACATTCCAAATCCAGTACTAGCATGAGCCTACTGATGGAAATGATCGAGCCTCACTGGCCTGGGCTGTTACAGTAACAGTTATAAAAGGGCAGAGTGAATAGAAAAGAACACGACAGAGAAGACAGCACCACTACAAATACAGTTTAGAGCACGATTTCTTTGGTTTTATTAAATTAAAGGAAGTGGCATACAGAACGTGGACTGGTTCTTACTAGTAAAAAGAAACGCAGGAAGGTTATGATTTGTTTATGGAGAAATATATTGACACATATTAACAGTTAAATATCCTTTCTTCTCGACTGTTTAAATGTGGTTCTGGAAGTTACAGAGATTCATTTGTAATGTTTTGCCATCCCACATTGTTAAACACACAGTTATCACAGCGAAACCACCTGCTAGCTCAGGACACATTTGTAAATAAACGCTGTGTCTCGCATTACAGTGCTTGGTGCTGATACTATCAGTGATAGGTTGGAACAATGAACGCCCACCCTCGCATAGCAATGTTTAGTGCTAATTGGTTGAAACACTAAATGACAGCACGCACTTGGCAATACTAATTGGTTGAAACGTTGATTCATGACGTTCTTGCAGGCAGTGCAAATGCTCATTCATAAACTAAAGATAACGAGAAAAGTTGCCGGTGCGACAGCACCCCCACTTCCCCCACTTCCTGTGTCCCTGCAATGTTCTGTACTGGATCATCATTTTGTTAATTTTCCAAACAACTGAATATGGCTGCACTTATATTTTCTGCATTACAGCCGCCACATATCTGTTAGGTTCAAAAACGATGGTAAATAATAAGACAACTCGTGTCACTTTGATGTGTGCTGAAAGCACACAAAGTGTAGATTTCAGGATTTAGCTGAAAAGGCAGTTGCCAAATTTCTCATTGTTTCTGGCAATAGTTTATGCAGTACAGTGCAGTCATTGGAAGGCAGAGGAATTTGATTTTTGTGGCCATTTCTTTAAAGACTACATATTGTAAATTGTAAAAGCCTTTGCCAAACTGTAGGCAAGACAGAGCTCCTAAATTTATTTAGCAGACATTTTTATCCAAAGCGACTCACAGAGACTAGGGGGTGCACTCTGCATCACAGCAACTGTTCTGCACTTTAGGTCCCAGAATCTTTTTTGGGCTTCTTTATTTGACTTTTTAATGGAAGAGGTTGTGTTTATTTTTTCGTTTATATCCTTCTATATTTTAAATTTAGTAGAGGCTCCGGACCTTTTGCCAGAAAGAACAATTTGACGTGAAAAAAATCTCATTGAGCAAAAGCTCAACATGGGTGGCTAAGAATTTATTTTTGTCTTTCTTTTTTTCCCCATTGTTGCGACATGTGCACTTCCTCATTGTTTTCCAGTTAAATGGAAGTCCCAACTATTGTAATGTGACTAATTGGCTTGTTCAGAAACTAGAAAATCAATTGCTGTTTCAATTGAATCAGTCAAAAGGCTTTGCGAGTAGGAGAAATGAACCTGTCCCTGTTGAAAATCAAGCAAGAAAACTTGCAGTGCAAATGCATTGCAATCTCTGTTTTCTCTGAAAATCAGGCCCGAGGTATCTTGTCATTCCCATAGTGCAGTTTACTCCTTTTCATCAAAGGAATTAATTGGCTGTATTCACAAAATATATATTTTTAAGAAGGTTTTCCTCTTCGGTTAAACAGTACTTGAAACGCTTGAAAAATTTGAATAAACTAATACACCCTCTTTATAACAGTTAAAAGGGTTTTCATAAAATTCAAACTTGATTTAATTAATCAATTCATTAACTAACAATTCATTATGGCTTTTTCTAACATGATTATTTTACAAAAACATACATATTAACAGAATGACACTAAGTATGCTGTTTGTCCTAATCAGTGCCAAGTCAAGAATTAAACTATTCTAAAACGCACTAGTAGACTTTGCCTTTGGGTATTCTAACCAGAGAATGAAAATATGAATGTTGTTCGATTGGGGGCAGTCATATACAGTAATAGGATTACCAGGCTTATTTTCCTTTTCCATACATAATGTTTATTAGAAGGTTTTACTGTGTAAACTGTAAACGGGCCAATCACTCCAGTTCACTCCAGACAGTTGCTGTAACAGGCTGTGGTGTGATACATTACAAATTCTGACCCCTGTTGGTGAAGGTTAAACGCTCTATAACCATGAATCCAGAAGATATTTTACATGGTGGTTAAGATGCCTACGGTGTGCATGGTCGCCGGATCGCACACAGCCTCCATCTTGTTACACCTGAATCCGAGGTGATTTTTGTTTGTTTTTATTTAGTTTTTTTTTTACATTTTGAACCAATATCATCTTAAAGTATCTACAGAAAATGCTATTAATTAATACCAGATGAAGAAAAGACGTTGTTGTATGAACGCTTTGGTGGGGATTTCCTTTTAACAGTTGAATCAATCAATCAATCAAACTTAGATTTATATAGCACCCCCGATACATTTGCCTGTCTCAGGGCGCTTTACATCATCATAGAACAAAAGCCCTATCAAATAGCAAGGTTGTAATCTTTGATTTGAACATGAATATGGAGGAGATGCCTCTGATATTCCAAAACAAAGGGGCTGTATGACTAAACGTCCCAGCGCCAAGTGTAATAGTACAACTATGAGGGACAACAAGGAGATCAGCCTCAGTTAGACAAGAATAAAAAATAAAAAAAATTCCAACTTTTCCCTGACAGTAAAATATATTCACAGCCTTCATGTTCAGCCTACAGCTATGGCCAAAAGCTTTGCATCACCCTATAGAATTAACTAATTTAGCTTCATAAAGTTGAATGAAACCTGATGAATAATGTTACATTAACATATTGAATTACATACCGCTGCGTAGTTTTCCATATACAGTACGAAAAAAACAGACAAATTTAATATTGTGACATCTTTGCTATTATGGCTGCCAGTAGACCCTTGGGATATATAAAATCCGCCACTAACTTGTGTCCTTAGGCTGCTCCCCAACCTCCAGCTTGTGTATCACCAGGGGGGTTGGCAGTCTACTTAGTTCCCTATCTTTCAGCATTGGCTGAGAGATGTCAATTAAAATTCTGAAGTAGCGCCAAGTGCCCTGAAAACTGAGTCCAAGCTCCAAAACCAAGCGAGTAAAAATGCTGTGATGCAAGATGTCAACTGTTTTTACTCAGTAATAAAATGATGTTTTGAAATCACTGTGTGGCCCTGACTAAAAAGCCTGTTATTATCAATATGGAATGACTGGAGGAGGTATTTGTTTCTGCAGCTGTGTCTGTCAGGGCTGGTATCACATTAGTATTGAGGACTGAGTGGGGTTAAGCAGGACACCAAAAAATACCAGCACTTAGTATATTGAGGAACATTTTTATTCAGACATTGAAAAAGCCTGGTCAAACATTGAGAATGAAAATATGAATGTTTTTCAATTGGGGCAGTCATATGCGTAAGCAATAAGGCACGACAGGGAGTGGGATATACTCTAATATCCACACCCCCGGGTGCGTTATAAGTCACGAGGCGAAGCCGAGTGGTCTTAACCGCCGGGGCGTGTGGATATTTTAATAAAAATGACAAAAAAGTCATTTTTATTAAAATATCCTTCCACCTCTGCCTGACCTTAGAAAAAATAGTCCCTTAAAAATAAAAAATAAAACCAAAAATGCATTAATTAAAAAATAATTTCAGATGTTGAATTGAACATTGCCATTGAAAGTGCAGTTTTGATTCGTTACACTTCTTCTAATTCTTGGTTTATTTATTACATTTTAAAGTAAAATATTACTGTCCATTTTCATAATGACACAGCACATATGAGTCTGCCTTTAAATCACACAGACCCTTCCTCACAAGACCTGCAATAGTATCAGGTGAGTGTTTTTTTTTTTTTGTTTTTTTTAAATCATCCTTTGTTATCTGGGGTAGTAACAGGAGGCATCCATACCAGATTTGTGCTTCCGCTTCACAGTGGCGAGAAAGATGTTATTTGCATGGAATACCTGGTTACTTATCAAACTGACTTTGCAATTTACAGCTTGCCAACGTGGAGAACTACTGGGCCAGTGTTAAGAAACAATTTAAAACAATGCAGGGCACAGCAGAAGACATGATACCATCGTACCTGGACACATTTAAAAGGTATGGCAGGCATTGTCAAGATGAATTTATAAATGATCAGCCGCGCAGGGGGTGGGTCCAGTGGCAGCAGGCAGGCAGACTGAAGAACGGACAGACCGGGAGCAACGGCAACAAAACATCTTTTAACCCAAAAGTCTCTTTTAAGAGGGACTCAGATCTTCTGTGAAAAGCTGAAAGTTTGAGATATTTTTTAAACTATTAATTTTCAAAATGGGATAGGGAAACGCCGTAGTTCAGGGAGAAGGAACAGAGGGATCAGAATGGCGAGTTTTGAATTTATTTTAATAAATACTTTTGCTTTTTTTCACTACTTTAATTAATCATTGGTGTCCGATTCAGATTCATTCAATATCTCATGTACACTTCGGTTTCCCAAAAGTTCAACATTTACATAAATCTCGTCAGTCATGTTTATTGCGACAAATTCCAATATGTCTGCCGTTTTTGTTTTTAAATTCTAGTGGCGTATGGATATCTGCCAGTGATTTGCCAGTTTTTGAAAAAAGTGCCGACCCATGGTGATATGCTGTAATATCAACACCCCCATGTGACCTGTTTTGACCAATCAGGATAGAGTATTTAAAACACCCATTTTGTAAAGTAATATTTGTTTATTTAGCCTTTATCCAAGGCGACTTACAGAGACTAGGGTGTGTGAACTATGCATCAGCTGCAGAGTCACTTACAACTACGTCTCACCCGAAAGACGGAGCACAAGGAGGTTAAGTGACTTGCTCAGGGTCACACAATGAGTCAGTGGCTGAGGTGGGGTTTGAACCGGGGACCTCCTGGTTACATGCCCTTTTCTTTAACCACTGTACCACACAGCCTCCGGACAGCAGTGTGGAGTAGTGGTTAGGGCTCTGGACTCTTGACCAGAGGGTCGTGGGTTCAGTCCCAGGTGGGGGACACTGCTGCTGTACCCTTGAGCAAGGTACTTTACCTAGATTGCTTCAGTAAAAAACCCAACTGTATAAATGGGTAATTGTTTGTAAAAATAATGTGATATCTTGTAACAATTGTAAGTCGCCCTGGATAAGGGCGTCTGCTAAGAAATAAATAATAATAGGATTACCAGGCTTATTTTCCTTTTCCATACATAATGTTTATTAGAAGGTTTTACTGTGTAAACTGTAAACGGACAAATCACTCCAGTTCACTCCAGTAACATATGGCTACCAATTTAGGGGAATATGATGACCCTTAAAAGACACATCATACTGTAATCAACTGAAGGTATTGAAACTGAATAGTTTTCAATATAAAATAAAACAATAAACCAAACACTTTGCAACAATAATTAGCATCCCGTCCACCAATCCCTGTTATGGGTTTGTCTGAGTTCTGGTGCATCTTAATCTGTGTGTAGATGTCTCCTGTGCATACACCAATCCCTGTTACGGGTTTGTCAGAGTTCTAGTGCATCTTAATCTGTGTGTAGATGTCTCCTGTGCATACACCAATCCCTGTTACGGGTTTGTCTGAGTTCTGGTACATCTTAATCTGTGTGTAGATGTCTCCTGTGCATAGAACATATGGCAGTTAAACAATGAATATGTTGTTTATGTTTAATAGTCTTGTAGGGTTTCTCGTACAGTAAGAAACATCATTTTGCACAGTTTGAGCAGTTTGGGCAGCTTTGCTTCGGCTAAACTGTATACGATTATTCAATAAGGGAGATACTGTACACATGATGTATAACAATTTCTGTATCAAATATTATACAGAATTTTCATACGTCATATTCATGTACAATCTGGATGTTAAGATACAGCATGCAACAAGTTTTGCATGTTTTTAAATGAACCAATTCAGTTTCCCTTTATTTGCCTGTGTGAAGGCATATTTAAAATGTAAGACATCACATTTTTCAATCCTTGAAGTCAATGTGACGTTCCCTCTAAAAAAGGCTGTATAAAATAAACAACACAGGTAATGAGTTATTTTATGCTCAAATATATGGGAAAACCATATTCTTTTATTCTAATACAATTGCTCAGAGAAAAAGGGTTTTATTAACAAGTAATAAAAAATGTTCTCAAAAAGAGGTGTCAATTATTGGCACCCCTAAAGATTCTTATGAATTAAAGCAAACACAATTAAATCTGCATTAACATTCTACTTCTTTAAGTTCATCTCAGTCTTAAGGAACTGTATTGTGGCCTTCCATGGCTTTCTGTTTCACTGGGGTATAAAAATGAGGTAACACTCATATGAAATCCATTTGTCATCCATCACCATGGGGAAAGGCAAAGAACTCACAAATGAAAAGAGACAAATGGTTGTTGACCTTCATAAATCAGGCAATGGGTACAAAACAATAGCTAAAAAACTAAATATACCACTTACCACTATTAGGGCAATAATTAAGAAGGTCAACCAACAAAGGTAAGCGCCTGGAGTTTGCTAAACGGCATTGGCACTTCGATTGGAACTGGGTGCTATGGTCAGATGAGACGAAAATAGAGCTCTTTGGCCACGCACACCAGCGGTGGGTTGGGCGTCAAAAGAAGGATGCGTGTGCAGAAAAGAACCTCATACCTACTGTAAAATATAGTGGTGGATCTTTGATGTTATGGGGCTGTTTTGCTTCCACTCGTCCTGGGGCCCTTGATAAGGTCAACGGCATCATGAACTCTACCCAGTACCAGGACATTTTAGCCAAAAACCTGGTTGCCTCTGCCAGGAGCCTGAAACTTGGCCGCAAGTGGATCTTCCAGCAAGACAATGACCCCAAGCACGCATCAAAATCCACAAAGAAATGGTTAATTGACCACAAAATCAACATTTTGCAATGGCCATCTCAGTCTCCGGACTTGAACCCCATTGAAAACCTGTGGTTTCAATTGAAGAGGGCAGTCCATAAGTGCAGACCGAAGGATATCAAGGATCTGTAAAGATTCTGGATGGAGGAATGGTCTAAGATCCCTCCCAATGTGTTCTCCAATCTCATTAAACATAGAAACTGACTCAGTGCCGTTATCCTTGCAAGGGGAGGGTGCACAAAGTACTGAAAACAAGGGTGCCAATAATTATGACACTTCATTTTTTTTGGAAATAAATGTATAATTTGAGAAATGTGTAATTTTGGTTGATTCCATTGAATCATTAATAAAGTCAAATATATTCCACATGTTGGAAAATTACAATATAGCTCAGTACTGGTATTATTTATTTTATACAGTCTTTTTTGCTCATCTTTATCAAGGGTGCCAATAATTTTAGAGGTGACTGTATGTATAATGTATGCTTTCTCATATAACCACCATTTATTAAAAAAACATTTGAAATCGTGTTTCTTTTTATTATTTGCTGAGATTAACTCTCTTCATCTTGCAGTATTTTTTAATTAAAACTAAAATGTTTCCTGGGGGTAAATGTGTAATTTCAATGACACTGTTCTGTACTGTAGGTGTTAATTTATTAGTCCTCTACTAAGTAGCAGAGTACTACACAGCCTTCTGATTGCATTTTAAAATTAAGAACTTGATATGCAATTTAAAAACTATATCATATATATATAGAAGTAACATAGTAGTTTAGATTTGTGACACTAGACTCTTGGCTCTTGGTGCTGCCTGGAGATCTGGACTGACATCTATGTCAGCGTGGAGAGATAGAGCACAGGAGGCAGGGGGGGCAGTTTGACTGTCAACTCCCCGGTGAGGCTAAAAATGAGGTGGAGGTGGGGGAGAAGGAGATAAACTCACAAGCATGGCACTGACTGCAAAGGGAGATTACATTGACCTTGAATACTATTGGTAACTGCAGCTGAAGAGAGGCTGACATGAAAGTGGGAGTTATTTCATTAGTTCAGTGTCCACTTGACTTTTGTAACAGTGGCAGAGATTTTCCTGTCAATCAAATTACTATTTTCGTACCTGAAACTATGCATAAATTCTGACTGAATTTATGAATAGCCGGCATCCTAGAGAAAGTTTTTTTCATATCTGCACAAGCTTCTTTAATATACTGTAACAGTCCAGTTAACATCAATGTAAAGTTACCTTAAATGCAGTAGTAAGGCCACCATCTACAATCTCTAACAAATCAAAACTTCTGTTCTAGTACCTCTCTAATTAGACCAGTACACTACCAAACCATTGAAAAAAAAACCCATCTAAAAACAACTTAGATCCAATATGATGTAACTGCATTAGAATTAGAAACAGATGAAAACTGACAATTGTAAATTAGAACAGTTTGTATTATTATTCTTATTATTTATTTATTTCTTTCTTTCTTAGCAGACAGCCTTATCCAGGGCGACTTACAATTGTTACAAAATATCACAGTACAAAGTATCACATTACAAAATATCGCATTGTAAAGTATCACATTTCAGAGTATCACATTACAGAGTATCACATTACAGAATAGAGCAGTTGTTAAGTACAATAAAATCACTAGCAAAAGATCAAATTCAAATAGAGAACACAGCAAATAATTACATGTAAGAGCGGGTTCGACTAAGAGCAGTTAACTTATATTAAAAATATTTGCTTATACGAGTAAAGTCCAGTATGAGCATGTAGTAAGTACGATGAATGGATGAGAATGATTTCAAATAAGAGCAATTACAAAAAACACGAATACAGATACCTATAAGAGTAAAGTCAAATACAAGACACAGGACGTAGTTATAATTAAGAGCAGTAGAAGAAATAAGGAAAACTAAAATAAAAACATGGTTAAACTGTTCAATAAAGGGTTAACATGAATGGAGTTTTTTATAATCAAAATCTTATTGTAATGATTTGTTTCAAGTATTGCCTTCAGTAGTATGGCAACCCTTCTATAAGGCCACATGTTATTATATAAAGGAACTTTAGGTAATAATGGATTACAATTTGCAATTTAAATGATTGGGAGTTTCTTAAGACCCCAGGAGACAGGAGACCAAGCCCTTGTCAGATCGGGAGTCTCCTGACCTAAATCAGGAGACTTGGCGGGTCTGTAAATATGAACTCATCTGAAAAAACAACAACAAGGTTTTCCGGATAAGTGTGTTTTTTTTTTTAATCATGTTGTGTGCCTGGGATAGTTGTCCATTGTGCCATTGTAAACCTT
Organism: Huso huso; assembly: GCA_036884735.1. Lineage (NCBI taxonomy): Eukaryota > Metazoa > Chordata > Actinopteri > Acipenseriformes > Acipenseridae > Huso > Huso huso. Next base: position 33,424,002 of record CM072668.1, read on the forward strand.
GAGACTTGACATGTCTGCAATACAATCTGAATAAGCAGATTTGACTGTGCAGGGCTCAAAGCTTTTTTCCTAGGTGCTTTTTTTTTTCCAAGAGCGAGGCATGTGGCTGAGTGTTGAACACGATTTATAATAGTTACATTGTTATTACAAGATTGTGTGGCTTTTGGAGATTGTTTTTTTATGTGTGCCTAATGTTTATAAACTAGGCCCTACACTGAGGGGTGCAGAATTGGACCCCACCAACTGTGCAAATAAAACGTACTCGGAGTGCTACAAAGAATGGCCAAAAGAAATAATTTCTGTTGATGTTTTAGTACAGCCACATGCTATATAAAGGGAGCTAGATCCTTTGTTTCTGGAGGAGTTTTGGAGAGGGCATGTACTTTGTTTTGGGGAAATCAAGTCAGTTAAAGCCATTGCCCAGCCTGCATTAAGGTGACCTATTTTGTGTATACCTTTGGTTTTGGCCCTTGTGCCTTTGTTTCTTTATTTTGTTTGTTAAATAAAAGTGTGCAATAGCACTATTGCACTGCAGCTTCTGTCTCTGTGTCTGCTTCCTGCCATTCCCCGGCGTTGGCCGTGACGCTATCCTTTCATAGAGCCTAAATATTTTAACTTGGGTGCACATGTGCACCTAAGAAACAAAATTATCGTAGAGTTCTGTTCTATATTTTTTTATACATGCACCCAAAATAATAAGTGGCTTTAAGTATTAGAATATTCAGTCTAGCATCTGAGTACTCTGTTGCGCGCAAGAAATCCTTTTTACAAAAGGTCTTAGAATTGGCCAATGACGTTTGGAAGAATTATAATTTTAAGTACCAGTTACTTTTATTTTTTTAAAAATAGGCAATGTTACTTCATCTATGTCTTTGTAACATCAAAGATTAATGGGCTACCATCATAGCCTACTGCAGGTAACTCTTAGTACAAAAAAGGTTAACATTTAAAAAATGAGCTCCGTTAGAAGGAGTTGCGGACTTTGAGACTGTAGCAATTCCATGGTCGCCTTTCTTTACTAAGAACAGAGAACAGAAGTACATTTATTAAGAAAAAAAAAAGTCTGAAATATCAACTATGTATCCCAGGTGCAGGTGCAGTCTTTTTATTAATTAGCTTCAGTGTCTTCAGCAAGACTAAAATGTAGATATTCTTTACAAGAAGCTGTCTGCTTAATGTGTCAGGCCTCCCTCAGTCATTCACAAACGCTCTGGGAGTGAATTAATATGCAGAATGGCCTCCGGTTGTATACTCTGCCTTTCTTTAAAAAAAAATCAAATAAACTATGAAAAACACACAACCATCACAGCAAATCGGCTGCAAAAAGCCCTGTGTGTATGTGTGTGAGGATGCTAATACTGTAATGAGACATGTAATGAATGTATATCACAAGCAAATGCTGAAGCATGGAGTCAATAAAAAAGACAAACAAAGAGAGAGATTGTGTGCGTTAAGGGTGTGAGGTGGATGTGAATGTTTCTACTGCCTTTCACTGCTCTACCCCCCAATTTATTATATTGTTATAGTAGCATGAAAACATTCAATACATTCTATTGCTCCCTAGTCATTTGCTCTCTGACTTACACATCAATAGATTGTGAAATTATTAAGGGTAGTATTCTACAGTTCAAGTGATTGAAGCTAACGAAATCATTCAATAACTCCTACCTATCATGCACTTCCATTTGTGATGTCTCAAATGTCCAGTTTTGAAAGAATGGTATATCTGGTACTACACTTGGTTAAATGAATCTATATGTAAGCTATCTTCTAAGTAATACTTTCTTGGTCATTTCACATGGACGGTGAAATTGTCCCCACTCCTTCAATGGCTGCTTTCTTATCATTAACCAACCAGCTGCTTCTCCGCCTGACTGACATGCTTTCAGCCCCTAACATGCTTTGACCCAGAAACCACTGCTGAAGTGAAATTAACAAGGAAGTGCAAGTATAACAAATATCCTGAGAATAAGGCATATAAATGAACAATATAGCAAAGGTTTGATAATACAGTACTCCCCAGTTAGAAGGCGGCCCTTTATACCACAGAACAGGTTATACGGCGGTTTGGTCATGGTTTCCATTTGCCCCATAATGCCGTTTTACTAGCACTTGCATTCTCATTATAAGGCTTATTATTTTTCTACCAATTTGCCTTTACCTGGCTTTGAATTTGGATTTAGTTTGTCTGAGGAATCATGAAATTGTGTGACAGTAAGACTTTTCAACCCTGCCACCCCCACCTACACTATGTCTGTATGAAAGGTCATATTAGCACGTGATTTGAATGGAATAAGAATGGCTGTTCAGGCACTTAAGATTCTCCAGAGAAGCTTCAAGCCAGGTAAAGGCAGATTTAGAGAAAGATTATAACACTGGAGCAACAGAACCCAGACTTGTTCAGTACCATGAACCTTCCCTTTAAATTGGTACATCTGCTGTGCTGCTTCTTCAGTTTACCACCCAATACATCCCCCTGATGCAGTACCTTTCAACGCACTCTGAGTCAATCAAAAGTCCATGGACATGATCTCATACAGCACAGCAGCAATACTCACCTACTTAGCACGGATTGCAAACCACAGTGCACACACCTATAGGTTCTGTAAATACAGCAAGCAGTCAATTAGTAGTGTGTAGGTGTGCATTAGTGTGTAGTCCATATTAAAAGTAAAAAATGTATAGCAGTTTACTGCAGTTATATTTTACTGTGTGCACTAGGCATCACACTGCCACTTAACTTTCTAGAAACCCAATCGTAGGAGTAAAATGAAGAACAAATACCAGTCATTCTATATTTCTAGATATGGATAACATTTCAGGTGCTTATGTAAACCTTGTGACCCTTTTGAAGGCTATTATCTATTCAGGGATACCAAGCTATTTACCAAACAAGAGCTTTGATTGGGATTAAATGGGAAATTTAATCCCCCAGTGGCTCATTGTGCCTAGAAAATGGATACATTTTGAGGTGCCACCACACTCACACATGAGATGTCATTAAAATAATCTGCATATATTTGAAGCGCGGTTGATTACACCTTGTAACAATTTTTTTTTTTTTTTTTTTTGGTTCCTGGGTAGTAAGTGTTATTTCCTAATTGCTTATGCCTCAAAAGTATAGAAAATGGCTATTATTCCCCACAAACTTTGCTTTTGTGACCAGGACAGTTATATTTTGAAATTTACCTATTTTCCAGAACATTCCAGATAGATTCAGTGCTGAGTAAACTTGGAGTAACTTCTAGAACTTTCCAGTAATATAAATAGTAGTATAAATACAGGGCCTTAAGCCCACCAGTTCAGTTTAGTTCCAGCTGCCTAAGTGGATACATATCTGCATTTTTCTGAGATGGCATCAAGAGGCTGCAATGGTGGCATTCCTGATGGGTCTCAAGGCGGTTTTACCAAGTTTCCCTGCTATCTTTGCCTTTGGGACAGCAGGGACACCAAGGCACTACCACAGGCGGGACTGGCCAGCGGACCGAGTTCTCTGTGGGAGGAACAACGTCAAGTGGGAGCCAGTGGTGGACCCCGGAAGGTGCTGATGCCACTACTGCACATCAAATTGGGCCTTATGAAACAATTTGTCAGAGCTCTAGATAAGGAGTCGGCAGCCTTCAAGTACCTTCAAGACTTCTTCCCTAAGCTGTCTGAGGCAAAGGTCAAAGCCGGTGTCTTCGTCGGACCACAGATAAAGAAGATCCTGAGTGCAATGAATTCCCAAGAAGCTCACTAGTAAGGAGAAAGCGGCTTGGAACAGCTTTTGTCGCAGTGGTTCGGGGCTTCCTGGGCAATCACAAGGCCGAAAACTATGTGGAGCTGGTTGAGACTCTGGTGAAGAACTACGGCACAATGGGCTGTAGGATGTCCCTCAAAGTCCATATCCTTGATGCTCATCTTGATAAATTCAAGGAGAACATGGGAGGCGTGCTGGGAGGAGCAAGGCGAAGCGGTTCCACCAGGATATACTGGACTTTGAGCGCCGCTACCAAGGACAGTATAACGAGAACATGATGGGAGACTACATTTGGGGGCTGATTCGTGAAAGTGATTTACAGTATAATCGTAAATCATAAAAAAAACTACTCACTTCTAAATCTTTTGTAGTCATTTTTGTATTACTTTAGTATAAATACATGTTAATTTGGATTCATATGTTGTTTTTTTCTGACTTTATGTGAACGAAAAGACACAAATTCACCTGTTTTCTCATTGGAAATAGGTAAATTTCAAAATATCACTGTCTGGTCACAAAAGCAAAGTTTGTGGGGAATAATAGCCATTTTCTATACTTTTGAGGCATAAGCAATTAGGAAATAACACTTACTACCCAGGAACAAAAATTGTGTTACATAGTGTTATCTATTCAGGGACAGCGTGATATTTAATTTGCTAGGGGTCTTACTGTGTTTTACATTGGGTTATTGTGGGGGGTGGTTTGTTTTTTCAAACCATATTGAAAGGTAGCTTGCATGTGCTTTTCTATGCTTTATCTATGTAGAGAAACCTTGTTTCTTAGGTCAGTTAAGGGACCAACAGGAGGTGGTCTTAATATGGGGTTGCCTTACCATTGAAGGTACATTGTTGAAGCATTTGTAAAATAAATTTACTTAGATAGTTTATATATTTTAGTTTTCCACTATGCAAACTATTCTAATGTGTTATTATACTTTCTAATGTTTGGGTTTGTTTTGTTTTTTTTAAATCAAATGAGTTACATTTTGCATCCAAGTAATTTAGCACTCCTGTGGATGGCCTAAAGACAGGGGTGTCTTTAGCTTTGAGGTGCCTTGTAGTCAATAGGAGTTAATCAGGGTTAAAAAGTGGCCTTAATTGTGAGGAGGCCTTTTTATTGGGGGGTTTACTTCACTTCACTTTCATATGCTTTTGCCTATGACTTATTTTAATGGTTTATTTGATCAATTCGACAATATTTTTTTTGCCAGTAGACTTGAATAAATATCAACCTGGCTCTGACCAAGAGGCTAATGATGTCTGTAGTCGCTGTTAATTGAGAACGATTGAAAACTAGTGACAAAACCTCAGGGGCACTTTTGAGTCCTTCAAGTACAGCTTATTACTGGCTTCGTATGATCAACAGTTTTAATCTCCTTTTGCTAAAAAATAGTGCAAACTGCACTTTGGTATAAAGACCTTAATATATCTGACCCATTGTGGTCAGTGATTTTGTAGCTATATTTTACTGAGACTTAATTTGCAGGCGTGTGTTTCTGTGAAGAAAAATACCTTCAAACTAGGTTTAATCTAGGAGCAAACTGATTAATTTTGTTGAGAAAATGAAAGGTAGAGACACATACCATAGTAGCTGACTGCAGACATTTATCATGTGGTATACAGAAAGAAAAGAAAATGTGCATATGTTCAAGGGCAGATTCACTGTCGATGATTTGTGATACTTTCTTTACGTGATAGATCATATTGTAATAGAGGTATGTGTAATTTGTATACAAGACCAAAAGCACAACATAGCTCACAAAAGTAGTTCTTAAATGAAGAATAATTGTGTTTTGTAGATTGCATGAATACATACTAAGGCTGTGGTGATGCCTAGTTTTTCACTACCGATATATATTTCTCCAAAAAAAAGCCAATGCATCTATTCATCGACATTATGAAGGGTAAAAAAAAAGCAGTAATACATGTGGAGCTGTGGATTACTATGTAACATTGCTAGTAATGCTTTAAAAACTATTATGCATTTTGCATTTTAAATTGATTACATCAATTTATGCATATAGTAATTAAAAATATATATTACATTATTTTTTTGTACCAGTTGGGGGTCAAAGCAAAGTCCCCAAAAAAAACTAATTTTAAAAAAAGTTATCACTGTCCACAGCAGATTAGTAACAAGAGTGTTGTCCATGGCTTATATTTGAGCTGTGTGAAGGATCATAATAGTAATTGAAGCAATGACTGGCACTTGCTTACATCTGCCCAGCATTACTGAATACCTGCTGACTAGGCACTGACATTCTGCTCTCTGAGTTTAATGCAAAAAATAATTGCAGATTCCAAATTTAATAAAAAATTAAGACTTTCCATTGCTTAAACCCTTTACACAAAAATGATGCACAAGCTTGACTTCGATAGTTGTCAAATCGATGCATCACCTCAGCCTTAATACATACTCTCCCACACTCATTAGATTTATGTCTTGAAATAAAACAGTCCGTCATTCAATGTTCATTGGATCTTATTATGCATCATTCAAGAAGTCCATCAGGACCATTGCATGTATCGCGATACACCTCGTATCACAACCTGCATGTTGTGAAATGATTGTATTGTGACATCCGTGTATCGTTATACCCCTAGTCAGGGCACCCCTTATTTGTATTGTTTTAAAGGTGTAATCAGCAACCAACTTCCCAATGGAATATTGGACAGGTAATAATCAACAATAATCAATGCATTGAGAACACTTTATTATTCAGAAGCAAGAGGAAAAAAAAGAAAAAGCCTCTGTCTACAACTGAAAACACAATATAATTATACATTCAGGAAACTAAAAAGCAAGACACAAAAAATGAAAGCCTTATAGAACTTAAAACATGCATGTTCTAGTAATATAGCATATGCACAAGGCTCCAAACAGGGCACCAGGATCTGAGCAACTGATGAAGAAGGAAGCTCCTGAACTGTAGCTAGGCACCTTATAAAGTACAGCTCCCATGCTTGGGTTGTTACTCAAACAGCACCTACCTTGTCTTTGGTGTGTAATAAAGGTGAGAGAATATGTGTGCCCAGTACACCTCTGCTAAGATGTGTGTGAGGGAGACAAAGGGGATGCAGCAAGCCATGTTACGCCTCATTAGCATTTAGTTCTCATTTATGGGCCCTCCATTTCCCAAGTGCCAGTGGCGTATTAGTATTCAGGAGCGGCACTGTAGCAATAAAAAAATGACTACCGGGACATTTCACCTACATTGGCATATGGTAAGCCATTTGTTGTTTCAAAAGAAGACTAATTCTTAGCAAGATGGTATAATTAAAAGGAGCTGCTACTAACTCCCCCTGCAGGCACAGTGTGTGCCCATAAAAGCTTCTGCTTTGCACAATAAACGTCTGGGCCTGGCAGCTGTGAAGAATAATTCAGTGACAGGTGAGGTCTACCCGTGCTTCTTGTACATGCTGGAGCCTGGAGCTCACCTCTCATTGGTGATTTACTTGGGGATTGGACTGGAGGAGCTGCAGATAGTTTTAAATCTCACTTTTCTTTTGGGCCTGAGGCAGTTTTTTTGATGAAATCCCAAAGGATATGTACCATTGCGTCATTGTTCTCCTGACAAAGTTTCTGTTGACATAATCAACCACGAATAACCAACAAGGTACATGGCTGTGTGGTATACATCCATACGTCAGCAAGTAACAGGAGTATGGTGTTGGTACCAAGGCTGGGTCAATCTGTTAGCATTTACAGGAGTCTGTTTGTATGTCACCGATCCTCAGGTACAAGCCTGTGTATTTGCCCCATATTGTGGTCTGGGTCACGTTCACATTCACAGCATTCACTGACAGCACATGTCATCTTCTTACAGCGGACCATCTTCTTATTCAGCAGTACTTGAAGAGTGGTTTACTGCCAATGTGATTTACAATGTATTAAAGCTACTCAATTTATAATAATTATTACTGTTCTAAAGCAGAAGTATTGACTTTTGGTATCAGCTATGGTGGCAATTTTGCGGCAGGACTGCGTCAGGGAACCTTGAGCAGGGTCAAAAACCAGCCCCTTAAAGAGCAACTTTGTAGAGGTCTGAATTATAAGAGTTGTCTAACTAGAATTCTTCTCTGTATCAGTTACTCTTTCCAGTAACTAATCTCTGCTTTCCTACGACTGAAATATTTTGTTAGTGTTGTTATTCCATGCAACCTCTTCAAGTAAAATATGGGGAACCGATGTAGTGTTAGAAAGTGGTACATCGTCAGAATGTGGTACATGTACCAGAACTTGACCAGTGTAATGACAGAAAGCAGTACGTTATCACATTGAAAGTGGTTTGCTGTCAGAATTTGGCACATGTGCAATCAATTGCGATCTGATGGGTGTTTTTCTATTGTCAAACAGAGGTATATTTACCATTTATACATAATTTTTCTGCAAACTTAAACTGGAAAAGTTTGTAAAAGACTGAAAACAGCATAACGCACCAGATTTAAATGGGCTTCCCTGCTTTCTTAGCGGAAGTGCGCTGTGTGTGCCACATTTAACAGCATGTGAAAATAACACTACACCAGAAGTGTAGCATTGGAATATCTGTAAGGATCGATTTCTTCACTAATACTATAGCTACAGGTGGTACAGCATTCGGATATAGGGCCCTAAATTGTGGAAGCAATTGGCAGTCTCTGTAAGCGACCATGGCAGCTTTTAAAACTAGGCTGAAGACATCTTTTATAGGCTATCATATACATGACCTATACAGTGCCTTGCATAAGTATTCACCCCCTTGGACTTTTCCACATTTTGTAGTGTTACAACCTGGAATTAAAATGGATTTAATTGGGATTTTTACCATTTGATTTACACAACATACTTAACACTTTGAAGGTGCAAAATATTTTTTATTGTGACACAAAAGTTAATTAAACAAAAAAGACATTTGTTGGTTGCATAAGTATTCATCCCCTGAGTCAATACTTGATAGAAGCACCTTTGGCAGCAATTACAGCTGTGAGTCTTTTTGGGTAAGTCTCTACCAGCTTTGCACATCTGGATGGGAACCTTTGGTAAACAGCAATTTTCAAGTCTTGCCACAGATTCTCAATCGGATTGAGGTCTGGGCTTTGACTGGGCCATTCTAAGACATTCAGGTTCTTGTTTTTAAACCACTCCAGTGTAGCTTTGGCTGTGTTTAGGATTGTCCTGCTGGAAGGTGAACCCCAGTCCCAGGTCTCTTGCAGTCTGAAACTGGTTTTCCTCTAGAATTTCCCTGTATTTGGCTCCATCCATTTTGCCCTCAATCCTGACCAGTTTCCCAGTCCCTGCCGATGAAAAGCATCCCCATAACATGATGCTGCCACCAGCATGCTTCACCGTGGGGATGGTGTTCTCAGGATGATGAGTAGTGTTGGCTTTGCGCCACACATAGCGTTTTGCGCTAAGGCCAAAAAGTTCAATTTTGGTCTCATCAGACCAGAGAACCTTTTTCCACATGTTTGCTGTGTCTCCCACATGCTTTTTGGCAAAATCCAAACAGGATTTGATATGGGTTTTTTTTCAGCAATGGCTTTCTTCTCGCCACTCTTCCATAAAGCCCAGCTTTGTGGCGTCCGGTTATAGTTGTCCCATGGACGGTTTCTCCCATCTCAGCTGTGGATCTCTCCAGCTCCTTCAGAGTTACCATTGGCCTCTTGTTTGCTTCTCTGACTAATGCCCTCCTTACCTGGTCACTGAGTTTTGGTGGACGGCCTTCTAGGCAGAGTCGCGGTTGTGCCATATTCTTTCCATTTTAAATAATGGATTTAACGGTGCTCGGGGGATGTTCAAAGTTTGGGATATTTTTTATAACCCAACCCTGATTGGTGCTTCTCCAGAACTTTATCCTGGACTTGTTTTGATAGCTCCTTGGTCTTCATGATGCTGTTTGTTGTTCTCTAACAAACTCTGGGGCCTTCCAGAAACAGGCGTATTTAATCTGAGATCAAGTGACACTTTAATTGCACACAGGTGGACTCCATTCAACTAATTATGTGACTTCTGAAGGCAATTGGTTGCACCAAAGCTTATTAGGGGTGTCACAGCAAAGGGGTGAATATTTATGCAATCAAGACTTTTCAGTTTTTATTTGTAAATAATTTTGAAAAATATGTAGATTTTTTACCCAGTTCGACATTATGGACTATTTTGTGTAGATCAGTGACAAAAATCCTAATTAAATCCATTTTAATTCCAGGTTGTAACACTACAAAATGTGGAAAAGTCCAAGGGGGGTGAATACTTATGCAAGGCACTGTACATGATTACTACTATTGCCTTTTCACTGTATGTTTTATTACAACATAAGAACATAAGAAAGGTTACAAACGAGAGGAGGCTAAACTGCAGCTGAAGAGAGGCTGACATGAAAGTGGGAGTTATTTCATTAGTTCAGTGTCCACTTGACTTTTGTAACAGTGGCAGAGATTTTCCTGTCAATCAAATTACTATTTTCGTACCTGAAACTATGCATAAATTCTGACTGAATTTATGAATAGCCGGCATCCTAGAGAGAAAGTTTTTTTTTCATATCTGCACAAGCTTCTTTAATATACTGTAACAGTCCAGTTAACATCAATGTAAAGTTACCTTAAATGCAGTAGTAAGGCCACCATCTACAATCTCTAACAAATCAAAACTTCTGTTCTAGTACCTCTCTAATTAGACCAGTACACTACCAAACCATTGAAAAAAAAACCCATCTAAAAACAACTTAGATCCAATATGATGTAACTGCATTAGAATTAGAAACAGATGAAAACTGACAATTGTAAATTAGAACAGTTTGTATTATTATTCTTATTATTTATTTATTTCTTTCTTTCTTAGCAGACAGCCTTATCCAGGGCGACTTACAATTGTTACAAAATATCACAGTACAAAGTATCACATTACAAAATATCGCATTGTAAAGTATCACATTTCAGAGTATCACATTACAGAGTATCACATTACAGAATAGAGCAGTTGTTAAGTACAATAAAATCACTAGCAAAAGATCAAATTCAAATAGAGAACACAGCAAATAATTACATGTAAGAGCGGGTTCGACTAAGAGCAGTTAACTTATATTAAAAGTATTTGCTTATACGAGTAAAGTCCAGTATGAGCATGTAGTAAGTAACGATGAATGGATGAGAATGATTTCAAATAAGAGCAATTACAAAAACACGAATACAGATACCTATAAGAGTAAAGTCAAATACAAGACACAGGACGTAGTTATAATTAAGAGCAGTAGAAGAAATAAGGAAAACTAAAATAAAAACATGGTTAAACTGTTCAATAAAGGGTTAACATGAATGGAGTTTTTTATAATCAAAATCTTATTGTAATGATTTGTTTCAAGTATTGCCTTCAGTAGTATGGCAACCCTTCTATAAGGCCACATGTTATTATATAAAGGAACTTTAGGTAATAATGGATTACAATTTGCAATTTAAATGATTGGGAGTTTCTTAAGACCCCAGGAGACAGGAGACCAAGCCCTTACATCGGGAGTCTCCTGACGAAATCAGGAGACTTGGCGGGTCTGTAAATATGAACTCATCTGAAAAACAATAACAAGGTTTTCCGGATAAGTGTGTTTTTTTTTTTTTTTAATCATGTTGTGTGCCTGGGATAGTTGTCCATTGTGCCATTGTAAACCTTGAGACTTGACATGTCTGCAATACAATCTGAATAAGCAGATTTGACTGTGCAGGGCTCAAAGCTTTTTTCCTAGGTGCTTTTTTTTTTCCAAGAGCGAGGCATGTGGCTGAGTGTTGAACACGATTTATAATAGTTACATTGTTATTACAAGATTGTGTGGCTTTTGGAGATTGTTTTTTTATGTGTGCCTAATGTTTATAAACTAGGCCCTACACTGAGGGGTGCAGAATTGGACCCCACCAACTGTGCAAATAAAACGTACTCGGAGTGCTACAAAGAATGGCCAAAAGAAATAATTTCTGTTGATGTTTTAGTACAGCCACATGCTATATAAAGGGAGCTAGATCCTTTGTTTCTGGAGGAGTTTTGGAGAGGGCATGTACTTTGTTTTGGGGAAATCAAGTCAGTTAAAGCCATTGCCCAGCCTGCATTAAGGTGACCTATTTTGTGTATACCTTTGGTTTTGGCCCTTGTGCCTTTGTTTCTTTATTTTGTTTGTTAAATAAAAGTGTGCAATAGCACTATTGCACTGCAGCTTCTGTCTCTGTGTCTGCTTCCTGCCATTCCCCGGCGTTGGCCGTGACGCTATCCTTTCATAGAGCCTAAATATTTTAACTTGGGTGCACATGTGCACCTAAGAAACAAAATTATCGTAGAGTTCTGTTCTATATTTTTTTATACATGCACCCAAAATAATAAGTGGCTTTAAGTATTAGAATATTCAGTCTAGCATCTGAGTACTCTGTTGCGCGCAAGAAATCCTTTTTACAAAAGGTCTTAGAATTGGCCAATGACGTTTGGAAGAATTATAATTTTAAGTACCAGTTACTTTTATTTTTTTAAAAATAGGCAATGTTACTTCATCTATGTCTTTGTAACATCAAAGATTAATGGCTACCATCATAGCCTACTGCAGGTAACTCTTAGTACAAAAAAGGTTAACATTTAAAAATGAGTCTGTTAGAAGGAGTTATGGACTTTGAGACTGTAGCAATTCCATGGTCGCCTTTCTTTACTAAGAACAGAGAACAGAAGTACATTTATTAAGAAAAAAAAAAGTCTGAAATATCAACTATGTATCCCAGGTGCAGGTGCAGTCTTTTTATTAATTAGCTTCAGTGTCTTCAGCAAGACTAAAATGTAGATATTCTTTACAAGAAGCTGTCTGCTTAATGTGTCAGGCCTCCCTCAGTCATTCACAAACGCTCTGGGAGTGAATTAATATGCAGAATGGCCTCCGGTTGTATACTCTGCCTTTCTTTAAAAAAAAATCAAATAAACTATGAAAACACACAACCATCACAGCAAATCGGCTGCAAAAGCCCTGTGTGTATGTGTGTGAGGATGCTAATACTGTAATGAGACATGTAATGAATGTATATCACAAGCAAATGCTGAAGCATGGAGTCAATAAAAAAGACAAACAAAGAGAGAGATTGTGTGCGTTAAGGGTGTGAGGTGGATGTGAATGTTTCTACTGCCTTTCACTGCTCTACCCCCCAATTTATTATATTGTTATAGTAGCATGAAAACATTCAATACATTCTATTGCTCCCTAGTCATTTGCTCTCTGACTTACACATCAATAGATTGTGAAATTATTAAGGGTAGTATTCTACAGTTCAAGTGATTGAAGCTAACGAAATCATTCAATAACTCCTACCTATCATGCACTTCCATTTGTGATGTCTCAAATGTCCAGTTTTGAAAGAATGGTATATCTGGTACTACACTTGGTTAAATGAATCTATATGTAAGCTATCTTCTAAGTAATACTTTCTTGGTCATTTCACATGGACGGTGAAATTGTCCCCACTCCTTCAATGGCTGCTTTCTTATCATTAACCAACCAGCTGCTTCCCCGCCTGACTGACATGCTTTCAGCCCCTAACATGCTTTGACCCAGAAACCACTGCTGAAGTGAAATTAACAAGGAAGTGCAAGTATAACAAATATCCTGAGAATAAGGCATATAAATGAACAATATAGCAAAGGTTTGATAATACAGTACTCCCCAGTTAGAAGGCGGCCCTTTATACCACAGAACAGGTTATACGGCGGTTTGGTCATGGTTTCCATTTGCCCCATAATGCCGTTTTACTAGCACTTGCATTCTCATTATAAGGCTTATTATTTTTCTACCAATTTGCCTTTACCTGGCTTTGAATTTGGATTTAGTTTGTCTGAGGAATCATGAAATTGTGTGACAGTAAGACTTTTCAACCCTGCCACCCCCACCTACACTATGTCTGTATGAAAGGTCATATTAGCACGTGATTTGAATGGAATAAGAATGGCTGTTCAGGCACTTAAGATTCTCCAGAGAAGCTTCAAGCCAGGTAAAGGCAGATTTAGAGAAAGATTATAACACTGGAGCAACAGAACCCAGACTTGTTCAGTACCATGAACCTTCCCTTTAAATTGGTACATCTGCTGTGCTGCTTCTTCAGTTTACCACCCAATACATCCCCCTGATGCAGTACCTTTCAACGCACTCTGAGTCAATCAAAAGTCCATGGACATGATCTCATACAGCACAGCAGCAATACTCACCTACTTAGCACGGATTGCAAACCACAGTGCACACACCTATAGGTTCTGTAAATACAGCAAGCAGTCAATTAGTAGTGTGTAGGTGTGCATTAGTGTGTAGTCCATATTAAAAGTAAAAAATGTATAGCAGTTTACTGCAGTTATATTTTACTGTGTGCACTAGGCATCACACTGCCACTTAACTTTCTAGAAACCCAATCGTAGGAGTAAAATGAAGAACAAATACCAGTCATTCTATATTTCTAGATATGGATAACATTTCAGGTGCTTATGTAAACCTTGTGACCCTTTTGAAGGCTATTATCTATTCAGGGATACCAAGCTATTTACCAAACAAGAGCTTTGATTGGGATTAAATGGGAAATTTAATCCCCAGTGGCTCATTGTGCCTAGAAAATGGATACATTTTGAGGTGCCACCACACTCACACATGAGATGTCATTAAAATAATCTGCATATATTTGAAGCGCGGTTGATTACACCTTGTAACAATTTTTTTTTTTTTTTTGGTTCCTGGGTAGTAAGTGTTATTTCCTAATTGCTTATGCCTCAAAAGTATAGAAAATGGCTATTATTCCCCACAAACTTTGCTTTTGTGACCAGGACAGTTATATTTTGAAATTTACCTATTTTCCAGAACATTCCAGATAGATTCAGTGCTGAGTAAACTTGGAGTAACTTCTAGAACTTTCCAGTAATATAAATAGTAGTATAAATACAGGGGCCTTAAGCCCACCAGTTCAGTTTAGTTCCAGCTGCCTAAGTGGATACATATCTGCATTTTTTCTGAGATGGCATCAAGAGGCTGCAATGGTGGCATTCCTGATGGGTCTCCAAGGCGGTTTTACCAAGTTTCCCTGCTATCTTTGCCTTTGGGACAGCAGGGACACCAAGGCGCACTACCACAGGCGGGACTGGCCACAGCGGACCGAGTTCTCTGTGGGGAGGAACAACGTCAAGTGGGAGCCAGTGGTGGACCCCCGGAAGGTGCTGATGCCACTACTGCACATCAAATTGGGCCTTATGAAACAATTTGTCAGAGCTCTAGATAAGGAGTCGGCAGCCTTCAAGTACCTTCAAGACTTCTTCCCTAAGCTGTCTGAGGCAAAGGTCAAAGCCGGTGTCTTCGTCGGACCACAGATAAAGAAGATCCTGGAGTGCAATGAATTCCCCAAGAAGCTCACTAGTAAGGAGAAAGCGGCTTGGAACAGCTTTGTCGCAGTGGTTCGGGGCTTCCTGGGCAATCACAAGGCCGAAAACTATGTGGAGCTGGTTGAGACTCTGGTGAAGAACTACGGCACAATGGGCTGTAGGATGTCCCTCAAAGTCCATATCCTTGATGCTCATCTTGATAAATTCAAGGAGAACATGGGAGCGTACTCGGAGGAGCAAGGCGAGCGGTTCCACCAGGATATACTGGACTTTGAACGCCGCTACCAAGGACAGTATAACGAGAACATGATGGGAGACTACATTTGGGGGCTGATTCGTGAAAGTGATTTACAGTATAATCGTAAATCTCGAAAAACTACTCACTTCTAAATCTTTTGTAGTCATTTTTGTATTACTTTAGTATAAATACATGTTAATTTGGATTCATATGTTGTTTTTTTCTGACTTTATGTGAACGAAAAGACACAAATTCACCTGTTTTCTCATTGGAAATAGGTAAATTTCAAAATATCACTGTCTGGTCACAAAAGCAAAGTTTGTGGGGAATAATAGCCATTTTCTATACTTTTGAGGCATAAGCAATTAGGAAATAACACTTACTACCCAGGAACAAAAATTGTGTTACATAGTGTTATCTATTCAGGGACAGCGTGATATTTAATTTGCTAGGGGTCTTACTGTGTTTTACATTGGGTTATTGTGGGGGGTGGTTTGTTTTTTCAAACCATATTGAAAGGTAGCTTGCATGTGCTTTTCTATGCTTTATCTATGTAGAGAAACCTTGTTTCTTAGGTCAGTTAAGGGACCAACAGGAGGTGGTCTTAATATGGGGTTGCCTTACCATTGAAGGTACATTGTTGAAGCATTTGTAAAATAAATTTACTTAGATAGTTTATATATTTTAGTTTTCCACTATGCAAACTATTCTAATGTGTTATTATACTTTCTAATGTTTGGTTTGTTTTTTTTTTTTTTTAAATCAAATGAGTTACATTTTGCATCCAAGTAATTTAGCACTCCTGTGGATGGCCTAAAGACAGGGGTGTCTTTAGCTTTGAGGTGCCTTGTAGTCAATAGGAGTTAATCAGGGTTAAAAAGTGGCCTTAATTGTGAGGAGGCCTTTTTATTGGGGGGTTTACTTCACTTCACTTTCATATGCTTTTGCCTATGACTTATTTTAATGGTTTATTTGATCAATTCGACAATATTTTTTTTGCCAGTAGACTTGAATAAATATCAACCTGGCTCTGACCAAGAGGCTAATGATGTCTGTAGTCGCTGTTAATTGAGAACGATTGAAAACTAGTGACAAAACCTCAGGGGCACTTTTTGAGTCCTTCAAGTACAGCTTATTACTGGCTTCGTATGATCAACAGTTTTAATCTCCTTTTTTAAAAAAATAGTGCAAACTGCACTTTGGTATAAAGACTTAATATATCTGACCCATTGTGGTCAGTGATTTTGTAGCTATATTTTACTGAGACTTAATTTGCAGGCGTGTGTTTCTGTGAAGAAAAATACCTTCAAACTAGGTTTAATCTAGGAGCAAACTGATTAATTTTGTTGAGAAAATGAAAGGTAGAGACACATACCATAGTAGCTGACTGCAGACATTTATCATGTGGTATACAGAAAGAAAAGAAAATGTGCATATGTTCAAGGGCAGATTCACTGTCGATGATTTGTGATACTTTCTTTACGTGATAGATCATATTGTAATAGAGGTATGTGTAATTTGTATACAAGACCAAAAGCACAACATAGCTCACAAAAGTAGTTCTTAAATGAAGAATAATTGTGTTTTGTAGATTGCATGAATACATACTAAGGCTGTGGTGATGCCTAGTTTTTCACTACCGATATATCGTTCTCCAAAAAAGCCAATGCATCTATTCATCGACATTATGAAGGGTAAAAAAAAAGCAGTAATACATGTGGAGCTGTGGATTACTATGTAACATTGCTAGTAATGCTTTAAAAACTATTATGCATTTTGCATTTTAAATTGATTACATCAATTTATGCATATAGTAATTAAAAATATATATTACATTATTTTTTTGTACCAGTTGGGGGTCAAAGCAAAGTCCCCAAAAAAAACTAATTTTAAAAAAAGTTATCACTGTCCACAGCAGATTAGTAACAAGAGTGTTGTCCATGGCTTATATTTGAGCTGTGTGAAGGATCATAATAGTAATTGAAGCAATGACTGGCACTTGCTTACATCTGCCCAGCATTACTGAATACCTGCTGACTAGGCACTGACATTCTGCTCTCTGAGTTTAATGCAAAAAATAATTGCAGATTCCAAATTTAATAAAAAATTAAGACTTTCCATTGCTTAAACCCTTTACACAAAAATGATGCACAAGCTTGACTTCGATAGTTGTCAAATCGATGCATCACCTCAGCCTTAATACATACTCTCCCACACTCATTAGATTTATGTCTTGAAATAAAACAGTCCGTCATTCAATGTTCATTGGATCTTATTATGCATCATTCAAGAAGTCCATCAGGACCATTGCATGTATCGCGATACACCTCGTATCACAACCTGCATGTTGTGAAATGATTGTATTGTGACATCCGTGTATCGTTATACCCCTAGTCAGGGCACCCCTTATTTGTATTGTTTTAAAGGTGTAATCAGCAACCAACTTCCCAATGGAATATTGGACAGGTAATAATCAACAATAATCAATGCATTGAGAACACTTTATTATTCAGAAGCAAGAGGCAGAAAAAAAGAAAAAAGCCTCTGTCTACAACTGAAAACACAATATAATTATACATTCAGGAAACTAAAAAGCAAGACACAAAAAATGAAAGCCTTATAGAACTTAAAACATGCATGTTCTAGTAATATAGCATATGCACAAGGCTCCAAACAGGGCACCAGGATCTGAGCAACTGATGAAGAAGGAAGCTCCTGAACTGTAGCTAGGCACCTTATAAAGTACAGCTCCCATGCTTGGGTTGTTACTCAAACAGCACCTACCTTGTCTTTGGTGTGTAATAAAGGTGAGAGAATATGTGCCCAGTACACCTCTGCTAAGATGTGTGTGAGGGAGACAAAGGGATGCAGCAAGCCATGTTACGCCTCATTAGCATTTAGTTCTCATTTATGGGCCCTCCATTTCCCAAGTGCCAGTGGCGTATTAGTATTCAGGAGCGGCACTGTAGCAATAAAAAAATGACTACCGGGACATTTCACCTACATTGGCATATGGTAAGCCATTTGTTGTTTCAAAAGAAGACTAATTCTTAGCAAGATGGTATAATTAAAAGGAGCTGCTACTAACTCCCCTGCAGGCACAGTGTGTGCCCATAAAAGCTTCTGCTTTGCACAATAAACGCCTGGGCCTGGCAGCTGTGAAGAATAATTCAGTGACAGGTGAGGTCTACCCGTGCTTCTTGTACATGCTGGAGCCTGGAGCTCACCTCTCATTGGTGATTTACTTGGGGATTGGACTGGAGGAGCTGCAGATAGTTTTAAATCTCACTTTTCTTTTGGGCCTGAGGTTTTTTTTGATGAAATCCCAAAGGATATGTACCATTGCGTCATTGTTCTCCTGACAAAGTTTCTGTTGACATAATCAACCACGAATAACCAACAAGGTACATGGCTGTGTGGTATACATCCATACGTCAGCAAGTAACAGGAGTATGGTGTTGGTACCAAGGCTGGGTCAATCTGTTAGCATTTACAGGAGTCTGTTTGTATGTCACCGATCCTCAGGTACAAGCCTGTGTATCTGCCCCATATTGTGGTCTGGGTCACGTTCACATTCACAGCATTCACTGACAGCACATGTCATCTTCTTACAGCGGACCATCTTCTTATTCAGCAGTACTTGAAGAGTGGTTTACTGCCAATGTGATTTACAATGTATTAAAGCTACTCAATTTATAATAATTATTACTGTTCTAAAGCAGAAGTATTGACTTTTGGTATCAGCTATGGTGGCAATTTTCGCGGCGGCAGGACTGCGTCAGGAACCTTGAGCAGGGTCAAAAACCAGCCCCTTAAAGAGCAACTTTGTAGAGGTCTGAATTATAAGAGTTGTCTAACTAGAATTCTTCTCTGTATCAGTTACTCTTTCCAGTAACTAATCTCTGCTTTCCTACGACTGAAATATTTTGTTAGTGTTGTTATTCCATGCAACCTCTTCAAGTAAAATATGGGGAACCGATGTAGTGTTAGAAAGTGGTACATCGTCAGAATGTGGTACATGTACCAGAACTTGACCAGTGTAATGACAGAAAGCAGTACGTTATCACATTGAAAGTGGTTTGCTGTCAGAATTTGGCACATGTGCAATCAATTGCGATCTGATGGGTGTTTTTCTATTGTCAAACAGAGGTATATTTACCATTTATACATAATTTTTCTGCAAACTTAAACTGGAAAAAGTTTGTAAAAGACTGAAAACAGCATAACGTACCAGATTTAAATGGGCGCTTCCCTGCTTTCTTAGCGGAAGTGCGCTGTGTGCCACATTTAACAGCATGTGTGAAAATAACACTACACCAGAAGTGTAGCATTGGAATATCTGTAAGGATCGATTTCTTCACTAATACTATAGCTACAGGTGGTACAGCATTCGGATATAGGGCCCCTAAATTGTGGAACGAATTGGCAGTCTCTGTAAGCGACCATGGCAGCTTTTAAAACTAGGCTGAAGACATCTTTTTATAGGCTATCATATACATGACCTATACAGTGCCTTGCATAAGTATTCACCCCCCTTGGACTTTTCCACATTTTGTAGTGTTACAACCTGGAATTAAAATGGATTTAATTGGGATTTTTACCATTTGATTTACACAACATACTTAACACTTTGAAGGTGCAAAATATTTTTTATTGTGACACAAAAGTTAATTAAACAAAAAAAAAGACATTTGTTGGTTGCATAAGTATTCATCCCCCTGAGTCAATACTTGATAGAAGCACCTTTGGCAGCAATTACAGCTGTGAGTCTTTTTGGGTAAGTCTCTACCAGCTTTGCACATCTGGATGGGAACCTTTGGTAAACAGCAATTTTCAAGTCTTGCCACAGATTCTCAATCGGATTGAGGTCTGGGCTTTGACTGGGCCATTCTAAGACATTCAGGTTCTTGTTTTTAAACCACTCCAGTGTAGCTTTGGCTGTGTTTAGGATTGTCCTGCTGGAAGGTGAACCCCAGTCCCAGGTCTCTTGCAGTCTGAAACTGGTTTTCCTCTAGAATTTCCCTGTATTTGGCTCCATCCATTTTGCCCTCAATCCTGACCAGTTTCCCAGTCCCTGCCGATGAAAAAGCATCCCATAACATGATGCTGCCACCAGCATGCTTCACCGTGGGGATGGTGTTCTCAGGATGATGAGTAGTGTTGGCTTTTGCGCCACACATAGCGTTTTGCGCTAAGGCCAAAAGTTCAATTTTGGTCTCATCAGACCAGAGAACCTTTTTCCACATGTTTGCTGTGTCTCCACATGCTTTTTGGCAAAATCCAAACAGGATTTGATATGGGTTTTTTTTTCAGCAATGGCTTTCTTCTCGCCACTCTTCCATAAAGCCCAGCTTTGTGGAGCGTCCGGGTTATAGTTGTCCCATGGACGGTTTCTCCCATCTCAGCTGTGGATCTCTCCAGCTCCTTCAGAGTTACCATTGGCCTCTTGTTTGCTTCTCTGACTAATGCCCTCCTTACCTGGTCACTGAGTTTTGGTGGACGGCCTTCTCTAGGCAGAGTCGCGGTTGTGCCATATTCTTTCCATTTTTAAATAATGGATTTAACGGTGCTCCGGGGGATGTTCAAAGTTTGGGATATTTTTTTATAACCCAACCCTGATTGGTGCTTCTCCAGAACTTTATCCTGGACTTGTTTTGATAGCTCCTTGGTCTTCATGATGCTGTTTGTTGTTCTCTAACAAACTCTGGGGCCTTCCAGAAACAGGCGTATTTAATCTGAGATCAAGTGACACTTTAATTGCACACAGGTGGACTCCATTCAACTAATTATGTGACTTCTGAAGGCAATTGGTTGCACCAAAGCTTATTTAGGGGTGTCACAGCAAAGGGGGTGAATATTTATGCAATCAAGACTTTTCAGTTTTTTATTTGTAAATAATTTTGAAAAATATGTAGATTTTTTTACCCAGTTCGACATTATGGACTATTTTGTGTAGATCAGTGACAAAAAATCCTAATTAAATCCATTTTAATTCCAGGTTGTAACACTACAAAATGTGGAAAAGTCCAAGGGGGGTGAATACTTATGCAAGGCACTGTACATGATTACTACTATTGCCTTTTCACTGTATGTTTTATTACAACATAAGAACATAAGAAAGGTTACAAACGAGAGGAGGCTATTCGGCCCAACTTGCTCGTTTGGTTGTTAGTAGCTTATTGATCCCAGAATCTCATCAAGCAGCTTCTTGAAGGATTTCAGGGTGTCAGCTTCAATAACATTACTGGGGAGTTGGTTCCAGACTCCCATTACTGTTGCCTTTTTACTGTATTTTATTGTTTTACTACTATTGTGTTTTATTATTTTTATTACTTTATTGTACTGTCAGAATTTTTCGCACATACTCTTTTTATTTATATATATATGCCCTGAGCACACTCTTAAACTCAGGGGAGCCGTTCAGGAGGACATAAAGATGTTTCGAACTCCTGTAAGTGGATCGTTCATGCACTGGGCTTGCAACGTATCCAGATGACTTTTTAATCATCAAGAAAATCACACAGACTCATTTAATTTGAAGTTTTAACGAATCAGAGTAGTATCAGTACTCCTTCGGTTTATTAAATGCTTAAAAATGGATTGAGTAGTTACTGACTACTTCGAATCCCAGCTGACAGGCAGTCTGGGCATTTCCAGTGCCTTTACAGGTTTAACAGCATTAATACTTCAATACAGTAATACAAATATGGTTATCATATTTTATTATATTTACTAATTTGTTGATCTGCTTCTAATGCTTACTGCTATGTATAGTTTCTTGTTTTGCCCATGTGAAGTGAAATGCTCTGTGGGGCGCTATATTAAATGAAGATTGATTGATTGACAAATATTATTATTAGTTTATTTAGCCAACACAGTTATCCAAATCGACTTACAGAGACTAGGGTGTGTGAACTATGCATCAGCTGCAGAGTCACTTACAATTACGTCTCACCCGAAAGACGGAGCACAAGGAGGTTAAGTGACTTGCTCAGGGTCACACAATGAGTCAGTGGCTGAGGTGGGATTTGAACCGGGGACCTCCTGGTTACAAGCCCTTTTCTTTAACCACTGGACCACACAGCCTCATAACATAATATTAAAGGTTACAGAACACCCTGCAGTTTACAAGAAACTCATTAAGTTACCTTTGCTGTGTCTGTGTTTTCCGTATTGCAGTGCCATATTTTTAAACATATTGCCTACTCTTTTTACATTTGTATTCACACATCATAAATCAACTAGAGTGTTCACCAGGAGAAAACAACATTCTTCTACAGCAGGGGTTCTCACACACATCAGGGATGGAAATAAGACTCCTATTGCTATTGCAGTTTCACCCATTCCAGGTTTTACAATGAGCTTGATTAGCCCCAGTGAACAAGTTCAGGTTTGTCTTATTAAACTTATACTACTAAAACCAAGAATGGATCAACTGCTATACAGTGGGAGTCTGTGGCAGTGTGCCCCACCCCTGTGTGTATTTTATGTTTATATGTTGCGTGTGGTGTATTAATGTTGGTGTGTATGTATTGGTGTACGGGATATAATGTGGTGTTATGTAGCACAAGTGTAATAAAATGTTCATTTGTATTTAGACACGAGGATGGCACAATCACAGATTAAAAGGGGTATTTGTGTGGAAGCACGGGAAGTGCACAAAGTAGTTCACGTGCAGATGTACCGAGATTCCAATTGAATGATTGATTAGCAATCCAGTCTCGGTACAGCGGATTGCTAATAAAAGGGTGAATGTTTCACTCACTCAGGGTTGTGTGTTCGGGAGTGGAGAACGGGTGTGGAGAGGAGAGTAAAAACTAAAAAGTATTAAAATAACAAATGTTACTCGTGCGAGAGGACTTGTTTAGTGTTCATCCACTGTGTTTGTCTGTCTGTCTGTTATGGCCACCACGCCGTTTTGTTTTGTTAAGTGTTTTGTGTTTTGTTTAAACCTTTTATTTTCTGTTATACAATAAACCACTGAGTGTCGCAGCATCTCAGTTTCGCCCACAGTTGCTGTGTGTTTATTAGTCATTATTAGTAGGTGAGCTGGTTAATACCTACAACACCACCTTGACTGGTATCTTAGATACTGTAGCGCCAATCAGTGTCTTTTAAAAAAAGCTCACCGTGGTTTAATGATACAACTCGTAAGATGAAATATGAGGGTCGTAAACTAGAATGAAGATGGTGGAAATCTAAACTGCATGTTCATTACATTGCATGGAAGGGCCACCTGGAAGGCTCTGGCGTTAGCTAGATCATCATATTATTCTAATTTAATTGAAACAAAAATAAAAATAATCCTAGATTTCTTTTTGCTACCCTAGCTAAATTAATTAATCCTTCCCCTAATAGTCCTACCCTTGACATTGGCTCCTCTCACAGCTGCAATGACTTCTTACATTTCTTTAAAAATAAAATACTAAACATCAGAAATGAGATTCCACAGACACCTTCTATTAAGGAGGACTCCAGCACAATGTTACCAACTACACCTATTAAGGCAGCTATAGGGGCTTTTTCTTTGATTACCTTATAGCAGTGGTGGCCAATACACCAAACACTGATCCATTTTGGTGGATCTCAACGGGCTCCGCGATCCACCAGTAAGCTATGACCAACAATTATTAGCAGGATTTAATATCATAGTGTCCAATACGTAAGATAGCAATAATAAAACAAAACAACCACAACAACAAAAACGTAACAAACGCTCTACGCTAACTTTTTTAAGCACATGTGTGCCTAAGTTTAAAAAAAAAAAGATAGACGCCCACTGAAAAATTTAAGGACACACCAAAAAATAATAATAATAATACAATTTTTGCTCAAATGTATTGTTGAATATCTACAGATATTTTTTTCCTTCCTTTCTTACATAACACTTGTGTAGTTCAATACTTTTGCATCAACAAAATTAAAATGGACAACTTTTTTAACTGCCTGGTCGCATGTTCCTCAGAATGTGCTTCTTGCCTGTTTATAGTAGCGGGCTGGGCTGCCTCTCCGCACATTGCGTGCCGTTTTGAAGCACTGTGTTTAATATATTTTCATGTTTGAACTTCTGGCTCCCTGTTAAAAATGCAGTCTTGCCTGCCCATCAGTTCCCCTGCATCCTGATAAAATGTGCAAAACATGCATTGTTTTTAACATTGTCAAACTTAAGCCAGGGGAAATCTTTTAGCCACTGTTGGTTGAACTTGTATTTTACAACTGTGAACACGCTGTAACTAACTCGAAGTTCCCTGTTTGCTTTCATCTTCTGACACACCTGCATTGCTCATTTCTTGTAAAGACGCCGACATATATGAATTTGTTATTTTCTTCATCTTGGTTTGACAGACTGTCTGGAAACTAGTAGTCATCACGCTGATAAATCAGTGAAATTGGCGTGGTATGGGATTTGTAGTTTTTAATGTGTGATTAACAGCGGGCAGTGGACACCAATAAACTATATTCCCAGAGTACATTACGATTGAGCTATGAGAGTTCTGAGCTGACTGAGGTTTTTTTTCCTTTTGTTTTATACTTTACTTTTCAGCTGAAAAAAATAAATCACGTTTATTGTTTATTGTCAACCTTTATGAATTTCTAGTCGCATACGTGCGCCTAAATTAAAATATACATTCGCACAAGCATTTTGTTAGTCTCATATGCAGAAACTGTTGGGATATTTTAATCTGTGCTACTGGACGACACAGAAGGCTCTGCCCATCAGCGGAAACAAAAACTGTTGTATGCTTATATGCTAGTTCTTGTTCTGATTTGTCCCGAGATCCACCGAAAATCTTTTGCGATCCACCCGTGGATCGTGATCCACGTATTGGCCACAGGAACTGACAGAGCTAGTTCAACATATAAGAGCTACTACATGCTCTCTGTATCACTGCAACATTATAATTTACAGGTGTTTGCCATAAGGCTCTGGACAGTGTTTTAAATCAATAAACACCCTTGCACCTGTAAATCATTGTCTGTCTGTTTTGTATCCGCACTGCACTCACCTGTATTCACTCACCACTTTGCCACCGGGAGGTAAAATCGGCATTATTGGAAGTTGTCTGTGGTGTTCCACAGGGCTCCATTCTAAGTCCCGTGTTGTTTTCATTATATATGCTACTGTTAGGTGACATTATCCGCAGACACGGATTGAACTTCCATTGGTTTGGGATGCAGCCTTGGTAAATGAGTGCAGCCACCCCTCCAATCTGCAACTGCCACGTCGTTTCCTTTCCGGGTCAATGCGTTAATGCAACGGAGTTCCGCCCCCTTCCTAGCTGGCTGACTTCCCTTGAACCCTGGGAAAGAACTGTCAGGCCAGCTCGTCCAGGGAAATCTGTTCTCGCTGCTTAGTGCCCTCACAGGTCGGGAGGGCGATTTACAACCAATAATCATTGTATTTCTGTCACAGGTATTTTATTATTATTATTATTATTTATTTTTTAGCAGACACCCTTATCAAGGGCGACTTACAATTGTTACAAGATATCACATTATACATTTGTTCACATTATACAGATATCACATTATTTTTTACATACAATTTTACATACAATTACCCATTTATACAGTTGGTTTTTTTACTGGAGCAATCTAAGTAAAGTACCTTGCTCAAGGGTACAGCAGCAGTGTCCCCCCACCTGTGATTGAACCCATGACCCTCCGGTCAAGAGTCCAGAGCCCTAACCACTACACCACACTGCTGCCCAGAAGACTTTCTGCGTAAGCCACCAAGTTGGTCTATATTTCACATATATATATATATATATATATATAAATGTAAAGTATCTCAATAAATTGTTGTTGTTGGAGATACAGGGATCAGCAAATTATTATTATTATTATTATTATTATTATTATTATTATTATTATTATTATTATTATTATTATTATAATAAAACAAGTAACAATAAAAGCCTGTTTCCTTGGCTTCTCTCTCCTCTTCCATTGTGAGAAGCAAACATCCTGTCTTTCTCTTTTGCCTTTGAACAATATTTTGAACAAGACACAACGCTTAAATGAATCTTCCTGAAAGCAGATGAAACAAGAGTGCATTAGGTTCTGCAATTAAAAGAAGCATTATTGTTCAGATAATTAAATATTCAGACGCGGGCTGTTCACGCCACCCACTCGCTGTAATGGGGCGACATCAAAGCAAGTGCCGTCTGGGCCCCAGGTGGGACTAATTCTCTTCAGAAAGAAGGACATGGAAGACAGCCGAGATATGCCTGTCCCTTCTCTCTGTGTGTTCTTTGTGTTCGCCTAGGTTTGACCCACTCATGCCAGGGAACTGAAAAAGGGTTTGGTTTTAGCATCAGCTCTAAGTTTCCTACAGCTTTAAAAAAAAATGGAAGCAGAGTAAGTATTAAGTAGCAGGAAGTAGTTTTAAGTGTAATTTCCATTCCATTTTATATTTCCCTTACTATGCTATGGTGATTGCAATCATTTACTGGGTTCTGTTGCTAAATCAGCCTTTATCTGGCTTTCAGCTGCATTGAGCTTATATAGAGAATCTGACAAACCAAAGGGTTGAACAAAACACTGCAAACAAAACTCTTCTTACTCATTAAAGAACACCAAAGCTACGGCTATCACAGTGTTTTTTCTTTTTCTTTCTCTTTCTATTTCTCTCTTTTTCCAAGGGTTGATTGACAAGTAATCATCCAATCACCACCTGGCCACATTCTACACGTTTCCACTCACTCTCAATCAAACAATTAATCAAACAATCAAACAATCAAACTCGTGGCTGTGCAAACAGTGGCCAATTTGACTCCAGGCTGTCCCATCACCAAGATGGCTGCCAGCCATCAAACTCACACACGCAATTGTGCAGAGCCTATGCTCTACCACACACACATTGATTGATTGCTGAACAAATAGTACGATCAGTATTAACAATGATATTTTTAATTACTAATACTTTTTCACTAGTAAAACTTACACAAATACACAAACCTGCACTCAAATCCTAACTAAAAAATAAATTTACCAGTACTTTTATTTATTTACATGTTTTACAAACTGTTCACAAACCATGTTCGCATTTGTGTACGAGGTACCTGAACTGAAGAACAGCTCCATGTAAGTAGAACATTTTTTCTTGTGAGTTATTATTTACGCCAGGGGTCTCCAATCCTGGTCCTGGAGGGCCGGTGTCCCTTTTGGTTTTTGATGTAACTGTACACTAAATTAATTAATTGGACTAATTAAGCTTTTAATAAGCACTTAATTGGCCCAATTAAGTAATTTAGGGTACAGTTGGAACAAAAACCAGGAGGGACACCAGCCCTCCGGGACCAGGATTGGAGACCCCTGATTCACGCTATTTGAAATACCCAGGATATTGAAGCCTGAAGCTACCAGAGCACACATGAAATTCTGAGAAAAATTGCATTTTACTCATGAAATGTTGGGGAAAACGTTTGTAATCAATAGCAAAAAAAAACTAGTGCTATAGGACTATTGGAGATATAGGACTGAATTGTAAGTGAATGACCTTCCAAGCATTTCCGCAGTCCACAATTACAACCAAAATACTGTATACAGCGGGAAACAAAAAAAAATCACCTTTGTTATGTATTGTTGGGTGTATATTACTATATTCGTCATGTGATTTATTGAAATTCAAATAGAGCATTATTAA
The DNA here is from genome assembly GCA_036884735.1 of Huso huso. Lineage (NCBI taxonomy): Eukaryota > Metazoa > Chordata > Actinopteri > Acipenseriformes > Acipenseridae > Huso > Huso huso. Next base: position 33,451,971 of record CM072668.1, read on the forward strand.
TATTTATTTGAAAGTCTTTCCTTCAATGTGGACAATGCAATCTTATCAGCACAATGTGAAATTGAATGCAAAGGGTATATTGGAATCTTATGACATTGCTCACGTTGATTGAAACCCAGCCTTGGGTCCCATTTCATGCCATCTTTGAATCTGTACAATTACAATTGAAATAATGTTAATGATGGTAGTCCTGCAGTGTACGTATAGACAGAGAAAGAGGGTTCATTTCCAGCTTATTTTCTACAGACCGACTATAAAAAACCTGAACACTGGCAGCAGGCAGTTTGATGAAGGACTTGTTCAATCATTAGGGTTCATAAAAGCATCTCTCCGGCACTGCTAGTATTCTATTGCTTACTGCTCCCTGGCTTTTTGACCTACGCTGGGAGTGAGTCGATTTCATCTGTGTTTTTCTTTTTTTTTCTACTTACTACCCTGTCCAGCTTCCCTTCACCATTGAGACATTAGCTGTGTCTCTCAGACAGTACTGATCATAGGAGAGGGTGGTGGGGGGAGCTGCAACTCAGCCAACTACTTATACAGCATACAACACAACTGTCCTTTAAAGTACACAGAGCTAACAATAATTCAAATCATTTATTTATTTTTATTTAATTCGTTGCCAATTATTTTCATTTATTTTCTCCCAATTTGGAATGGCCAATTATTTTTTAGGCTCAGATCACCGCTACCACCCCTGTGCTGACTCGGGAGGGCAAAGACGAACACACGCTGGTGCATCCTGCACTCCATGCGGAGTGCCTTTACCGGATGCACCACTCAGGAGTCTTTAATTCAAATAAATCTTGCCCAAAATATATTAACATCATTACATTAGTCCCACACCTTTCTATAAAACCCATGGTAAAGGTTTAAGTTTTACAAAACCCCCTGCAGTGTTTACAAGAAACACATTACTTTACCTTTGTCATATTCTGTGTTGTCCATATCACAGCAATTTTGTTTTCAACATACACCCTTCGACAAGTGTACACTTCGCGTGACGTTTACTGACGTCACAGTGTGCGCACTTGGGTGAGTGAGGGAGTAGGGTGTTGCTAAAAGCATTAAATGGGACGCACTTCAGCATCATCATTCAGCGCCTTTACCTTTGACTGAGCAAGAAGCTACGCAATCTTTTGTTGTCAGATTGTAGTTTGGAAGAATGGCTGTAGCATTTGCACTATTCCTGTTCCAAAGAACTGTAGCAAGGATTTCAGCAAGTAGGAGACGTCTTCGCCGCACTATTGCCCTACTGAGCAAACAAGAGGTATTTAGAACATTTTACATGTATATGGTTATTTTTAAACTTTGCCACATCTTACAAACATGTACTTCATAATGTAGCCTAATATTTAGGTTTTTTTGTTTGTTTTAAATATTTTAAATAATAAGATATCTATTTTACTTTATATCCAATAGGTAATATATTTTGCTTTATATTCAGTATCACTACGAAATGGCTAAAGGTTCTACACTAATTTATTAATCACTGCAAAAACATATAATGAAAATGATAAAAGTGTGCAGGTTACATAAAAGTTTCGAATGTCACTCCCAGCCCGTCTTCGCGGCGTTTCTTTTCCCCGTGAAGAGGACATCGTTTGCCGCACGCAGCTGGATCAGTTTTAGGGTCTCTTCCTCTGTCCATGTATTTCGTAAAAATAATAATAATTTTGAACTATATTGCTCGCTTATATCATCTGCTAGTTTTGTAGCTACCTATCTAGTTCATTAATTAATTAATTGATAGATAATTAATTCCAGCAATCGATATGTACTGAAAAGATTTGTGCTATACTTTCTAATCAATGTTCATGTTCTAATCATATATTTAAACCGTGATCATAGATTTAAAAAGATTCATTTTATTAGCTACGCGACTCAATACAACATACATTTCACAGATAATTTGCTTGTTAAATAACTTAACAGTATCTACAATTTCCAAGCTAACTACAGTTACATTACATTTATGTGCAGCCGCCTCTGCTATATTTGCAAACTGTTCCCACTTGCCTCCGCCTTTAACGCAAAGAGTTCTGGGACTTCAGCACGAAAACACTTCCGCAGAAGTCAACTGTTTTGTACACTCAGTCGAAGGGTGCATTGAAGGGCACATTGTGGAGTAGTGGTTAAGGCTCTGGACTCTTGACCGGAGGGTCGTGGGTTCAATCCCAGGTGGGGGACACTGCTGCTGTACCCTTGAGCAAGGTACTTTACCTAGATTGCTCCAGTAAAAACCCAACTGTATAAATGGGTAATTGTATGTAAAAATAATGTGATATCTTGTAACAATTGTAAGTCGCCCTGGATAAGGGTGTCTGCTAAGAAATAAATAATAATAAAAAAAAATAAAACACCCTTCACTCGTAACGAGTGAGCAAGGGTGCGGTTAGGGACGCAGCCCAAGGGGTCATGTGTGACGACATAAAAGGGGGCGGAGAGACACAATCTGTTCCTTCGCTTTGGTTTGCAATTTGAAACCTGAAAGGACCGTTAGAGACCCTGTGACTTATACGTACCGTGAGTGTTTTGTTTCTTTGTCTGTAATTGTCTTGTCTTGTGAATTACTAGACGGCTAACACGATTCCGGAGCTGTCGCCGAGGGCCAGCACAAAGCTGGAACAGCATTTCACCACTGTCACTAAATAAACTGTATCACCCACCACGAGCACTACTGCACGCACCCAGGACTGGTGACTGTGTTAATATTATTGTGGGGCGGATACATTGTGTTTATTGTTTGGGACTGTAACCCGTTGTTTACTCCGTGCAATACACATTGTTGTGTATTGCCGGGGTCCTATTATTTGGTCACCAGACCTGGATATAATAAAACCTCTTTTCCAACCGGATTATAACTCTCTTGTCTGTTTAATCACGCACTGCATCACTCCTGCACCTCTATCCACTTAACCACTTTGCCACAGTACCCTATTAATCTCATATCATAAGGAAGTTTAGCTTTTGCCTGACATCTCAAGCTAATTCGAAGGTTTTGTGCCAGGGCTAAACTTAAACAGCTCTAAACATTAAACTTTATTTATTCTGAAATCTTATCCATATAAAACTCATCTGGTACAGTTTAAAATGACTGGAGCTTTTGTAAAATTCAATTACAGCAAGTCTTCGACAATGTGTTGAAGTGAGTTTTGGTTTGCGTTCTTCTATCCCTGGGTAACACATGCAGACAACATCATTACAACATTCACACTGTGTCTTTGTGACCGAGTGCTGTTGAGTGGCGTGTGTGGTGATGTCACGGACCAGGAAGTACCAGAAACAAAACAGTGGATGGGCGGGTGAAGCTGAACGCTACTGCGGTCAGCGTATTTATTAAATAATAAAACAAAACAAAAGATTTAAACAAACAACAAAACACAAAACAAAAAGGCGCGTCGGCCAAACAAATAGAAGCAAATAAGCGTGCTGGTTTTAGCACCAGCACAATACTTAGCAGTTGTTTTTAATCTTTCTCTCTCCTCGCTCTCTCCGCTCCCCGTACTCTCCTCTGTACACTCTTCCCGCAGCACGGACAGCTGCAGGTTCTTATACTCTGGCCGAGGGGTTAACTAGCTGTTAATTATCTTATTACCCCTCGGCCACAGTCTGCACGAGTTTAGTAAGGATGCGTGACTGTCAGATACTTAAATAATCAGTAGCTGATCAGCCACGCATCCTCACGAGGTTTTTAATTTATAAAAACAAACAACAAATACGCGGCGCTTTGACCTGCGCCGCAAACAAAAATACAAATAATAATACAAATACATATAGGGGCGGGACACTCCACCACAGTCTTGCAAAAAATGTTGGACATGACCTGTTCCTATTTAGGATTTCCTTGAATATTAATAACAATCAAGTTTGTACATAACTGGTACAAATGTATAATACAACCAATACTATCCCGATAGCAAGCACATGTACATACAGTGCCTATAGAAAGTCTACACCCCTTTAAACTTTTTTCACATTTTGTTGTGTCAGTGCTTCAGAGTTTCATGCATTTCAATGAGGATTTTTTTCCACTTATCTACACACCATACTCCACACTGTTAAGGGGAAAAAAAAGTTTTTTATTGAGAAAAAAATTATATATTAAAAACACAAAACTGAAAGATCATATTGGATAAGTCTCCACCCCCCTGAGTTAATACTTGGTGGAAGCACCTTTGGCAGCAATTACAGCTGTGAGTCTGTTGGGATAGGTCTCTACCAACTTTGCACACCTAGATTTGGCAATATTTGACCATTCTTCTTTACAAAACTGTTCAAGCTCTGTCAAGTTCCTTGGGGAGTGCTGATGGACAGCAATCTTCAAGTCATGCCACAAATTTTCAATTGGATTTAAGTCGGGGCTCTGACTGGGCCACTCAAAGACATTTACCTTTTTGTTCCTTAGCCACTCCAGTGTAGCTTTGGCTGTGTGCTTTGGGTATTTGTCATGCTGAAAGGTGATCTTCCGTCCCAGTTTCAGCTTTTTTGCAGAGGGCAGCAAGTTTTCCTCAAGGACTTCTCTGTACTTTGCTCCATTCATTTTCCCTTCTATCCTGACAAGTGCCCCAGTCCCTGCCAATGAGAAACATCCCCATAACATGATGCTGCCACCACCATGCTTCACAGTAGGGATGGTGTTCTTTGGGTGATGCGCTGTATTGGGTTTGCACAAAACATAATGCTTTGAATTTAGGCCAAAATGTTCAATTTTAGTTTTGTCAGACCACAAAACTTTTTGCCACATGGTTACAGAATCTCCTGAGTGTTTTTTTGCATACTTCAAACTGGATTCAAGGTGGGCTTTCTTGAGTAATGGCTTCCTTCTTGCCACCCTACCATACAGGCCAGATTTGTGGAGTGCTTGGGATACACTTTGAGCAGTCTTGGCCATAAAAGCCTGTAGCTCTTGCAAAGTTGCCATTGGCCTCTTGGTAGCCCCTCTGATCAGTCTCCTTCTTGCTTAGTCATCCAGTTTGGAGGGACGGCCTGATCTAGGCAGGGTCTTGGTGGTGCCATACACCTTTCACTTCTTAATAATTATCTCGACCGTGCTCCAAGGGATATTCAAGGCCTTTGATATTTTTTTTATACCCATCCCCTGATCTGTACCTTTCAACAACTTTGTCCCGGAGTTCTTTTGAAAGCGCCTTGGTGCTCATGGTTGAGTCTGTGCTTTGAAATGCACTACCCAGCAGAGGGAACCTACAGGAACTGCTGAATTTATCCTGAAATCATGTGAATCACTACAATTTAACACAGGTGGAGGCCACTTAACTTGGTGTGTGATTTTGAAGGCGATTGGTTACACCTGAGCTAATGTAGGATTGCTATTACAAGGGGGGTGGACACTTATCCAACCAAGCTATTTCAGTTTTTATTTCTAATTCATTTTCTACAAATTTCTAGAATATTTTTTTCACTTGGAAGTTGTGGGGTAGGATGTGTAGATAAATGAAAAAAATAACTATTTTAATGCATTTTAATTCCAGGCTATAAGGCAACAAAAGCTGAACATTTTGAAAGGGGGTGTAGACTTTCTATAGGCACTGTACCTGTCAACATTGAGTTTGCAAAATACAGTTTTTGTAAACTGATCATACCTGTCAACTTTTGAAAAATACTGTTTCTGTTTCCCCTGTAGAGGGGGCTGCAGGTGTGTGGCTATGTATGTGGACTTGCCTCACGCACTGAATGCATGCCTGCCACAGGACTCCCCTGGGTCCAAAACTCTGCTAAGTATTTTTATTTTATTTATTTATTCATTTCTTAGCTGACTCCCTTATCCAGGGCGACTTACAATTGTTACAAGATATCCCATTATTTTTACATACAATTACATTTTTTTTTTTTTTACACATTATTTTTACATACAATTACCCACTTATACAGTTGGGTTTTTACTGGAGCAATCTAGGTAAAGTACCTTGCTCACGGGTACAGCAGCAGTGTCCCCCACCTGGGATTGAACCTACAACCCTCTGGTAAAGAGTCCAGAGCCCTAAGCACTACTCCACAATGTGCCCTTCACTGCACCCTTCGACTGAGTGTACAAAACAGTTGACTTCTGTGGAAGTGTTTTTGTGATGAAGTCCCAGAACTCTTTGCGTTAAAGGCGGAGACAAGTGGGAACAATTTGCAAATATAGCAGAGGCGGCTGCATATAAATGTAATGTAACTGTAGTTAGCTCGGAAATTGTAGATATTGTTAAGTTATTTAACAAGCAAATTATTTGTGAAATGTATGTTGTATTGTACGTACAGAGGAGGATTACAGTAATCACACACCAGCCATGGATTTTGTAGACATTAAAGGTTTGCTGACATAAGGGGGTTTAACAGTAGAATACAGGAGAAAGTCTGTCCCGGGAGATGGGTCCAAAATATGGGAGACTCCCGGTGACTACGGGAGAGTTGACAGGTCTATGTTTAGGGAAATGTATCCGAGTTTATTTCAACTCACAAACAGCTTTTAAACGTGCTTGCTGTTTTACAGAGCATATTTTTATACACAAAATGAATTTGCCTTTAAAGCTCAATCAATTATTTTGCTCTGAATAATACATTTTTTTCTGCTTCATTGCTTGTGTATGATAAAAGCGAAATTGAAAACGTGAAACACATTCATACGCATGTATTTGACTAGGCTTTTTAATACAATGTTCATGAAAAGTATCTAAAGCTGTTTTATATACCCCCTTCATACAAGACATCAGTACAGTCATTTTAATACCAAAAAGGAGGTTTATTTTTTAATAGATTTTATTTATTTAATGAAAACAATGTAGTAGTTATTTCTACTGCATATATTTTCTATTGAGGATTTGAGAACTGTTTGATAGCATCTTTATAGTTCTTAAAGGTGTTTTCTTGGTTAAACAATTGAATAAATACACAAATAAAGTTATAAAAACTGAAGAGTCAGTTTGAAGACGTTGAGAAAGACTTAAAGTCGAAATGTCTGTCATGGAATTGTATTCATTTCTTTAAATACTACTACAATGCTTATACCTCTATGGAGTATTTTATAGTTATGAATGAAAGACTGAAGAGAGAAAATACAGGTCTCGGATTTTGTCAGGCTGTGGATTGAAATCATTTTTGCTCTCCACATGCCATCTAGTGGCTATCAGAGGCATTTCATTTTTGTTTTAATTTCACCTTTTTGCTATCCAGGAATATTGAAAGACCGCACCCTTATTTACCAAAGGATATTTGCACAGTAGTTTCCCCATGTTTTAGCCATAGTTATACTATGCATTTAGCATGGAGTGCCATATTTTTCAATTTACTTTATCGTAGCTCTCTGAGCTTTACAATGCTTACCTATTCTTTATCGTGCTTCCTCTATACTGATTCTCATTCTAAACCCACAGTCCTGTTCTAAACCCATAGTCCTGTTCAGAAAGGAATACTACCATTCTAACAGTGTAACCCTTCATAGTATTCTACATTCAATATTCCAATATAAAGTAGTAATTTGTTGAATAATGCAGTATATTACCATATGTGTGCTGTAGTTCTTTGCTGTAAGTAAAGTACAAGACAATTTGCAATTTTTGTTTAATTTTATCGGGGATGTCTGTGTTTTACTAAATTGCATAAACAATTTGCATATTCTGATATCACTGTTATCATTACTGTCAAATTAAAGCTTAAGAACACAGAAACACAGTTTATATTATAGAAACATACATGTATAAAAGAGTACCACATTCCTAAAAAGACTTTGTACTGATATTTAAGGACTGGAGACTCAGGATGACCATAGGCTTCCATGAAGAAACACCAGTGCCCAAATGACAAGGAACAAAGCTTATAAGTTCACAGCATGTTAAATTTATTTTCATACATCAAATAATTGTATTGCTGTGAGGCCTCATAGGACCGGTATGACATGTTGGTAGGACATCTTATGAGATATGTTTTGTGAGATACTTTTGTGAAGATTGCAGCTAAGTGTCTTTTATACTATAATTGTGCAGCAGATTTTCATTAGGGAAACTAGCAAGAAACTACTCAAAACAACTAAGTTGTTTCTTGCTACTGTAGTTTAATATTTAGACAAAACAAAAACAAAACACTGGCCAAAATAAACACAGTAAATTTAAGTAACGTGCTGGTTTCTAGCCAGCATGAGTAGTAATTGTTTTTCTCTTTTCACTCATGTCTCTAGTTCCATCTCTGAACATCCAGCCCTGAGCAGCAAAAGCTTCTGGTTTTTATACAGTGGTCGAGGGATTAACTGGCTGTCAATTACCTAGTTTATCCCTCGACCACATTCTGCACAGAGTTTTCCTATCTGCGTGGCCGACAGCCAATTTGTTAATAACTCATTAGCTGCCGACCACGCATTCTCACAAGATGTAGTCTGGCAGAGACGAGAAGCAAACATCATCTCTGCCAAACCACATTAAATTATAACAGTAAAACGCACATAAAACAGTACATTTAAATCATAATACTAAAACCAAATACAAAATGAACCAAATAACACAGGGGCAGAGTGTACCCCGTCACACAGGATTAAAAGACATCTTGGAATTGTGCCCAACTGGATAAAAAAAATAACATGATGTAGTTTTGTAGTGTTGGGGTGGGAGGGTCATTGAGCTAATACATATCGCTTGATTATTACATGACATACAGAATGCTGCTGAATTTATTACCCCATTATAAATATTAGTGTGGGAACATTTTTCTGTATTCAAGTTGTTTTTGGCTAGCGGCCAGTATCAAAGCAGGAATTTAACTGAATTCTGTGTTGACTTTTCCTCTCGCGGGAATCTGTGTGTTTATGCCTTTTTAGGTAGAAAATAACAACAACAAAGACTTCGTATAGTTCTGAGTTGACTGTTGTAAACATTTTCTGCTGTACAAAGTTTCCATTAAACTAGCTTAGAAATTCTGAGCTTTTGGTAGTCATGTATTTTTAGAACATCTTTGAATGAAGCGCTGAAACTCTGCAGCTCGTATTCTAACAATGAATAGGGCTGGACAGCATGTAACCCCATTTTGAAATCACTTCATTGGTTTTTGGTGGATACAGGATTGATTTTAAAGTTTCATTAATGAGCTATCAGGCCTTGCATGGTCTTGTTATATATATATATATATAAAGTGCTCATTTATTTTGTCCCTGGTGGAGCCCTACACTCTAAGATTTATTAGTGGAGCAGAGTTACACTTTCTACCAAGGGAGTGTCTGTCTTTTTTATGCACTTAAGCTCTTAAACTCAGTTCTCCGTTTTGTATAGCTTTTTTAATAGTTGTATAGCCTTTGCAGCTGTGTAGGCCTATTTTTTATGTTATTGTGTAGGTTTGTATTTATTTTCATTGAAGATTGCTGCATTTTCTACAATATATCATAATCTCTACACCTGTTTAGACTGTTTTATTTGTATTATTTGGTCTTTGCAACTGTTTGGGCCTGTGTTTTTAAAACAGTAGTTCTGTGTTCAATATGTACAGCTCTTTGATGTATCTTTTTTGGCCTCCAAACCTCATTAAGTATGTAAAAATGTTTTATTTTGATTTACATACAGTAATTGTCATTACCAGTAGCTATTTTTTATTACTATTATTGTTTATTTGAATATAGTATCCGATTCTTTACCAATTTATAAAAATAAAAACAGAGCTTATTTGAGGCCAGAATATCAAACACCCAGGTAAACTGTCCACTAGAGGGAGCCCTGGAGCGCAGGTTGGTTATTTGTCCGGTTAGAATTGATCTGGGGACATCTACTGCTCCAGGTGCTGTTCCAACCCTGCTCTAAATTATATAATTGAGCCAATTAAATCTCCATACAAAACCATTAAGTATCATTTTACCTGTTAAACCTGGAGTGGAATGGCCCCTCAGGACGGTGATTGAACACCCTTGTGATATTCACTTAAAGTTTAGGATTAAGTTAAAGGTTTGGGGTAAAGAAAAGTGTTTGGTTTATTGAAGAAGCGTAAGCTGTTCCTACAGCATTTGTTCCTTGATGCTCCGATTAGACACAGATTTATGCAACGCATCATGATTTCCATTACATGAGAGTAGGTGTTAAAACTTCATGCTGATATTGGACTCAGCTCTCGCCAAGATAAGCACCAGCTAAGACATGGCTTATTTTACTGTAAACTAATGTTTCCTTCCATCTGATGATGTAGATATCCTTCTGCCTGATGTTGATGGCTGAAGTGTAATGCTGGCTCCAGGGATCAGCCTATTTTGCCTCCCTGGCGCATCAGCACACACAATGGCTGCAATGCTGGCTCTAGGGATCAACCACTGTGCGACCTCCCTAGCGCATCACCTTCCATCCTTGGTGTTTCGTCAACTAGCCCACGACACCCTAAGAGGGCTCAACAGTGATTCTGGCGTCCCAGCACCACCCCCCTCCGTCCCCCACTCAGCTAAGCCTAGCTTACTTACCTTCTTTTACATCGATGTTCTTTCTACGATGCTTGAGGTCCCCAACCAGAATCTTTTCGTCTCAACCAGAGCCAGTTGCTGCTCTTCTCTGCTGCTTCAGATAAGTTCTTCACTATGCGTCGCAACACTTGACCACTAAATCCGATGTCTCTGAGAAATCCTCGACACAAATCCTCGACAACCTACCTCCACTGGGTAAACCTGGACTCTCCATCCTTGCTGTTCCGCTTCAGCAGCCAGTTGAGAATACCGAAGTTTCTTCCTTTCATACGCCTCATCCACAGCATCCTCCCATGGCACTGTTAACTCTACCAAGTGAACAAGGCATGCTGATCCAGGCTCTAGCAGCTTCCAGTTGTCCTAGACGAGTTTTGGTTTTAATACCTTTTCTTGGTGGTTGCTCCCCTGGACGGAGGAGTGTTGTTCTTCGTGTGTCAGATATTGCTGGAATTGGTGACACCCTGTTGGTCATGCTGCGCTTGTCTTCCAATGCTAAGGCCAAACATCGCAGCACCTGGTCGTGACGCCAAGTAAACCATCCTTGGCTAAGACTCACCTTACATCATGTCAAAATGTGTCTTAATGTAGCTGCCGATGAACACAAAGGACACCACAGATCCTCTCCTACCCATAGATTAAGGTTCTGTGGTGATGGGAGAACATCATATGTTGACCTGATGAGGAAACTGATCCTGCTCGGTTCCACCTCGTTGACTACCAGCTTCCTCCGTTGAGCTGGGGCTGCTTTGTGCCATGTAGGAGGAGCTGAACTGAGACCAAGGCCTCCTCTTCCATGCTGTACTTGCCCCATGATATCACTGATACAAAGGGCAGCCTGTGCATCTTCCACAGTTTCCTTTGCTGCCCATTTTCTTCCAGTTTTCAACACAGGTGCTGCCTCCCTCACACATTCGTCGCATGACTCTACCAATGTCATTTCCAATCGAACCTTGGCGCACTTAAACTCCTCATCAAAGTCTGCAAGGAATATTTCACTGGTACATGAAAAGTGCAGCCCTGATGAGTGGATTCAAGTGAAATGACAGAGCTAATTCCTGATAAGTGGATTTAAGTGAAATGACAGAGCTAATTCCTGATAAGTGGATTCAAGCGAAATGACAGAGCTAATTCCTGATAAGTGGATTCAACAGAACTCTCCAACACATGATGGGAATACATTGGAACCGGTGTCCCTGGAACAGCTGCCAAGCAGCACATGTGCTCCTGTTTCTGATCACTTCCAGATGCTGAGCAGTGATCACAAGGGCTGGAAGCGAGGAATTCAGGACCAGAAAGAGAGACAGAAGGAGAAGGTCTACTTGTAGTTTAATCTATCTCAATGGGGTATTTATTTCAAACCTGCTAGGATTCTGAAGGCCGTCGTGTGCACTTGTAACTCTCCTCCTCAGAAATGATGCATTGGGAAGTCTTTGTTGTTGCTCTTGTTTATCACAATGTCTATACTTCTGCCATCCCAGGGAAAAATAAAGGTAAGGACATTTTTTTTGTGTGTACCATAACTTTTCTTCTGAAAGCGTTTCATACGACATTTCAAAAGCATTTTATTGAATGCCAAGTTAAGTGCTCAGAAAAATACTCCCATAAATATATACAGGGGACTACAACATGGCATGGTCTTCATATTGAGTCACACGTTTACTGTAGGTGTTTTCTGAATAATACTGACAGTGGAGATCATAATTTCAATGTCTCTAAATGCTTGCCAGCCAACAACCTTTATGCTAGATCTATCTGGTTTGGAAATCTACCCTCAAGCTTGCAGAATACTGACAGCACAGTTATTGGAAATGTTTTATATTGCCCCTGTTGTTCTTGACAGATTCATAAAAGCTACATAACACTGTATGACAATGTGCAGAATCAGAGGTTCCAGTAAAAATAATTGGGCAGTTTGCATATGAGGGACATCACAAATGTTTTGTTTGCATTGAGATCATTTTAATAATAGAACAAACATTAAAAAAGAACTCCAAGACTAAGGACCAGGCAGACAATTTTATGTGTTACAAATAAAACATTTTGAAATGCCAATAAGTAACCCAATAACAGAAAGTAGACAATGTATATTCAAAAAGTACTGTAATTCCAATAAAATTATGTGTTCATATTTCTTGTATTTGTTTTGCTCTGGTTGGAAAACATATGCACATGTAGAATTTCTCAATCCAAAAATGCTGGTTGAACATTAGGATGTGGTAATAGTAAGCATATTATTGAAAATGGCTAACAAATAATTACCTAATGGTGCTTTCATTTAAAGCTTCAAAGTTGTACAACACTTTAATCTCTGTAGCATCATCCATGCGCAGAAGACATTCGCTGTGATGCGATTGCTAAGCGATTGGTAGAAGGTAATGTAACCAATAGTGCCAGAGGTTATAGGGTGTTATGCCTGCTTGTTGTGGGAGCACTGCAAGCTCTATTTTTACATTGGGTTGCATAGTGAAAGCATGGTAAAGCATACGGTAAGTACTGTAAAGCCAAGGCAGGTATAAAACATATTTTAAAAAAATGGTAAACTATGGTAAAAGCATAGTATAACCATGGGAAAACTGAAAATGTACTGCAGTAAACTTTTAAAGGGGTTGTGCTCACGATCTGTGTAATTAGGTTTGCATTTTTAATTCCTGGTCCTTAATAATCCTTCATAATAACTTTTTTGGAAGGAAATACCACCTTCACGCTACATTTAGTAGCTCTTTGATCTAGACTTAAATAGATTTGCTGTAATGAATCCACGTACGTGTGTGTGTGTGGTAACACGTCCAGGCCACGCTGGTTTGCACCCTTTTGACCCAGACACAGAACTGTAGTTAAGCGCTTTTATACCTACCTGCTTAACTACAGGCAGGTGTCCCTCATTCTATTAGAGCTAGGTGTTTCCCATCCTGGCTCTAATTACAAACCCCAAGGCATTCTGGGTGATGTAGTCCTCTACCACACCCCTGGACTACATTTTTCCTCTCTCCTGCCCTACTCTGCCACTGTATGCATAGGCACCAAGTTTTGAAATTCACTCCCTCCCCAGCTAAATACTGCGCTGCTATTTTATTATTATATGCTACCTTTAAAAAAAGTGGACAAGGTAGTTTTACTGTAAAATACTAAAATTGTATTGCTGCTGTTTAATACCAATATGGTAAATAGTTTTTTTTCCAACTAATAAGACTTTTTTTTTTTTTTTAAATAAGCCAGTATTTCAATTACTGCAGCACAGTTTCCCTCCAATAAAACGTATAGTTTGTAACGTCTTCGGTAGTTAGAGCAGGGGAAATTTAAAGTTGAATACCCTTTCAAATGTAGTCAAATACACCCTAAAAACTACGCCACTGTTGTTTATGTAGAGAGGTAGAGGACCTCTAAGTCATGACCAAGATATGGGTTCCTTTCACAAGACCCTTCAATTAAATGAAAGTCAATAGTCACAAGAGCAGTTTAAAATTGCCTTTTTCAAAGCAGTTTTATTAAAAGACAAAGTATAAAAAGAGCACCACAGGACTAATGTATCAGAAGAAAGTTAGAATTAGAGAGAAGTAAATGTCAGGTTTCTAGTTTAACAGGTGAGGTTGAAGTTCTACAGTATTTAGGGTCTGTAGAGAGACTAAAACTATGAGGTATGACACAGGTCTGGTTTTTGGGATGGAACCGCATAACAGTCTTACATTTTGATTGGTCCTTGCCTGTCACGGGAATATGTCATCACACGAGTGGGAAAGCTTGTAGGCATTTTTAACATTGCGATCAGAGAGAGCGAGAGAAAGAAAGAGAGAGATGTGCTTTCCACAACCTTTCGATTAAAATGTGGCATTTTGCTGTACTAATATAACAAACTATAGGTTACTACTTTATATGAATTATCATGTCGAGGCTGTGTGGTCCAGTGGTTAAAGAAAAGGACTTGTAACCAGGAGGTCCCCGGTTCAAATCCCACCTCAACCACTGACTCATTGTGACCCTGAACAAATCACTCAACCTCCTTGTGCTCCGTCTTTCGGGTGAGACGTAACTGTAAGTGACTCTGCGGCTGATGCATAGTTCACACACCCTAGTCTCTGTAAGTCGCCTTGAATAAATGCTTCTGCTAAATAAACAAATAAAATGTTATGTAAGAATTGGCTTTCTGTGGTGGTGTACTTTTTTTCTTTCAAGTAGCATATATCTATAATCGTTTTAAGCAAATATATATCTTCCCCACTATTACCGTTTTGTTACAGGATACATTAGTTTACCTCTAATGTAATTACAGCTTTATTAAACCTTTATTAAAGGCTAATATTAAAACACATTTTTGAGAAGGAACATGGTATTCCAAAAAAAGGACATCTCATTTTCTTATGTCCATCAATATATTGTAGCGTTTCGGGTTCTTTTTGGGACAGAAATGAGACTGCAACCGTTAGTAGATAAAGGCTGTTTATTTTTACAATAATGAAATAATCACAAAATAAAATCATAAAGTGAAGGAAAGGGGACTTGGAGTTGAAAATTTAAATAAATGATTGTAGTACTGTAGTTTTTATTTTACCCTACCCTTCCCAGTCTTTTCCCTACGCCCCCTTATATGCCCTTCCTCCCCCCCTCTTTTGCAGCAAACCTGCACTCCAGTTCCCCTCCACACACATACACACGCAACCCCTGCACACACACCACCATGCAACCCCTGCATGCATACACACCACCATGCAACCCCTGCACACACACACCACCATGCAACCCCTGCATGCATACACCCACCACGCAACCCTTGCATGCATACACCCACCATGCAACCCTTGCATGCATACACCCACCATGCAACCCCTGCACACATACACCCACCATGCAACCCTTGCACGCACACACCACCATGCAACCCCTGCACGCATACACCCACCATGCAACCCTTGCACGCACACACCACCATGCAACCCCTGCACGCACATACCAAAGCAGTCCTTTTCCTTTATTAAAGGCCAATATTAAAACACATTTTTAAGAAGGAACATAGTATTCCAAAAAAAAGGACATCTCATTTGCTTATGTAATGTCCATCAATATAGTCATGCATAGGGGGTTATCAGACCTTCTGGGTTTAAGAGACCAGTGCCCTTCAACAACTTCAAATAAATTTTATTGTATTTTATTAGTCAACATTTTCCTTATCTATTCCCAGTGGCAAATTGAGGTACTGATTGACTTCAGCTGTGATGAAATGTAAGGTCCATAGCATCAACAAACGTCATGCTTTCAGGATGCCTTTGCGTACACTTCTGCTTATCGCTGCTTATCAAAGTTGCAGATCCACAGGGAGAGTTGTGTTGCCTCTGGTGCCCCTGTGAGTTAGTCAGGCAAAATTGGATGGGACTGTTTATCACTGTGCTAAAGCCAATTCTACTGGCCAGGAGCATGATGAGCTCAACGAGGACAACTACAGGCTTGGTCCTTCAAGGGTCAGTAGTTTGCTGACATCCGTTCTCGAGTCCCTGGGTGTAAAGAGACAAGAGCTGTTGTGGAATTTCTGTAACATATCACCACTGTAGCACTGCAGCGAGGAACTGTAATTGGACTTTCTAAATTGGAGAGAAAAACAGGGATACAATTATTGGGCACACTATTTAAAAATGCTGAGCTATATGAAGAATCTTATGGGAGGAGGCAGTGTGGTCCAGTGGTTAAAGTCCAGGGCTTGTAACCAAAAGGTCACTGGTTCAAATCCCACCCTGCCACTGACTGACTCACTATGTGACCCTGAGCAAGTCATTTAATCTCTTTGTGCTTGTCACAAAGACGGCCGGAGTGGGTGGCGTCAGACCAGAGCCAGGAAATAAACAGACAGAGATGTGGAGTTTGGTGAAGCTGAGCGAATGCTTACGCTCAGCATTTAATAAACAGAACAGAACATAAAAGGTTTTAAACACAAAAACAGGACACGGCGCTTGAGGCCAAAATAAACAGACAAACAAAACGGACTACACAGACAAAACACGGTGAGCAGATTTCACGACTATTATTTTAACAATTACTACCTCCGTCTCCAATCCCGTTCTCCACTCACCGAACACCCAACCCCGACTGAATGAAACGTGCATCTATTTATGCAGTTGTACCGAGACTCGACTGCTAATCAATCATTCAATTGGAGTCGCGGTACAACTGCACGTGAATCAATAAAGTGCAATTCCCCGTGCTCACATATTACATTTTACTTGCACGTGAAGTGCTGTGCCATCCTCGTGCCTAAATACAAATATACATTTTAAACACTCGTGTTACACAGACCCGTTTATATCCCGTGTACCAATGACTATACACCAACATTTAACACACCACACGCAACATATAACAGAAAATACACACAGGGGTGGGCACTTCGTCACATATACCCCCCCCTGTGCAAAGCACACATGGCCTCAACGGCCACCTCCCCTTAAAACCCAGCAGTCCAGGACAAAGTCTCGGGCTGGGAAGGGAGGCTTCAGTGGGCCCATGGCTGGCAATGCTGTCAGCACCCCTGCCCGTAGTGGCACGGCTGACAGCATGCTGGTCCACTCCTGCAGCGAAATTGCTGCGGGGGATGCTGGTCTCCTGACCTCTCCCCCTTTCTTCGTAGCCGGTAGCTCCCCTTGGTGGGGCTCCGACCACAGTACTCCGCAGCGAAGAAGCTGCAGTGGGAGCAGGTCTCCGGACCCTCCCACGATCTCCGCAGCGAACTGCTGCAGTGGGAGCAGGTCTCCTGACCTCCCCACGATCTCCGGCAGCGAAACTGCTGCAGTGGGAGCAGGTCTCTTGACCTCCCCCACCTTCTTCGCGGGCCGGCAGCTTCCCTTGGTGGGGTTCCGCCACAGTACTTCCTGCTGCGATGCGGAGCAACAGGCAGCCCCAGGCGGCGCGGAGCGGCTGGCAACCCCAGGCGATGCGGAGCGGCTGGCAACCCCAGGCGATGCGGAGCGGCTGGCAACCCCAGGCGGCGCGGAGCGGCTGGCAACCCCAGGCGGCGCGGAGCGACAGGCAACCCCAGGCGATGCGGGCGACAGGCAACCCCAGGCGATGCGGAGCGACGGGCAGCCCCAGGCGATGCCAGACAGGCATCCTTGGGCGGCGTGGCAAGCATCCTTGGGCGGCGTGGCAGGCATCCTTGGGGGCGGCGAGGCAGGCATCCTTGGGCGAAGCGAGGCAGGCATCCTTGGGCGGCGAGGCAGGCATCCTTGGGCTTAAGCGAGGCAGGAGTCAGGACAAGCTGGGGTGCGGGTGTTGGCCCTCTTCTCGACCTCTGCGGCCGGGCGGTTCTTCCCCGTGCTTCCCTCAGCAGCCTATGCAAGGGCTGCTGAGGACCGCCAGCATCTAATCCTGATCCTTCTGGTGAAGGGAGAGGCAGCTCCTGCTCCTCTCCCCCTGATGGTGATGGAGGCAGAGGCAGCCCCCTCCTCTCCCTCGTGATGGTGGGAAAGTGATACCAGCAGGCATTCATCCTCTGCTGGTGGGGAGTGATACCAGCAGGTATTCATCCTCTGCTGGTGGAAAGGGACCCAGCAGGTATTCACCCTCTGCTGGTGGACGGGAACCCAGCAGGCATTCACCCTCTGCTGGTGGACGGGGACCCAGCAGGCATTCACCCTCTGCTGGTGGACAGGGACCCAGCAGGCATTCACCCTCTGCTGGTGGACATGGCGGAGGCAGAGGCAGCTCCTGCTGCTCTGCTCCTGCCGGTGGAGGTGGCGGAGGCAGAGGCAGCTCCTGCCCTCTGCTCCTGGCAGTGGTGGAGGCAGAGGCAGCTCCTGCTGCTCTGCTCCTAGTGGAGGAAGCGGTGGAGGTGGCGGAGGCAGAGGCAGCTCCTGCTGCCTGCTCCTGCCGGGTGGAGGTGGCGGAGGCAGAGGCAGCTCCTGCTGCTCTGCTCCTGCCGGTGGTGGAGGCAGAGGCAGCTCCTGCTCCTCTGCTCCTGGCGGTGGTGGAGGCAGAGGCAGCTCCTGCTCCTCTGCTCCTGGCGGTGGTGGAGGCAGAGGCGATGGGGCGGATGCTGGCCACTCAGAGGGAGGCTGTGGCGGTGCTGGCTCCCTCTGCTGTGGCGGCTGGGCTGGTGTGTGCCGTGCTCCCTTCAGCAGCATAAATAGAGGCTGCTGGGGGACACCAGCATCCTGCCCTTCTCCCCCCCAGAAAAATTCAGGGGGTTGAGCCTGTAACTCCTCCCCTTCTGGCTCTTGGGACGGCAGCAGCAGGTGAACCAACAGGCATGCTTCCTCTGCTGGTGGACACTGGGACAGCAGGCCTTGTTCCTCTGCTGGTGTAGATGGGGACAGCAGGCATTGTTCTTCTGCTGGTCGAGGTGGAACCAGCAGGCATTCTCCCTCTGCTGGCAGCTTGGGTCCTAGGGCTGTGGAAGCCCCGACTTCCCTCTCTTCGGGCCGTGGACGCACTGACTCCTCCCTTTTGGGCTGTGGACGCACCGACTCCTCCCTTTTGGGCTGTGGACGCACCGACTCCTCCCTTTTGGGCTGTGGGGCTTAGGACGTTCGGGCTCCCCCCACTCAGGCTTAGGACGTTCGGGCTCCTCCCACTCAGGCGTAGGACGTTCGGGCTCCTCCCACTCAGGCGTAGGACGTTCGGGCTCCTCCCACCCAGGTGCAGGACGTTCGGGCTCCTCCTCCCCTGGCTCCTGCTCTGGGCAGTCCTCGTCCTCATGCCCATAGGCAATGCACATGGTGCACCACCTTGGCTCCCTCTGCTTCCTCCTCACTTTTCCCCCTCTCTGCCTCCTTCTCCTCACCTTCCTCATTTGGGCTGGTTCCTCCTCCTCTTCCTGGAAGGGGCAGACAGCCACCGTGTGCCCATACACCCCGCAGGCAAGGCACCAGCCTTGGTCCTCCAACCTGCCGAGGAGCTCCTCCAGGTCCCTGCAGCCGTCTCTCCAGCCTTCCATTTTTATTTTATTTTTATTTATTTTATTTTTTTTTTCCCACAAAAAAACTGCGGTTCCCGCTCTGGCCTGAGTCCTGGAGGCGCTGTTGATCCCACTTCTGACACCACGTGTCACAAAGACGGCCGGAGTGGGTGGCGTCAGACCAGAGCCAGGAAATAAACAGACAGAGATGTGGAGTTTGATGAAGCTGAGCGAATGCTTACGCTCAGCATTTAATAAACAGAACAGAACATAAAAGGTTTTAAACACAAAAACAGGACACGGCGCTTGAGGCCAAAATAAACAGACAAACAAAACGGACTACACAGACAAAACACGGTGAGCAGATTTCACGACTATTATTTTAACAATTACTACCTCCGTCTCCAATCCCGTTCTCCACTCACCGAACACCCAACCCCGACTGAATGAAACGTGCATCTATTTATGCAGTTGTACCGAGACTCGACTGCTAATCAATCATTCAATTGGAGTCGCGGTACAACTGCACGTGAATCAATAAAGTGCAATTCCCAGTGCTCACATATTACATTTTACTTGCACGTGAAGTGCTGTGCCATCCTCGTGCCTAAATACAAATATACATTTTAAACACTCGTGTTACACAGACCCGTTTATATCCCGTGTACCAATGACTATACACCAACATTTAACACACCACACGCAACATATAACAGAAAATACACACAGGGGCGGGCACTTCGTCACAGTGCTCCATCCTGCGGACGAGATGTTAAAACAGTGTTCTATTGTAAGTGACTCTGCACAGTTCACAGCCTACCTCTGTAAAGCGCTTTATGATGGTGGTCCACTATGAAAGAACCAGAACCATATTATTATTTTATTTTTTTTATTTTTTTGTTTTTTAAGAAAACATTTCATACTTTGCACAAGGGCAGTCGTTAAGTATAATCTTGTGGATTTTCCTGTTTACATTCTTGTGGAATTCTTGGCAGCTGTTGTCAAAATAATGTCCAGAGATAACACCATGGAAGCAAACATTTCTTAGCCAAAACATGGAATACTGCCAAATTCATAGGCCTGTTTGATTATGTATGGAACCAGAAATAGAAGGTTGAGGCATCAAAATGTTTTAAGAAAATAGCAGGTAACAGCACTTGTACCTCTTAGTTCCTGCTATACAAAATACCGGAGGTTTCACCGCTATAAAATTAAAGTCTCCTTTGTAGAGACATTTTATACAGGTGGTAAAATAAAAGAGAATTTAGCTAACAACAAAAGAAGTACATCTGTTCAAATTCTCTGTAGATCATCTACAACAGGGGTTCTCAACCGGGGGTCCGTGGCCCCCTAGGGGGCCTTGAGGTTTCAAGGGGTCTGTGGAAGGGTGGGGATATTCACTGACACAGGAGACAGAAGATTTTATTTGCAAACACTGCACAGGTGCCCAGATTTATTTATTTTACTTATTTATTTTTATTTAGTTTAGCCCGCAGAAGGCGCTGTTGTCCGTGGTTTGGATACTGCCGACAGTAAAACAGGACCACGGGGTTACCAACACAGGTATCCCAATCTGTGCACCTTCAAGTGCTCAAAAATAAACAGAAGGCGAAAGAAAAAGGGAAAATAAAACACAGTAATAAAACTACAAACAAAAGTGCTGCTTATGCAGTGCCCCCACTGCCGCTAAGCCGGTCAGCACGGGTCTCCGTCCTACACTCAGTTGTGCCTATACACTGGGGTTGGCCAGGGTTCCCCGTACATCTACACACGTCCCCTCGGGTACGTATTTATTTATATTGCTCTGTGAAAATTAGTTTTTTTATGAAAGGCTGCCGCCTCAGCCGGGCTCGCCTGCTCCTTGTTTCACTCTGGCCTCTTCTGCCAGCGACACTGTATTTCCCCCAACACGGCCACCCGAGTGCACAACCAAGCCAGTTCTTATGGGCCGAGCAGTCTCCCAAGGCCCACCCCTCAGCCACTCAGAGAGAGGGAAAGCACACACACCCTCTTCCCCACCTCTCCGTGTCATCGCCATGACCGACAGTTGGATCCCACGAGACTGCTGTCCTCTACCTGCAGTAATACGGATGTGCCAGACAGTCAGTCCAGATCTCCCCTGTTACAGGGTCCTATTAGCTTCAGCATGTCATAAGCATGTTGAGAAATTAACGCATTCTCAGGTTACGTTCTCGTATGCGGTAATAGAGCTATTTCAGCTGGAGCACGACAGATTACAAAGCACAGGAGAAATCATTGGAAACACACACAATAAATACCAGATGTGGATACATTTTTAATTCAACCATCAGCTTCAAAACAACAAAACCCACAGAATGATGATACAGAACTTCCTTCAACAAGTTCAACCGTAAGAGCTGAAGAACAGCAAGGAGGTGGTGTTGTGAGTAAAAAACATAAAGCCGTAAAACATTAACCCTGCAAAATTAAGGAAATACGAAGTCAGCTACTTGAATTTTGGTTTTATTTGTACTGGAAGTGGAGATATACCTCAACCGTAATTTGTGCATAAGTACTGTCCAATAAATGTCCAAATTACAGAGACTAAGCATGAAATATATAAAAACAAGCAACATTCATTTTTGGAGCAAAAGGCTAAGGAACTGCTTGGTACTAAAGCTGTAATGAAATCCACAACTACCGCGGATAAAAAGCTTGTAGTGTCATTGTACTTAGTGGCGCAGAAAATTGCTAAAGCAAAAAAAACACATATGATTGCTGAGGAGTTGATAATGCCGTGTACCACTGAAATTGTAAAGGAAATGTCTGTAGAGCAGAAGGCCAAGGAACTGGCAAAAAAAACAATGTCATATGACACTGTGAAACGACAGATCGCTTGTATGTCAGAAGACATAGTTTCACAGTGCATTGATCGGCTGCGTGACAGTGATTTTGCTATACAACTCGATGAATCCACAGACATTTCTAAAATGTCCCATTTACTCGCCTATGTTTGGTATGTGTGGAATAAGGGAATAAAGGAAGACTTTTGGTTTTGCAAGGAGCTCAAGACAACAACAAAGTCAGACGATATTTTCAAACTGTTAGATGACTTTATGACTTCAGCAGAAATCAGCTGGATTAATTGCATTGGGGTCTGCACTGGTGGAGCTGCAGTAATGACTGGAAAGCATTCTGGTGTTGCGCAAAAAATAAAAGCCGCTGCACTTCGTGCTGTTTGGACACATTGCTTTTTACACCGAGAGGCGAGTGCTGCGAAATATATTGAACCAGGTCTTCACAGTGTTCTGAACACAGCAGAAACACTCGTTAATTTTACTAAATCAAGAGCAACAAACTCCAGGTGTTTTGCTGCACTTTGTGAGGAAGTGGGCGCAGAGCACCATTCCTTGCTCATGCATACAGAGGTGAGATGGCTATCTGGAAGCAGAATGCTTACCCATATATTTAGGCTTAAAACTGTATTTAATAGACTAACACAATGCTCATTCGTCAGAATAATTGGACACCACTGACTCAGTGGAATTGCTGGCGCACAACAAATGCATGCCAGTTTTTTTTTAAATCTCACAAGCAGTGCTTAACTGATCTAATAAAACATTTAGTATTATATATATCACCACCCTGCAGGTCCAGTGTGCCTAACGGAACTAGGGCAGTCAAGCAATTAAAAAAAATAATTGCGATTAATTAGAATGGGAAATGTAGTCTTTTAGCCCACTGCCATTATCTCCCTGAACTACATTTCTTATCTCAGTGGTCAGAAAGGGTATATGCTTCTTTCCAGGCGTGGCCCTACGTACCTGACCTCCATCACTTTACCCCACACTTTATCACAAGCCCCAGACCTTCAGTGTTGCAGCATTCATGCAAATCAGGCAATTGTCCCAGTTGGACCTAGTCCAATAGAAAGGCCCGAGCTCTCCCGGATGGCCAATCAGGGTGCTACCGTCACGCCCCTCCCGCCCCTTGTTTCCCATCAGCTGAGCCCGGTGGTCCCCAGGGCACTTTTTCCGCTCGCGATAAAGTCAACACAAGTGCAGCGCAGAGAAGCAAAGCTGCAGAGTGCAGAAGCACAGCTCTGCCTTGCAGACAGCACCAAACAAATCCTGCTGCCAACTCCCATTACAATATTTAATTTAAATAGAGACATTTTATTTCCAATTTCAATAACTTCACATGCAGAAAATTAAATGTATTTGGTTTGTGAATTGGAGGATTTTGGTATTGTGAAAATTAGTCGAATAAATTGTTTTATTTTCAATAAGCGAATTTCATTTTAGTGAATGAGGCCCAAAGTGTCAAAATGAAATTAAACACAATGTTTAATTAATTTCAATAAGAACCACTAGAAAAGGTTGGAAACATCCTTAGAGGACAGTAAAAAAACTTGGCAATAACCTTTTGATTGTCACGCATATGGAACATTTGTGTTTCAGCTGTGCTACAGTAAAAATGGTACATTTACATCGTTCTATTAAAATCTGTATTAAAGCATTTTATAGAAACACACGTCAGATTATTAATTTAATGTAAGAGAAAACACTCCAGTGCAGGGATGACATATAGATTCAGAAGGGAAATCTGCAACTGGGAGACTGAGAAACAGAACAGCTCTCTCAAATCCAGATACTCTTACTTATATTTATAACAAATTACATTAGAAAAAAGATCATCTCTAATGTGTGTTTTTAAAGAATTGTAAATGTAAGAATATTCAATTACCTCAGTCACCTTTGACTTCCTGTAACAGTGGATGGTACACAAACCCAAGCTCTCTTGGATTCAGTCCCTAATACAAGAAGGGTTGATCTCACCGGGGCATAGACAAGTAACAGGACAGGTTAATATTAAATGCATTCATGGAGATATGCATACTTATCCAAAGGTCACTAAATTAAAAAATTGGCCAGCAGGTGACGCGAGTACAAGTGGGGTTGTGTCCTCGCTTGCCAGTGAATGTCATGGGATGGGACAGCGCGCAGTTCAAAAATTGGTTGGCTGCTGTGACATCTCTGTCCTCCCTATTGGTTAAGAAAGAGGAAGTAATTGGAGAGATCTTCCCCTTTCGAGACCCTACGTGGTTTTTCCATAGATTTAAACCCTAAAAAACTAAACGGGAATGCCAGGCCGCTCTGCCCATATCAATGATACAGACCACATGCTTTGCCATGGGGGTTTTATCAATCAATCAATCAATCAATCTTTATTTTATATAGCACCTTTCATAGTGGACCATCATCACAAAGTGCTTAACAAGATGCAGTAACAACAAGAAAATCCATAAGTCTTTTAATACAGAGAAATGCATAATACATGATACAGTAAAAAAAACAATACAGTGAAAAATGCATAATACATTAAGTACAGTGGAAAGTGCATAATACATGATAGTAGCATAATACATGAAATAGTAGCAGCAACACAGCAGCTAATAGGCTTAAAGAGAATGGAAACCAAGAGAGAACAGGTGGGTCTTGACAGTTGATTTAAAGCGAGTGACGGTGGGAGCATCACGCACCAAAGCTGGGAGAGAGTTCCAGAGAATCGGAGCCATGAAGCTGAACGAGCGTTCTCCAAGTGTGGTGCACTTTTGCTTGGGGATAACAAGCAGGCCAGAGTCGGAGGACCTCAGCTTGCGGGCAGGGACATAGCAGGTCAGCAGGTTGAGGAGGTACAAGGGACCTGTGTGATGAAGGGCATTGTAGGTGAGCAGAAGAGAAAATAATCCTGAACTTTACAGTTAGGCAGTGCAGCTAGGCAAGATGGGGGTGATGTGATCACGTTTTTTACATCTGGTAATGATCCTGGCAGCTGCATTCTGGACTAGCTGCAGTCGGTTTATGGTGATTGCTGGGAGACCACCATATAGAGAGTTGCAGTAGTCGAGTCGAGAGGAGACAAATGCATGACAAAGTATCTCCGCATCTGGGAGGGAAAGGTAGGGACGGACTTTGTAGATGTTTTGTAGATAGTAGAAGGAAGATTTGACTACGGAGGAGATGTGGCTGCTGTCAAGAAGTACACCAAGGCTTCATACTGTGGGGGAAGGCAGCAGCAGACAGTTTCCGAGGTTCAGGGCAGCTATATTTAGATTCTTAAGTTGAGTTTTAGATCCTACCAGAAGGAGTTCAGATTTGCTAGTGTTCAGCTGAAGATGTCTTGAATGCAAGCACAGAGCCAGACCATGGCAGAGGGGCTTCCAGGGTCGAGTTTTAAGTAGAGCTGGGTGTCGTCAGCATAGGAGTGAAACATGAGGCTGTGTCGGCGTATGAGGTGACCCAAAGGAAGCATGTAGATGTTGAAGAGAAGGGGCCCAATAACAGATCCTTGGGGGACACCACAAGTGACCGGGTTTGCAACACCACTGCTTCCATCATAGAAGACAGACTGCATGCATCCAGATAGGTAAGAGGACATCCAGGAGAGACAGGTTCCAGAGATCCCAGCATACTTCTGAAGGAGGTCAAGAAGAATGCCATGATCTATGGTGTCAAAAGCGGCTGTTAGGTCAAGGAGGACAAGCACAAAGGGAGCACCAGCATCAGCATTGAGCAGGAGATCATTCACAATCTGGAGCAGAGCAGTTTCAGTACTGTGATGCGGCCGGAAACCAGACTGTAGAGATTCAAGCAGATTGTTGTCCGTGAGATGTTTCGTCAACTGACTGGCTACAACCCTTTCAAGAGTTTTTGAGAGAAAAGGGAGATTGGAGATGGGATGGAAATTAGGTAAGTCAGAAGGAGGAGAGGGCAGGAGGGGCAACTGGAGGAGCGTCAAGGTGGTCAAATAGTAAACTGGGTTTGTGGTGGGCGAGTGTAGAATAGATGTCGATTTTGTTCCGAAAGAGGAGAAATCATGACAGGTAAGAGAGGAGGATGGACGGGAGTTGGATCTGTTGGTGGCTGGATGTAGGATTTGGTCAGTGGTCTTAAAGAGAACATTGGGTTTACCATGTCTCATAGTTATGATTTCAGAGAAGTACTGAGAAGTACTTCACCCTGGCCGCGGCGAGCGCATGCCTGTAGCTCACGAGATGGTCGCTCCAGATCTCTCTGTGAACCATTAGTCCAGACGACCTCCACTTGCACTCAAGCTTGCGGCAGGCAAGTAGTAGGTACATGGCTGTATTCTTTGATTCTGCCAATAAAGTTCCATTACAGATGGTGTCCAGTGAACATTAACTACTCTAGAGTATGCTACCGGGGATGCTTTATTTTTGTTCCAAAAATTTCCAGTTTCTAGTTTGTAGTAGTAGTGGTAGAATAGATTTGTGAAATTTAATTTTCCCATATCTGCAGAGTTTAAGAGTCTCTTATTATAATTCTATAGTCACTATTCCTCATAATGTTTCCTAAATAATAATATCCCTGCTCCACATTGGCAGATTTAGGCATTGTTAATCAAATAATGGTTTTACCATTCATTGAACCTTTTTTTCTACACTGACGTTCTCATTCTACAGCTGTGCAAGTCATTTTAGAACAAAACAAAACTGTAGATAATAGTCTGTAATTCCATACCTGGCTTGCTAAACAGCTCTTATGTGTTAATCAGGTCACCAGAACCCCTCTGTGGAAATTACAGTTCGGTATTCTTTATTTTTATTACTTCATCCCCCCATCCCCCACCCCCCTTTTCTAAGTCTCACTCAAAAGCAAGCGCATGTCTTATTTTTATACAGTATTAAGTTTCTTTAGCAAGGGGCTGTAATAGCAAGCCCTGTGTTTGATCTGGGAGAACAGAGAGCGAATGTGTTCCTGGATAACCCAGCCCATTAACATCAGCCCAGCTTCCTGTTCAGAACCATCTCCAGCTGGGAAGATCACATTCCATCCTTGGCTTCTCTGATCTCGTTCATATCCCAGACTTACAGTACTTTCATTTAACTCAGTTCAGTGAACACATTTACTAAAATGTTTCTGTAAGTATTATATAAAACATTCTTTAACTGAAAACTGAAAAAAATTGCATTTGGATACCATTCAAATACAAGTTATTACCTTGTATTTGAAATTCTGTGTTACAAAAGTAATGGAGTGCTTTATTGTAAGAAATATATCTTTTGTATTTTTCATTTTCATATGTATGTACGTGTAAATAAATTATTTTAATACGTTTTCCATGCAGCTTTTATAAACAAACCACAGCCATTGTTTTTGTAATGGAAGCACAGGAGACTACTTTTACAAAACACTAAAAGACATGGAAATTCAACCAAGGAACATCTGGAACTCTTAACAACAAGCTTCATACCAACAGAAGAACCATCGCATCATCAGCAGTACTCATGTTTCTGAAGTCACCTGAAGCTGAGAAGGATCAGCTAAGATGATTTATCCACTAACGAGATGCTACAGAGATGTTTTGTTTCTCTCTTCCTGTAGACAGCTGATTTGTAGTTAGGCAAATTACTTTAATTCAGTCCCCTGTCTTTTGAGAAGAGAACAGTGGTATTGCAATTTTTGAAAGCCAACAAGTGAAAAGCAGGCAGAGACTGGAGAGAGAAAGAGCTGCAAACTAGGCAGAAAGTTTTAATGAATGAGTTTAAACATGATTTAAGATCATCATGAATATAATGATTATTTTAGCTGCAGTGGTACCATCTTATACAGCAGCATTGTAGCTGACCTTGGGATACCATTGCCCCTTAGTAGAGAACCATTAATTTCCACTGAAGATATGTATGAGTCTTCCCAGCCTAACAAAAACATTACGACATACAGTATATGCTATAAAGTGTGAAATACAGACGGAAAACTCCATACATTCCCAGATTATAGTATTCTCAAATAACCATATGCTAAAATGTTTTAACCAGATTTCATCCCAACTGGGTAAACGTTTTTTTTTGTACAAATAAAGGTTTGATATACAGGTGGACTGAGCATAAGACATGGGAAGAACAGGAAAGCATAAAAGAAGAACCACAGCCATCAAGGGGTGAAGTTTTTAAGGATACTGTTTGTGTGGAGAATGTGTGGAATTCATTGCTGGGCTGCAGCCCAGTCCATGTGGATTTCTATCTAGTTATACTGACACATTTAAGGTCACAGAAGCGAGACAGATTGAATCTGAGGGAACAGTCAGAGAACTTATCAAGCTACTGTATATTCTTTTATTTCCTATTCTATCTATAACAAACACAAGTGTTAACATGTTGTAGGTACTGTGTTAATGTTTCTGAAGTGTTACACACTCGCAGTTAGTTTGTACCAGTGTTACTGAATAGGTTGTAAATATAATCAGTGTTTTTATACTTGTATTTGTATATGATTTGTCACAGTGTTGACAAGTGATTTTTTTTATTTATTTATTGTATAATTCATCCCACCTGACTGAAAATGTCATGTCAACATGTCATCCAAACTTCAATCAGAAACTTGCAATTGGTTTCCAATTTCACCCATGCTGTGATTCTTCACTCTGCATTATGACAAAAGTGAACATGTATGGTTGACTTGGTTCGAACACCTATTACTATAGTATGTAGGTGGGTTTGGAGGGATGCAGACCAGGGACTAACAGCCTTAAGTGATAATTCTAAAATTGCAAAGCCATATAGCAGAATTTAACCAGTCAGCAGATATCACTTACGCCTACAGTATACAGTACAGTACACTCTAATACAACGCGTACTGTGTGTCCATTTTGGATGTTAACAAAACAATATACTGACCCTGCAGTGTAAATAAGGTAGTTCATGAGAAAGCACTCAGGTTTGTAACTGCTCATCCACGTGAACAGGGCTCTTTTGTGCTGTGGTTACAATAATTGTAGATAGCCAAAAAAACATAAAGCTTACTTGTTTTGCACTTCCATTAGCTCAATGTGCACTTTTAAAACAACTACATGTTAAAGCACACACATGGTTCTATTTTAAAACATGATATATGTTACTTTATTAGGTTAAAGAAAGTTTCTATGACTTGTGCTCGGGTCAACTGTTTCAACTTCCTGGATCATTTGACCTCAGCTGTGTCTTCTGGGTCAAAGCATACTACTGGCTGAAAGCAGGTCAGACAATAGGGGAAGCAGCTGCTGGTTAATGACAGCAGACAAGCAGTTGAAGGAGTGGGGACAATTTCACCCTTCAGGTAAAATGACGAAGCAAGTACAACACTAACAGAAAGCATGGTTTGCAAACAGAGGTTTCTTTAACCAAGTGTAGTACCATATATCATGTTTTCTATAAGATGTTACTTTCACAATTGGACACTCATATATAGAATGGGAGTACTGTAAGAGTTATGGAATTATTTTATTAGCTACAATCACTTGGGTTGGTAAACAATTGAAGTTCTGTGCACTCTCCCTGTCGATCCCCTGCCTCTGCATTAAAACACAGCGATTCAATAATATTCCTGCTATTAGTTCCACCTAGTGTGATCTATTGAACCATATTGTTAACACCATTTGCAATACATATACAGTGTTTACCTGTCACTTACACAGATCATTAAAACAGAGCCCACTGTGTTGTTGGTATTTAGCAGCATTTCACTGGAGTCTTCAGCCAACTTTCTCCAGGAAATTAAGATCCCAAAATCAGCAGTTTGTTGACTTGTAATTTTGCTTTCAAGATTTTTTTTTATTTTTTATTAAACGCCACAAGGTTTAGCAGCAGCATCATATTTAATTATTTCCAGAATCTAATACAATACAGCCAAACCCTTATAATATCACTTTGAAGGGGCACCTGGTGACAATTAGCATTGAATTGCAAAACATATGTGTTGATGCAACAAATATGCCTGCTTTGCCATGGGACTTGGGATTTAGTACCAGCTGTTGCATTGATTACAATAGTGATGATCATTAATAAAATGACTCGTCACATACAGTCTGTATATGTAGTATTTATATCTCAGTACATTTCAGTACTGTACAGCAACTAACATTAAACCATATAATATTGTGCTTTTATTTCCCAAAGTGATATTAAATGGGGTATGATAATAAGGGAGGGTGTCTGTAGTTAACTTAAGATGTGTCTAGCCTGGGATACATTTCACACGTAGTGGTTATTGCATGCCATCAGCATTTATCAATGCAGTCATTTAGTTCAAAGGAAATATTTCAAAGCAAAACAGACTCACAACCACAGCATTCCCAGCTACCCTAAAAATGGATTTTGTGGGGGCTCCCGAGTGGCGCATCCAGTAAAAGGCACTCCACGTTGAGTGCAGGATGTCGCGAGTCGCGAGTTCGAGTCCAGGCTATTTCTTTGCCGACCGAGGACGGAAGCTTCCAGGGGGCGGCGCTCAATTGACCGAGCGCCGCCCGGGGGGAGGGAGGGTTAGGTCAGCCAGGGTGTCCTCGGCTCACCCGCACCAGCGACCCCTGTAGTCTGGCCGGGCGCCTGCGGGCTTGCCTGTAAGCTGCCCGAGAGCTGCGTTGTCCTCCGACGCTGTAGCTCTTGGGTGGCTGCATGGTGAGTCCGCAGTGTGAAAAAAAGCAGTCGGCTGACGGCACACGCTTCGGAGGACAGCGTGTGTTCATCTTCGCCCTCCCGAGTCAGCGCAGGGGTGGTAGCGGTGAGCTGAACCTAAAAATAATTGGCCATTTCCAAATTGGCATGAAAATAATAAAAATAATTGGCAATGACTAAATTTATATAAAAAAAAAAAAAAATTTAAAAAAAAGGATTTTATTTATATAATAACAAAACAGTCGTTAAAATATTTACAAATATTCATAACAGCAATAAAGTAAGTCTGCTGCACCATAGTGCTGGAATGCTCTAAGAATAAAGTAGTACAAATCCTAATTCACTACAGTATGACATATCATGCAGTTGTAGTTTGCGCTCGTATTTCATTAAATACACTGAGTCATTTACAGTAAATGGATGCTTATTTAGCCACTGGAGTCTGTATTCTTGTCAAATGTTTGTATTAAAGGTTTCCTGAGATACTTTGGCCAATAGATAAACTAAAATGGTTTCAGACTGAATCTTGGAACATCTGCATTTCAGATTGGGTGATTCAAAAAGACTCCAGTAAATTCGAGTCTTACCCTTGTCATCGCTAAGCAAGCCTGTGCATATTATATTTATGTGCTTCAGTATCTGTGCTGTCAGATGGGTGTTAAAAGATCCCATATGTGTGTGAGTGACTTTACCTGTCCTCATTTGCCAAATACTATCTTTAGAAATACTAAAAAACGAGGTTTCGACTAATCTTTGAAGGGATTGAAAAAGACTTCTAGTCAAAACATTTGTCTTTTTTTTTTGTATTTCTATATATTCAACACTACTGAGTCTTTAATAGTTAAGGATGACCGAATGCTATCTTGTTCCACACAGCTCTGACTGGGTTATCATCCAGTAAAGGCACTACCATGCTGTAGGGAAAGGCATCATTTGATTAAGTGGTTCACTGGTTCAAATCCTGGGGGCCCATAAGTTCTGCATTAGCCCAAAGGTTAAGGGAGAAAATCTGGGTCCAGGCTGAAATTTCAAGGCTGGGGCCTTGCCTCCTGGGTTCAGAAGCTTAGTAACATCCATAGCTTAGGTGCGGCTAGTGAAAAAAAGCCACTGGTTTGACAGCAGTAACACAAGTACCCCGTTTATCTTCAGTCCTCCTAATCAGTACATTGAATGTAGTACTAAGACAACATTGGAATTAGGCATTTCAAATTGGGTGTACAACTTTTAACCAGACCTAAATTAACAGTCTAAAAAACGATGAGTTGAAGATATATGAATTACTCTATGTTTAATTTGCTAATCCTTAACTGCATTTTTTAAATGATAGTAAGATAGGGGTCACACCGAATAGCTGACTAGAAAAGTGAGTCAGAAACGGGCAGTCAGATCATCAAACACAGCAGCTCAGCAGCATTTTACTACCAGCACAATTACAAACTGACAAAAATACAAATGTTTGTGTGTTAAAAATGTGTATTCTAGGAGTGAACTAGCAATGTCGATGTTAGTGTTGTATTCAGCTGTTTGAACTGAAACGGAAAGTAACTGTGAAGTGTACAGTTTCAGATCAACAGAAAGTGCTCATGTTTGTGAATCGTTGCTATTGATCACCATTCCTAATTATTACTGCTCTGTTAGAAGCTGATTGTACTTCTTTAGTGAGAATGTATCTTTCATGAAACCAGACTGTTCACACTGTGCTTTCATTGTGCTTTTACTGATGTTTTACTACATTTTGCTATGCTTTTATTGTGGTACACCCCAGTAGACTTGTATCATTCTAGTCTGAGCAAAATTAAGCAAAGACCATTTCCTCACGTTGGTTTGACAGGAAAAACAAAAAGAAACAAGGACCAGGGGTCACAAATGGAGACTAGATAAAGGGGCATTCAGAACAGAAAATAGGAGGCACTTTTTTACACAGAAAATTGTGGGAGTTGAACCAACTCCCCAGTAATGTTGTTGAAACTGACACCCTGGGATCCTTCAAGAAGCTGCTTGATGAGATTCTGGGATCAGCAGTGTGGAGTAGTGGTTAGGGCTCTGGACTCTTGACCAGAGGGTTGTGGGTTTAATCCCAGGTGGGGGACACTGCTGCTGTACCCTTGAGCAAGGTACTTTACCTGGATTGCTCCAGTAAAAACCCAACTGTATAAATGGGTAATTGTATGTAAAAATAACGTGATATCTTGTAACAACTGTAAGTTGCCCTGGATAAGAGTGTCTGCTAAGAAATAATAATACTAACAACCAAACGAGCAAGATGAGCCGAATGGCCTCCTCTCGTTTGTAACCTTTCTTATGGAAGATAATTGTACGTCTTGATAACTAAGTGGGTACACTGTAGACACAGCATTTTTGTGAGCATGATTGATTAGCCAGCACCATCCTGTGAATCAAATGTCCTATTGTCTTTGTGTCAGTAGGCAGAAGACCTGGTCTTTAGATACAGCAGGCTCTTGTAACTACACAGACACCTTGCCAGTCTAAATGTGTTTATGGAGAAAGATCTGGCAACCAGAGCAGAAGCGCTGCGCTTGAATGCAGTTCAAAGTAACACAGAGTTTATAAACAATCAAATTAAACACAATATTTGTGGAATTGCAATAGGGACCACTCATGATGATTGGAAACCTCACATGACAGTCAAATCAAATAAGAAAAATGCCATTTAGATCTGACAAAAGGGAAAAGGCAAATAAACAGCCTTATATCATAAACACTTGTTGATTTTGGGACCACATGTTTGTTTTTTTAAGAATGTGATAAATAATTCAAAAACATCTTACAGTTACATCCAGATGATGGTTAATAAAACTAGCAAGAGAAATCCATGATTAAAAGGGCTACACAGCTGTTTGTGGTATAAATTCTAATTGCCTTCATGATCTGGTTGAGGCAGGAGTTACCTGGTCAAAATGGTGCTGGCACACAGATATAAGCCAGCAAATAAGCTTTGCATGCAAAGGGGTGTAAAAACTGTATGAAACAGCAGGGACTTGGAGGAGCATTCGAGAAGCAACAAGACCCTCCATGAACATACATCAGTGCCGAGTCTGTGGCTTCTTCCAGAAATTGGTAACATAGCATTGCTTAATTTCTGTTAATAACTAGTGGCCCCATTATTGTGTCTAATGAAAATGATTAAGATGTAAAAGTGTAACTTTTGATTATTGGGCTCCATACAAGGAAACTTGTTCAATTCTGCTTAAATCCTTGTTGTGTGTGCTCCTTCACACAGGGAAATACAAATACCAGTAGTTTCCTTATACGTGCCCATCATTAAAATAAATGCTAGAGGCCTGAAATTCCATCAGTAAAGAAGTACAGAAAAACAAATGATTCAGTCATGTTGTGACGGCCAGTTACACAAAAGTGTGTGCTGCAGTGCACAGGTGTTTCACATTGTTATGCATCCCCCTGTATGAGGAAAGCCTTGTCACACATTGTGGCAGCTAAAAGCCTTTGCTTGAGGGTGAGGGAGGGATATCGGTCTTGTAACTTTTGCAGTGATACAGTTCAGAGTCGCTGAATGAAACTTCAGTTTCAAAGCAGGGCTGTCCATACTGTTTCAGTTAGCTGCTCTTAAAGTAGAGTAATATATTATTCCAAACTGCATTTTTATGAATCACAGCAGCGTCTGGCATCTGGTTTGAGGCTCGTGAACCTATAACAGCTGATGTAGGTTATTGCTGTGTGTGTGTGTCTGGAATTCCCCTTGTTTCTAACTTTGATGCTGGTAGGTGTTTTCTGGAGTCTGTGTGACTGAAGTGATGCAGGTTTTGAGGACTGTGGTGTCAGGTTAATCAGTGCCCTTGGTATTGACCCTGCCTGCTTACTAAATATATATATACAGTATGTATTTAAAGTAATTGTATCTAACAAAATAGTTCCATAAACTGTATCCGCAAAGCACATCCATTCATTATATAGGTCTCAAATGTGCAGTTATAGCAAACATGTATTTTCATTTTAATACATTATCTAGGTTAAATAAATCTCTTTTTTGCAAGCCATGCTTTCTTGCACTTCCTGGGTCATTTCACCTGATGACTGAAATTGTCCTTATCCCTTCAATGGCTTCTTTCCTCTTAATAACCAGTCAGCTGCTTCGCTAACATCTTTCCACTCTATATTTATTGCAAGTGGTGTTCAATAAATAACACTAAGTGGAACTAACTCTGTTAA
This sequence comes from Huso huso, assembly GCA_036884735.1. NCBI lineage: Eukaryota > Metazoa > Chordata > Actinopteri > Acipenseriformes > Acipenseridae > Huso > Huso huso. The sequence goes on from CM072668.1 coordinate 33,486,870, forward strand.
GTCTGTTTTACTGCAGACGTAGCTGTACGACGGGGTGAGTGCACAGATGGAGACTGGGCATCATTTGCTTACCAACCCACATCTTAAAGTGAATGTAGATAACACAATGATTCCAGAACTCTTTCAGGTTGCATACTTCCATTCTTCATATGACTGTCAAATGTCCAGTAACATGCTTTGACCCAGAAGACACTGCTGAGGTGAAGTGCAAGTGCAAACAGATAGTCAGAGAATAAGGCACAGAAACTGAGAGCTTCATTTAACCCGAAGTAAATTCTAGTGGCATATGGATATGTACAAGTGATTCGCCCCTTTTTGAAAAAAACGTTTCAACCCATGGGAATATGCTGTACTGTTCATCCACCACCCCCCCCCCCTCCCCTCCATGTGACCTGTTTTGTCCAATCAGGATAGAGTATTTAAAAGAGCCATTTTATAAATAGTAATATACAGTATGCATCTAGACTTCACAAAAACCTTCAAATATGGATGAAAAGCAATAGGTTGATTAATTGATCAACGAATGTTTATTTGAGACTCACAAAATAAAATTAATGATCGATAATCTACTAAATAAAAATGTTTGGTGTTGTTTTTTCCAGCCCTGTTCCCGTCTGCAATGCTGGTAAAGAGAGGTACAGCTGCCATGCTAAACCCTGTCTTCCAGAACTCACTAGAGGAAGTAAATCTGCTGTATGAGGTAAGAGACACAGATAAATAGATGCCACTGGGGTGGGGCTTTTGTTGCCTGTTATACCCCATTCAGACCCCTAACTTACTAATGTAAATTACGTAAAGAGGAAGTGGCTTCAAATGTCATTTTATTTATGAATGACATGTTTGTACATGCCCCTTACTATTGTATGGTGTTTGCAATCATTTTGGGAGGTTCTATTTTGTTACTCTAATATTGAATTGTTATTTTTCTCTAAATCGGCCTAGCTGGCTTTGAGCTTGTCTGGTGAATCGTAAATGCCAGGGCTGAGCATCCTTCCTCATTAAAGACTGATCAATCACAGCACCTAGGAATCTCCAGACAAGCTCAAAGCATCTCAAAGAAAGGTAAAGGCAGATTTAAGAAAAACAAAGAAAATCTGATAAAAGTTCTGTATTGGACTAACAGAACCAAGAACCATCAAGACTGATTGCTATACACTATAGTTAGGGAAATGTGTAGCAAATATTATTATTATTATTATTATTATTATTATTATTATTATTATTATTTATTTCTTAGCAGATGCCCTTATCCAGGGCGACTTACAGTCGTAAACAAAAATACATTTCAAGAATATAAATGACATACTCTGAAATAAGGCATGCTCATCATGTGTGAATGACAATCACGTGGTTTCACATTATTTAAGGTATACGTCTCTTGGTAACCTACTGTTGCCAGTTTAAACTGAATGATTAGTAATTGGTGTCACTTTTTCATCTGTATGCTATTCCAGCAAAGGCCAGAAAGCTGAGCTAATAATCCTCTAGAGCGGTTAACTGGTGGTCGCGGTGATTGGCTTAATAAGAAGATTAAAACATAAGAACATTTAAGAACCACACGAAGGCCATTCAGTTCGTCAAGTTGGGTCTTAAAGGATCCCAATGATTTCACCTCTACATCATGGCGGGGTTAACCCATCCCTTTCTGTATAAGGAATTGTCTCCTAGTCTATTCTAAGTCAGTCTCCACTTAATTTCCAACTTTGTCAATCAAGTGACATCATGTGGTCCTGGTTTCTTTGCTGTGCTTAAAGTATTGTCAACCCATTTTAAGTTTTAAAGACTTCAATCAAGCCCCCTAAATATGCTTTGTTCTAAATAGATTCAGTTCCCCGAATATGTCTTCATACTGTAGCTCATTCCTTAAACCCTGGGATTAGTCTGGTTGCTCTGTGTTGGACTCTCTACAGTACAAACCCATCGCACCTGGAGTTTACCTCATCTTGTTTTTACTAACTTGAGGGAGGGGCAATACATAGGCCTCCATATGGCTTTGGATGGATGAGGGAGATTATATTAAGAAGAGCTGCAGTAAGTTCAAACTGTCTGGTCCGTAAATCTTAGTAAAGGTCTGGGTCCCATAGTGCTGTGTTCTTCCTTCGTTTTCATTTCAGTGTTTGGACATTTTGTACTCCATATTTGGTTAGGGACAATGGCATTGATTTTCCACTTTCTCTTATTAAAATGTTATTTGTTTGTTTGTTTCTGAGGGTTTTATCAGGTTGAATAACACTGCCAGGTATTGTTAAAACTTATATAGACATTATATTAGCTCTATAATATAATATAAAAATAAATGTAATTAAGAATGTAGCACCTCCTCAGGGGCCAAGACAAGAGAATGCACCACCGAGGGAATTGCACCCTCAGAATTTAAGTAATTTTAATTAACACATCCAATTAAGCTCCTTATAGTTCAAAGTTTCTCACAGGTTCGTTTTATAGGGGAGTGGGTGTTTCTCTACAACGAGGAACGGAAACTAAAATAAGCAAACAAAACTTTACTCTACATAATGACAGGCTGTTGGGGATTACACTGTATACCAAGCCTGTGTGTCATTTTACAAGCAGCCAGCCACAGTAAATGTAAACTTGCTTAGTTTTTAACAGTACATTTCACTAGGCCCTTAGGGATTTACTCCCAACAGCCAGCTATGGCTTTAGTTAATAACCAATTCCTAAAGATATATCCAAATTGGTTTACTCACGCCCTCTCATAATTCTGAGAATACTTTGCCCGCTACTCGTAGATCTCACAAAGACAGGTTTACAATCTTACACTCACAAAAATATGACAGCCGTCAGATTCTTTTGTGAAAGTTACACAACACTAGTGCCAGCGACATGACACGTACACGCAATACAGGTGCCGCTACCCCAACAACCTCTCGTTCTCTCTGCATTCCATTCCCCTGCTGCCTGGAAACCCAGCCTTTAAAAAGATCCAGGTGAAGCGAATCAACATATCTGATTGGAGGATGGAAAAGAAAGGACAATCAGGAAGGGCAGTCCTAAAACAAAATCAATCAAAAAGATAATCAAGCGTAGTGGCAACCGCCACGAGAATAAAAGAAAAATATGAAACAAATGGAATTACAAAGTGAAATATACAGGTAGCCTAATTTGTTGACGTTACCAAATTAAATAAATGACACCTTAACATTACAGCAGGTTGGAAGCTCCCCTCATAGCTCTGCTGATGTGAACAACCCCCGCCATTCACCGGGCCTACAGAAAGACTGCCTATTATAACAGATGATAGTGAACTAACAAGTGATGTGAACTAATGTCCACAGGGAGTGGGTGAGACCACCAAGTCCTGAGTCCACTGTTCCTCCTAGGCGACTCGGAAAGCATTATTGAAGGCTCTGAAGGGTCTAGTCTGGCAGATTCAGGAGAGATTGTAGAATTTAGTTAAACTGATGCAGAAGCTAGATTCATAGTATAGAGGAAAGTATGCATATTTTGTTCTAGTAGGTAAGGTCCATGGTTTTAGAGAGTTTTAAATGTATAAAATAGATGTTTAGTATATATACAGTAATACACTAATGTTGCAGTCACTGTTTTCTTGTGGATTGATTCTTGTTTTGTACTCATGCACATACATGTTTTAATACTGTCCTATCAAATCCTGAAGTAGATCTATTTTCTATTATAATATTGTGTCTGTCCTTCACTCTAAAAAGTACATTTAATGGAACCTGCAATGACCCTGTTTGCACTACAGAAGCACAGCTGGGTATGAGAGGTGGAATATGTTATTGATAGACACAAAAGCGGGGCTGAAAGAGAATGGAAGCTGGGGTGGAAGTTAACTCAATTGCATGACACAGACTGCATTCAGAGGCTTACATTTACCTGGCGTGCATGTTACCGGATACTATTACTATTAATACAATGGAAAGGATGGTCCTGCTATTCATTTCCATGGGCTATGTGACTTCACAGCTGTGGCAATATTTCAAGACATCGCAACAGTTCTCTTTAAAACTATTTTTGTTAGTTGTTTAGAATTTCAGTTTACCTTATAGCCATTGTATAATCACAATATGGCAGTCCAGGGTGTGTGTCATTGTGTGATATCGCCACTTCTCGGCCAGCTGAAGGCACTCCATTTTCATTTCAAACAGGCATCTGGTACTATACTAGCTTAAAGAAAAATCTCAGTTTGCTTGCTATGCCTTCCGGCAGTCTGTTATTGCTTTACCACCTTGGTCATTTCAGCCCAGCAGTGTCTTCTGGGTCAAAGCATGTTACTGGCTGAACAAATGTCATTCAATAGGGGAAGCGGCTGATTGGTTATTGACAGGACAGAAGCCAGTGAAGGGGTGGGGACAATTTCTCCTTCCTTCCAAGGCAGTCTAAAAGCATGGCTTGCAAACAGAGATGACGTCACCCTAGTGTAGGACCAGATATAATGTTTTTCTTTCAAAACTGCACAGTTCAGTTTGTAATGAATGTATGTGCATGGCAGAGATCATTTATGGATCCATTTTGTTAGCGACAATTGTTAGCATGGGCACAGGAGAGTTTACCTAACTGTCTTTCCTTTACTGTTACCTGCCTGAATCATTTATTTCCTTTACAGAAATTAATAATGGTGTGTGCTTCTTCTAAAAAGACTGTACTGTCTTTGTGACTCTACCACCCTGGAACTCTTTCAGGTAATGATGATTTGCTTTTGTTTTCAGATACTTTTGGCTGGCCTTGAGATGAATAAGACTCACAGTAAAGTCTTAGTTAAAGATGAAGAGCTGTCTTCACTCAGAAAAACCAAGAAACTGGAGGTGATCTGTGAAGACGTGCTCCCCAAAAAGATCACCGATATTCGGCGTCTGACCTTTAACCTCTCACGACACAAGGGGTTGCTAAGCAAGGATGAGTTTGAGCGGACTGTTCTGACAATGGTTTATACAGCGTACCGGCTATCACAGGCCACAGGGCACCAGAAAGACGCTTGGGCAGAGTCCTTTGTAAACCTCTACAAGGCCTTAAAAGATGACCTGTTATAAAGGGAAAAAATATGGCAAAGGACCCAGAGGGACTTTCTCGAGATTCCATTGTTTACTGTTGAATGCCTATATTAATAAAACATATAGTATAATTAGGGCTTGAACTTCTCGGTTTCTATTTTCCATGTCTCTGCCCATTAAATGTTAATTAGTCGTTGTTAAGCTGTGTCTGCATCCTAATAAAGAGAAAACTACTAATTAAAGACTGGGTTTAAGATAATTTTTCTACAAATCAAGGAGATTTTAAATGATGGACTTGCTATCAGTGTACACTTTGTACTGGGTATTTATTTATGCTGAACAGAAACTCTGTCAGGACAACTCTGTTAAACCTGTGAAAATAACAGCACAACGATAAACTAGGAGACTGCAAGAATGAAATGCAATTAAGATCAGCGATCTTTTAGTTTGAACTAAAAATTAAGTGAAACAGCAAGCGACATTGTTTTGTAATTAATAGATTTTTCTGAGTTTAATTAGGAAACAGAGTCGGCTCAAAATAAGTTGAAAGGGATGTCATGTGATCAAAAATAAAACCTGAAAACTTCAAGCCCTGAGTATAATGTATTTTAATAATAACCCAAAGTTTATTCTATTTCAATTCATCTTTATGTAGATGTCATTTTAAAAGACAATAAATGTATTTCATTAAAATAAATGCACTTTTTCTTCTCCTTTACTCAACATTGTAGTGATTGTAGCTAACAAAATATTTTAATAAATCATACCAGTTGTGCACTTCCATTAGCTGCAGAGGTCTCATACTGTGTGTGCAGTAATGAATGAAACACAAGTTATGTATCTTTAATGTATTTTAAAACAAGATAACAGGTACTACCAACCTCTTTCTTCCTGTGATTAACCAACCAGATTCATTTATTGACTGACATGCTTTCAGGCAGACCCCAAAGCGCAAGGATTTCCTGAGAGTAAGGCATGAAACCTGAGAACTTTCCTTAACCTATAGAATACCTGATATTGGCCCATATGCATAAAACTTACCGTCTCCTTTATCGTGCCAGTAATAGTGTTTAACATGATGCATAAACGCCATTTACCGTCAAAAAACATCACTCATCGTACCAATTTTCTCATCAACATGGGTGTCCACAGAGTTAATTCTGGGGGGTGGGGGGACAAGGTGTTTAAAAGTAGTCAAGTAATGTGGTTTTGTATTGCATAATAATTCTTCTAAGCCTCATTTACATTAACAACTAAGCTAAAATCCGATGAAAACCAATACTGTAAATGTGCCTCCATTACGGTCGGTTCATAATTTTATTTAAATATAGATGCTCAGAAATTGTATCCTGCGAAGGAGTAAATTACAAAAAAAAAAAAAAAAAAACACTTTGCACAGTGGAGCTTTAAGAAAGTAGCTCATACCCACACGGCAATGAACAGTGGTAACTCTAGCCTCCATATTGATTAACGAACGTCAAGAAATGCAGAGTAAAATGATTTAATCTAATTAGTAATGAGGTACCTGACTGGTCCGGGTTTCTTTGCGCTCCTGGTTGTTTGAATGTGTTCTTCAACGTCGCGCTGCCTTTCTCTCCCTGTAGTCCGCTCACTGAACGCGCAAGTTATTTCCCGCCAGCGAGGAAAAAAAAAAAAAAAGGTCCTGTCCAAGAATCTCTGGACAGCAGCTTGTTATCCTTTTGATCAGCTAAGTGTGCTTTCCTATAGCTTTCCTAACATTCAAAAATGTTCTCTTTATCTGTGTGCCTCATAGTTACTCTGTGTTTTAGAAGCAGTGTTAGCCCATTCAGTCCATCATTTTTTACCACTTTTTACAATTACACAGGCAGCTCATTTTCTGTACACATCATACCAGGATTTTTGAGAACTGCTTGTTTTTTTCCACTGTGTGTTTTTATGCATTTTGCATATATGATCGTTCGTTGTGATCAATTCAACTTCCTCTGCTGGTACATGTGTGATCAAGGATGTTTTTTACTAAACAGAATGAGGTTTACAAAACATTTAGAAGTTTAGATACTTTCCTTTCACTCTGGGCGCTGGCATCTTTCTTCACAGGCGTTGTCAGAACTGTCGTAAATTATACAAAACACGATGCAATACATATGCAAATTAGCAACATGGTAATGATTCGTCACGCACACGTGACCTTTCATTAGCCCTACTTTAAATTAACACAATTCATCTCAGGAGTCACTTACTCGCCCTTTTAAATGACCCTGAGCACTGTTTAATGTGTTTTGGTTTCTGAATTATAATGGATAAATGTGTTAATTGTGAAATTAATTCGTAAAGGAGAGGTGAAAAGTCGGAAGAAAACACCGAAAGCCAGAATCCCTAGTGTGTGTTTAACTCGTCTTGGCATGAGACGGAGGATGTCTCTCGGAGAAAACTAGAGATAGTCTGTTTCTATTTGTTTATTTAAAAAAAAAACTTAATTGAATATACATTTTTTTTTTAAATGTAACAAAGATCTAAAGATCAGTCTATTAATTTTCCGGAAAAACACTGTACAACTATTGTTTTTTGTTTTTTTTTGTAAATTCAGATTCCAGGGGGGGTAAGCCCCCCCTTGCACCTACTTGCAGACGCCCATGCACATGCCTCAGACCAGGTGGAGAATGAGATGCATCGTAGCATAATTTCTGTGTATTGGAACATGTATTTAAGCCAATAGTAGTAATTTTAAAAAAATAAATAAATAAATTATATTTAATAATCCAATTATTAGGTAATTTAAGTATTTTGTTTTTTGTAACGCACACATTAAATTGCATTGCTAACTCGTCTGAACAGGATATACTTACTGGTTTGAAAACATAAAAATCTGGTTTGTAGCCTATTCATTGTCTAAATGGAGAATATAGCAGGCTTCAGTGTACTTGTGTGTGGGGTGTACATCTAGATATATTGGAAGACGATCCTCCCAGAAAGACCCCGCAGATTTGAGCTACAACTTGACCCTCAGATTACTCTGATGATGTGAGCACAATTACTCACCTTTGGGGAGAACGAGAACATCAAGTGAAAGTTACAAACTCACTGCATGGTTTGGATTTGATGTTTGAGAGTTTTTGCAGATTGACCACTGTCCGTGCACAGAAAGCTAGTACTACATTTTACATATTTTCATATTTTCATAGGATTCAATCTACCAGTGGAGGCAGCTCAAGTCATTTTAAAGTAAATTAGTCCCCCAACACGTATGTTTAATATCTACAGCTATGGCCAAAAGTGTTGCATCACCCTAAAGAATGAACAAATGTTGCTTCATAAAGTCGAATGAAACCTGCTGAACAATGTTACATTAACATCGAATTACGTACCGCTTTGTTTTTTTCCAACGATACTTGAAAAATGTGACATTTCAAAAATCTATATAGATTTTCTTTGATTACATGATGTTAAGTTAAGAGTCGGGTTAAAACAGATGGAAACAGCAAGATTCGGACTGTTGAAAGGCACTTGATATTCAGGACCTCTCAGTAACAATCCATGACGGTAAATCACATCTAAACACATTACTGGTCGGTAAAATAACCAGGCAGTAGTTTTATAAATCACTTCTTAAATACTGCCTAGTATTTATTTTCTTTTATGGCCGGAAATTACAGCCATCTTTTATGCATATGACCCATCATGATTTAAAATGAAAATACTTTAATTTTGCTATAACATCTATCAAAGCTGCACATTTGAGACCTGTGTCAGATAACACAGAAGTTTTGATTTTGTGTTCTTGGCAACAACTGGAGTTTTCCAATTCAAGAAAAACAGAGTTGAGGGATGTAACTTTAAATCCAAAATCAGAGGCCAGAAATGTGGTATTCATATTTGATTCTGATTTACGTTTTGAGGCTCATATCCGTAATGTCACGAAAGTGTCTTTTTATCATCTATGAAATATTGCTAAGATTAGGTCTTGTCTTTCATGGCCTGATTCTGAGAAGCTAATTCATGCTTTTGTCTAGTCTACACTTGATTACTGCAATGCTCTTTTTGCTGAGTTACCAGATCATGCCTTTTCACGGCTACAGTTCAAAATGCAGCGGCACAGCTGCTTAGTAAAAAAAAAAAAAGTGACCACTTAACTCCCATCTGATATTAGAGATGCTCAGTTGCTTAATATTTTTAAATCAAGATTAAAAACTTAGCATTTTGTACACATTTTAAATGAGTTATTTCTTCTCTTTGTATCTAATATTGATGTTTTTATTGTTGTTTTGATTCATTTTACAATAATTTTTTCATGTTCATGGTTTTTACTTTGTACTTGTAAAGTGCTTTGAGATACTACAGTATGAAAGGCGCTATATAAATAAATAAACTTACTTATGTGGCAACAGGTAACAAATGGAATTGTTATGTCAACTGTAATCACTTTAGAGACTCAAAAGCCCCTTTCACACTGGCATGATATACCCGGGTCAGATCCTACCCGGGCAGGACCCGGTGTCATGCGGGTCGGGTACATGATTTCGCACTGCTTTTGATAAAGCAGGGTTGACCTGGCTGACAGACGCAAGTAAACAATACACGTATCAATGCCCCGGAAGCAGCTTGTTACAGACGCTTCCATCCAAGCTTCTCTGGATTGAACTGTTGGCCCAAATATTGATTAGAGCAAATGTTTCTTCATCCCTGCTGCAATCTGGCTAATGGTGTGTCTCAAGCAACAAAAATTTGGCTAAACAGAAATGTTCCTTGTGGCAGTGAAACCTTCACGCAGGCATGGCTGTTTGTTATTGCGTAGGCTCACGAATGGCCATCAAGCATTTTGTCTCACTCAACCCAGGTTAAAGAGTGCAGACCCACATCCTGAGGTGGGTAGCCAGGACCTGGGTCCGGACCCAGGTAGGAGTGCCAGTGTGAAAGGGTCTAAAGATTCTTAGTATTAAATGCATTGTCTCTTGGCTGTTGATAAGAAGTTTCCATGTTGTAACTGGCAAAGTTAGTCTGTATATCACTACCCAGATTGTCACTTCACACATGAGGTATTAATAGAAATGCGGTAGTCTGATCTGTGGGTGTGCATTTACTCTATATAACTTTATATAACAATAGTATAATTTAAGGAATTTTAAACGCAAGTTGTTAGTGTTTAATTTTCTAACAACAAAGTTGAATATTCTCCTTTTGAAAAACAAATTAATTCAAGACAGATTACCCTTATGTGTGTGGGTGTTTTAAAACACGTAAATAAACTTCAAACCCTCATTAGAAACAGACGAGTAACATTTCATTATTACCAAGCATTATTTAAAAGCAATAGGACCCAAAGAAGAGGGCTTACCGAATATTGCGGAAAACAAAAGTCCACGAGTAATGCGGCTTGCTCAACTCCATTTGTGCTCTGTAGGCATCCTGGGTATTTCTAATAGTGTAAATAATTCAACTCTACACAAAAAAAAATCTTCTACTCTGTACACAAAAGCGAACATGGCTTGTGAACAGTTTGTGAAACATGTAAATAAATAAAAGTACCAGTGTCACATCAATTTAAACTACCCATCAAGCTTGCGTACTGTGCATGCCCAGATAATTTTCACTCTACACTGCGCATGCCCAGGTTTGTTTTCCTTAAGACACAGACACAGATCTGGTGTTAACGAACGATAAAGTGTATTATAGAGCTAGGTACATTTTTTATAAAAAAGCAAAAGGCAACTATATGCTGACTGCAAATATATGAAGCGTAGCGTTTTCTTAACACTATAATAACTTCAAAGTAACCCTTATGTACATCTTTGTAAAATTGTTTTGCAAATGTATTATTATTATTATTATTATTATTATTATAGATATCTCCTGATGTGAATTCCGATCATGTTGTTGATATTCATTTAAAAATAAGATTTTGACAAGGTAGCAAAATCTGACACTTATATATCATATTTTGCTACCGGTAGCAAATTTTGACGAAGTAGCAGAAATTCATGTTACACTGGTAACTTTTTATTTTTTAATTAGGATTTGAGTGCAGGTTTGTGTATTTGTTTAAGTTTAAGGATTTAAGTTACTGTTAGGTCCTAAACTTTATCAGCTATATGTATATTTTAAGTTTTAGTAATTAAAGATATCTAATAGTCTATGTGTTAATGCTGATCATGCTGTTTGTTCAGTAACCTGTTGACAGTGTGTTTTCATACAGTTTATTCAAAGCCTCCTTCCTGGCTGTGTTAGAGAGGAGAGCACTGTCCTGTTGTTATTGTGATATGGTGAAATAAAGTTTCCCCCCGTTATTGTGGCTCAGTTACTGTAAAAGGTTTCTATTCACCTCGTCTGCACCAGAATGAATGACTTATTAGCCATCTTACCATTCTTCTTATCTATAAGCCGCAAGCCATAAACAGAACGTGTCGGGGTTTAAAGCTGTGCGCAAATTTATATCAATATGTGCCTCTAATCATGTAACCCACGATTTAAGATAAAAACACAGAGACATTTAAATATTAACTGATTTCGACACATACAAACAAAGTTTGCTTGCACGTGCCATCAGTACTGCAGACTTGAGGGGAATACATGTAGGGGAGACCGGGGTTGGTTGTCACATGGGTTGGTTGTCACAGTGCCTATAATTTTGATACTAGGTGGTGCTAGTGCATGATTTGAAGTGATTATCATGTTAAATAAAGCCAGATATGAGGTATCTATAGTGCAAGAAATACATAATTGTGTAATGTGGAGGGCAGCAGTGTGGAGTAGTGGTTAGGGCTCTGGACTCCTAACCAGAGGGTCGTGGGTTCAATCCCTAGTGAGGGACACTGCTGTTGTACCCTTGAGCAAGGTACTTTACCTAGATTGCTCCAGTAAAAACCCAACTGTTTAAATGGGTAATAGTATGTAAAAATAATGTGAAATAATGTATAATGTGATATCTTGTAACAATTGTAAGTCGCCCTGGATAAGGGCGTCTGCTAAGAAATAAATAATAATAATAATAATAATAATAATGTCTGGTTGGGGCAGGTTGCCACATAATGTTTGGGGACACAACCAGCCCCAACAATAGCCAATACACATATACATGCATACATGGGCCTATTATATACCTATATACAGCTATTTAACATTGTGTAATCAAAGAAACTACAAAATGACATTGCAAAAGTCTTTTGTTAGATTTCAAAATGTCACATTTAGAATTTTTTTTTCAGTTTTCCATTAAGTATATGGAATACTACGAAGCGGTATGTAATTCAATATGTTAACGTAACATTGTTCAGCAGGTTTCATTCGACTTTATGAAGTAAAAGGAGTTAATTCTTGTGACAGAGATCAAATGGTGCTTGGTGTTAGATCTCCCTCTCGACCTGTGAAGACACTGTGTAACGGGAACAGAGTACCCTTAACTAAATGGCACGACAATTTATTCCGTAGGGTAGGTGGAAGTTGGTCATTTAGGAAAGGGGCGCAGCTACGGTATCCAAACTCAATGACCCAGACGTTAAACGGTGTGGCATCTGAGGATTGAGGAGCGGATGCCTTTCGTTAACCTAGGGGTCATGAGCGAGGATATAAATAGGGGTCATAGCTGACGTGATCTGTTCCTTGGTAAATGGTTAGTGCTGAAAACCTACAAGGAGTCTGTGTGCTGTTTCGTGAACCGTGAGTTTTGTCTTGTGTTTGTTAGTGTTTTGTTAACTGTCATCTATTTTTTAATAGACTACCAGTTGCATGATCCGGAGCTGTAGCGAAAGCCAGCATAAACCCGGACATCACTTTCACCCCTGCATTTCACGGAGAACTGTATTTCACCACTTACACATATTCACTATCACTAAGAACTGTGTTTGTGTTTTGTGTTTAGTGTTGGTGTGTAAAACTGGACTTTTGGTTACGGGTCAAACCCGGGGAATTACAAATACCGAGTGATACACGCCGCTGTATCACTCCAACATTATAATTTACAGGTGTTTGCCATAAGGCTCTGGACATTGTTAATTTATCAATAAACACCCTTGCACCTGGAAATCATTTTCTGTCTGTTTTGTATCCGCTCTGCACCGCACTCACCTGTATTCACTTACCACTTTGCCACAATTCTATAGGGTGATATAAAACTTTTGGCCATAGCTGTAGACTGAGATTTTATTTATGCATAACTATTATTTCTCCTCATTTATAACTAATGTATGTTTCTTGCAGTTGAAAACATGGTTAGAGAAAGGTAAAACTGAGAAAGGTACAACACCACCAGATGTTTTCGTTTTGTGTTTCTTTTACAGCGACATGTAGGCAATGTCCCCAGATATATTATATTATTTGATGTTTGTCCTCCCGTTCTATGGATGCTGTAATATAATTTTACAGCCTCCACAGAGCACTACAAAGAGAAATATTAGTATCTTTGTAGTCTTAGTCATATCATTGTGACAGAGAACGAATGATCCCTAGTGAACAATCTCCCTCCCGACCTGTGAGGGCGCGGTATAACAGGAACAGTGTGCCCCGGACTGGATGGTTCTGCAGTTCATTCCAGGGTCAGTCAGAAGCCAGCCATCCAGGAAGGGGGCAGAGTCACAATACCAGAAGTCATCGCCCTAGTATGGTAAGCGATGTGTCAGTCATGGATTGGAGGAGACGTGATTGAACTAGCTATTGGAGGGGGCGTGACTAAGGGTATTTTAGGGAATGTGTCGATGCAATCTGTTCCTTTGTTTTGGTTACTGCAAGGACCTGTAAAGGAAACTGTATAAAATGAAACCGTGAGTGTTTGTATTTGTTTTGTTAATCACTGTTTATTTGTATTTAGTAGACGGCTAACAACCGGGAGCTGTTGCTGTTCCAGCCAGCATTAAACCCGGATTCCAACCCTGGTCTCCCCTATAAGTGTCTCACATGTGTGCTGCATGTTTGAATGAACCTAGAAACAAATACAAATAAATGTGTTTCCAGCCAATGTATCATCCTTGCCTCTTGCGATGCTCGACTATATCTACAGGGGACATTTGCTGGGCTGCCCTAACCTCAGTATTGCCTTGCGTCTGCTTTGGACTGCCTGTCGTGTCAGGGCAGAGAAGCTTTTCATACCTGAGCATGAAATTAATCAAAAACGATTTACTTTCTACAATGTCGCAGGAATGTTTGACTCAACTCATGCACCAGATTTGCAGAAAACTGGATTATTCCGATAGAATTGCAGACTTTACCTCTGTGAAAACACGAAAGGTTCATTTCTGTCTCTGTGTGTGTGTGTTGTTTTTTTTTTGTGAGTCCTGTAGTAAAATGCAATACATTTAATAGTATTGTTGCTGCCCTGTTTGAAAGTCATGAAGCTTTGCATGGGACAAACGTAACCACTGATTAAGACCCTCATATTGACCAATCAGGTTGAAGGAAATCTCAGATCCAATTTGTAATAAATTATTCAAGGCTTAAAAAAGTCTTTTGTGGTCCCCGAGTGGCCAGTTAAAGCACTGCCGCTGGGAGAGCGCAGGATCAGTCACACAGCTTGGACGGCTGTTCACGTCCGGGCTGTGCAAAGACGCCGAACTTTACTGGGGACTCCGATGGTGGCGTCACATTGGCTCTGACACTCCCGGGTAGCCGGCCCACCTCTGCTCTGAATTGCTCGTTGTAAAAGCGATTCTGGCTTTAGGCTTGTGAGATCGGAGGATGCTCATATGCCCTCAGAATGTCTGTGCTGTGTGGGGACCCACTGCGGTGAGAAGAAAAATTATAATTGGACATTCCAAATTGGGGGGAAAATAAAAAAAAAAAATAATTGGTCACTAAATAAAACTTTTAAAAAAATAATAATAAATGAATGTGAATATGAATAGGGCCCATGATATGACACAGACCCACAGAAAGGGATCAATTTCATGGTCTTGCAGATGTGACAAGATTTATTAAGGACATTTAGAAGAGAACAGTGGCGGCTCATCATAGGAGGCCCTGTCTACTTGAAACTATCTAAATAAATAAGCTTATGTATTTATTTATTTATATGTAATATGCAACAATAAATATATAGCTTTTACGCAGAGGCAGCCATCCGATCCAAATTCTCCACTCAGTACTGCTATATGTTTGGAGGAGGCAGACACGCTCTTGTCTCCTCTGTAGTTATGATTAGCACATCTGTTAGCCAATCATATTCTTCCATTTCTAGAAGGCTTGCATAAAATGCTGAGTAAAGCCATCTAAAAAATAGCCAAGGGTGGCATTCTTCCTCCTCCCCTTTTGCCTGTTTTAGCCAATCATTGATGGCCTTGGATGCTAATACTGATGAGACCAAAAGGAACGAAGCGCAGTTTAGAAGGACGTAGCGAATGACAATAGATTGATTAATTTAAAATTATTTTAAAAAATTTAATTAAGAGTACTGTTTATATTTGTTTCTTCAAATTGTAAAGTATCTTGCTCTGGAATTAAAGCTTGGCTAAATTCCTTTTTTTATTAAATAGATACGTTTCATATTGTAACGTTCTCGGTTCCCGCAGGCAGGCGCATCACACAGGGCGAGGCAATCCACACACAGGCGGAGGGTGGGCGCGAACCCGGGACCTCTCGCACTGAAGCATAGCGCCGATACCTCTGTACAAAAGAGCCGGCTCCTTTGCAAGGAGCGTATATCAGGCTTATGTCTTTGTGTGTGATTACGTCACCTACCAGCCCTACTGCTGCCTTCCCCCGTGCACGCTACACTCTCTCCTGTCAGCCTCAAGTCTGCCCCGGACTTGCTAACCAGGCTACAGTCTGACGAGTGCGTACCGGGGTACCTGCATCCACTTCTGACACCAATGTAGCGATGTCAAGAAGGAACCTAAACAGAGTTGCTTAAAGTAAACACTTGGTTTATTCTCACACAAATAAATCGAACAAAATAACCACTGCAAACCACTTTGCCACACTTCTCCTTTCCATTACGACACTCCTATACTAGATAGACAGTACTGTACCTAGGGGCCTGTGACAGAAAGACAATGATTCTTGGTGGTAAATCTCCCTCCCGACCTGTGAGGGCGCTAAGTAACGGGAACAGAGTACCCTGGACTACTTGGCCTTACACTTCATTCCGAGGGTTAAAAGGAAGTCAGTCATTTATAAAAGGGGCGGAGCTTCGGTACACTAACTCATCGACCCGGATGAGTTTACAAAGGGGTCATGAGTGACGGTATAAATAGGGGTCGAAGCGACGTAATCTGTTCCTTCATTTTGGTTAATTAAAAGTGACACTGGAAGGACCTGTGTTTTTGTGAATCAGTATTGTGTTTGTTTTCTTTTGTCTATTTGTTGCTTGTAATCACTAGACAGCTAACACGTTCCGGATGCTGTCGCCAGAGGCCAGCACAAACCCAGAACAGCACTTCACTCGTATCACAATAAACTGTATTTGTACCACAATCACTAATTCATGCACTAAAGGGATTGTTTATGTGTTTTCTGTTTAATGTGGGGATACAATAACGGGACGATTATTTCGGGACAAACCAGGTGATTATAACGTAAGTAATACACGCCGTTATATTACTTACCAGCATTATTATTTACTGTTTGTTTTGCTGTCAGGCACTGGACATGAAAGAAATAAAAACAAACCTTTGCACCTGGATTATAATTGTCTGTCTGTTCTTTGATCACCTGCACACTGTTAACCACTTTGCCACAGGGCCTCTCGAACCATGTTTATTGTAAATGACTGAAAACTGATTGGCAACTTACTGTGGTGAAATGTTTGCTGTTTATCATACAGAATCTTGCAATGGTCATTCAATATAAAAGAAAAAAAAATTAAACTTCTATAAGAAAAACACCGACTAGCACAGCCCGAACGACCAGAAGGACACTTGTGGAGCGTTGCTTTTGAAGGCAATATAAATGAATGGTATGCATTTTTTAAATTTTATTTATAAGTTAACATTTAAATAAGAAAAGGGTTTTAGGTTTAGCTGTGCTGGTCCATATACGAGAAGTACAATAAAGTTATCTGGGGGACTAACTGTAGTAAGATCACCTGAATATGTTTATACAATACACTCGTTTTCAAAACCACAAACATCTACAGATGAGGAGTGGAAACTGAAGGTAAAGAATGTTTGTCTTCAAGAGTAAGTAGCGGGGTTCCGAAAAAAAGCATTACCCGTCCCCACTTGTTGCTACCACTGTTTAAATAACGCACCTGCAATTTTTATTTTCATTGCTAACATCCTGACAGCTTTTTACACTTATAACTTTAAAGTCTGTTTTAAAGCTCTTTTCAAAATGTTCGCTCTAGTGCACTGATAGTGTAAGGATTATCGCCCACATTGTCAAACAGTTGTGGTACGGAATAGAAAAGCCAGAGCACTTGTTATGTTTGATTTTGTTTTTAATTGCTCTTCCTGCAGTGATTTAGAGGGCAGATCTCAAACTCCAGTGTACTAGAACAGACATTTTGAAATAAGCTTTGAAACAGACTTTAAAGTACGTTATTTAAACAGTTGTAGCAACACGTGGTGACGTACAACGCTATATTTTTTTGGAACTCCACTACTCTTTAAAGCTCATTCTCAGAACATTTTCTTTTCTTTTTAAACCTCATAACATAGATATCTTCAAGGACATGGTGCTACAAATTATCTACAGTAACTCTATTGTGATATTTATTGGCATAATTTTGTAGGTTTCCTATATGAAAAATGCACATATTATGGTATATGTGAATTCAATTTTTAATGGTAATTTCTTTGAAGCTGTTAGTGTAGAAAATTAATTAAACATGCTTTGCACGTACTTCACGCTACACTTCCAGTCAACTTTGAGAGATTGCATGAATGAACTAAGTTGAACTTGTTAATCTTAGGAAAACCAGTGATTAGTACACAAAGGTGAGCTTTGTGTGAAGCCTTTGAGTTCCTTTAATGAAAATAAATGTAAACAAAACCTTTTCTTTTCTTACAGAGAAATATATATTTTTTTCTTTAAAGTATGCTCAGCAAGAGTCATTATCTAAAAATGTACTTAAAAAAACTGTGCCCATTTTCTTCAGTTATAGAGCTTATATTTCTTGCCTAGCATTTTATACAAAAGCAATAACACACTATAGGGCGGTCCAATACGAACCCGTTTTAGGGTAAGGGTTTAGGTTTAGGGGGATTGGGTTGGGAATAGGATACAGACCCGGTTTAGGGTAAGGATTTAGGTTGGGGGGGCACTTAGGGATACATAGAGATACTGGGAAGGCACAGAAGGGGGGGTAGGACAGAGTCAAACATAGAGCATAGACTAGTCATAGGCTTCCTGGAAGAGGTGTGTTTTCAGGAGGTTTTTGAATGAGATGACTGTGTCTGCATGTCGTATGTGTGGGGGGAGTGCATTCCAGAGCCTGGGTGCCGAGCAGCTAAAGGCCCGGGCACCCATGGAGAGAAGCGGAATGGAGGGGTGACAAGGAGACCAGCAGAGGAGGAGCAGAGGGAGCGGGAGGGGGCATAGACTGGGAGAAGGTCATAGAGGTAGGTGGGTGCCAGGTTATGGAGGGCTTTGTAGGTGAGGAGGAGTGTCTTAAAGTTAATACGGTATTGCACAGGGAGCCAGTGTAGATTGATGAGGATTGGTGTGATGTGTTCAGTGTATCTAGTACGAGTGAGGATTCTGGCAGCAGTTCTGGACCAGTTGGAGTCTGTTGGTGAGTTTGGTGGGAAGGCATGGATGAGGGTTTCAGTGCTGGAGTGTGAAAGTGAGGATTGGAGCCTGGAGATATTACGGAGGTGAAAGAATGCTGTCCGGGTGATGGTTTTTATGTGGGATTCGAATGAGAGGGAACTGTCCAGGGTGACACCGAGGCTTTTGACTTGTGTTGACAGAGGGACCGGGAAACCATCTATGGTGATGTTGAGCATGACCTCCGTCTTGTTGCTGTTGAGTTGGAGGAGGTTCATGCTCATTCCAGCTCCAGATGTCTTGAAGGCAGTTAATGAGGGAGGTGGGAGGGAGGGGAGTGGTGAGTTTGGTGGAGAAGTAGAGCTGGGTGTCATCAGCATAGCAGTGGAAGTGAACTTTGTGATGTCGCATGATCTTGCCCAGGGGTAGGAGGTATATGATGAAGAGGACAGGACCCAACACTGACCCCTGGGGGACACCCTGTGAGACAGCCGCACACCCTGATTTGTAGCAATTAATGAAGATAGTTTTTTGTAACGGTTTGTTGTTATTTTTGGGATGTTTTGGACAAAAACCCTTTAGCTGCTTTAGTGCTGAAGAAGGGCTTTTTTTAAATGATTTAAACCTTTTGTGTACATCCTAAAGAAAACTTGTAATTTGTGTTATATTTCTATACTACAGTTATACCTCCTGTCAAACATATCAATAGAAAGACAGACATTAATCCACAGGAATGAACAAATGTGGTACTTTTTGAAGACAATAAAGCATTATGAAATGCTTATTTGCTACACTGTCTGAATGGAGTACTAATTTAGAGTTGTGAGCTATCACTTGAGCATGGTAAGTGATCTGTTTGTTAAAAATAAGTACACATTGCATGGGTCATGTCTGTTCTGGGTTATTTTAGGTAGTACCTTACTGCCCCCTAGAGGGAACTCTGTGCAAGCAGTTTGACATCAATAGCAGCAGTACTAGAAGCAGCCTTCCAATGCTGCAGAAACAATGTTGATAAAGAAGTGTGACCTAGTAGCTTACAACTTGGAGAAAATGTGTACACAGCAAGATGTGGACTGGTTAAAAGGGTGGCATAGTTATTTACAAAGTAGGTCAATACACGCTGCACTAAAATAAACGTCACTAAAATAGACAGGTATTTACCTGTGATACATTGTTTCTGCTGCATCATTACTTTGACTCCTGCCACAGCTGTAAATTCCAAATCACCAGGATGATGAAAAAGGTGTACAGAATAGAATAAGAATTTGAATTGAATTGTTTAATCACAATTTGATAAGCCTCTCGTCACATATGCTAACATGTAAGTGTGACATACAGATGGATGACAATGTACCAACCCTTTATACCCACAATCTGATACTCTCAACAACTTGTGCTAAATAATGTTCATTCCAAGTTTCACAACAATTTGATTAGCCGGTCTCCAGACATATGGAAAAAATGGTGTTACATACACCATGTACATATGCCCGCCTCTACTAAATCAACTTCGCAGGGGTAAAATAACCCTGAACTTTCTAACTTAGTGGAAACTACAGTAGCTAATTTACACAATGAAATTAAACTTATAGGACCACTGCGCTGAAAATAACAGAGCTGGCAGGCATGTAACTGTACTGGACACCTGAGCTGTCTGATCCTTTGAAATACGTTACTACTGGTCGGGGTTTAGTGGATGATGGAGTTTGAACATGGATAAGGGTTCCTGATTTACAAAACTGAAACTCATTCCTGAGGGTAGCTATTCACTGGATAAACTGAAATCTACTGTTAACCTGTTTAGTGATGCTGTACCATGATTTGCATTTGGTCAATACCTCTGAATAATATTGGCATTTTTGGAAAGATTACACTCCCAGGTATATGAAATGGCTGGGAACAGAGTCATTTCTCATTGTCCAGTATGATTAATAAACCTCTTCTCTATTGTGGTAAATAATCATGTATTTATGTTACATAATTTTGTTTTTTAGTAATTTGTCACATATTTTTGGAATATAAGGTTATTTTTTCTCTGCAAGATTCGATTCAAGTTCTTAAAGGTTGAAAAAGGGATCTTTTCAGTAAAAGCAAAATATTTGAATCCAGAGATATTGCAATTTTATAATTTTCCAGTGGGTGTGCCAAAGTTCTGCAAGTTGGAATTTAAGGAGTTAATAAGGCATACTGGACAATTAATCATTATTGTGCACTTTTCTAAAATAGTTGAGAGATACTGACCTGTCAAACAAATCCAGCATCCTGCCTAGTTAGCTGTTTAATATTTTCTATTCATAAATAATTGCTAATGGTTTTCATGTTAAGGGGATACAGCGTCTATAGCCGAGTATCTCTGTTTGGTAGTGCCTGGTCAGTCTTCTCCATGATTGTGTCCTCGTTGTTTCCTACATTGCCACTGTCGGTCCCAGCTGGTTTGGGACAGAAGGGTATATACCGAACCCAGGATGCAGTGCAGATGCGTGACCCGATCCCGAAGGGCAGGCTGTACACCTCCTCGCTCTCCAGAGTCTCGCCAGACTGCTGGTGCGCCTCCTTCCAGACGGCGATGCCACGCTCCTTCTTTGACCCTGAAACCAAGTGCAGAGAGAGCTTTCAGAAGCATACTGTCTCAGGTACCTCCGGTGGTCTGGGTCTGTCAATGGGGTTCAGCTTCAGGGTCAGTCCGAGGCCAAGGAAGACACAGAGGCTTGTTGTTCCAGTGAAATAAGCTTACTTGCATTATTGTAGTTCCCAATATAAGAAAACATGTTACACATAACTTCGGTTCCCTGTTTTCAATTTTTATTTGGGAACGTTCACCAGGAGAAAGAAAATTTGTCTTCTAAACATTGCAGTAGATCCAGTTCATGCTCCACAAGCTGCTGGTGCTCTGATTGAAATGAGTGGCGTATTGTGGGAACAGAAAAGCTGCATTGTTGAGTCTGATCTGGATACACTGCAATGCTAGAAGACATTTGTTATCAGAAGTTACTAACCTAGGTGTAAGGTTCGATTCCACTCTGTCTTTTGAGGCTCACATTAAGAATATCTGCAGTATCCTTTTTTCACTTACGGAATATTGCCCGCCTTAGGTCAGCCTTGTCTTTGCCGGATGTGGAGAAACTAATTCATGCCTTTATTACATCAAGGTTGAACTATTGTAATGCTTTGCTTGCTTGTGTTTCTTTAAAATCAATTAATCGGTTGCAGTATGTGCAAAATAGTGCTGGGCAGCTTTTATCAAGATCAAGGAAGCATGAGCATATATCACGAATCTTGGCATCATTACATTGGCTACCAGTAAAATTCTGAATAAACTACAAGATCTTGATGCTGATGTTTAAGGCTTTGCATGGCCTTGGCCCATGTCTGGGACATGCTTAACCTTTATTTGCCACCGCGGAACCTGCGGTCTGCTAATGGCTCTATTCTGCTTGTGCCGAAGACAAGGCTGCGCACTATGGGAGACCAGGCTTTTGCTCCATGGCCCTCCGTCTTTGGAACAATCTGTCTGGACACTTGAAGGACTGTGAGGCTACTAAGGCTTTTAAATCTGGACTCAAGACATATTTTTATCAATTGGCTTTTTTGTAATTGTGCTTATTGTTTTACATGTATTTTTCTATTTTTATTTTTTTTCTTCCTCTGTTGTTAAGTGCTTTGTGATTACTGCAATGAAAGGAGCTATATAAATAAAATTAGTTTTATTATTATTATTATTATTATTATTATTATTATTATTATTATTATTGATTTTCCTCCTGGCGACCGTCCTGAGTAAATGTTGAGAAATATATTGCCCAGTTGATTTATGACCCATGATGTGTGATTAATAATTTCTGAAGAGTCAGCAATATGTTTAAAAATACAACACAGCAATATACACAACATGGGACACAGCAACGGTAACAATGCAATTCTTGTAAACTTTGCAGGGTGTTCTGTAATACTTTAATAGAACAAAAGGTTCACTTAACACACTAAAACTATGCAGACTTTCAACAGGAATAGAAGGGAATTTGGAAACAACTGATGTGTTTTCAATGTCGACTTAGTTCCTTCATGCAGTGTCTCGAAGTTGACTCAGTAAGTTTTCTTCACTAACAGTTTCAAATAAATTGCCATTACAAAATCAAATTCACCTTTCCCATAATGTGTGCGTGTTTCATATAGGAAAATGTGAGACCTAAGAAATGATGGCAATAGATATTAGGTAAGAATTACTGGAATTAATGGGGTCATCCATTGACAGGCTTGTCCTTTTGAATGCTTTTAAAATGCAATAAGACTGCCTGCTCACCTGGAATAGTGTTATCCAAGACAAAGCCAAAGAAGCCGCCCACAAACATACTGGTCGTCAACAGGACCCGAAGCACCTGATCCAGCTCCGTCACACCTGCACGGTGACAGAGGAATGCATTGGAAACCAGGGAAACAAGATTACTCCAATCAAAATGGAACTTTTCAGATAATTGATACATCTAAGGTATGGGCCAGCGATGGCCTGAGTGGTTACTTTTCATGAGGAAGAAAATCTGAGAACTCAAATATATGCCTTGTTTTTGTTTGAGATTTGCAATAGTGTTTAGATCTGTAACATAACTTTAATCATTTTACAATCAGCAGGTCTCTACATGGTTACTAAAAGGGTCCCAAAACTCGAGTTGAATTTGTATATTGCCACCTTCAGTAAAACACCACTGTGGCAATCTTCAAAATCAAGGTACAGAATTTTAAAAAAAAAATGTGTGCTGTCTGACATCAGTGACTACCTGTGACTGAGACTACCTGGCATTCTAACTACCTGGCATTGTATTTGGTTAGTGGTTGGCTAATGTAGAGCCTTTAATGACTGTGAGCTTGATACTACTGCAGTCTTGGCTGTCACTATTGCAGAAATCAATTTCTGTGGGTAAAATGAAGAACCTTGTCATTATTCATTACAAGTCTGCCTTATTTTGAAGATGGGGTGATGATCTATTCAGAGATAACGAAATATATAGTCAACAAAGGGTGTGATTGAGGTTAAATCGGCAATAGAGGTACATTGAAAACAATTGACATGCCCACCACCCCCTACCTGTCACAATGGCTCCAGGGTGGTTAAATACCCAGTTTGGAATAGCCATCCCAGTGAACATGGAGAATCCAAATACAAAGATATTCCGGGATGAGTTCATATCAGTATACTGAATGAAAAACAAATACAAATATGTTACTTGTCAAACAAACCTTGTAAAAAGATTCTAAAGATTAAGAAATGAAACAATATCCACAATATATTTAAGGAGTAATAACGGGTGAGTCACTGTTTGCCCTGGTCATGGTGTAACCTGGTCATGGTGTGAAACACCCGCTTTTCCATTAGCGGTGTCTTAACCACAATGGGTGTCTGAGGCTGTTAAAGCTTTAACCTGATCTCATCTCACCGACAGGAGACAGGACAGAATCTGTAACGTCAGTGTATCACACAACACTGCCCGCTACAATGGCATAGACTCCAGGAGGTGTTGGAATGGGTCTGGAGGGATCTTCATCTTTTCAGTCATTAATATTTCACACAATTGCTGTTAGTAATTGGATCGTAAGGCGCTGTTCAAGTTTATCCTAACATGCTTAACTGGATTGAGATCAAGGGATTGTGGTGGCCATAGGTGATGCCTGATGTCTCTGTCATGCTCCTCAAACCATGTGCACACAATTATGTAAATAGATAGATGGATAGATAGATTGATATGCTATACCTGTAGGTTTGAAATTCCAGCAGCAGTGATCACTCCAAACATGACAAAGAACATACCCCCTATGACAGGTGTTGGGATTGTAGTGAAAATAGCCGCAACTTTCCCAAACATTCCCATACAAATCATCAGGAAGCCACTGGTAACAATCACCATCCGACTGCCCACCTGAAGGAAGAGGGAGTGAGGTGCAGATTATTCACATATCCAATGCTGAGAAGCGGGAACAAACACCTCTGCCATAACACTGTCAAAATGGGTGCCTGTGATAGAGAGAGAAAGGAATAAATCTCCCTCCCGATTAGAAAGGGCGCTGTGGAGTTACGCTGCCTCCTAGATCTACCACCTCGGTGCTAGGTGGAAACCGAAGGGCTGCAAGTTCGGACGATTCCAGTGCAGTCATTTAACTATTGGAGAAAGACGCTTTGACTGCAGGGAGGAGTTTGCTGGGTACAAAGGGGAAGCAGCACGTCAAAACCTCCTCTTGCGCTGAGTTAAAGAGCCGATCGGCCGGCGCAGTGTTTTTTTTGTGATTACGTGTTTTGTGTTTGTGTGTCAACAGAGGAGCAGGAGGACGGAGGCTGTGTAGCCAGCGAGCCAGCACTTACCCCAGAGCACGCCTCTTGGCACTTCACAGCAAACCACCACAAACCCTGGAAAAGAACAATTTTGTAAACGGAGGACTGTGGTTAGATGTGTGTTTTGTTGCTTTTGTTTTGGCTGGATGTTGCTGAGTTTTGCCCCATTACCATCGCTGGTACTGGGGCTTATTATTATTTATTATTATTATTATTATTACTTATTTTCCAAGTGGATTTATTTTATGATCTTTTGTTTGTTAATTATTAAAACCTTTTTGTTTTGGGAAATTCATGACATTCAAGAACACCACACCATTCATGTCACAGTTGGTGTTCAGAAGAGGATTTGGGAAACTGCATTGGGAGCGATATTGGAGGCACAGGAGCGAAGACACCAGGAGGGAAAAATGATGGAGCAGATGCATGCCATGTTCCTGGAAGCCAATCGGGGGAACATTCCCACCCTTACCGAAGATAAGGGTGGTCATCGCTGGAGGATGCCAGGCCTATTTGGTAACAATTTGACCATACCAAGCCTTAACCAATGAAGATGCCCTCAACTATGAGGAGTGAGGCAGGCCATCTCCAGCGACTCGACATCACGGAGGAACCCACCGCCGCGGTTCCGGGGAATACCAGCGACCCCCAGGAACGTGGTGGCACAACAGCTGGTGGACCACCCGGTGGCTCTGCACCAATAGCGCAGAGCAAGTCACCGAGCTCATTGCCATCGAGCAATTCGTGAAGGTGCTGGGGTGAACTGGGTCAGTCGCCATCCCACCAGCTGGAGGCAGCGGTCAGATTGGCTGAAGGGTTTGAGGACGCTTTACCTGCTGCTCCAGTGGTTGCACCACCTGCTCCTGATGGATATTTGTCACCCCCACTGCTCACGGACCAGCACTGCAACGTCAGATCCTCCCTCCAACACAGTGGAGCACCCCAGCGAGGTAAGAGCAGAGTACCCTCCCCGCTGCCAAACCGGCAGGGACATAGGCTCCGTGGGCACCCTACTTCACATGTTACCGGTGCCAGGAGGTCGGGTCACCTGGCTGAATTGTCCAGCGGCCATGGGTGTGGTGTGACCTCCCACGCCCTGACAGCACCAGGTAAGTCCAGGGGTAATGATTGGGAGGGGCCTTGTGTTGTTAATTTGAGCACCCAAAGTGGACTCAGGATGTGGGCAGACTTTAATTAGACGAGCTCTAAACCTTGGTGGTCACAGGGTCGTGGTCATTTCCTGTATTCATGGGGATAACAGGACTACCCCTCACCAAATTAGATTTGACAGTTGGATGTCATGCCTAGCGTAATCGTGGCTTGGCAGAGAAGCTGCCATATCAGTTATTTTAGGTCGAGACTGGCCGGACAGCATGATTAATAAAACGGTAAAGCCAGTCTCCGGTAAGACCATGGGAGCAGCGGGGAAACTATTGGTAATATCTTTCCGCTGACACCACCAAAAAAAAAAAAAAAAGAGAAGGGTTGAAAAATGGGAAGGAACATTAATGAAACAAGGCTGGGGTTTTGGGGGAAGCCTCAAGATCAGTCAAATGTAAGGAAATTTGACCTGCGGGGCAGGTTTGAGGCCCCAGTCACAGCTCCTTTCGATTTAAAAATTCTGGGACCGAGATGTGGGGACGTTGGAAAAAAGACGTCTTGGTCCACATCTGGGGCAGGTTCGTCTTTCGAGGGGAAGGATGTAGAGGATAGCCGGCCGAACATTATTGTTGGGCATTTGCTGTATAGAGTATCCCAAAACGAGCACAAGTCAGATTGTAACACAACTACTGTCCCCAGTCTTTTGCTGAGATCATGCGGTTGGCTCAAATGTCCCCTGTTCGGCCCATTTAGGTATTGATAACGATTTTATTGGATGGGAGTTTTTAGTGAGGTGGCGCGATATGTAGCGGAATGCCCAGAATGCCAGCAACGGGTTTCGCCCGCCCCGCTGGTCCCACTGCCCCCTGATCTCAGTTCCTTTGAGCGCATTGCTATGGACATAGTGGGTCCATTGAGCCAGTCTGACTCTGGATATACCATTATTTTGGTAGTGGTGGACTACGCGACCAGATATCCAGAGGCAGTACCATTGAGATCCACTAGTGCCCAGCCATTGCTAAAAAGTGAATATTATATCGAGTAGGGATTCCAAAAAAGAAATCCTCACTGATCACGGAACAAACTTCATGTCACAATGTTTGAAAGAATTATACAAATTAATGCAAATTAAGTCGATCCGAACCTCTGTTTATCACCCGCAGACGGTTTTGGTGGAACGTTTAATCAGACCTTGAAACAGATGCTGAAGCGGTTTGTCAACCAAGAGCAAAACATTGGGCTAAACTCCTCCCTTACCTAATGTTTGCAGTGAGAGAGGTGCCTCAGAGTTCGACCGGGTTTTCTCTTTTGAGCTGCTGTATGGGAGGCAACCACGAGGTATCCTTGATCTTGTAAGCAAAAAACTTCTAAAAACATAGTCAAATATGTAATTATGTTAAGAGACCGCCTAGCATTGGTTGGTCGTTTGGCACAGGAGAACTTAAAACTAGCTCAGCATCGCCAGGAGCAACAGTACAATAAACAAGCACGATTCGGACTTTCCGGCCAGGTGATAAAGTACTGTTGCTACTTCCACGCCGGAATCTAAGTTGTATGCTAAGTGGCAGGGGCCATATGAGGTGGTTCGGAAATTGGTAAAGTAAACTATGAAATTAGACAACCCGATCGCGAAATAAAACCAAAATTTATCATATCAATTTGCTAAAACCCTGGAATGAAAGGGAGGCCCTATTTGTAGCTGGTGACAGTTTGGAAGAGGAGTTTGGTCCCACTGTCAATCCACCAGCTACCACTTATATTCCAATGGGGGGAACAGTTTTCCGGATCAGAAACAAGAGCTCTGCCAGTTAGTGGAAAGGTTTAGTGATGTTTTCTCTGACTTGCCCGGCAGGACTAATGTTATTTCTCATGCTATTATTACTCCACCAGGGGTCAGGGTCCGGAGAGACCGCACGGATCCCAGAGAGTCGCAGGGTTCCTGGCAAGGAGGTGGAGGATATTCGAGCTTGGAGTCATTGAACCTTCCCGGAGCGAGTGGTGCAGTCCTATCGTGATGGTGGGCAAGAAGGACGGCTCCACTCGGTTCTGTGGACTTTCGAAAGGTTAATGCCATCTCCAAGTTTGATGCATATCCAATGCCCCCGGTGGATGAGCTCCTCCCCGACTTGGTTTGGGTTGGGACCTTGGACCTGACGAAGGGATACTGGCAGATTCCACTGACTCAGAGCTCGAAAGAAAACTGCTTTCTCTACCCCAGATGGCTTGTTCCATTTCCGGACCATGCCCTTCGGGCTGCATGGAGCTCCTGCCACCTTTCAGAGACTGATGGACCAGGTCTTAGCTCCCCATCATGCCATTGATGATGTGGTGATTTTTAGCTCCACCTGGAAGGAGCATATTGTTAGAGTTTCAGCCGTCCTCCAGTCTCTGAGGGAGGCGGGCTAACAGCCACTGGGCAATGCATTTGGCAAACAGGAGACCCAATATCTTGGCTACATTATGGGTAATGGCGGGGGAATCGCCTCAAAGTCCAGGCGCTGGTGGAGACGGCGATCCCGAGAACCAAGTCACAGGTGAGATCGCTACTGGGGTTAGCCGCTGAACCGCCGATTTATAGTATGCCACCATAGTTAACCCCTGGTAGATCTCACCCGAAAGGCTGCTCCAAAAATAGTTAAATGGACAGGGCAGTGTCAGGAGGCATTTGATTTGATTAAGAACGACTCTGTCAGCTCCCGCTCTGATTTCACCAGATTTCAGCAAAGAGTTCATCCTGCAGACCGATGCCTCCCACATTGGTCTGGGGGGGGTCCTGTCCCAACAAGTTGACGGGTAGAACACCCTGTTACATTAGGGAGATTAACTACTCCCATTGAGAAGGAGTGTTTAGCCATCAAATGGGCTACTCAGCTCTTCGCTATTACTTGTTGCTTTCTTTCTCTCTCATCACTGATCATGCTCCTTTAAGGTGGTTACACGATGAAGGACAATAACATCCGGATAACTCGGTGGTATCTGGCTGCAACCCTTCCACTACACTGTGAACATCGTGCGGGTAAGGAGCATCAAATTTTTTTTTTTTTTTTTTTTTCAGGGAGGGGGGACCATTGGGGAATGTGCGGCACTCTGAGGGGTGAGATATGTGATAGAGAGAAAGGATCGATGCTGTAAATCTCCCTCCCGATTAGAAGGGCGCTGTGTACGCTGCCTCCTAGATCTACCAAGGTGGAAACCGAAGGTGACCATATTAACTCGGACGATTCCAGTGCAGTCAGCTGCGGGCAGCCCTCATTCTTTGACTGCAGGAGGAGTTTTTTCAAAACAGCTGAGTTCGGAGCCGGTGTTTTTTTTTTGTGATTACGTGTTTTGTGTTTGTGTGTCAACAGAGGAGCAGGAGGACGGGAGGCTGTAGCCAGCGAGCCAGCACTTACCCCAGAGCACGCCCCTCATCGCACAGCACTTCACAGCACAGCGCACGCACCACAAACCCTGGAAAGAAGAGCACATTTTGGCACGGAGGACTGTGGTTATTGGAGTGTGTTTTGTTGCTTTTGTTTTGGCTGGATGTTGTTGAGTTTTTGCCCCATTACCATCGCTGGTACTGGGGCTTATTATTATTATTATTATTATTATTACTTATTTTTCCAAGTGGATTTATTTTATGATCTTTTTGTTTGTTAATTATTAAAACCTTTTTTTTTGGGAGAATTCAGTCTGGACATTCACTTTCTACAGCACCACACCATTCACCGTGTCACAGTGCCATAGGAAACTAAGAAGTTATTGTTTTGACTTTATGCTTCAGTTGTTCTGGATGGATATTTGACCATTCCTCAAACAAGATCATACCTTAGTGGCACCCAATTGCCCTCTTTTAATTCACATTTATAAAATTGGACTACTGTAATTTCCCCGTTCTATGGTGATACTCCAGAGGAGTGGTAGATTCGAGTTTCAAATTAAGGGCTTAGTAAATGTTCACATGGGATTTTGACATGTGTCCTACTACAGTTCCTATATAGCGTCCAATTTTGGTCCCTACATTACCAAAAGGACTTGGAGAGAGTCCCACAATGAGCACCGTTGTTTAAAGGAATTGGCTATGAAGGTAGGTTTAAGGAACTCAATTTATTTTGAGCCTTGAACAAAGAAGAATTAGGGGGGACTTGACTGAAGTCTTTAACATCTTTAAAAAAGTAGAATAGAACAGCTCCTTAAAACAGGCATTACACTACTTTTTGCTTGATCCACCCCCAAGTAAAGCCACCTTAATTAGCAGTGCCCTCATCCCCTACCTTGGTGATGCCCAGCGCCCCCACGTTTTCACTGTAGGAGGTGGTCCCATTGCCTGTGCCCCATGCTCCTGCCATGAGACAGCCAATTCCTTCGATGCCCACTCCCGGTTGATTGCATGTTTGGGTGGGGGAGGAGCACCTGAGAGACGCGCACAGGCATGGTAGTCACCGACAGACTCTATCATGGAGGAAATCACCCCCGCCAGAATCCCAAACACCCCTGCAGGGCTGACTGTTGGCATACCCCACTGACCTGAGGAAAAAGAAAGGGGGGACGCATTGAAACAGTGACTGTTAATAGCAATGCTAGACATTCCTCATACCCCGGTTACACTAATATTGGACTAGCTTATCTAATAACATTGAGTAGTTCAGCCAAGATTAGTGCTGGATCTGTGAAGGCAATTGTATTGCACCCTTATGTTATATTATGGCTACAGATTTGTGACAGAGATCGAATGATTCTTGATGTTAGATCTCCCTCCCAACCTGGGGTGGCTGCGTGGCGTGCCCGCAGAGTGAAAAGAAGTGGATGGCTGACGGCACACGTTTCGGAGGACGCGTGTGTCCGTCTTCGGCCCTCCCGATTCAGCGGGGGTGGCAGAGGTGAGCCGGGTTGAAATAAAAATAATTGGACATTTCAAATTGGGGAGAAAATAAGAAAAATAATTGGCGATTCCAAATTAAAAAATAAATAAATAAATAACTCCTCCTCCCACAGCTCCTGTTTTACATTTCACTCGCAGGCACAACTTTTTCTCAAGATAGAAATTCCCACAACTGCCCTTGCGAAACTCACATCTCTTTTGACTATCTGGCCCACAGTTCATGCATATTTCTTTTTGTTTTTGTATCGATGGGTCTGACATGGGTAGCTGACCTGGGTATGGGAAGCGGAACCAGGGCGCTTGGCCCAGCACATCCCCTTTCAGGTCCGTCCGTGCCCAGTAGCCATATGCCTCTGGGTCCGATGGCAGGGCCTTGTACTCTGTGAGGATGTAACAGATGAGCCAGGACACAGTCATTCCTGCCAGCACCTGCAACATAAACACCTTCTTAACCTCCTAACTGCACAGCAACTTTATAACTTATAGACGGACATTGAAATATTCTAAACCAGATCCCATTTATACATATCTATATGAAACACTGCATAACTCTTTCTTCTATAAACCTAATATGCATTACCACAGTGATTTCCAGTGTATTTCAAACTGGGGGGTTTGAATGAAGTAACTTTGGGGGGTGGACATCTAAGGGTGGCAGATTGTTTACACTGATTCAGTGTTTGGGTTGAAAAGGCTGTTTGTATTTCACAGTTAAGAAATGTGTTAATGTTTATCAAAATTGTCTGTGCCACCTTCCAGTTTACAAATCGATAAAGAAGTGAGAGTAAGTGTAGTCACATGACAGTTTAATGAAGGTCTAATTCTGCGGGGAGGGCAAAACTCAATTGAAAGTAAAAGCAGGGCTCCAGTGCAAAAAGTTGTTTTACTCTCAGTTCATGAAAGACGCAAAGATTACAGTATTAATAAACAAAACAGCTCTTTTACAGTTCCAAGAGAGATCACATAAAGTAAGGCAGAGACGTTGAAAAGTACCAGTTTGTAACATACCGTGAACTCCTGCATTGTGGGAATGAAGAGTTAAAGGAAAACAATTTAATATGTTTAGTTTTTTTTAGACTATTAAGCGTAACTACCATTCCATTCAAGAAGAATCTAAAAAAACATTTCAGAAGTCTTGCATTTAAAACAGTAACCAATCGCTGCTTTTCCCAGTGTGTATTCTCAATGTCTCTTCATGTGTTCTCATGAAGTAGAATTCGAGGATGCGGAAGTGCAGTATGGAGTCACCAGAAAACATTCTACCAGTTTTGATAAAAAAAAGATGAACTACACATTTACCATAATGCATGCACCTTTTATACTGGCAGCAGTGTGGAGGAGTGGTTAGGGATCTGGACTCTTGACCGGAAAGTTGTGGGTTCAATCCCAGGTGGGGGACACTGCTGCTGTACCCTTGAGCAAGGTACTTTACCTAGATTGCTCCAGTAAAAACCCAACTGTATAAATGGGTAATTGTATGTAAAAATAATGTGATATCTTGTAACAATTGTAAGTCGCCCTGGATTAGGGGCATCTGCTAAGAAATAAATAATAATACTGTATATGTGAAACCTACCAAGTGATGGTATACAGTACATACAGTATATGATAAGATTTACTGGAATGATTTATTTGTATGATTTACTGTTCTTGCAAGGTGCGTACCGGTAGAATCTGAAAGACATAAATCTTGGTGGAATGAAACTTCTTGGTCTTGTTGTAAGCAGGCATCGGTACAGGAATGTGTCGGAGGTACTGCGAGAACAACACAATGATACTGACAGTCCTGTAAAGAAAAAGAAATACAGTAATGAAATTGCTCTTCACTTCAAGAGATTAATGTCATCTCCTACAGCTAAACGTTTTTACCATTGTGAGAGAACACGTTGAGGGAAACCTCTGTTTTTATAATGTAATAGTGTGAATTCTGACAGGTACCTTTGTCCTTACTCCACCAGTTGCGTTTTTTTTTCAGTATGCAGTAGTTAAAACAATGTAGCACCTAGCGATGCTTAATTACAAATAACTGAGAATTTTACCAGAAAAAGGGTACTTGCATCAAGAATTTCAAGGAGTTGCGAAACAGAAAAGTAATGAATATTAGTATTCATTAAAAAAACTGTGGTAATTTAAAAAAGCTATTAAAAGGACATTACAAGTCACTTGCCTCACTAATACAGTACTACAAACCCTTGAGATATTTTTCATTTTATACGCATTAAAAGGTCAGTGCAGTTTACCCACTTGTTTTTCTTTATTTCTTGACCTTATAGTCAGTGTACTAGCACTAATAAAGTGGCCAATGACCGTTAATCCCTTTTAAAGCTGTGTTGTTGCCCTTGGCACCCTAGATTCAATATTAAACTCTGGTTTCAATATTAACTCACAAGGCAGAGATCCCCCAGTGTTTGCCTGCATCGTTCCCTGACGAGTCAAACAGAGACAATCCGATGAGGGAGATGGTCGGCGCGATCGTGAGGGGTCCAATAAACCTCATAAAGAGACCGATGAGACCAGAGAATCCCACAAAGATCTGGAAGCAGGATGCGACCATGATGGATCCCTGGAGCTGCAGAGCAGGGGGCAGAAGCAAAGAATGGGCAAAACACCCAAGTTACTTAAGGTGTTGTCAACAGTGTTGGGGAAGTTACTTTTAAAATTGAATCTATTACAGTTGCAAGTTACTTGAACTGTAACTAGTTACAGTAACTTATTTTGAAAAAAGTTACAGTTACAAATAGTTACTTCTCAGGCACATTTTACAGAGTTTTTTTTTTCAGTTTGGTCAGGCTGGAGCTCGAAATATTTTTTGAAGGTCACGCTATCGGACCCATTCATTCCCTCCTCTCATGCTATTTTCTTGCATGATGATATGAAAAGCGTGCTCATGTGTCACGAAAGGCTTGACTTGCACTGTCGAAGCACTTCCTGACTTCCATGTTATACATTCGCTGTAGTCCTTTTTTTTTAATGTAATGAAAAGTAACCTGTCGTTACCTGTCTGAAAAAGGAAGCAGTACAGTTACAAGTTAATGAGAAAGGTAATCAGATTACAGTAGAGCATTACATGTAATGAGTCACTCCACAACACTGGTTGTCAAGCTAGTACATACCCATATAATCCCAAGATGCCTGTTGAGTCTGGAGCACCCATGTGCAAAGAACTTGTTAGGGCTTGTTCCTCCTTGAATCCCTTTGAAATTCAATAGCATTTATTTTGAGCTATAGTGCTAAGTTGGGTGATATATCTGCAGGCCTTTAACTTGAACTAAACTCTTTAGGTTAACAAGATTAATTTTTAAAAGACAAGGGTCTATAAGAAAGTGACATCCACAAATGGAAGTATTTATACAGAAGTTGTTTAACTTTTAATGGAACTATGTGACGGGGTGTATTGTTGTTTTTGTTGTTAGTAATAGTATTACGATTGCATGTGTGTGTGCGGGTGGACAGGAACTATCCGCTATTATTTATTATTGTAAAATAAAGCTAAAATGTAGCTGGTGTGGATGGGGTTAAATCCCCATCCTGATAAAAGCCAGTGGGAATGTGGCTGGAGCCTTAATAAGGGTAATTACTCTCAAACTACCTCTCCAAGAGAACATTCAAAGAGGAGGTTACATGTCTAAGAGATACAAATGGCAAAGTCATAGACGAAGAAAAAAAACAGCAAATATATTAAATGATTACTTTTCACAAGTTTTTACAAAGGAAGAAACGGACAACATGCCCCACATAAAAGATTAATTCTCAAACTGAATGCAGTAGGGATTCAAGGAAATGCATGCACATGGATTAGGGAGTGGTTAACATGTAGAAAACAGAAAGTACTGATTAGTGGAGAAACCTCAAAATGGAGCGAGGTAACCAGTGGTCTACCACAAGTATCAGTATTAGGTCCTCTGCTATTCCTAATCTACATTATTGATTTAGATTCTGGTATAGTAAGCAAACTAATTAAATTTGCAGACGACATAAAAACAGGAGTGGCAAACACTGTTGCAGCAGCAAAAGTCATTCAAAATGATCTAGACAGCATTCAGAACTGGGCAGACACATGGCAAATGACATTTAAGAGAGAAAAGTGTAAGGTACTGCACGCAGGCAATAAAAATGTGCATTATAAATATCATATGGAAGATACTGAAATTGAAGAAGGAATCTATGAAAAAGACCTAGGAGTTTATGTTGACTCAGAAATGTCTTCATCTAGACAATGTGAGGAAGCTATAAAAAAAGGCCAACAAGATGCACAGATATATTGTGAAAAATGTTGAATTTAAATCAGTGGAAGTAATGTTAAAACTTTACAATGGATTAGTAAGACCTTATCTAGAATATTGTGTTCAGTTCTGGTCACCTCACTACAAAAAGGATATTGCTGCTCTAGAAAGAGTGCAAAGAAGAGCGACCAGAATTATCCCGGGTTTAAAAGGCATGTCGTATACAGACAGGCTAAAATAATTGAATTTATTCAGTCTTGAACAAAGAAGACTACACGGCAATCTGATTCAAGCATTCAAAATTCCAAAATGTATTGACAGTGTCAACCCAAGGGACTTCTTCAACCTGAATAAAGAAACAAGGACCAGGGGTCACAAATGGAGATTAGATAAAGGGGCATTCAGAACAGAAAATATGAGGCAATATTGTGAGCATCTGGAACCAACTCCCCAGTAATGTTGTTGAAGCTGACACCATGGGATCCTTCAAGAAGCTGCTTGATGAGATTCTTGGATCAATAAGCTACTAACAACCAAACCAGCAAGATGGGCTGAATGGCCTCCTCTCGTTTGTAAACTTTCTGATGTTCTTATGTTTACATTTCAGACTAATTGAGCTACCCTGCGGTGATGTGGGTTTTATGACTGTTTGATCACAGAGTGCTCTGATGAATCAGTGTGACTAAGGCATGTAACCTTGGGGTAATTTTAAAACAAATTGGAAAGCTTCCAGATCTTTAGCCACTGGTGATGTAAAGACACATACAAAGGAGAAAATTAAGGAGAGTAAGAGCGAGAGCGAACGCTACCAGCCAGCGAACATGGTACTTGTTTGTATAAAAGAATTATAGTGTGTGTTTATGACTTTGGCCCGTGTGCCCTTTTGTTTATTATTGTGTTTTGTTTAAACTGTTTGTTTATTTTTGCTTAATTAATAAAAAGCTGAGTCAAGAGCCTATTCCTCCTACACGACTGCCGCTCCACAGAGCCTGTCGTGGGCTCCGTCGAGCCAATCTATCTTGCGTGTTATCTGGTTCCCGAGCTTGCTGAACAGCCAGCCTTCATTGCCATTTGGTAACTGTGACTAAATGAAGGATGACATGACAGTGTTGGAGTTACCTCCTTCATCGTTCATTCTGCTTGACTTGATGGTTGTAGGGGATTCTTCTGTTGATCAAATTATCTTTTTTGCAGGTGTATTTAGAATTTCCCCAGTCAATTTCATAATAAAGTCATTTGTCTTGTGCACTGCTGAAATGTGTCCCATCCCTTTTCTGTAATTAAGGATCACAAGCTGTATAAAATACATCAATGATGTGGGGATATGAAGTAATTTACAATGGTTCTAAATTGTTGCCAAATTGTTTAATTGCTTGTAAAAAAAACTAACTTCCTGATAAAAGAAAATAAAAGTTTTATTGATCTGGTTCTACATCACAAAGGTCATAGTCTAAACTGTTGAGTCAATTCAACAGCTGCATATTCTAGGTAACATTGTTGCTAGGTAATTCACTCCCATTAGCTCTAGCGTATACCAAACAGCAAAAGAGTTGAACGGGACATCTGCTCAATAGAATACTATGTGTGACTACAGAGCGAGTCAATGACAGGACGTCACACAAAGCAAGATGGAAGAGAGCTCCAATACAGTCAATGTTAATTTGTTTTAATGGTTTTTATATGATATACTGCTCAAGGAAAGGCTGTGTCAAAAGCTTTAGTTAACATGTTTTCTATTGCAATGGTTATATGTTCATTTGCATTATAGTTCCCCTTTAAGACTTTGCGTGTAATAATGGAAGTACTGTCGAAAAATATAAAAATATCCACAGTTAAAAATTAATCAGTTTAAAGAGTCAGTTTAACAAAACGATGGCTGATACCAACTAAAAGGAGGAAAATATCTGACAAGAAAATGACTGGAACTGCAAATAAAATACCAAAACAGCGTCTTGTTTAAACTAGTAAACTGATTCGTAGTGCAATTGAATATAAACTGGAAGATATGAAAAGACACCTTGGTGTCTTTAGTATCTTCCGTGACAGCAGGTATTTTCACTGGTGTTTTCTTTGATTTTGGTGGCACAGTGATACATGGTTAGCACAGGTGCAGTGATTTGCCTTGTTCCTGAGTAGTTCCTAATTGTGACATTGTGCTGGATATTGTAACGGCTTGGAACACTGATGGACCAATCAGCAATCAGCATTCTAAAATCGATTTTATAATTACAGTTTTAGTGTTTAGTCATTTCTGTTTTAGTAATCTCTACGCAGACAGAAGGGCCTATTCATTTGAGGTTAGTCGAGGCCATTAAATGATAAGAGGTAGTAAATATATATTATTGCCTGTTGAGCAACCCCCTTCTTCACCTTGAGGTCATTATAACTAGTGCTAGGTGGAACACGTTTCTTCATGTTCGAATATTCCCTCAAAATGTAAACGAATATACAAATAGATTTCATTTTAGAATTGGCTGGAAAGCAATAGTATAATTTGTACCCTTTTTCGGTAAAATAATTACATTACCTATTAAAAATAGGAGAAACACTGCTCTGTACAGTAGAATCGGTGTTATTTACTTCTGCGTTTTTGTTGTGTTGTGATCCTATTTTCTGTTATGAGGAGAGTAATAAACGAAAACCAAAATGGTGTTTTGTTTTTTTTATTGTGCAACGCCCCCTTTTCCACATTTATTTCCTGAAGTTTATTTAACGCTATTACTTTATGAAAATGTGTCATTTGCCACTTTGTTTATTGCGAAGAATCTACAATGGCAGGGATTTAAAAGAAAAAAAGCGATTGTACTGTTTCGGCCTGAAATACACACATGAAAAAGTGTATCATTTTAAGTTTTGACAGTTAATTTAGTGGAGCAAAATAAAGCCTTCACATCATATTTTGGAATACTACACCTAATACAGCGCGACCCCATCACCGCGTGACCCAATACAGCGCAAGCCCACCACCGCGTGACCCAATACAGCGCGACCCCATCACCGCGTGACCCAATACAGCACAAGCCCATCACCGCGTGACCCAATACAGCACAAGCCCATCACCGTGTGACCCAATACAGCGCGACCCCATCACCGCGTGACCCAATACAGCGCAAGCCCACCACCGTGTGACCCAATACAGCGCGACCCCATCACCGCGTGACCCAATACAGCACAAGCCCATCACCGCGTGACCCAATACAGCACAAGCCCACCACCGCGTGACCCAATACAGCGCAAGCCCACCACCGCGTGACCCAATACAGCACAAGCCCACCACCGCGTGACCCAATACAGCGCAAGCCCACCACCGCGTGACCCAATACAGCACAAGCCCACCACCGCGTGACCCAATACAGCACAAGCCCACCACCGCGTTTTACCCAATACAGCGCGACCCCTTACCACGGGACACCTTTAAGCCTAGCACACACATGAGCGGCGCAGCAGCACTAGCGGGAAAGTGGCAAAATGCCGCACATATCGCTCACCTTTTATTTCAATTAGAGTGAACAAACATTGACGAAAAAATGACGTTGCAGAAAAGTGTCGCAGCATCAGAATTTTAGAACGGCAAAATATTGCTCGGTGAGCGATATTTTGCTGCTCAAACGTTTTTCGGCAGCGGCAAATCTGGGTCTAGCCAATCAGGTCCATGGTGTGGGATACGTCATGTCTTGATGAACTCGAATATCCATCAACATGGAGGAGCTACTGATAGCTGAAGTTTCTCAGCATCCTGAGCTATTTGATTATAAAAATAAGAATTTCAAGGATGTTGGTTATGGGTCTATTGGATGAACAAAACCAAAACAAATACTAACTGCTTACACCCAGCATTAATCCAGTCACTTGACATCCTGTATCATTTGTCAGATACACAAGTCAAGTAATAACCAGTTGCCAGTTGACTGATTATTGTGTATACAATTGCGAAGAATGTGATCCCTTTTTCCCTTAATAATAGCAGCCCTTATACAATGTGTAACTACAGATACAGTACCACAGTCCAGTCTTGTTAAGTGTGGTGCTGGATATATAATAGCTGTTTCTTTGTAGAAAAAGGCTTTCACATTGTATCCCAAAATACATATCATATTTTACATACATGTCCTTCGGTAAATAAAAAGCAAATATTTCTGAGTGGTGTTCTGATATGGGAACTGTACTGGGTCACACGGTGTACTGGGTCACACGGTGAGGGGTGGTGCTGTACTGGGTCACACGGTGTGGGGTGGTGCTGTACTGGGTCACACGGTGTGGGGTGGTGCTGTACTGGGTCACACGGTGGGGGGGTTGTGCTGTACTGGGTCACACGGTGGTGGGGTTGTGCTGTACTGGGTCACACGGTGGAGGGTTGTGCTGTACTGGGTCACACGGTGGGGGGGTTGTGCTGTACTGGGTCACACGGGGGATTTGTGCTGTACTGGGTCACACGGTGGGGTTAAAGCTGTACTGGGTCACACGGTGTGGAGTGGTGCTGTACTGGGTCACACGGTGGTGGGGTTGTGCTGTACTGGGTCACACGGGGGGGGTTGTGCTGTACTGGGTCACACGGTGGTGGGTTGTGCTGTACTGGGTCACACGGTGGGGGTTGTGCTGTACTGGGTCACACGGTGAGGGGTGGTGCTGTACTGGGTCACACGGTGGGGGGTTGTGCTGTACTGGGTCACACAGTGGTGGGGTTGTGCTGTACTGGGTCACACGGTGGGGGGTTGTGCTGTACTGGGTCACACGGTGAGGGGTGGTGCTGTACTGGGTCACACGGTGTGGGGTGGTGCTGTACTGGGTCACACAGTGGTGGGGTTGAGCTGTACTGGGTCACACGGTGGTGGGGTTGTGCTGTACTGGGTCACACGGTGGTGGGGTTGTGATGTACTGCGTCACACGGTGGTGGGGTTGTGCTGTACTGGGTCACACGGTGGGGGTTGTGCTGTACTGGGTCACACGGTGGGGGTTGTGCTGTACTGGGTCACACGGTGGGGGTGGTGCTGTACTGGGTCACACGGTGGTGGGGTGGTGCTGTACTGGGTCACACGGTGGGGGTTGTGCTGTACTGGGTCACATGGTGGTGGGGTTGTGCTGTACTGGGTCACACGGTGGTGGGGTTGTGCTGTACTGGGTCACACGGTGGGGGGGTTGTGCTGTACTGGGTCACACGGTGGTGGGGTTGTGCTGTACTGGGTCACACGGTGGGGGTTGTGCTGTACTGGGTCACACGGTGGGGGGTTGTGCTGTACTGGGTCACACGGTGTGGGGTGGTGCTGTACTGGGTCACACGGTGGTGGGGTTGTGCTGTACTGGGTCACACGGTGTGGGGTGGTGCTGTACTGGGTCACACGGTGGTGGGGTTGTGCTGTACTGGGTCACATGGTGGTGGGGTTGTGCTGTACTGGGTCACACGGTGTGGGGTGGTGCTGTACTGGGTCACACGGTGGTGGGGTTGTGCTGTACTGGGTCACACGGTGGTGGGGTTGTGCTGTACTGGGTCACACGGTGTGGAGTGGTGCTGTACTGGGTCACACGGTGGTGGGGTTGTGCTGTACTGGGTCACACGGTGTGGGGTGGTACTGTACTGGGTCACACGGTGGGGGTTGTACTGTACTGGGTCACGGGTGGTGGGGTTGTGCTGTACTGGGTCACACGGTGGGGGGTTGTGCAGTACTGGGTCACACGGTGGTGGGGTTGTGCTGTACTGGGTCACACGGTGTGGGGTGGTGCTGTACTGGGTCACACGGTGGTGGGGTTGTGCTGTACTGGGTCACATGGTGGTGGGGTTGTGCTGTACTGGGTCACACGGTGTGGGGTGGTGTTGTACTGGGTCACACGGTGGTGGGGTTGTGCTGTACTGGGTCACACGGTGGTGGGGTTGTGCTGTACTGGGTCACACGGTGTGGAGTGGTGCTGTACTGGGTCACACGGTGGTGGGGTTGTGCTGTACTGGGTCACACGGTGTGGGGTGGTACTGTACTGGGTCACACGGTGGGGGGTTGTACTGTACTGGGTCACACGGTGGTGGGGTTGTGCTGTACTGGGTCACACGGTGGGGGGTTGTGCTGTACTGGGTCACACGGTGGGGGGTTGAGCTGTACTGGGTCACACGGTGGGGGGTTGTGCTGTACTGGGTCACACGGTGGGGGGTGGTGCTGTACTGGGTCACACGGTGGTGGGGTTGTGCTGTACTGGGTCACACGGTGAGGGGTGGTACTGTACTGGGTCACACGGTGTGGAGTGGTGCTGTACTGGGTCACACGGTGGGGGGTTGTGCTGTACTGGGTCATGCGGTGGTGGGGTTATGCTGTATTGGGTCACGCGGTATTAGAAATCACTTTAATTTTGCAAGATTTAGCTGGGAATTGTGCAGCAAGTGATTGGAACATGAAAGTGAAAGTAGTTTTTGTAGTCATTTAATTTAAATACGTTAGCAATGTACTTTAGCTTAAGTATTGTATTAAGTTATATGATTGATTAATCTTTGCCTGGTGTGAGAGCATCTTTTTTTAATCTTGCAAAACATCAGATTTTTGTCTCCAGTTTATTATAGAAAGGCTTGGGAAGTTGAGAGGGGCTGCTGTATGTTTTAAAATGAAACAGTTTGGCTTTATTACAGAAATACATCAAAAACTTAAGTGCATATGTCTATATTTTCTTTATTTTTCATATGGTAAACTAAGTATTTTTAGGAAAAAATAGCAATGCATCCACCATTAAGTGTTCAAGCACAGGAAATTAGCAAAAGAAACTGAGCCTGTCAAATATCTATTAATTGGCTTAAATAAAAACCTGTTTGACAACAGTAAGACATGTACCTACGGCACGCCTCTCAAAGACGGCACGGTGGATATGCACTTAAGTTTATTTTCCCTCTGTTTACTGTCATGCCATGTGTTTAATTTATAAACTTTTCATTGACATTTAAACACATTGGAGTTAGAACATGCATATTTAGACATCGTGCTACACTTTTAATCAGGCGCTTAATAAGATGCTTATACAGCATAACGTGATCACTTTACTGACGTGCTTTCATTAATTAACTTGAATGCTTGCTGCAGTCATTTTCAAAACATTTTCTAGTTTTAATAAAATTAAACTGAGTAACATGCTGTTGTAATAGCATTACAGTGGGATTGGTATAACTATTTGTTTGCAAGATGTCGTTTGTCAAAAATATCAGGAAAAAATATATTTGCTTTCTATTTTTATTATTAAATGGCGATCAGACATTGTATCAAATTAAGTAGTTATTTCTGACATGTATTAGTTGATTGGTGCAAGTGTAGTGTTGCAAAGTTCTGTTACTGTATGTAAAGTATGATTCGATAGTCAGCTTTTCATGACCATTTAAACAACCCCCCCTCCACCAGTACTCACATCTTGAGCGCCCTGTAGCCCCCCAAGGTTTGGACTTTGCCTTATCTGGCCCACCAGAGAATGTAATTGAGTACCCCTGCTGTACAGTATTGTGGTTGTCCATGAAACTTACACAAGAGGTGAGCATTAGGCAAGGGCTGTAACCCCCAAGGCTGCTTAGTCATGCTCGTTATACACAGGTGCACTTTACAGTCCCGAAAATATCGGCAACACAGAACTCACCTCTCGAATCCTGGACTGCCACACTTCAATGTACTCAGGTGAGCTGGTGTTGACAAGGTTGGCATTTTGAGTCCAGGCTGGGCACTTCCACTGAGGCATTGACAGCAAGGCGAGGGAGGGGGCCAGGAAAGTGAAGGTCCCGCCTTGGAGGATAGGTAACCTGGGGGGCAGAGTGCATTGGAGTGGATCAGAATGGATTAGCTGCAACAGTCTGGACCACCATTGACATTGAGGTGAATGAGAGTTAATTGATTAATTCAGGATCAGCTTTTCGGAATAAAACACCCTATAGATATTGTCTTTATTCTAATGTAATTTAGTACATGTTTAGTGTATAAGTTATCAAGATTTAGTGTATGGGTTATCAGTCTACACCTCCTTTCAAAATGTTCACCTTTTGTTGCCTTATAGTCTGGAATTAAAATGCATTAAAATAGTTTTTGTTTTCATTTATCTACACATCCTACCCCACAACTTCCCAGTGAAAAAAATATTCTAGAAATTTGTAGAAAATTAATTAAAAATAAAAACTGAAATAGCTTGGTTGGATAAGTGTCCACCCCCCTTGTAATAGCAATCTTAAATTAGCTCAGGTGTAACCAATCGCGTTCAAAATCACACACCAAGTGGCCTCCACCTGTGTTAAATTGTAGTGATTCACGTGATTTCAGGATAAATTCAGCATTTCCTGTAGGTTCCCTCTGCTGGGTAGTGCATTTCAAAGCAAAGACTCAACCATGAGCACCAAGGCGCTTTCAAAAGAACTCCAGGACAAAGTTGTTGAAAGGCACAGATCAGGGGATGGGTATAAAAAAATATCAAAGGCCTTGAATATCCCTTGGAGAACGGTCAAGACAATTATTAAGAAGTGGAAGGTGTATGGCACCACCAAGACCCTGCCTAGATCAGGCCGTCCCA
Organism: Huso huso; assembly: GCA_036884735.1. Lineage (NCBI taxonomy): Eukaryota > Metazoa > Chordata > Actinopteri > Acipenseriformes > Acipenseridae > Huso > Huso huso. The sequence continues at coordinate 33,530,472 of CM072668.1, forward strand.
CCAAACAGGATGACCTAGCAAGAAGGAGACTGATCAGAGAGGCTACCAAGAGGCCAATGGCAACTTTGCAAGAGCTACAGGCTTTTATGGCCAAGACTGGTCAAAGTGTACATGTGACAACAATATCCCAAGCACTCCACAAATCTGGCCTGTATGGTAGGGTGCCAATAAGGAAGCCATTACTCAAGAAAGCCCACCTTGAATCCCATTTGAAGTATGCAAAAAAACACTCAGGAGATTCTGTAGCCATGTGGCAAAACGTTTTGTGGTCTGCCTAAATGCAAAGCGTTATGTTTGGCGCAAACCCAACACAGCGCATCACCCAAAGAACACCATCCCTACTGTGAAGCATGGTGGTGGCAGCATCATGTTATGGGGATGTTTCTCTTCGGCAGGGACTGGGGCACTTGTCAGAATAGAAGGGAAAATGAATGGAGCAAAGTACAGAGAAGTCCTTGAGGAAAACCTGCTGCCCTCTGCAAGAAAGCTGAAACTGGGATGGAAGTTCACTTTTCAGCATGACAACGACCCAGAGCACACAGCCAAAGCTACACTGGAGTGGCTAAGGAACAAAAAGGTAAATGTCCTTGAGTGGCCCAGTCAGAGCCCCGACCTAAATCCAATCGAGAATTTGTGGCATGACTTGAAGATTGCTGTCCATCAACGCTCCCCAAGGAACTTGACAGAGCTTGAACAGTTTTGTAAAGAAGAATGGTCAAATATTGCCAAATCTAGGAGTGCAAAGTTGGTAGAGACCTATCCCAACAGACTCACAGCTGTAATTGCTACCAAAGGTGCTTCCACCAAGTATTAGAGACTTATCCAATTATGATCTTTCAGTTTTGTATTTTTATATATAATTTTCACCTTGGCTATTTGACCTAAGGTGGCTGCCATAGTGTGGCCCTGTGACTCTTTTACTTCCAGTAGAGCACAATTATGTTCTTACACTATAGTGAGTGGCATTATCAACACATGCCTAACATCTAACATCAGTCTAAGAAAGTTTGTGTTCTTCAGCACCCATAATTTGTATGGTGATTTTGGATGATAACATATACACTGTACACTGCAGGAGTGTCCCTCCTGGTTTTTGTTCCAACTGTGTCCTAAATTACTTAATTGGACCAATTATTACCAATTATTGTTCTAATTAAGTAATTTAGGGCACAGTTGGAACAGAAACCAGGAGAGACACCGGCCCTCCAGGACCAGGATTGGACACCCCTGCTATACAGTATGTCAGTATCCTTATAAAAGCTAACAACAGTAAAAGCATAGCAAAGTGTAATAAAGCACAGTGAAAACATGGTAAAGCTTAGTAAGTACTGTAAAGCCCAGAGAAGGCTGGTAAAGCATATTCAAAATATATTTTAAAAAGCATGTTACAGTTGGTCAAGATGTAATACTCTTTTTACTCCAGTGCTCAGTTTGTTTTAGTGAACTTCCAGTACGGTTGCTGTAGTTGTACTCTGGCAAGCACTATACACATATAATAGTTTAACATAGTAAAGTTAATAAAGCATAGTTAAGTATTGTAAAGCATATTTTAAAAAAAACACAGTAAACTATGGTAAATGCATTATACAGACGTGCTCAAATTTGTTGGTACCCCTCCACAAAAAACGAAGAATGTACAATTTTCTCTGAAATAACTTGAAACTGACTAAAGTAATTGGCATCCACCATTGTTTATTCCATATTTAATAGAAATCAGACTTTGCTTTTGATTTTTTATTCAACATAATATTGTAAATAATAAAACAGATGAAAATGGCATGGACAAAAATGATAGGACCCCTAACCTAATATTTTGTTGCACAACCTTTAGAGGCAATCACTGCAATCAGATGTTTTCTGTAGCTCTCAATGAGACTTCTGCACCTGTTAACAGGTAGTTTGGCCCACTCTTCCTGAGCAAATTGCTCCAGCTGTCTCAGGTTTGATGGGTGCCTTCTCCAGACTGCAAGTTTCAGCTCTTTCCATAGATGTTCGATAGGATTCAGATCAGGACTCATAGAAGGCCACTTCAGAATAGTCCAATGTTTTGTCCTTATCCATTCTTGGGTGCTTTTAGCTGTGTGTTTTGGGTCATTATCCTGTTGGAGGACCCATGACCTGCGACTGAGACAGAGCTTTCTGACACTGGGCAGTACGTTTCGCTCCAGAATGCCTCAATAGTCTTGAGATTTCATTGTGCCCTGCACAGATTCAAGGCACCCTGTGCCAGGCGCAGCAAAGCAGCCCCAAAACATAACCGAGCTTCCTCCATGTTTCACTGTAGGTATGGTGTTCTTTTCTTTGAAAGCTTAATTTTTTCGTCTGTGAACATAGAGCTGATGTGACTTGCCAAAAAGCTCCAGTTTTGACTCATCTGTCCAAAGGACATTCTCCCAGAAGGATTGTGGCTTGTCAATATGCATTTTAGCAAATTCCAGTCTGGCTTTTTTATGTTTTTCTTTCAAAAGTGGAGTCCTCCTGGGTCTTCTTCCATGGAGCCCACTTTTCGCTCAAAAAAGCAACGGATGGTGCGATCAGAAACTGACGACCTTCACCTTGGAGTTCAGCTTGTATCTCTTTGGCAGTTATCCTTGGTTCTTTTTTCACCATTCGCACTATCCTTCTGTTCACTCTGGGGTCAATTTTCCTCTTGTGGCCGCGCCCAGGAGGTTGGCTACTGTTCCATGGACCTTAAACTTTTAATAATATTTGCAACTGTTGTCACAGGAACATCAAGCTGCTTGGAGATGGTCTTGTAGCCTTTACCTTTACCATGCTTGTCTATTATTTTCTTTCTGATCTCCTCAGACAACTCTCCTTTGCTTTCTCTGGTCCATGTTCAGTGTGGTGCACACAATGATACCAAACAGCACAGTGACTACTTTTCTCCATTTAAATAGGCTGAATGACTGATTACAAGATTGGATACATGTGTGATAAAGAAACTAATTAGATTAAGGAATAGCAAAGAGGGACCTTTGTAGAATAAGCAATAATTGATCCCTGCTTCTTTGGTACACCACTGGTTACCTCGCCCATTCAATGAGGTTTCTCCACAAATCAGTACTTTAACCATGTTTTTGAAAATTACATGCAAAGTTAAGCCCCTATCCCAGGTTTGTATTTACATCCATGTGCATGCATTTGTTTTAAAATTACCCCAAGGTTACATGCCTTAGTCAGATTTGAGAATTAATCAAACAGTCATTTATGCAGGGACATATGTTTTCAGAAAGCGAGAGGAATTATCCATCTTGTTGGTTTGTCGTTATGTTGCATCCTCAAGCAAAAAAGTCAAACACTGGGGGTTGGTTAGACACGTAAAAATCTCCTATTTTTTCCTAAAGATCTTTCATCAGATAAAACTGAACACCTAAAACACAGCTGTGAATTGTATCATTTTGAATGTTCTCAGTGTTTGATCAAATTTAACAAGTTTGTAACTATACCAGAACCATTAATGTAATTCTCAGAAACCATTTTAGATGCAGATTTCTTATTTGTAACATAAATAAGGTACATCAACGAAATGTGACAGTGGCATATGTTTTGAACATTGATGTTGCCCCTTGACCTTGGCTGCCATATTGAACACCTAAACTGTCATGATGCTTTGTTGTAACAAGCTGACCGAATCTCAGAAACCATTTTAGATGCCATTTCTTACTATAAAGAACATCAATGACAGTCCTTGACCCCTTGACCTTGGCTGGAGCGCTTTTACTGATGCATCCTCCACTCCACGTGAGCCCTGGATGCGCCAGAGTCACATTTCTATTCTACTATAAAACCGAAATGCTGAAAAGCACATATGCAATGGTATTTTTTCGAATATTTGCCAAGCGCTGCAAATGTCAATAAGTTAAGTGATATAAATAAGCAGAAATCACAAGTCAAAACAACAACCTTTATTTTACAAAGCGCTACACATCAAATTGCTTTCATACCAAATAAAATATCACTGTAAAACTATTTAAATAGAAACTGAAACTTTAATATAAATCGGGTACTTGCCCAATTAGTTTGTCTAGTCCACGGTACATGACCGTATTCTTTCATAGCCTACATGAGATCTTCAGCAGTGAATTTGCCAAAGACATATCGGCGGTGCTCCGAGCCTTGTGGATGTGAAGAATCATAAGGTGATTCAGGCGGGCCTAGCTCTTGGTTGTACGGAGATAATGTTTAATTATTCTCAACGCACTGAAAGACTGTTCATTCAGCACATGACAGATTCTTCATGAAATCAATTACATCTCGTCGCAAAAGCTGTTTTTTTTCATGGCAAAGTTTGCAGCAAGGGCTTACAGTTGTGCATGCAGTGAATAAGCATCACTATCATCAACATACAATTTTGTGAAGTGATGAAACTCCTTGTCGAATTCTTCAGCACTGACGGTCTTTAAGATCAGTTGTTCCAGTTTAGCATACGTCTGAGATCCTACAACATCGAATGCAATCATGTAGGTTTAGCGAGAGTGGTGTTCAATTGAACTGGGAAATGCTGCTGAAGAATTACCTTCTTCAACGGTGTATGGTGCTTTCCTCTTTCGGTTGAGCTGCGGTTCACCCACATCCAGGTTATTGGCCATGCCTATTACATGTTCCCAAAACTTCTGAAACTCAGCCGTGCTTCTCAAAGTTTTCAAAGTTACTACAGTCATTCTTGCTAAATTCTGTCCTTCTGATGCACATATTTCTGGAGATTGCAGAGCTGTGCTGAGGTTATCATAGTGATGAAATAAAACCTCACCAAGGGCAGCACAAAATAGGAAATCAAAGGACTTCATCAGGGAAGAAACACCCAACATACTGCTTTTAGTTTCTGGGTTTGGAGCTCAGTCTTCATAGGCAATCCATGTGTTATGAAGTATGTTATAGTTATCCAAAACACTCTTGAGTGACTTCCATTTTACAGTCCACTTTGTTGGACACAGACTACGAAGTCCTGGGACATTAGGTGCAAGATTTTTTTAAGCTGTTCTGTGTTTGAGGCAACTTGTGTTTACTTTGTTTTTATAAACAACACTTCACTGCATCTCCAGACTCCTGTATCAGCTATTCCTGTTGCTCGCCAGCCTTGTGAGCAACACTTCCCTTCCACAATCCAGAAGTCACTGCTGAAGGGAAATGACTTAGGAAGTGAAAGACTTTGCGAAATTAAGGCAAGCAAACTGAGAACTTCATTTAACTTTGTGTAGTACCAGAAACTTTGCAATTGAAACCTATATAGCTAATGAAGTGCACAACAGGTAAGGTTTGTTGTTACTGCATCTTGTAAAGCGCTTTGTGATGGTGGTCCACTATGAAAGGCACTACATAAAATAAAGATGGATTGAGTGGTTGATTGATTGATTTATGGGGTTATTTTGTTAGCAACAACAGTTTCTGTATCACAGTGGCTTTCTGAAACGTCCTCTTTAGCCGACAAACAGGACTCAGGGTTGTAAACCCAGGTCACCAATGAAGACAGAGTTGTCATTTGTGAGGAATTTGGCTTAAAGTGGACTGGATTCCAGGCTAATAGGATGTAAACGCCAGTCTAATCTCATTATACTATTATACTTCTGGTTAAAGCCATAGTGGCAAACTATATACAGTACTGTTACTGTGTGTACACAAACACTCAAAAAAGGATGCTTAAGCTGATAACATACACATGGGCTACGGACAATAGTTTCCTAACAGGGCTCATGAAATGTCATGCAACTGTGAACAACGATCCACACAGCATTGCCTATGTGTACAGTGAGCACATTTTTCCTGCAGTTTTATCATTTATTACATTGGTATGTTGATGCAAACACACAGTATAATACGAGTACAGTAGACCCCCAAAGAGCAACTTGGTATGGGTCTGAAATATTACAGTTAACTAATGTATTCTTCCTCCTGTTTAGATGCATGTTGTATCATATTCTGTTTCAGTCATCACATCTTGGTGGCTTTTTAAAAAGTAACCTTATGGTCTTAAAAAGGGTTGTCAAACACTTCTTCTCTCTAAGTTCAGCTGGTACACCACTGTGTCACCAATTACCTGGTCCTTGTAATCTCCTCCCAGTGCATTTAAGAATACAAGATTTGTCCTAGTTAAGTAATTACTTAAGATTTTCTGGCATCCAGTTGGGGTAGAGTGTTGTAGGTTTGACAGGTTGAAGTGACACTCTGGCTTACCAGCTGAAGAAAAAATACATGTTTGAGACCTTTTTAGGCCACAGGGATCAGTTTTAAAATGTAATGTCATGTGACAGAAAATGAGAAAGATCTAAATAAGCAGAAGGATACATTAGTTAAGATTAGTGTGATATCTCAGTACTGTAGCAGTTAACAGAAAACACCATTTGAAACCGGAAAAAGTACTGCCCTGGTGTTTGTGATAGAACTGTATGGTGAAATTATTTTTTTATAATTCACTGTAGCCTGAATGTTAATTTTACCAACATGTTATAAATAAGCCATGGCGACCTACCTGTATTTTACCATGGTATTGACATGGTCATCCATAGAATGCTTTATCTTAGGAATCACTGAAACCATGCGTTGTTCTGTCTGTATTGGACATGGTCCCCGTATAACTAAACAAGCAGGACTTTCAGCTTCTGTGCAGAGAGATTGGGAAGCTTTGCGACTCTATTAGGACTCTTGTTCAATGGAGGTTTTTTAACAAGACTTTGTTTTTTTGTTGGAAGTATTTTTCCCCAGGCTTCTTAACAGCTACGTTTACCTTGTGCTCTATTTTGAATGGCTTTTCAGATGTTTCTTTAAGTGAAAAGTTTTGGAATGACTGTGAAAGGTTCTATACAATTTGAAGATTATTCTTGTTGTTGTTGTTAAATACTGTACTGCTGTTTTATTCTTACTCCTCGTACACACATTCACAGAACTGTCTTAAGAATAGATTACTCTCACATGATGCACTGCCAAAGGGGTTATGAGTTTGCAATTAGTGTTTTATGAATGGGGTCCTTGTCTCTCAGACTCTGATAGCAGAATTAGAGACATTTTTCCAGAAGCTGCAAACATTCCTATGCTCCAGACAAGCTCAAAGTCAGGTACTATTGAAGCGAAATGATAGTAAGTTGATATTGGAAGAACATATCCCAGAACCTCTCAGAATTATTGCAAACACCATACAAATGTACAAGAGCAATTCAAATGCCATTTGAAGCTCCTGTGCATCTTCACGATGATTGGAGTTGTCAGCATCAAGGATGCCACTTAAACAGGGTGAATCAGATGTAATGCCAAGACTGTCAACAAGTTAAATAAAGGTTTGGCCGAGTTATTGTTCGGATTAAAGGAATAGTTATACCGTGTACATTGTCTAGCATTTCATTTTGTTCGTCTTTTTAACATCATGTTATGTAAGCACTCTATCATGTGCTACTGTTTAAGCTTACTAACTAATCTCAGTCACTAAAAAAAGCTGCATTTCTGATGTGATTACTAGCGGTGTGCATCTAACTGCTTTCCCGCTAAAACTATGATTTTGTATAGAGTTTTCCCCTTTTACTTACTTTACAGCCGTCACAGTTGCAGAAATTATAGTCCCACACCACCTAGTGGTTGTTGGTTAAAAAGGGGCATTAGTTAGTAAGTCTGGGGGCCAGCGGGGGGCATGGCAGGATAGGGGGGCACTGCCCAGGAATACTGCTCAACCCTGCATGTAAGATGAGGTGGTGCTTGATGGGATAGATAGATAACTTTATACAGCATGTCATGTTTGCTTTGGTACTGTGTGGTCTCCAGTGCAAGCCCAGCAATAAATACACATCCAAACCCTAGAGATTAAAACTATTCAATTATTAACAATTTATTATTGATCCCCATGGATTTTATTTTGCAAGACTCAATTGTAATCAATTTATTGTAATCAATTTCCTGCACATTGTTAGACTAAAGCTCAATTTGTATTTGTTTAGTGATCAGAAATGCCACTCTCTTCTTGCTTTATAACAATAATAACATTTTCTCCATTCATATATTATATAACTATGTATGATGATATGTTTTCAGTTGTATTTTGTGTTATGCATGGATTGATGCTGATTATCACCTGTCCAATATCTGATCAGGGAATTGGTTTCTGATTGCCCTCTCCTAGCAATAACACACTTGAAGACTAAAATGATCCCTGAATATATAAATCAGCTCATCTTGAAATAAATGCAAACCATTTAAATGAGCAAGTTGTCTTACAAGTGCAAGTATTTATTTACTACCAATGCAGAAAAACTGGATGACTACTGGGAATGGAACCATATTCAAAGGGGTCTATAATAGAGTTAGCGTTTCTCTAACGCAAAAACACTAATTTCTCTAAATAATGCTAAACAAAGATCCTATTAGAACAGAGAACTGCAGCTGGTTGCACACCTGTCTTCTGGTGGTTACAAGACTGATGTGTGTGTAGAATTCTATTTAGCTTGGTGTAACAGGGCAGAGTCTGGGTGCAAAACTGGTGATCACACACACTCTGTAATCAAGCATCTAAACCATTCTGTGCTCTGTTGGTGAGCTTTTCACCTCACCGACAGGGCACAGAATCCGTAACAGTAGTGCATCACACAGATGTACCTGTTACATGGGCAGTGAAAAGGTTCAAGCTTTCATTAAAGCCCCACCACCTTACCTCACCCCGAGTGTGACCTGAAGCAGAGTGCAGAGCCCTGACACAAAGAAGATGGTGCTGATCAGGTGGCTCTGGGTGAGGGTATCATGCTCCAGACACAACTCCTTCGACAAAATCAAGGGAATGGCAATGATCCCCCCGAAAGCTGTCAGATAGTGCTGAAAAAAACACAAAAATAAAGAACATAAGAAAGGGGGCTATTCAGCCCATCAGTGGCTGTCCGGTTTAGTAGCTGGTTGATCTCCAAACTATGTCAAGTCAGGTTTACAGGATCACAGTGATTTTGGTATCAACAACATGACTACGTAACCCATCCCTCTGTAAAGAATTGTCTTCTATGCTCTCTTAGTCTTAATCACCAACTGTGTCAGCTCCTTTTAAGATTTTAAAGACATCAATCATCCCTAATTCCTCTTTGCTCAGTTCCCTCAACCTGTCTTCATAGCTCATTCTTTAAACTCATGGAGTCAGTCTGTTTTTTCTTTGTTGGACTCTCTCCAAGGCCACAATGTCCATTTGGGACTGTGGTGACCAGAACTGAACACAGTATTTTCAGTGTAGTCTCACCAGTGAGTTATACATCCTCATTATAGCCTCCATTGATTTGTACTCTATAAAGTACACAGAGCTACCAAAATAATTACTGAATATTTACACATAGAAAAATGTGAGACCGACAAAGTGATGGCAATACAAATGAGGTAAGATTTACTGGTGTTATTTTGTTAGCACTGTGTACTTATTTATTATTTCTTCTTAATTTTCAGTGCCCAAATAGTTTCCCCCCGATTTTTCTTCCCAATTGCGTGCAGACTAGCAGACAGTATCGCACCTGAGTCCCAAGGATGATGCAGAGGTACCATGGGGGAACCTCAGTCACACTGTAGGCCAGCTTGTTCTGTTCCGCCTCCCGGTCTGGCAGCTGCTGCTTTCTCTCACTGTCATCTGCAGGGATCTCACACAAATGCTCGCTTTTCTAAAAGACATTATAAATCACTTAAGAGAAATCAACCAATCACTGTTTGTCAGATTTCCACTTATGTATAGATGTCATCCCATGCAAAGAAAATATGACAGAATTCTAAAGTTAAAAAAACAACACTTTTTATGTTTAATATAGTTCCTGAGTGCAATCTTCTTTTTTTGTGATTTATAATAAGTTAATACATTGTGTGTAGGGTGTTTTTTTGGCACTTCAAATTAGGGAAAACATTGAACAGACAATAAATGCTTTGCTTTTCAGACCTCTCACCCAAACTGCACAAGATCACTGGCCATATTTTCAAAACGTTTACTCCAGTCTTTAAATAACTCCTATTTTTAGAAATGAGGGAAACACCAAATGACTTTACAAAACTAGTAGCAAATATGTAGGTAATGCAATAGAAGGTCTCTCAAGCACTCTCAGTTTTGTACATTACTGTTAAATTTTCATCTTTAAAAAAACACAACTTATTAACATATAAAATAATATATTTATACAAAACAGAACTCAAGAATGAGCCCTTCTGAATTAAGATGTTTCTTCCAGGACAAATACAACAACCACATTTGTGTAAATGAATCGTCCTTCACATGCCTGATTCGTGTATCAAATAAAATACCTGACACAAATTCTGTAAAATATAAAACATGCATCACCCTTTAACTAGCCAGTTTCAGTTACAATAGGCAAGACAGCAGATCTGAGTGACTGTGAGTTGTCTGTTGGGTGGCAGATGCTTCACAAGGAACGAGATGACTGGGCGATTCTGCAGGGCATACTTTGCACAGATTGATACACCCAACATGCTTCAAGGGATTTGTGGTGACAGTCATTGAGCAATGGGTGCATACACAGCAGTAGATCATTCAGTCAGCATAACTCTTAAGATCAAAGTCGCATGTACGTGACAAATCAGTTGCATTTGCTGTGTCTCAAAATGTACAGTAATAAAAATAATCAGCATCCCGAGTGAAAGGAGAACTTGCTTCCTAACGCATTTTATATCACTCAGTGTGGAACTTAATTGCCATTGATTGGTAGTCAGTTGTATTGATTATGGTAAATGAGAGAAAGGCGGCTTTTCTTGTTGTCAAATTAACACATTTTATAAGAAGTTTTTTTTGTTTGTTTGCCTGCAGACAAAAAAACATGTTAAATGGAAATACTTGTACAGTTCTATAAAACACCTATGAAAAACACTGCATCAAGTTAAGTCAAGGAACACCCTACACTGTAATTTAAAATAAAAATCTTTTTAAATTCCAGGAAGAGTTGCATCCCAGCAATCAAGTGTAGAGGAAACAAAGGGCTATACACAGTTTTAGTTTGTTTAAAATAATTGAGAGACCTTGTGGTTTTAGAATCTCACTCTAATCCATTTTTACGCTCTGCTTCAAAGATTATTTAATTTTTAACAAAACAGCTAATGCAGAATTCCTTGTTAAGCGGCATTGATACTTGTAATCATTTAACTTCAAATAAAATTTGTAGTACAAAAAAAGTACAATTCAGGACTTTTCAGAACTTCCATGTTTAGGATTATAGATAATGAAATCATTCAAAGCATGCCAGTAACATCCACCCCACCATGGCTGGAAATTCAAAGAGCATACAAAATTATGAGCCAGAACTGTCAATTAAGTTTTTCTGGTTAGGTGGGTTGCTTAGGATACACATATAATCCACTTGCTGTGAATTAACCAAATTTGAGAAAATTGGATCACGACATTACATGTGAGCCCTGTATTACTGGGGTGCACAACCTGAAATCTCAGGGAAACTGCCAGCCAGACCCACTCCACATCTGTATGGATGTAGAGAGAGTTTGTATGTCACATTGTCACATAAGTTGAATAAAATGAGGAAGGCTGATCAGTCCTGGGATTCACCAGACAAGTTTACAGTAAATCAAAGCTAGGTAAAGGCTCATTTAGAGAAACATGATAACTCAGCGTTAGAGACCCCAGAACCACTCAGGGGAATGCAAACCCCATAACAGCATACAATATTCAAGTGCCGCAATGTACACTGCATGCAAATACTGAATATAATGCAAGGTCCTCATAAAACAGCACATTTATGTTTATGTATCCATAGCTATACAACACTCAACTGCAGGACGTGTAGTAATACTAAATCAAAAATGAAAGACATTGAAAAAGTATTCGAGACTATACCTCTGAAAATAAACAAGCAAATACATTTCAGAAAATATTCTGCAATGAAATATTAAAAGCGTAGACCTTTATTGTCTGTTCAGTCTTTTCCCCAATTTGAAATGCCAAATTTGAATTACATTACATATAGAAATCCAAAGTTATGAATAGAATGACAGCCATTAAATAATTACCTGTAGGCAGTGAAATAAAATGTGGTTTAAAACTATTGTTCAGATTTCTGTCTCCCCTGGGACACACAAAAAACATTACTTTTCTTGCAACATAACTTAGAATAAGCACACAGTTAGTCATGAGTTTCTGTTGTGCATAAGCTTTTACAGTAGGTATTCAGTGGTTCGTTACTTATTGCTACAAAATAAACAAAGACAGTAAATACTTACAGTGAAGGCATAGTTATCCAAACCATTCAATTCTTTCTCAGGATCCATAGTTTTAAAGTTGTTTGTTGAGTTATTGGCTGTTCTTTCTGTGATAAAGCTGCAGGGATTATGAGAGAGGAGCTGAAGGCAGTCAGCTTCTCATGTGAGGGTAATTCATGTATAATTCTGGCATTCTGTAGAGGCTTTCCTAATTGTGTTTCTTTTTGCACAGCAGAATATCCTCAGACCTCCTGCCCTGAGATACTGAAGTAAATCAGTAACTATAAGAGGTCATATTATACTCAATCAAAAAGCTATTTTAGAGAAGCCAATCGTACAACACAGAGTCAAGGTTAATAAGAGATTAAAAACCTGAAAGTAAGGCATTTTTAGAATATATTTTTTAATACGACCTGCCACAAAAGAATGAACAATTATGCATTTGAAAGATCATGCATATTTTCGAATGTCCAGTGCTGAGTTTCATGCAACAACAACAGAACATCTATATAAACCTAAATGGAGACAGCTTGGACATGTCCTAAGGAAAGAAGCAAATGACAACACAAAGCTGCAATGAGATGGACACCAGGAGGAAGTAAGATGGAAAGACCAAGAACAACATGGAACTGAACCCTTGAGAAGAACCTTGCATGGGGACCTGCAGATTAGGCAGCCCAGAAGTACCTGGGAGGTCTACATTTTTCTTGCTGATTGTTAAAATGAAACATTTTTTTGATAATGTAATGCTTTTGGAGTGTAATTTACCAGGCTTAAAAACTATGCATTATGAGCCAGAACTGTTATTGAAGTTGTTTTTACTGTGGCAAGATGGCTTGCGGGTGATGTCAGACTAGGAAATGCAGAACACAGTATTGTGATTGAAATGCGCTAGTGTGCAAATTTATTAAACAAAACAAAACCCTGAACAAACAAAATTGCACGTTGGCCAAAATAAACATACAAACAAAAACCAATGAACTAACCCCAAAAAAATATCATGCTGGTCCTTCCAGCATGAGTAGCAATTGTTTTTATATATTTTAGATTTTCTCTCATTCTCTCTCCCATTCTTTCGTCCTGAACACACCAACCTTGAGTTAGAAATTTGTGCTGCTTTTATGCAGCTGTGCCAGGACTTGATTTCTAATCATTCAATCTGGTATTGGCATAGTCTTCACATTAACTATTTTGTGACACATCATTCATGTCTATCACTCGGGACTAGTGCGGCTCTCCCTTGGTCACTGGGGACTGGTGCGGCTCTCCCTCGATCACTGGGGACTGGTGCGGCTCTCCCTCGATCACTGGGGACTGGTGCGGCTCTCCCTCGATCGCTGGGGACTGGTGCGGCTCTCCCTCGATCACTGGGGACTGGTGCGGCTCTCCCTCGGTCTCTCGGGATGGGTGAGGCTCTCCTCTGGGCCCTGGCATTGAATTACATTACATATAGAAATCCAAAGTTATGAATAGAATGACAGCCATTAAATAATTACCTGTAGGCAGTGAAATAAAATGTGGTTTAAAACTATTGTTCAGATTTCTGTCTCCCCTGGGACACACAAAAAACATTACTTTTCTTGCAACATAACTTAGAATAAGCACACAGTTAGTCATGAGTTTCTGTTGTGCATAAGCTTTTACAGTAGGTATTCAGTGGTTCGTTACTTATTGCTACAAAATAAACAAAGACAGTAAATACTTACAGTGAAGGCATAGTTATCCAAACCATTCAATTCTTTCTCAGGATCCATAGTTTTAAAGTTGTTTGTTGAGTTATTGGCTGTTCTTTCTGTGATAAAGCTGCAGGGATTATGAGAGGAGCTGAAGGCAGTCAGCTTCTCATGTGAGGGTAATTCATGTATAATTCTGGCATTCTGTAGAGGCTTTCCTAATTGTGTTTCTTTTTTGCACAGCAGAATATCCTCAGACCTCCTGCCCTGAGATACTGAAGTAAATCAGTAACTATAAGAGGTCATATTATACTCAATCAAAAAGCTATTTTAGAGAAGCCAATCGTACAACACAGAGTCAAGGTTAATAAGAGATTAAAAACCTGAAAGTAAGGCATTTTTAGAATATATTTTTTAATACGACCTGCCACAAAAGAATGAACAATTATGCATTTGAAAGATCATGCATATTTTCGAATGTCCAGTGCTGAGTTTCATGCAACAACAACAGAACATCTATATAAACCTAAATGGAGACAGCTTGGACATGTCCTAAGGAAAGAAGCAAATGACAACACAAAGCTGCAATGAGATGGACACCAGGAGGAAGTAAGATGGAAAGACCAAGAACAACATGGAACTGAACCCTTGAGAAGAACCTTGCATGGGGACCTGCAGATTAGGCAGCCCAGAAGTACCTGGGAGGTCTACATTTTTCTTGCTGATTGTTAAATGAAACATTTTTTTTTTGATAATGTAATGCTTTTTTAATTTACCAGGCTTAAAAACTATGCATTATGAGCCAGAACTGTTATTGAAGTTGTTTTTACTGTGGCAAGATGGCTTATGGTGATGTCAGACTAGGAAATGCAGAACACAGTATTGTGATTGAAATGCGCTAGTGTGCAAATTTATTAAACAAAACAAAACCCTGAACAAACAAAATTGCACGTTGGCCAAAATAAACATACAAACAAAAACCAATGAACTAACCCCAAAAAAATATCATGCTGGTCCTTCCAGCATGAGTAGCAATTGTTTTATATATTTTAGATTTTCTCTCATTCTCTCTCCCATTCTTTTCGTCCTGAACACACCAACCTTGAGTTAGAAATTTGTGCTGCTTTTATGCAGCTGTGCCAGGACTTGATTTCTAATCATTCAATCTGGTATTGGCATAGTCTTCACATTAACTATTTTGTGACACATCATTCATGTCTATCACTCGGGACTAGTGCGGCTCTCCCTTGGTCACTGGGGACTGGTGCGGCTCTCCCTCGATCACTGGGGACTGGTGCGGCTCTCCCTCGATCACTGGGGACTGGTGCGGCTCTCCCTCGATCGCTGGGGACTGGTGCGGCTCTCCCTCGATCACTGGGGACTGGTGCGGCTCTCCCTCGGTCTCTCGGGATGGGTGAGGCTCTCCTCTGGGCCCTGGCATGGACGTGCCTACTGCCTGTGGAGGTAGGAGATGCAGGTCGATTCCCATATCTGCTTCTCCCTCGTGGGCGCTGGATGCTCGGGCTCCTCCCTCGTGGGTGCTGGATGCTCGGACTCCTCCCTCGTGGGCGCTGGATGCTCGGGCTCCTCCCTCGTGGGCGCTGGATGCTCGGGCTCCTCCCTCGTGGGCACTGGAGCTTGTACTGACTTCTTCCTGGGACGACCACTCCTCCCCTTTAGTGCAGGTGGCTGAAGGGGCCCATGCATGAGGCCGCTGCGGTGGTGTGCCAGGCTCGCACATCAGGCTTCCCTCCCCTTCAGCGCGGGTGGCTGAAGGGCCCATGTCTGAGCCGCACAGTGTGGGTGCCGGGCTCAGCACATCGAGCACCACCTCCCCACCTGCGCAGGTGGCTGAAGGGGCCCATGCACGAGGCCGCACACGGTGGAGTGCCCGGGCTCAGCACATCCGAAGCACCACTCCTCCCCTTTAGCGCAGGTGGCTGAAGGGGCCCTTGCACGAGGTCGCAGACGGTGGAGTGCCCGGGCTCAGCACATCCGAAGCACCACTCCTCCCCTTTTAGGCAGATGAGACAGGTGTCCTGGTCCATCTGCGGCGATGGTACGGCCTTCAGACAGATCCACTTCTCTGTGGTCTCCACCTCACCCCGATGGAAGGCCTGCATAAAGAGGGGGTTTTCCCTGGGGCACGTGTCCAGGAGGTGCCCATGCTCCAGGCATGCAAGGCACCATGGAGGCCCTGTAGCTTTCATCTGTCGCTGGTGGTCATGCCACTGCTCCATATACTTCCCCCTCTCCATTTCCTCCATTCTTTGCAAAAACAACAAAACTTTTTTTTTTTTTTTTTTTTTTTTTAAACTTTGTATCCACAGTACTTTCCCTGCCCTGAATCTCTGGAGGCGCTGTTATCTCACTCTGACACCATATGTGGCAAGATGGCTTGCGGGTAAACAAAACAATGATTTAAACAAAACAAAACCCTGAACAAACAAAACGGCACATTGGCCAAAACACATAAACAAAAACCAGCGAACTAACCCCAAAACAAGTATCGTGCTGGTCCTTCCAGCACGAGTAGCAATTGATTTTATATATTTTCCTCTCCTTCTCTCTCCCATTCTTTCGCCCTGAACACACCAACCCTAAGTGAAAAATGTGTGCTGCTTTTATGCAGCTGTGCCTGGACTTGATTGCTAATCATTCAGTCTTGCCCTGGCACAGTCTGCACATTAACTATTTTGTGACACACCTGTGCCCAAATACCAGAAATTCAAACTGGATTTTTTTCCGTTCTGTTCCAGTTTGAACGAAATGAAATGAAATGCCAGTTAATACCGGTTGAATCTTTTTTTCTAGCCAAGTAGCTATTGTATTGGTGTTCACAGGTCTTCATTTTCTCGAATTAAAACCCGTTTCACTCCAAGCAATTTTCGCCTGTTTTACATTAATTGCATTTCCCCATAAAAAAATCATATTTTTGTATGTCCTAGAGGCATGATTGTTGTATAAAATCAAAAGAACAAAGTTCCCTTTCATATTATGAAGTTGTCTGGAATAGAAATGCTTCAGAGACTCATTTAGAAAAATAAAAACACATTTACAAAAAGTAATTCACAGGCTGCGCGGAAATTGTGAAATTAGCCCAATACCGAGATATTTGCAATATTCTTAAGAAATAAAAATCAATTATTTCATAATTATTATTTATATTTCATACAAAAAATCACATTCATGAAACTGTACAGCTCTGCTGTGCGCCTGTGTGTACTATTTGCCATGCACACAGTGCTGTGCAGTGATTATGTCGTGACTATATGCAATCTAGGCTGGAAATTAAAATACTACACACTGTAAACAAGAAAATGGATGTCTCTAAAAAGGCTAAAAATGTGTCTGCAACAGATCACGTAAAGCAGTATCCAGCAGTTTTACACAGCGATAGAGGTAAGCTTTTCTGTACGTCCTGCAACATTACTGTAGATCACTACCGAGAATCAGCTGTTAACAGGCATTTAGATTCAAGTATCCACTGAAAGAGAAAGGCAGAAATTCAGAGCAGTACCGCAACTGCTTTACTTGCAAAAAAACAAAAAACAGTGACTTCCATGTTCCAAAAGTCCACTGAAAACCGTGAAGCACAAAACACATTAAATTTTGACCTGACAGAGGCATTTGTTTGCGCAAATATCCATTTTGAAAAGTTGGACAACCAAAATTCTTCTGACCTAAAGTTGCCGGGTATCACAAGCAGGAGATTATGGAATTGGTAAACAGTCTGGTTGCTTGTCAGTGGTCACTGACGAGTCGACTGATGCCCAAGATCAGTATGGGTTACACATTGTATTTGTTTTGCAAGACCTAAATGGTGAACATGCACCTGACGTACTAGAACTGAAAGCTGTCCTTGCAGATACACTTTACCTACAGGCTGTTAATTACAACACCGTTTCACAAGCTATTGTAAAGTGCTTGAATAACTTTGACGTTGATTTTGATGATGTCAGTGCATTTATCTCTATATTTGATGTTTACAAAAATAATAATAATCTGTACACATAATTTATAAAATAGTTCCGTGCACATTCTGCAAAATACGATACCCGTGACACTACCGTGAATTTGAAAGAAAATGTCAGTGATTTTCACAGGGCCTATAAAAACATACAAAGGTTTCTGACAATTTGAAATGAAAGTTCAATATGTTGGGAAGTTGCATACAACATTTCAGCCCAATAGAACAAAAAACATTGTTAGTGTTTTTCAGATTGTGATGAGTCAAAGGGGTTTCGGTCTATAATTCAGCCTCCCGACAGTAGAAGGCATCAAACCAACTTGGGACAAATTTTATTTGGTTGCACGTAAATTATTGTCTGGACATTCCATTATTACTCACACGCCTCACACGTGGTGTCATTGTGGGAAATGGATCCAGCTACAGTCTTGGCAATGTTTAGGGAGCAGGAGGAGAAGCTTTGGTGTAGATTTGGTAGGCCCTCTGGAGGGAACAGAGTCAGGATATAGGTATATTTTGGTAGTAGTGGACTACGCAACACGATATCCAGAAGCTGTTCCCTTACGCTCTATGAATGCAGAAATTGTAGCAAATTAATTGGTAAAAATATTCTCTAGGTGTGAATCCCGAAAGAAATTCTCACTGATCAGAGCACTAATTTTATGTCTGGCTGTATTCAGCAACTATACAAATTATCGAAAATCCGTTCAATTTGAACCTCAGTTTTTCATCCTCAAATGGATGGGCTTGTTGAACGATTTAATCAGACTTTGAAAAGTATGTTGCGCCGCTTTGTAGATCAAGAAAAACGCAATTGGGCCAGACTGCTTCCCTACTTGCTCTTTGCAGTTCGTGAGGTACCACAATCTTCAACTGGGTTTTCTCCGTTTGAGCTCTTGTACGGTCGGCAGCCGCGGGGTATCTTGGATCTCATAAGAGAAGGCTGGGAAGAACAGTCAAAAGAGTCTAAAAATGTAGTAAAATATGTGTTACAGTTACGCGATCGCTTAGAATTAGTCGGTCGATTGGCACATGACAATCTCAAAGCGGCACAGCAGAAGCAGCAGCAAAGCTACAATAAAAATGCAAGAATTAGGAACTTTCGACCTGGAGACAAAGTGTTGTTGTTGCTTCCCTCATCGGAATCTTAAGTTGTTTGCTAAATGGCAGGGTCCCTTTGAGGTTATTCGAGCGGTTGGAAAGGTTAATTATGAGATCCGACAGCCTGGGCGTCAGAAAGAAAATCAAATTTATCATGTTAATCTCCTCAAACCGTGGAAAGAACGGGAGGTCCATTTTATATCTCCCGCACAGGAGGGAGAGGACTTTGGACCCTCAATTGAGCCAGTGTCAGCAATTGAGGTCCCGATGGGGGAACAATTAACTCCTGATCAGCGCAAAGAGGTAAGCAATCTAATCAATATGTTCAGTGATGTGTTTTCTAACGTGCCTGGAAGAATGCATTTGATTGAACATACTATTATCACTCTGCCAGGTCTGAGAGTTAGACAAAGACCGTATCGCATTCCAGAGAGTCGGAGAGATTCTGTTCGGAGGGAGGTGGAGTGTATGTTGAAACTTGGGGTAATAGAACCTTCCCGAAGCGAGTGGTGTAGCCCAATTGTACCAATAGACAAGCCAGATGGGTCACTACGGTTATGTATCGACTTTAGGAGGGTAATGCTATCTCTAAGTTTGATGCATATCCCATGCCTCAGGTAGATGAACTCTTAGACAAGCTGGGGCGAGCTCGGTTTATTTCAACTTTGGATCTGATGAAAGGATACTGGCAGATTCCATTAACGAAAGCCTCTCGTGAGAAAACGGCATTTTCAACCCCAGAGGGTCTTTTCCAATTTTGTACTATGCCGTTCGGACTTCATGGAGCTCCTGCTACTTTCCAGAGACTGATGGACATCGAGAGTATGCAGCTGCATATGATGTAGTCATTTATAGTTCTTCCTGGAGAGAACATTTGAATAGATTAGAAGCCGTCTTACAGTCTCTGAGGAAGCGAACATGGCAAAGTGCGCTATTGGAAAAGAAGAAACTAAATATTTAGGTTTCATAATGGGTAAGGGTAGAGTGAAACTGTTGATTTCAAAAGTCCAGGCTTTGTTGGATTCACCGGTACCTACCACGAAAACCCAGGTGAGATCATTGTTGGGGTTGGCTGGTTATTACCGCCGCTTTATTCCACACTTTTCCATTATAGCCACCCCTCTTACTGATCTCACTAAAAAGAACGCTCCAATTAAAATTAAGTGGAGTGCAGAGTGTCAGACAGCTTTTGAATCTATTAAAACTAACTTGAGTCAGGCCCCATCATTTGTAAGCCCAGAATTCAGCCGAGAGTGCGAGTATGTAAATTCCGGCCACTTGAGTCAAGTGAGTTGTAAGGACACTTGTCAGTTTGGGATTGGTGTTCCACTGACTACAGGGGCGGGGCTTTGCATACTAAAGGGAACGTGCTACTGTGTTCGGGGTTGGTCCTGGAAAGCATAGGCGGGGTGAATAGGCCTGAGGGAGACACTAAGCGTTGGCTTGTTTTGTTTTTATTTTGCTAGCACGGGGGTGGAATACACATTAACGTTTTCTTTTCTGTTTTATCCCTTTTATGTCCGGGGATATCGTGAAGAGGACTAAGGAGTATCCGAACCCTTCTTTTTATTATTATTCCAGCATCCCCTCCCTCACGCCATTCTTTTTTCATTTTCTTTTATTTTATCATGTAACTAATAATATTAATAAAACAAATTTTATTTGGTTGCACATAAATTACTGTCTGGACATTCCATTATTACTCACACGCCTCACACAGATGTTTACCAAAAAAGTGCCTTTCAAAACATAAGTAACAGAATAACTATATACAATAAATAAATAACTATATACATTATTTAAAGGTTAAAAACCCTATTTGTTGTGCCATTTAGAAAAACAGTTTCTGTCAACAATTATACACAGAGACACATCACAACTTTTACACTTCTAAAGTGTTTTGATGTTGTTCTTTGCTTCTGTTTTTCTGTAATAAGCACAGTACTGTCTCCCTTGTGTTGCCTGCAGTCTCGCCTAACTCTGCAACTGACTCTGGCAAGTGAGGCATGTCATATGTAGATACCCATGATGTTGTCTGCATGGGATGCAGTTCACCTGCCAGTTCAAAAACAAAAGATCTGCGGAACATCTTTTGGGTATCCTATGTCCTCTCTCACTCTCCTCGCCCCACTGGACGGGGTGGGGGAACAGGACTTCTCTCTCCCTCCCTGCTCTTCTCTGTCCCCCCTCCTGTCTCCTCTCTCTCTCTGTTAGCACCTTTGAGTTTCACACTGTTGAAATCACCTCCCCTTGTCACCTCCTCCTCATTGTTCTCTACAGCACTCCTGGACCCCTTAATCACTTTCTTGATGAGCATGACTTCCTCCTCTCCTCCCTCACCTCTCCCTCCACCCCTGTAGTTCTATTGGGTGACTTCAACATCCACCTCTCCACCCCTAACCACTGCTGGATTTCTTCCCCTTCTTCACTCCTTCGCCTCCTGCCTCCCCCTCCTCACCCCCTCGTCTTCACCAGGGACTGCACTCCCCCCACCCTCTCAGTCACTCCTCTCGATATCTCTGATCACTAGTTCATCTCCTCTCTGTCACTCCCATACCTTCCTACTCTGCCGACCCCCTCTGTAACCTTCCTTCGAAACCTCAGTTCCCTCTCCCCCTGTCTTCTCCTCTGCTGCTCTCTTGCATCTCCCATCCATTGAATCCTTCTCCCAGCTCCCTGTAGACTTGGCTACCTCCACCCTTTTCTCATCCCTCACCTCCTGTCTCGACTCCCTTTGCCCCCTCACACTGCGACCTGCCCGCCGCTCCCTGCCTCAGCCATGCCCTCCTCCGTGCTCTGCTCGGCTCGTACCAAACTGCGCTCTGCTGAAAAGAAATGGAAGAAAACCAACCTCCCTGCTGCCTTGGATCTCTATCGCTCGCTTCTCTCTTCCTTCGCTTCTACACTCACCTCTGCCAAACGCTCCTTTTCCACTCTATCATCCAGTCTTCCACTAACAATCCCTGTAAACTTTTCTCTACCTTCTCCTCCCTCCTTAGCTGCCCCCCTCCTCCACCTTCCTCTATCTCGGCTGATGACTTTGCCTCCTTCTTTTCCTCCAAAATCACAGACACCCACAAACTCTTCAGGGCCTCGCCTCCTTCCCCACCCACCCCCTGTCCTCTGCTCACTCACTCCCCACCACCCTCTGCAACACCTACCAATCTACCCTCCTTCTTGCCCCTCTCGGACTCTGGTCTTAGCTCCCTGCTCCAGAGCCATAAACCCACCACATGTGCTCTGGACCCCCTCCCCACTCACCTCTTCCACGCTGCTCCTTTTCATTTCCTCCCTTCTCAACACCTCTCTGCTCTCTGGCTGTTTACCTCTGCCTTCAAACAGGCCTGCATCACCCCCATCTTAAAAAAACCCTCCCTTGATCCCTCATCTCTCCAGAACTACCGTCCTGTTTCCCTTCTCCCATTTCTCTCTAAAACCCTCGAGCTAGTGGTACACCGCTAGCTGTCTGCTTTCCTGTCAACACATTCTCTGCTCAACCCCCTCCAATCTGTTTTTCGCCGGCACACTCCCCTGAACTGCTCTCTGTCACTAATGCCTCTTTTCCACTGTACAACCGAGCCGCGCCGGGTCCGTACCGAGCCCTCATGGTATGGATAAGGGATTGTTTTTCCACTGCAGAGCCGAGCCATGCTACCGAAGTCATACGCAATGAAAGACATTTGTTATTAATTGTTATTAATTAACTCAGTTTGCCGAAAGATGCACAAACAAATGGTATTCAAAAATTAATAGACCAAGTGTACAGCTGGATCTTGTAACGCTATATTTTATAAATAGATTTAGGAATGTCTTTATAATCAACATAATCAACACATTGTACTGATTATATTGACTTACTAAAGTTAAATTAGTTGTTTTGAAGGGGAAAAAATAAGGTTTTAAAAATATGATTTGCCAAAGATATCTCATTTAACCCTTTGCAGTCCATTTATTAAATGCACGTCAATTTACTTTCACACGTGCAGTTAATTTTAGATGCGCTGTTTAAAAGTATTTTTTTTCACAGTCAAAAGGGTTTAAAAGGCCCTGCATATCAACAAAGCACTCACTAGGCATCTCCAGCCCCGCCCCACCCTTTCGTTCGCTATCGCTTTCACATATGCTAAGAAATAAATAATAATAATAATAATAGTGGTACATACCGATTGATCATCTCCTGATCACTCGTTTTATCACCAAACTCCTCAATAATGCGATCCAAGTCATTATTTTATTACTATAACATCTCAAAAAAGCTCTGCAAATGTCTGTGTTCTCTGTGCGCTGATACAGTACCATTCAGCTTGTTTACTTATGACCGCCCCGTTATCTGATGCCAGGGCCATGTATGACTATTCATGAGATACGCCTTTTTTTTTTTTTTCCCGACTTGTCTCGGCCATTGAATGGTTTTCTCGGCTTTTTCTGGAGAAAAAACGACTAGAAACCCTTTTTTTGCGTCTCTATAATGATGTCGGACAGGGTCCGACAATCTACGTGATAGGAATAATTGCAATGTCGGACCAGGTCCGACAATGGACCGCAAAGGGTTAAGTATAGTTTTTTCTAGTTTTTTCTAGTTGTTTTTTGTTTGGGTGCTTAAAAAAAGAATCTGTGTGAGCACAACGAGAGCTGTAGTTGTATGTATGGTACAGCTGTACAGTATTTTGTTTGACTATATTTTTGTAAATAAGTTTAGACTTGTTTTATTTTTGCTTTTTATTTCTTCATATTAATATAATAAAGGTCAAGGATGAGAAATTTAGTAGAATTTTGTGTTTTTTGTCCAAAACGTTCTCATTTGTGACGCACGACTCAAGATCTTCCTGAAGCGCTTCCTCAGCGTCCCGAGGCTGTACTTTTCTCTGATCACACTCGCTGGCCGACATGTTTGTTGTTTGTCTTTGTGGAGTGTACTGCCTGATGCAACATAATGATGAAAATCCTTAACCCCGCCCCTGGCTCGGCTCGGCTCGCAGCTGGATTCAGATGTCTTGTGAGGCTGGAGTTTCATGGTTTGGTTCTCGCTCAGCTCGACAAATAACCAGAGAACCACCCGTAGAACCACCCGTATCTGTACCGTACCGAGCCCTCACGGTCGGATGTGCCAGTGGAGAAGGGGTATTTCAATCTACTCTCTGTCCGTGCCGCTTCCCTCTCCTCTGCCCTAATTCTCCTCGACCTCTGCGGCCTTTGACACAGTCGACCACTCTATTCTCCTGTCCTCCCTCGCAGACCTGGGACTCTCCGGCACTGCTCTTGTCTGGTTTTCCTCCTACCTCGGTGATCGTACGTAACGGGTGTCCTAGCGTGGCTCACCCTCTGCCTCTTGCTCTCTTTTGACAGGTGTCCCCCAAGGCTCAGTCCTGGGACCTCTCCTATTTTCTCTCTACACCCGCTCCTTGGGTCCCCTCATCTCCTCCCATAGCTTCTCGTATCATTTCTATGCTGATGATGCCCAGATCTTCCTGTGGGACACATTCCCTGAATATGATAATACATGAACGTGTATTAATGATATAACTGGACTAATTAATGATATAACTAGACTAATTAATGAAACTGCTGTGTCTTAGGAAAAAAGCAAACTGATGTGTCTTAAGAAAAATGGCCCCTTGGTTCCATGGCAGGAATACTGAACAATGTGACCTACTGATTAGAGGACCGGCGCCTGAACTGGATTAGGCTGAGCGGACAGTTGAATTATGTACAGATAATTCACACGTGCAACAACAATCGTTTTGTTGCAAGGAAGACATAAACTAGCGATATCCCAGTGGAAAAGGACATTAAAACATCAAAGGACTGTGAGTTTAAAAAAAAGGCAAGATACACAAATGATCTCATGAAAGTGGCTATTAGCAGAGTGAAAGACTATAAATATCCAAGCAAAACTGAACATTTTGCGCCCCACATTAAATGCTAAACAAGGTGCTGTCACTCTGCTAAGCAAAGCTGCAACTCCGGGACTCTGCCTAAAAACTGAACCAAGGTGGGACTCTGCCTGAAAACGGACCCAAGAAGAGGAAGCAAGCTGCAAGCGAGTAAATACCACAAGCAATGAGACTGAGACCCGGCTGAAGGACTGCCATAAAACTTACAGAGACTGTTATCAGACAAACCAGTCTAGGTCTGCTGTACACCTACAACCACAGTATCCAAAAGAAACTGTGCCCTGCTACCTACGTAGCTAAAAGATTCAGCGAAGAGGACAGAGCGGACTTTGTTGCAGCTGTTTGTTGATTCTATCGAGAACTGAAAGCTTTGTTGCCGAGTTTGATCCAATGTGGGATTAAAGACTTTGTTGCAGAGAGGGGAGTTTTTGTACTGGACACTTCAACAGATTGAGTTTCCAAACCAGCGGACCAAAAGTGTAAGCTTCAAGGAACCGTTGAGTATAATTCCAGTTGCATTTCCCTTTCATAGAACTAAATTAATTAATTGTAACACATTCACGTAGAATTGAACTGCTAATTATTTAGTTTGCACACTTTGTGTGTGAAATAACATTTAGTGAAACTTGATGAAGTAATTTTAGGTAATCTACCTCATATTGTGGTAAACTTGCCATATACCTAATATTTATACCATTAATAAGATTAATGTGATATATTATAAGATTGTCTGCATCATCTCAGTTGATGCTGTGATTGTATGTGGGCATGTGTGTGTGAGCAAGCTATTACGTCACAGCTTGCTGTTGAAGCTACTGTTTGTGTGTGAGGAGACAAGCAGTGTCATATTTCAATTGCCTGCTG
This sequence comes from Huso huso, assembly GCA_036884735.1. Taxonomy (NCBI): domain Eukaryota; kingdom Metazoa; phylum Chordata; class Actinopteri; order Acipenseriformes; family Acipenseridae; genus Huso; species Huso huso. The sequence goes on from CM072668.1 coordinate 33,556,130, forward strand.
GCAAGCATGAATGTAGTGTGATATTTACTTTCTAACTTTTCTGATTTCTGTTTATTATTTGTGTACTTAATAAATACTACTATTGATTAAATGTTCCTCATGTCTGCGCGTGAATGTGTGTTCATAGTAAATCCTCGATCTTTGTAACACGTCAATTAAATATTGTTAGTAAGAGAACTAATCAACCCAAATAAACATCAAATTATCAATTATTGAATTGTTCATACATTCCTCTCCTTTCCCCCCTCTGACTCCGACATTTCCTCCCGTATCTCTACATGCCTCTCGGCCATCTCCTCCTGGATGCACTTGCATCATCTCAAACTCAACCTCTCCAAATCGGATCTTCTTTTATTACCCCCCCTGTTCCTTCCCCACCGCTGATCTCTATCTCTATTCCTCTTGAATCCACATCCCTCTCTCCTTCTGTATCCACCAAGAACCTCGGTGTCACCCTCGACCCCTCTCTTTCCTATTCTCAGCACATCTCTACTCTAGCACGCTCCTGTCGCTTCTTCCTCAGCAACATACACAGAATTCGCCCCTTCCTCACCGATTATTCCACGCACCTCCTAGTTCAGGCCCTGGTACTGTCCCGTCTTGACTACTCCCTTCTGGCCGGTCTCTCTGCCTCTGCAATCCGTCTGCTCCAGCTCATCCAAAACTGCTGCTTGCCTTGTCTTTCCCTTCCTCATTTCTCCCATGCTACACCTCTGCTCGCTCTCTGGACTAGCTCCCCATCGCTGCTTGCATCCAATTCAAAACTCTTGTACTTACCTATCACTGTCTCGACCTTTCTGCACCCTCCTGCTCTTTCTAGAGCAGCAAAATCCTTTTCGTAACGAGGTGACCAGAACTGAACACAATATTCTAGGTGAGGTCTTACTAATGCATTGTAAAGTTGTAACATTACTTCCCTTGATCTAACTTCAACATTTCTCACAATATATACAAGCATCTTGTTGGCCTTTTTCATAGCTTCCCCGCATTGTCTAGATGAAGACATTTCTGAGTCAACATAAACTCCTAGGTCTTTTTCATAGATTCCTTCTTTAATTTCAGTATCTCCCATATGATATTTATAATGCACATTTTTATTGCCTGCGTGCAATACTTTACACTTTTCTCTATTAAATGTCATTTGCCATGTGTCTGCCCAGTTCTGAATGCTGTCTAGATCATTTTGAATGACCTTTTTGCTGCAACAGTGTTTGCCCTCCTCCTATTTTGTGTCGTCTGCAAATTTAACAAGTTTGCTTACTATACCAGAATCTAAATCATTAATGTAGATTAGGAATAGCAGAGGACCTAATACTGATCCCTGTGGTACACCACTGGTTACCTCGCTCCATTTTGAGGTTTCTCCTCTAATCAGTACTTTCTGTTTTCTAGATGTTAACCACTCCCTAATCCATGTGCATGCATTTCCTTGAATCCCTACTGCGTTCAGTTTGAGAATTAATCTTTTATGCGGGACTTTGTCAAAAGCTTTCTGGAAATCTAAATAAACCATGTCATATGCTTTGCAATTATCCATTTTCAATGTTGCATCCTGTGGCAATGTGCCCCGCCCCTGTGTGCATATTATGTGTTGTATGTTGCGTGCGTGTGTTAATGTTGGTGTATAGATTGGTACACGGGATATAAACGGGTCTGTGTTTCACGTGTATTTAAAAAGTGTAGATTTGTATTTAGGCACGAGGAGGGCACAAATCACTTCACGTGCTGGTTAAATGTAATATGTGAGCACGGGGTTGCACGTAATGAATTCACGTGCTGGGATTCAAGTGAATAATTAATTAGTAATTGAATCCCAGCACAACAGTATATATAGATGCACATTTCTTTCACTCGGGGTTGGGTGTTCGGTGAGTGGAGAACGGGAGAGAGAGAAGGAGAAAATAAAACAAAGTAAAGTAATTAGAAGTGTTTTCACCACCGTGTTTGTTCGTCTGTCTGTTTAAGTGTAGTACGTTTTGTTTGTCTTTTATTTTGGCGATAGTGCCGTGTCCCGTGTTTTGTGTTCAAACCTTTTATTTTCTGGTCTGTTAATTATTAAATGAAACTCCAAGTCTCTGTGTGTTACTTCCTGGCTCTGGTCTGGACGCCACCCACTCCGGCCGTCTTTGTGACACGTGGTGTCCTGGGTGGGATTTACAGCGCCGCCAGGACTCAGGCCAGAGCAGGAACAGCATTTCTGGATTAAAAAAAAAAAAAAAAAAAAAAATGGCAGAAGACGCCATCAAACTGCGGGACTGGATTCTGAAAATGCTGGGCTGGAGGCCCAGTCAATACCAGTAGCCGCGTCGGTTCCCTGCGGTTTATGGACAGAGAGCGATGGGAGGCATATGCGAGGGAACAGACCCTAAGCACCTGGGAGGAAGGTGTGGAGTTGGTCCTCAGCTACCTGGAGGCGGTCATAACTACGACAGCCCAGGTAGCAGATCCACCAGCAGAGGAAGAATGCCTGCTGTCCCCGTCTCCACCAGCAGAGGAAGAATGCCTGCTGGTTTTGCCTCCACAGCCCAAGCGGGAGGAGCCAGAGCGTCCACAGCCCGAGCGGGAGGAGCCAGAGCGTCCACAGCCCGAGCGGGAGGAGCCAGAGCGTCCACAGCCCGAGCGGGAGGAGCCTGAGCGTCCACAGCCCAAGCAGGAGGAGCCTGAGCGTCCACAGCCCAAGCGGGAGGAGCCTGAGCGTCCACAGCCCAAGCGGGAGGAGCCTGAGCGTCCACAGCCCAAGCGGGAGGAGCCTGAGCATCCACAGCCCAAGCGGGAGGAGCCTGAGCGCCCACAGCCCAAGCGGGAGGAGCCCGAACGTCCCACGCCTGAGTGGGAGGAGCCGAACGTCCCACGCCTGAGTGGGAGGAGCCCGAACGTCCCACGCCTGAGTGGGGGGGCCCGAACGTCCACAGCCCAAGAGGGGGGAGTCGGTGCGCCCACAGCCCAAAAGGGAGGAGTCGGTGCGCCCACAGCCCAAAAGGGAGGAGTCGGTCGTCCACAGCCCAAAAGGGAGGAGTCGGTCGCCCACAGCCGAAGAGAGGGAAGTCGGGGCTTCCACAGCCCTAGGACCCAAGCTGCCAGCAGAGGGAGAATACCTGTTGGTTCACCTGCTGCTGCCATCCCGAGAGCTAAAGGGGAGGAGCCATCGCTGCCGGCCCCAAGAGCCAGAAGGGAGGAGTTACAGGCTCAACCCCTGAATTTTTCTGGGGGGAGAAGGGCAGGATGTTGGTGTCCCCAGCAGCCTCTATTTAACTGAAGGAGCACGGCGCACACCAGCCCAACCGCCACAGCCTCCCTCTGAGTGGCCAGCATCAGCCCCATGGCCTGCCTCCACCGCAAAGAGCAGAGCAGCAGGAGCTGCCCTGCCTCCGCCACCTCCACCGCTTCCTCCACTAGGAGCAGAGGGCAGGAGCTGCCTCTGCCTCCACCACCGCCAGGAGCAGAGGAGCAGGAGCTGCCTCTGCCTCCGCCACCACCACCCAAGGAGCAGAGCAGCGGGGCTGCCTCTGCCTCCGCCCACCTCCACCGCTTCCTCCACTAGGAGCAGAGGAGCAGGAGCTGCCTCTGCCTCCACCACCGCCAGGAGCAGAGGAGCAGGAGCTGCCTCTGCCTCCACCACCGCCAGAAGCAGAGCAGCAGGAGCTGTCTCTGCTTCCCGTACCTCCACCACAGGGAGTACGGTGGCCGGAGCCCCAGAAAGGGGAGCTGTCGGCCACGAAGAAGGGGGAGGAGGTCTGGAGACCACCAACCCCAGCAGCAGTTTCGCTGCCGGAGATCGTGGGGGAGGTCCGGAGACCTGCTCCCACTGCAGCAGTTTCGCTGCCGGAGATCGTGGGGGAGGTCCGGAGACCTGCTCCCACTGCAGCACTTGTGCTGCAGAAGATACTGTGGCCGGAGCCCCGGAAGAGGGAGCTGCCGGCTACGAAGAAGAGGGGAGGTCAGGAGACCATTCCCCAAGCAGCCTTTCCGCTGCCAGGACTGCCCCGGCTGAAGGAGTCAGTCTGGGAGCTATCAGCACGTCTGCTGACAGCATGGCCAGCCATGGGCCCACTGAAGCCTCCCTTCCCAGCCCGAGACTTTGTCCTGGACTGCTGGATTTTTAAGGGGGAGGTGGCCGTTGAGGCCATGTGTGCTTTGCACAGGGGGGGGTATATGTGGCAATGTGCCCCGCCCCTGTGTGCATATTATGTGTTGTATGTTGCGTGCGTGTGTTAATGTTGGTGTATAGATTGGTACACGGGATATAAACGGGTCTGTGTTTCACGTGTATTTAAAAAGTGTAGATTTGTATTTAGGCACGAGGAGGGCACAAATCACTTCACGTGCTGGTTAAATGTAATATGTGAGCACGGGGTTGCACGTAATGAATTCACGTGCTGGGATTCAAGTGAATAATTAATTAGTAATTGAATCCCAGCACAACAGTATATATAGATGCACATTTCTTTCACTCGGGGTTGGGTGTTCGGTGAGTGGAGAACGGGAGAGAGAGAAGGAGAAAATAAAACAAAGTAAAGTAATTAGAAGTGTTTTCACTCACCGTGTTTGTTCGTCTGTCTGTTTAAGTGTAGTACGTTTTGTTTGTCTTTTTATTTTGGCGTATAGTGCCGTGTCCCGTGTTTTGTGTTCAAACCTTTTATTTTCTGGTCTGTTAATTATTAAATGAAACTCCAAGTCTCTGTGTGTTACTTCCTGGCTCTGGTCTGACGCCACCCACTCCGGCCGTCTTTGTGACACGTGGTGTCCTGGGTGGGATTTACAGCGCCGCCAGGACTCAGGCCAGAGCAGGAACAGCATTTCTGGATTAAAAAAAAAAAAAGGAAAAAAGAAAATGGCAGAAGACGCCATCAAACTGCGGGACTGGATTCTGGAAAATGCTGGGCTGGAGGCCCAGTCAATACCAGTAGCCGTCCGGTTCCTGCGGTTTATGGACAGAGAGCGATGGGAGGCATATGCGAGGGAACAGACCCTAAGCACCTGGGAGGAAGGTGTGGAGTTGGTCCTCAGCTACCTGAGGCGGTCATAATTCACGACAGCCCAGGTAGCAGATCCACCAGCAGAGGAAGAATGCCTGCTGTCCCCGTCTCCACCAGCAGAGGAAGAATGCCTGCTGGTTTTGCCTCCACAGCCCAAGCGGGAGGAGCCAGAGCGTCCACAGCCCGAGCGGGAGGAGCCAGAGCGATCCCACAGCCCGGCGGGAGGAGCCAGAGCGTCCACAGCCCGAGCGGGAGGAGCCTGGCGTCCACAGCCCAAGCAGGAGGAGCCTGGCGTCCACAGCCCAAGCGGGAGGAGCCTGAGCGTCCACAGCCCAAGCGGGAGGAGCCTGAGTCCCACAGCCCAAGCGGGAGGAGCCTGAGCATCCACAGCCCAAGCGGGAGGAGCCTGAGCGTCCACAGCCCAGCGGGAGGAGCCCGAACGTCCCACGCCTGAGTGGGAGGAGCCCGAACGCCCCACGCCTGAGTGGGAGGAGCCCGAACGTCCTACGCCTGAGTGGGGGGAGCCCGAAGCGTCCACAGCCCAGAGGGGGGAGTCAAAGGCCCACAGCCCAAAAGGGAGGAGTCGGTGCGCCCACAGCCCAAAGGAGGAGTCGGTCGTCCACAGCCCAAAAAGGGAGGAGTCGGTGCGTCCACAGCCCGAAGAGAGGGAAGTCGGGCTTCCACAGCCCTAGGACCCAAGCTGCCAGCAGAGGGAGAATACCTGTTGGTTCACCTGCTGCTGCCATCCCGAGAGCTAAAGGGGAGGAGCCATCGCTGCCGTCCCAAGAGCCAGAAGGGGGAGTTACAGGCTCAACCCCTGAATTTTTCTGGGGGGGAGAAGGGCAGGATGCTGGTGTCCCCAGCAGCCTCTATTTATGCTGCTGAAGGAGCACGCGCACACCAGCCCAACCGCCACAGCCTCCCTCTGAGTGGCCAGCATCAGCCCCATGGCCTCTGCCTCCCACCGCCAAAGAGCAGAGCAGCAGGAGCTGCCTCTGCCTCCGCCACCTCCACCGCTTCCTCCACTAGGAGCAGAGGAGCAGGAGCTGCCTCTGCCTCCACCACCGCCAGGAGCAGAGGAGCAGGAGCTGCCTCTGCCTCCGCCACCACCACCAGCAAGGAGCAGGCAGCGGGAGCTGCCTCTGCCTCCGCCACCTCCACCGCTTCCTCCACTGGGAGCAGAGGAGCAGGAGCTGCCTCTGCCTCCACCACCGCCAGGAGCAGAGGAGCAGGAGCTGCCTCTGCCTCCACCACCGCCAGAAGCAGAGCAGCAGGAGCTGTCTCTGCTTCCCTGCACCTCCACCACAGGAGTACGGTGGCGGAGCCCCAGAAAGGGAGCTGTCGGCCACGAAGAAGGGAGGAGGTCTGGAGACCACCAACCCCAGCAGCAGTTTCGCTGCCGGAGATCGTGGGGGAGGTCCGGAGACCTGCTCCCACTGCAGCAGTTTCGCTGCCGGAGATCGTGGGGAGGTCCGGAGACCTGCTCCCCACTGCAGCACTTGTGCTGCAGAAGATACTGTGGCGGAGCCCCGGAAGAGGGAGCTGCCGGCTACGAAGAAGAGGGAGGTCAGGAGACCATTCCCCAAGCAGCCTTTCCGCTGCCAGGACTGCCCCGGCTGAAGGAGTCAGTCTGGGAGCTATCAGCACGTCTGCTGACAGCATGGCCAGCCATGGGCCCACTGAAGCCTCCCTTCCCAGCCCGAGACTTTGTCCTGGACTGCTGGATTTTTAAGGGGGGAGGTGGCCGTTGAGGCCATGTGTGCTTTGCACAGGGGGTATATGTGGCAATGTGCCCCGCCCTGTGTGCATATTATGTGTTGTATGTTGCGTGCGTGTGTTAATGTTGGTGTATAGATTGGTACACGGGATATAAACGGGTCTGTGTTTCACGTGTATTTAAAAAGTGTAGATTTGTATTTAGGCACGAGGAGGGCACAAATCACTTCACGTGCTGGTTAAATGTAATATGTGAGCACGGGGTTGCACGTAATGAATTCACGTGCTGGGATTCAAGTGAATAATTAATTAGTAATTGAATCCCAGCACAACAGTATATAGATGCACATTTTCTTTCACTCGGGGTTGGGTGTTCGGTGAGTGGAGAACGGGAGAGAGAGAAGGAGAAAATAAAACAAAGTAAAGTAATTAGAAGTGTTTTCACTCACCGTGTTTGTTCGTCTGTCTGTTTAAGTGTAGTACGTTTTGTTTGTCTTTTTATTTTGGCGTATAGTGCCGTGTCCCGTGTTTTGTGTTCAAACCTTTTATTTTCTGGTCTGTTAATTATTAAATGAAACTCCAAGTCTCTGTGTGTTACTTCCTGGCTCTGGTCTGACGCCACCCACTCCGGCCGTCTTTGTGACACATCCTCAAAAAAGTCAAGTAGGTTAGTTAGACACAATCTCCTTTTCCTAAAACCATGATGACTGTCTCCCAGGATATTGTTACCATATAGGTAATTTTCCATTTTGGATCTTATTATAGTTTCCATAAGTTTACATATAATAGAAGTCAGGCTTATTGGTCTGTAGTTACCTGGTTCGGTTTTGTCTCCCTTTTTGTGGATCGGTATTACGTTTGCTATTTTCCAGTCTGTCGGTACAACCCTGTGTCAAGAGACTGTTGCATGATCTTGGTTAGCGGTTTGTAAATAACTTCTTTCATTTCTTTGAGTACTATTGGGAGGATCTCATCCGCCCAGGGGATTTGTTTATTTTAAGAGCTCCTAGTCCCTTTAACACTTCTGCCTCTGTTATGCTAAAGTTATTTAAAATTGGATAGGAACAGGTCGACATGTGGGGCATGTTGTCTGTGTCCTCCTTTGTAAAACCTGTGAAAAGTAATCATTTAATATATTTGCTATTTTTTTTTCTTCATCTATGATTTTGCCATTTGTGTCTCTTAGACATTTAACCTCCTCTTAAATGTTCTCTTGCTGTTATAATATTGGAAAAACATTTTGGAATTGGTTTTAGCCCCTTAGCAATATTGATTTCTATCTCTCTCTTGGCCATTCTAACTTCCTTTTTGACTTGTGTTTGCAGTTCCAAGTACTCTTTCTGTGTACTTTGTTTTTGGTCCCTTTAAACGCTCTGTAAAGTGCCTTTTTTCGCTGAATATTTTTTTAATTGATCCATTAAACCATTTTGTCCATTTTGTTTTAGATTTAGATTTGTCTACTTTTGGGATGTAATTGTTTTTGTGCATCTAGTACTACATTTTAAAAAAAACAGCCATCCTTTTTCTGTGGATGTTCTCTCTATTTTAATCAATCTACTTCTGTTAGTCTCTGTTTCATACCTTCATAGTTTGCTTTTCTAAAATTGTAAACCTTAGCTTTAGTCATTACTTTTGGGGTTTTAAAAAATACTTCAAATGAGACCATGTTGTGGTCTGAGTTTGCCAATGGCTCTCTGACCTCTGTTTTAGTTATTCTGTCTTCATTATTTGAAAAAGACTAAATCAAGGCATGCCTCCCCTCTAGTTGGTGCCTTGACAAATTGCGTTAGGAAGCAGTCATTTGTCATTTCCACCATTTCAATTTCGTCCGTCGTGCTCCCCACCGGGTTCTCCCATTTTATACGGGGGAAGTTGGTTCAGAAGGCAATTCTCACTCTTGCGAGATAAAGACGCTCTTTGCATCCAGACAACCTATTGCAACCCTGTTGTTATTTACTCCGTGCAGTACACATTGTTGTGTATTGCCGGGGATTATTATTTGGTCACCAGACCTCAATAATTTCTGAAACGGATTATAACTCTCTGTGTTTCGTTACTGCACTGCATCACCCCTGCACCTGCATGTACCACTTACCACTTTGCCACAGAGACAAATAGAAAATTCATATGTTATGAGCCCTCTTTTAAGAGGCCACCTGTGTTAAGACATCAGTATTAGACAGTCCCTTCAGTGGTCTCTTAACACAGGTTTGACTGTATTTTGTAACAATTGTAAGTCACCCTGGATGAGGGCGTCTGCTAAGAAATAAATAATAATAATACATGTAGAAACAATACACAAACAGGTACTTAATATAAACACTGTACATATTAGTTAAATTAAATGTTCTCAAACTAAAACTGACAGATACACTTTTTTGAGGATGTAAGTTAGCACAGCACAGTACAGTATTGACTTTCCGATCGCCAGATAAGACACTTGCTAATTCCCCTTCAATTTCATGAATGTAACCCTGGATCCAGTTGCTGCACCCTTTCTGTTGTGTGCTTTTAGGCATCATTATTCACCCAGTTATCGATTTCTTCCTGCTTTATTGGAGGCACACAAATCATCGATTTACTCCACTTTTAAACAATGAAATGCAGTAAACTCCAGATAACTCGGCACTCAAAGGGAAAATGCTGTGACAAGTTATCCGTCTGTATCAATACATGAACTTACTTCCTGTCTATTGAAACAACAATGCCTATGTTGCAGCCTTAAAAGACAATGACAGCAGTCCGTTTTTTTTTCTTTTCTCCGTTGCAACTTTGTTTTGCCTCAGTTCGAGTTTACAAGTTGTTTTTTAAAAACAATTCAAAACAGCAACATTTCCCAACAATCTCTGTGGGTTAGCGTCCTTACATTCAATGTAATAACTTAATGCGACGTTTGTCTGAAGTAAACTCTGCAGCTAATTGAGATCATGGCTCCAACAAATATGCCACTTGCTTTTTTCCCCGTTTTGTTCCACCTTTCAACTTCAACCTTTCATTTTTTTCCATGGTTCTACACATCTGCCATATATTTGAAAGGTAATTCCAAAAAAACATTTTTGTTACAAACATCTCTTCAAAGCATTATATGTTTACCATAACCTACATATTTCTTATTGCATAGCTACTCTGTTTTAAACAGAAGATATGCAGAAAAAAATCCTTTCCAAATAATCATTTATTACGTATGAACACTCTTTATTATTAAGCACTAAGGGGAACATTGTTATCATCGGTATGCACATTTCACAGTAAGACATACAACAAATATAACATGTACACACGTGCAACTTTTCTACATCTTTTGGCTATAACAATGAAAATGAAACACTAAACAATTAAATCATGAATCGTTAAATGATTGAGAATACAATGGAATAAATTGATTATACAATAAACATTGCTGTTTTCTCAAGTCGACGGTAAAATGTCTCAACTGTTAATATTCAGGAATATAACGCAATCCTCCTATTATTAACAAAGTGCTTCTTGGCACACTTACAGCTTATTTTCTGTGTACATATCTTAAAGATGATTTCCATTACACGAGAGTAGATGTTAAAACTTCATGCTGATTTGGACTCGGCTCTCGCCAAGATAAGCACCAAGTAAGACATAGCTTTACAGGAAACTAATGTGATCGATCTGCATCTCCATCCATCAGATGCGTTTCCTTCCATCTGATGATGTAGATATTCTTCTGCGTGGTTCTGAAGGCTGAAGTGTAATGCTGGCTCCAGGGATCAGCTTATTTTGCCTCACCAGCACATCAGCACACACAACAGCTGCGATGCTGGCTCCACGGGATCAACCACAGTGTGGTCTCCCCAGCGCATCAACATGACAACTGTCTGGATTGAGCTAAGTAGGGTACATCTCTGGGGTCTTCAAGTGGGTACCTTCCACCCTTGGTGTTTCATCAACTAGCCAACGACACCTCAAGAGGGCTCGATGGGGATTCTGGCGTCCCAGTATCACCCCACTCCGTCCCCCACTCAACTCAACCCAGCTCACTTACCTGTACATCAGTGTTTCTTTCTTTCTATTGTGCTTGAGATCCCCAACCAGAATCTTTCCATCTCAACCACAGCCAGTTGCTGCTCCTCTCTGCTGCTTCAGATAAGTTCTTCACTGTGTGACGCTACATAATAAGTTAATAACAGTACCTGTTTATTTTGAGCAAATACAAAACATGGATCCAGCATGTAGCCGACCACAAAATGGAAGCCTGAACTGAAGGCAAATATAGTGCTATTTGATTTGCTGGCTTCTCCGAAAAAGCAAGCTAAATGTAATGTTGAATTTCATTAGCTGGATATGATGTAATGCTCTGTCGTTGACCACTGAGGTCTAAGACCATGGGAAGAGCGCTTTTTCAAATTATTGTGTGTTTGAAGACAATGGAAAGAGACAGAGAGAACAGGTTGAAAGCGAACGAAAAAACGTTATAAACCGATAAACAAAATCTAGAATATCATTGTACTATTTACCGAAACCCGTAGGAAACTCTGACAGCCCAAGCTACTCTATAGACAGAGTGTATGTGGGGGTGGCAGAGTTGAATGATCATATTCTCAAATAGTGGACTTGTTATTGCATTTAATATGACAACGAGGCAGGTTAGCACCACACAGAACATGACCGGGATGGGGGGGGGCATTTAAATAACAGAGGGGTTTGTAAAAGGTCCTCATAATAAAATAAACAGTATATGGCCATGTGGGAGGATGTGGGAATTCCCTGGACACAAGGCAGAACTGTAGTTGAAGACGTCGCTTGCGGCACAGATTTATTTATGCCACAAGGTGGCACTGTAGCACTGTCTCGAGAGCACAACCCAATACCACCAATGGTAAAAGGTTGGCTGTTCACTCGTAGTGCACACGCAGGTGCTCAAAATAATATTACAAACAAAAGGGCAAAAGGAAAAAGGAAAATAAAACACAATAACAAAACTACAAATAAAAGGTGCTACTCTTGCAGCGTTCCCTGACCTTCGCTACCCGCACGGCTCGGGTCTTCAGCCTGCGCTTTGTTATTCCCCTACTATACTATATGGGGTTGCCCAGGGTTTCCACTCTAAATACACATGTCCCGATTCATCACTGTTGAGATTGTTCCATGTGAATCATCATGCATCTGTGCAGTCTTGAATACAGGAGCCCCTGCCACCTGAACACATACAGTTCTATCAAAGTCTGGTCTGATGTTTTGCACATCATGACTGAACCTGACTTTCAACAGAGTGATGTATCTTTGGAATGTTAAACAATATACGTCAGGCAGCCCATTTGCCTTCAAATCTGTTTTACCAGTGGACCTAGGTAGATGTGCAACTGGCAGCTCACAATCAGGTCTGGTAACTATCACATTTTTATTTAAGTGACAGCTCCCACCAACATGCTTGTTTTTTCCCACAGTTCTGTCTGCCTCCAGTGCACCTCTAATTCTCCAGGGATATCCACACTTCCATAAGCATATACACATTAACTTAATGTTAATCTTAAATCACAATATCACCCAAAACCTTTAATAAGGTGTACAAAATAATTATCTCACCCACATATACTAGCTGTAATCTTTGCCATTTTTTATGACATTCCTGAAACATATTTGTTAAAATGTTTGAGCTCAGCAAGGTATATAGGAATATGCCTCCACACAGAAGACCATTCCAAAAGCCTTCTCTACACAGTGGCCCACAAAGACTCTTTGCTTCATCATATGAGAGTAGAGTGATACTAGTTTGATTATAGTTTCAACATCAACACCAGCACAAGCTTTCTTCTGTCTTTGGCTGCTGTACATAATAATGAGGCTTACAATATGTAACCCAGGTGAATATAGGAAGAGAAACTAAAATAGATTGCTGTGTAGTGTATGCATTGTATTACTGCTCTTCCCAATTCCCAATCGGATACTTCAGGCCTGCAATCAGAGAATAATTGTGTTTTACACAATATTCAAATTTGACAAAATAAAAAAGAAATACGATTATTTTTATAAGATGTTAAAGATACAATTGGAGTCCACCATCCTCTATTGTAACTACCACAGACATGAGCAAGAAAGGCTTATCTTTATTAGAACTTGAGGATAATAAGGAGGGAATCAGATGCAACAAATTTGTATACAAAGATACACTGTTATTTTTTTTTTTCATTACATTTGAACTAATTAAATGCACTTCCTATTTTAAACGGAGGAAACCAATCTCTTGATCAGATTATGTTATGTTTGTCACACTGGTCAATAGCCCGTGATTTCCTTCAGCCTGACATGAGTTTCCTAACAGAGGTACTCGGCTCTAGTATATATCTAGAGCAGCGGTTCTCAAACTTTTTTGGCCACGCCCCCCTTCCTCTTGTCTGTGGTACTTGATAAAAATCCAACATCCCTGCGGCTTCTCTGTATGTCACTGCTGTTTTTTGGGGGGGATCCATCGTAATAGGAGCAAACTTAACACTGCAAATTACAGTTTACCGATTGTGACCAACGCTTACTACACAGTACGCTGATAAACAACATACATTACCAGATGACATGGACTTCATCCAGAAACATGCAAGCTTAAAAGGCAGCAGTCAGACACACAGAGCCATCTACACACTGACATGCCTGGAGGTGTCAGCATAAAGATTGGTTTTAAGTTAATATATGTACCTGGAAATTTTGGCTGGTATTAAATTTGCTACGTTGGGGGATTTTTTTCACAGCATGTTCACAAAAAAAGTCACAGTTTTGCATTTATACTTTTAATTCCAAAAACATTTAAATAAATGTTTACTTAATTAAATATGTCTGCTAAAACAGTATCTTTTACAGTAACTCGTTATAGCATCTACAATGTAACTGCAGCAACTTGTAGAAAAACAAAGGCGGCCTTCTAATCAGTTACAGTATTTATCGTTCTTATATGGCCCTTAATTTTAACCAGTAAACTTTTATGGTAAGCATTTGCTATCTCTCAGTTTAAGAATTATGGTTCACAGCATAACACAGTGGAGTAATCACACTACCATGCAGTAATTGTAGGGCAATTAACAATAAAGCCGAAACGAAAATGCTTTTATTTGTTTCGAAATTATTTCAACCTGGTTAATAGACTAGTAAGCACTGGCAAAATCATCTCAGTTTTATAAGGTGCAAAACGTTTTAACGTTTTGTTTTGTTTCTGGACTTTGCGATAAATGCTTAACATAAAAAAGAACAGTCCTACTAGCAGGCAGTTCACACGGCCTCTGGGTTTCTGATCGCATCATCAATTCCAGATTTTTTAAATCCATTGATGGAAATGCCTGGTCTACATTTAATGTTTTCAAGCAGATTGGCTTCATCACTGCCTTTCTCATATCCATTGTGATATCTGACACAGTATTTCCCTTGTCAAGCGCTTCTTTAACATGTTCTGCATACCAGTCTGCCAGAGGGCGGGATTGCTACGAGTACTGTAAGCAACCCTTTGATTGGTGGAAGGATTATTGGCAATCGAATCAAAATAGCCAATAAAACCCAACTAAAGTATCCGTCCGATATATGGTATAACCTAGGTTAAGATGTGCGCTGTAATTAATTTTCTTTTTCTTTTTAAAAAAAAAAAAAAAAACTGAACTTTTCTGTTATCAGTTTGACTCGTTTTCCAGCTCAATTTGAAATGCGTAATACTGTATGCTGCACCCAGTTACCGAACAGCAGGACTAAAGATGAACATAAGAGCTCTGTTAACCATCAGATGTTTCCAAGATAGTGAACCCTTGGAAAAGAAGAGGGTAATTCCCAGGCTCGGCCAGAGTATGCAATGGATGCTGCAAACCTCCTCCTCATCTTCAGGGTAGTATTACAGTTATTCAGATAGATTTCTAGCCTTGAGGGTACAAGGGAAGGACTTTCATTTGCACATGATTTTCACATTTATAGGAAGAACTTTGATCTTGGGCATTGCTTCTAGATAAGATAATTCTTTATTTGATAGTGGTTAATTGAAGTATAAAGTTTGTAGGACCATAAAGTAGGTAAAGGGACAACAATCTTTAGAATTAAACTCCAATGAGGAATGAGTTGGAGATGAGTCTCCATGGAAACAGGTGATAAGAACTTAAGGCCCTCTGTTTTTTTGGACGACTCCTTCAAGTTTCCAGATGAAATGGGCGCTTCAGTTTTGTTATCGTAGTAATTAGATATGCATGTACGTTTTGAAAAACAAGTCAAGGTTACAAGGAAAAGTGCTTTCTTTGTTTTGTGAGATTGTCTCAGACATAGAGGAGGAGACAAGCAACACCACCCAAACAACCAGCTCACAACATAAACAAAGTGATGCTTCAGATTTGGCAAATGAGTCAGAATCGAGGGATACAGATGCAGGTAATGCATATCACTCGAAAATGCCTCACACTTTCCAGACACCGGCCAAACTAGCAAGGTAAATGCTACGTATAGTGATCAACGTTGTGTTTGTTGTCATCCTATTTTCTGTTATGAGGCTAATAATAAATGAAAACCAAAATGGTGTTTTTTTTTTCTTTGTGCAATGCCCCCTTTTCCACATTTTTTCTTGAAGAGTTTATTTAAGTTAAATGTCAGTTTTCACTTGCATGCACAGGCCAAAAAAAAAAAAAAAATAGTAACGCTATTACTTTATGAAAATGTGTCATTTGCCACTTTGTTTATTGTGAAGAAACTAAAATGGCAGGTAAAAAAACAAGAAAAAAGCGATTCTACTTTTGTACTGTTTATGCCTGAAATACACACAATTTTAAGTTTTGACATCCTCTGCTTTATAGTTAATTCAGTGAAGCAAAATAAAGCCTTCCCAACCTATTCTGGAATATTACAGTTTACATATAGTTTTAGGATAAATAGTATTGGAAATCGCTTTAATTTCGCTAGATTTTGCTGGGAATTGTGCAGCATGTGATTGGAACAGGAAAGTGAAAGTAGTTTTTGTAGTCATTTAATTTAAATACGTTAGCAATGTACTTTAGCTTAAGTATTGTATTAAGTTATATGATTGATTAATCTTTGCCTGGTGTCAGAGCATTTTTTTTTAATCTTGCAAAACATCAGATTTTTGTCTCCAGTTTATTATAGAAAGGCTTGGGAAGTTGAGAGGGGCTGCTGTATCTTTTAAAATGAGAAACAGTTTGGCTTATAGAAATACATGAAAAACGTATGTCTATATTTTCTTTATTTTTCATATGGTAAACTAAGTATTTTTTAACTAAGTATGCGGCCACCAGTAAGTGTTCAGGCACAGGAAATTAGCAAAAGTTCTGTTCTGTTACTGTATGTAAAGTATGATTCGACAGTCAGCTTTTCATGACCATTTAAACAACCCCCCCAGCAGCGCCCCAAGGCCCACCAGAGAATGTAAATGAGTAACCCTGATTTATAGATTTTCATGAATTCCGTCCTGTTTTATTTCCAGTATTTAATACATATTCTGCATAGCAAATCAAAACCACATACATTTCATCTTAAAAAGTCACATTTACATTCACTTTGGGGGAGGCTTATTTTACAGTGTTCTAATATCTGTTGAAAAACGAGATACAAAAAGTAGAGCCATAATGGTGGATTATTTTCCTGTAAAGACACCAGTTTAAATACAAATAAAGGCAGCTGAGCTACTTCTGTGCTCAGTCGTTTCTTCTGGCAATGGGCAGGGCAGCACGTTAGCTCTTGGGGTTTCTTAGAAGGCCCCTGATGTGTCTCACCAGTGCCTGAATGAATGTATATCGTGAGCGGACCTGGCAATAGAGCCCTTCCACCTCTAGAAGTTTTTTCTGAAGCGATTCCCCAAAACTACAAGCCATGTCGTTCTGCAACTGGAAGAGAACAGAGAGGGGCTCACCATACTGCATATTTTTAAGTTATATTTACAAATAAGGTTTGAATTAATCTGTTATTTAAGCATTTCAAGACACTGCTCCTGATCTTTAATTGAAACAACAACAACAACAACAACAACAACGACGCTCTCATTTCATTCAGGGCACCAGCATTGGATACACTATGGTGCTCGTAAAGGCCTGGTCAACTTTTGTCGACACAACAAGGGGGCGACAGATGTTACCGGCTTGTTGCCTCGTGTGACCACCCTGGGCAAAACCCTGGCAAAGTGTCTCCCACTTAGGTTCTATTTTTCAGGCGACACAAGGGCAACATTTTCAATACCAGCCAATTAAATTTGATAGCAGTGTCACATGATAATAAGGATACACCATAACGTCAAACAGTGTATATGGTACATTATGATTCCTGCATTTCATCCAATTAATTATATGTAGTCTATAGATATGCAATACAGTGTGTATGTGGATAAGCTAATGTTAATGTCCATGACCACAAGAACATATTTAAGATATGAATCAAATTTCTTACAATAACTAAACACATGTGTAGGGTATTTTTACAAATGTTTTATTTTAAATTAATTTACTGTGTATGCGGTATGCCTTTCATTCCTACATTAACCCCCAATCATAGAATCTTCATATATATATATATATATATATATATATATATATATATATATATATATATTAAATCTCAGGTCTGCATGCTTGCTCTCGAAAGCCTAGAATTAAAAAGTATTGAAAACATTGTTTAGGATAATGAATACTGATATATTTATTATGTTTGGCATATTAAATACGTAGACCTACTAACTAAATAATTCTACTAATGTACACCTTTTTTGTTTAATTAAGAAGGCACTACAGGTTTGTTAATGTAATTAGTACATTTTTATATCGTTGTCTTCCTTCGCATCATGTTGACGTCTCGTGACAGAAACGTGCATTATGATTGGGTTGCATTACATTGTTGCCTGTGTGTTGCCAGCTTGTCGACTGCATGCTTGTGTCTCATGTGACCACCACAAACTGCAAGGCAACACGCAGGCAACAAATGTGTTCCTCTTGTTGCCGTCAACAAAAGACACCCGTGTGACCAGGCCTTAAGAGAAATTCTCTCTCTGCTGGTAAAGTCCCTCCCAGTGACACAGGATTTTTTTTTTTCCATCAAAACAATAAACAATATATTGTAGCGATACAGAAAACACAAGGTGCATGAGGTGCAGCAGGGGTGTGTTTCTTGCTGGGGTTCTGTAACACGAAGATCAGCAAAGATCAACAAATGGCTGGTTTCACTGACACAGATTATTATTAATCTTCAACTGCCTTATCTAAGGCATCTTTCGGTTGTCCCAAATTAGTGCTATCTGGGGTCTGCAAAGCCAGCTGCAATTGTATTCTTCCAGTGATTGTTTAACAGTCACTAGCTATCTGCTAAGCGTGCTGTACATATCACCATGTAGCACTAAAGACTGTCAGACTGGCTGAGAAGCAATAATTAACAGCAAGGAATGGACCCGTTTCAGCATAGTTAATTCCTGTGTAACACAAAACAAAGACGTGTACTGTATTACTGTAATGTGGGTTTCTAATTTAAAAGGGTAGGTTGTCTTTTGTTGGTTCCACTCAGCCTGGTTTCCTTTAGCAACAGCAGCAGACACCTCTCTGACCCGTCAATCTTCTTTTACATAAATAACGTTCATTATATTTAAATCTGCATCGGCATGTGGATGGGTGGGTTAAAAACATTATTACAGTAAAAAAACAACAACATTTAAGAAATCTCAGACTGTTATTTGGATTAGGTCCTATGCCACAGCAATCGATAAAAAGCAAAAAACAAAAAACCTGATTATCAAGTTACATAACCAACCAGTTAATGCAGAGCAGTGGTTCCCAACCTGTGGTCCTCGAGTAAACTCTAGGGCTGCGTTCATTAGACAGAGCGCTGTGCCGTGGCACTACGGAACAGAAGCTAGCTCTTATTGAACACTGTGGTACGAAGAGAGAACTTGGTGATGGTGGAAAACACAGCACTAGCATTGTTTCTGGATGAATTTATGGAAGATTGTGCAGAAAATCTGCCGTGCAATGCCTCTATTGCACTTGCATCGGCAGCCAAAACCATGGCTTTAGCGGCAATGAATTTAAACACATGCGAGAGTCCTGTACAGATTGAAAACTACGTTGAGAGCATTGTTCCTCAGTACTGTGATTGTTGCATATTATATGCAAGTATTGCTGTACATCAAAATAAAATACAAAACCTTTTTCAACAATTATTCAACCAAGTAACATTTTTATACAGCAAAAAAAAACAAAAAACTTTCCAAAGTAATTATTTCTTCAACGATTGTTCGAATACATCTGTGAATGACTTAAGTTTATTTGTTTTGCAACCTCAAGTGCAACCTTCTGCATTTCCATGCGCTCCTGCATCTGCCTTTTCTGTTCCTCTGCAAAGTCTTACAGTTGAAGCACTACTGTTGTTTTTTTCTCTATAATATGATTATAGTACATATATCATTTTGTTTATAATGCGCTCTTGGTTATATAGAAATATAACACTGCAAAAGTACATGATCTTAGTAAAGATCTCTTATTCTAACGTCCCCTTTACTGCCACGAAACAAAGGGTTTAAAGTTATCGGTGTAGCCTATACTACTGTGATGTTTCAGCCGATACACTGTGAAGCCTAATAATCTCGCAGAAATAGCAAAACTATTAACCCCCCAAAAAACAGCGTTACATATAGTTCACTTTAACACAGCGCTATTCGTCCATTATTTTTCTTTTTAAATGCTGTTAAGAAAATATTCTTTAATGTAGCCGACAGAACAAACAATAATAAGCTGAGCATTTTGAATGTTGCATGCGATGCTGCAGATTCACTTCGTTTAAAAGGAAAAATAGTCAAATAATTACGCTGGTAATTTAAATAAAACTCTCAGATTTTTATTTATTTTTTTACGAAAAAGAATGCATACAGATATGTTGGTCAAAGTCCAATATATGGGGAAATTACACCACAGCCTCCGCACTGTACCTCCGCCATTTTGAAACAACCAGAGTCAGCTCCTCAGAATGTTAGCTAACGTTACAAAGCGCTCTCAGCGTGCAGGTCGTTCAGTAGAAAGCGCCACGTAACGCTCTGGAGTGCTCTGCCTATTGAACGCTCCCCAGGTCCGCAAACTCCTCCCTAAATTCGGTTAAGCAATTCTTGCAAAAAAACAATTTATACACAATCACACGTTGTGCTGCTAATATTACTAAATCAGCACGACAAATAGCTTTAACCAAATGGTATATACTTATAAGATATGTATATAGTCTGCATTTTTCCCCTTTATCTGTTTTCTTTTATTACAGGTGTGTTTAAAAAATTAATATATAGTACAGCTCCCTTTGATGCAATACCAAGCATTGCCTCTCCTGTTTCTTTGAGCCTGCATGTTCACTGCAAGGATATTTCGTCACCGCTCGCTGGCACATTCGTGTTTCAATCACAGTGAAAGCCGGATGTGCAGTTGGAAGTAAATTTCAAGCTGGCGATCAGTGAATGCAATGAATTGCGTTAGAGACAGATAGATGACGGCTGCGAGGACCAGCACTGGTGCCCCAGTGCATTATTTGTCAGGAGGTTTTGTCAAAAAAAACCTTAAACCTGCAAAATTGAAACACCATTTATCTACAAAGCATTCAGACTGTAAAAAAAAAAAAAAAATTTTAAACAAAAGAAACAGGAAATTTGCCAAATGACAACATTCCTTGCTGACCTGGTAGCGAAAATTCAAGCCCAGTAATCTCATTAAGTTAGGTACGTTATACAAATACTTTACTTTCTACATGTACTTATACACATACAAATTAGTTTCAAAATGCTGTTGTGAAAAAATACATGGGAAAAATCCAAACACCAAAGTGGTCCCTATATTGAAAAAGGCTGGGAACCACTGATGTAAAGTATTAACCATAGCCTGTATCACACTTCTGACCCTGTCTAACTGTCAGCTGCGGAGTGAATACTGGACTGAAATGCTAGAGGAATGCATGTTTTAATTATCCAGTAAGAAAGCATCCATGAAAAACTCAAGAAAACCCTGTGATTTTCACTGAAGAAAAGCCGTTTCACAGGTCAGCAGCAGTTTTCAGGATATACCCTTCAGTAGTGCAACCAGTCAGGGTTATAAAGACAAGTTATAGCCATATTTGGAGGCTACCAACTGTCCTTTTTACATATATATATATATATAGGTTTCTAAAGATTTATTAACAATTTGAGGTATAACCTTTCAATAACCTTTCAAAAAAAATAGCAAATATATTAAATGATTACTTTTCACAGATTTTTACAAAGGAGGACACGGACAACATGCCCCACATGTCGACCTGTTCCTATCCAGTTTTAAATAACTTTAGCATAACAGAGGCAGAAGTGTTAAAGGGACTAGGAGCTCTTAAAAAACAAATCCCCTGGGCGGATGAGATCCTCCCAATAGTACTCAAAGAAATGAAAAGTTATTTACAAGCCTAACCAAGATCATGCAACAGTCTCTTGACACAGGGGTTGTGCCGACAGACTGGAAAATAGCAAACGTATACGATCCACAAAAAGGAGACAAAAACTGAACCAGGTAACTACAGACCAATAAGCCTGACTTCTATTATATGTAAACTTATGGAAACTATAATAAGATCCAAAATGGAAAATTACCTATATGGTAACAATATCCTGGGTGACAGCCAGCATGGTTTTAGGAAAGGGAGATCATGTCTAACTAACCTACTTGACTTTTTGAGGATGCAACATTGAAAATGGACAACTGCAAAGCATTCACTGACATGGTCTATTTAGATTTCAGAAAGCTTTTGACAAAGTCCCGTATAAAAGATTAATTCTCAAACTGAACGCAGTAAGGTTCAAGGAAATGCATGCACATGGATTAGGGAGTGGTTAACAGGTAGAAAAGAAAGTACTGAAGGAAAACCTCGAAATGGAGTGAGGTAACCAGTGGTGTACCACAGGGATCAGTATTAGGTCCTCTGCTATTCCTAATCTACATTAATGATTTAGACTCTGATATAGTAAGCAAACTCATTAAATTTGCAGACGACACAAAAATAGGAGGAGAAGACACTGTTGAAGCAGCAAAGGTCATTCAAAATGATCTAGACCGCATTCAAAAATTGGGCAGACACATGGCAAATGAAATTTAATAGAGAAAAGTGTCAGTATTGCATGCGGGCAATAAAAATGTTCATTATAAATATCATATGGGAGATAGTGAAATTGAAAGGAACTATGAAAAAGACCTAGGAGTTTATGTTGACTCAGAAATGTCTTCATCTAGACAATGTGGGAAGTATAAAAAAGGCTAACAAGATGCTTTGGATATATTGAGAAGTGTTGAATTTAAATCAAGGGAAGTAATGTTAAAACTCTACAATGCATTAGTAAGACCTCACCTAGAATATTGTGTTCAGTTCTGGTCACCTCGTTACAAAAGGATATTGCTGCTCTAGAAAGAGTGCAAAAGAGCAACCAGAATTATCCCAGGTTTAAAAGGCATGTCGTATGCAGACAGGCTAAAAAATTGAATCTATTCAGTCTTGAACAAAGAAGACTACGCGGCGATCTGATTCAAACATTCAAATCCTAAAAGGTATAGACAATGTCAACCCGGGGACTTCTTTGACTTGAAAAAAAAAAGGACCAGGGGTCATAAATGGAGATTAGATAAAGGGCATTCAGAACAGAAAATAGGAGGCACTTTTTTACACAGAGAATTGTGAGGGTCTGGAACTAACTCCTAGTAATGTTGTTCTGACACCCTGGGATCCTTCAAGAAGCTGCTTGATGAGATTCTGGGATCAATAAGTTACTAACAACCAAGCAAGCAAGATAACTGAATGGCTCCTCTCGTTTGTAAACTTTCTTATGTTCTTATGTTCTTATATTAACCTATATCTGTGAGATGGCTGCCTTCCTGCATATTCTACGTAACATTGTTGCTAGGTAATTCACTCCCATTGGCTCTAGCGTACACCTAACAGCGTAAGAGTTTAAGGTGCTTTGTTGGGATGAAGATGATTAATTAGTAAGTAATTAATTTAAAGTCAAATTGTATATTTTTTTCTGAACGCCAGTCATAATTATTTACAGCCCAATTTGTTTGTTTTGTGGTATTAATTTCATTTTGAGTTTTTCCTAGCACATCAATGTTACATTTTTGTACCTGTAAGGAGAGTGAGTGCGGTAGTAAAGGAGAACAGAGACAGCGAATAAAGGCGAGTCGGATGGTTAAGACATTGCGTGTAGTAATGTAAATACTGTTGAAAGAGGCAAGATTTAAAATAAACTAAACTAAAAATGTAATGACTTCAATGTTGGGCTTGGTTATTGAATAACTGTAGGCAGCATAGTTTAGACTTCACAGTATACACCTTTTAAAAACTCTATTCTGTTGATTCAATGTGAAGTACAGGAACAATTGAAGACACAGCTGTTTTAATTTGTGAGGGCTAAGAAAAGTTGACAGTAGTGCAGCAATCAGCACAAATACAAGCAGCTCTTCCTTCAATGGTCTCCACTGTAGTCCAATCAACACCACTGACGCTCACCCCGATGCAGTGGCGAAAAAAAAATCTGTCCAGTCGTCAGTTTGTATCTTAAAACACAATTCCATAATACGACATTTTTCTGGGATTTTTTTTTTTTTTTTTTTACTAATCTCAATGGAAAAATGTTAAATATCACTACTGGCATTCCATAGATCTCAGTGGTTATAATTTTTTTTCTTTTTCTCTCTCGAAACGCACGCACAGTAGTCAAAAATTATGAAGCAGACAGTTCACACTTTCTAAAAAATGTCAGAGAAAATTAGACTTGCGTGACAGCAATTATGTTCAAAAGACGCAAACTTGGAATTACAGGGGACAATGCAAAGAAAAGGAAGCCGTTACAGCAGCTATGCAGACTGTATGTTACCTTGCCAAGAACAGCCTGAATTCAGACTTTGGGGATCTAATTATGTTCCAGCGAAGTCAGGCAAGAAACATGTATGTAAAGTAAAATCTCACTTAACAGCCACGTCAGAGTTTACCGTGAAATTAAAAAGCCAAATTAGTCCAGATTTTGCTTTCACTGACTTCATAGATCTCCAGTAGAAGTCACCATTATTGCAGTCCCAAACCAAAACCTGTTAATTACTACCAGTACCTCAGTAGTACCACCTAGCTTTCCCTGCATAACTAAAATCGCCTCCATTGTAAATGTAGTACCGATGTCAACAGTTGACTGCGAGTGTGGTTTCAGCCGCTACAACGCAATAAAAACAGATCTAAGAAATCAGCATAAAGTGACATGTGTAAAAACCTGCTCATGCAAATGTCTGTGGACACGCCAAATCTATCATGAATTTGCCTTTGAGAATGTTTTCCAATACTTGTGCAGTGACAAGAGTTCAGGGTTATGGTTTGAATGTATCGCAGAGCTGCTGAAAATTAGAAAAGGTGAAGCAAATGCATATTGTGCCAAATGCATGTTATATATCATTTAAAATTTTAATTGTATCAATGGAAAAGTCTCATTTCTAGATTTTTTTTGTTATTGAAAAGAAATTTGTATTTTGTCTGAAAATAAGTAAATGAATGACTACATTAGAAAGGAATGTTGTTCTATACCACACACTTATATTTTAAATAAGATTTTAGTTACTGCCTTGTAACAACTGTAATATTATTGCACTATACATGTTATTTAGAGAAGGAAAACCTGAAATGCATAGGATTTATATTTTTATATAAAAAAGCACTTGGTAGGCTATACAAATGACCCTGGAATCTTTCTGGTTTAGTGCAGTGTATGTGCTTTATTGCAAAACAATTGCAAAATAAGCAAGGAAGCAAAATGCATTATGATGCAAGATTAATTTATTACACAACAGTGTGTATACAATATATCTATCTATTTATATTATAGTCATTTACAGTACAGGTGGAATAAAACCACAGGCGTAACACCCCTTGAGGACTGTGGAGTTTTGTACCTGTACCAGTAGTGATGACAATTATTCCAGTAACTAAAGTTTATTGAAAGGATTAGTCACCAGTGACTATATAAATAGAAAAGCCAGAGAAAACCCTGCTGGGTTTCAGTACCAACATGCTGTTTAATAAAGATCAGTCTGGATTGTTAAAAATGATCAGTTTTGTGTATCTGTCTGCTAATTTAAATGTTTACATTTTTATTCAAAAGTAAAACTAAAAGAGGCACTAATAATTTCATAATACAAACTGTACTGAAACTTGCTGCACAATCAAGTTGACTTAACAGCTGCATCACTCTCCTCCCGTTTCCAGAACCCCAAAAACTGCCAAGAAAATAGATTTCTACACCTTTGCAGCAATTGAAGCACAATTGATTTTTTTCAATATTAAAATCTTCTTACCTGATCCAAGTCCTGCTGGCTCACATCAGTGGCTGGAAAAACTCCAAAGGAATCTGAGAGATATTTAACACACACACACACATGCAATATGAATATATTTTATAAAAATACAAAAACAGCAGAACCTGCAACAAATACATTGAGAATGGAAGACGGTCACAATATTGAAAAGTCTGTAAATGTGTGAACCATTTATTCAAAAAATGATTGTATGTGTAATATTATTAATAAAAGGTCTACGCCTCTAACCTGAAGTAAAATAAGAACACCCCAGGACAGCTGTGTAGAATCTGAATCTCTTTTTTGTTTTTTTTCTTGTTTTGGTTTTTTATGGAGCTCTCATTCCAGTTTCAATCAGTTGACCGGTTAGTTTGTAGTGTGACCTTGAATGAAAATACCTTTGTAATTGGTAAAAGCATGTATATATGAATTGCATAACCTCTCCTATTAGTATTAGGTCCTCTGCTATTCCTAATCTACATTAATGATTTTGATTCTGGTATAGTAAGCAAACTTGTTAAATTTGCAGACGACACAAAAATAGGAGGAGTGGCAAACACTGTTGCAGCAGCAAAGGTCATTCAAAATGATCTAGACATCATTCAGAACTGGGCAGACACATGGTAAATGAAATTTAAGAGAGAAAAGTGTAAAGTATTGCACGCAGGCAATAAAAATGTCATATGGGAGATACTGAAATTGAAGAAGGAATCTATGAAAAAGACCTAGGAGTTTATGTTGACTCAGAAATGTCTTCATCTAGACAATGTGGGAAGCTATAAAAAGGCCAACAAGATGCTCGGATATATTGTGAGAAGTGTTGAATTTTAAATCAAGGGAAGTAATGTTAAAACTTTACAATGCATTAGTAAGACCTCACCTAGAATACTGTGTTCAGTTCTGGTCATCTTGTTACAAAAGGATATTGCTGCTCTAGAAAAGAGTGCAAAGAAGAGCAACCAGAATTATCCCGGGTTTAAAAGGCATGTCATTATGCAGACAGGCTAAAATAATTGAATCTATTCAGTCTTGAACAAAGAAGACTACGCGGTGATCTGTTTCAAGCATTCAAAATCCTAAAAGGTATAGACAATGTCGTCCCAGGGGACTTCTTTGACCTGAAAAAAGAAACAAGGACCAGGGGTCACAAATGGAGATTAGATAAAGGGGCATTCAGACCAGAAAATAGGAGGCACTTTTTTACACAGAGAATTGTGAGGGTCTGGAACCAACTCCCCAGTAATGTTGTTGAAGCTGACACCCTGGGATCCTTCAAGAAGCTGCTTGATGAGATTCTGGGATCAATAAGCTACTAACAACCAAACGAGCAAGATGGGCTGAATGGCCTCCTCTCGTTTGTAAACTTTCTTATGTTCCTTCCATATTCTTGGATGTCTCTCTCCCAATAACTAGGAAATGAAAGCAGGAGCTCAGCACTCACCCTCTGGACGCCTGCTTCTGAAGGAGGGTCGGGCACTCAGGAGGGTCCTGAGTGTTAGCAGGGGTGCAGTGAAGCATGTAATACTCCAGGTGGCGCCAGAGCACAAACAGGCAGGTCTCAATGATGTCTGAAGGGAATCGAAGGTCAAGGAGTTTTAACACAAACTCCTGGGTGAATACTTCCCACTCTCCTAACGACTGTGTTGTTCTTTTAGAGGGTAACGTTAATGTATCAGTTATTCCAGTCCAAATACTATACTATAGAGACTGTGCTCCCCTTTATAACTTTGTTAATCGGGAGTCAAAGTTAAGAAATGGGCCATTTGTGTTCCACCTTAAAACAAGAATACTAGTGGAATGACATTATGGACATTATTATAACTAGGGCTTCTGATTTTCGGTTTTAACTGATAAAACCCGATAAAACACCCCCGATACAAAAAAAATGAAATCGGTGGAGAGCCAATAAACACCGGAAAAACTGTGGAAATGGTTAATCAATTCATGTTGACTTTACCCTTTAAACATTAAAAAATAAAATCTACTACAATAATAATAATAAATACATTTCCCAGCAATGTCCCACCTCTCTGACTTGCATCTGTCATTGATTCGTTCTGAATACTTTAAACCTGACCCAACTACTGAGTGACAGCACATGCCTACATTTCTATTGGAGACTCCACTTGCGATATTTAAAACGAGATTACAATCAGGATGGAGGCTTGTTAGCGGGATTTAAAGCTGTATTACAGTTAAAATACAGAGGGTTTAAAACCCCCAGAAGAATGTGCCCGTGACCATAAGGATTTCGTTGTGGAAGACAGCAGAGGAAAGAAGTTACAACTTATGTGTGCAAGTACTGTCAAGTTACTTCTATACATATTTTGACAGAAAAAAAAAAACGCTCAAGCATTTTGAAAAGTAATCGAAAACACTAAATTTCATACAGTATATGAAAAACGAAAGCCCCGAAAAAAACGATTTACATAAAACTCGAAAACAGCTCAAAATAAGCACTGAAAAATACAATTAATAAAATAAGAAAAACAGAAGCCCTAATTATAACCTATTCCACGGTATAAAGGACGCCTTAAAACAAGAGTTGATAAAATGTCAAGATATTTTCATTTTGGTTGTGTTCCTGTCATAGGCGCCAGGTTTGTGTAATTTTTGGTGGTGCCCAGCAGGGGTCAGAGTCTCACCCCCTATACTTGCTGTCCGATAAAAAAAATTAAATAATGTACGGATGGATTGGAAACAGTAAAACGTTGAACAGTTTCTCTATATTGCATAAAACCACTAAAACAAATACTTGTTGTCGTTGTACTTAGACTATTTATTTTATTTTATATATAGTATTGTAACGACCGGACAATTGTATTGTTGCAGGACTTGTTGTCTGTCCCGTTTGTCTTGTCTATCTTTTATGTTATGTGTATTGTAAGGGGGCAGGTCCATACCCGTTAGTTGGCAGCGGAAAAGGGGACTGCAGACCAGGGGTCCGATTGGTTGAGCGGACAGTGGCGGGAGATGAGGGAGGTTATATGGTGGTGGATGAGTGACAGCGGGAAGAGGCGGGGGGAGAGAGAGTGACAGCGACTAGAGAGAGATAGCAATAGAGGATAAAGAAGGGTTTGTTGTTTTAGTGGCGTGAATTCGGACCCTGACAGGAATTCTCTGTTTATTAAAAATAAAATTCGAGACCGAGAGTTCCACACTGTCTCCGTGAGTCCTGCTTCATAAACCTGGCCCAACGCTACATTGGTGTCAAGCGGGATTATGGCGCGCACTGTCGGAAAATGAAGCAGGAACCGTGAGATGGCAGTTTCACCGCCACTGGGAGGCGAGCTGCGTTGCAGGCTGGAGGACCTTGTAGCAGAGCTGAGTGTCAGAGGGGTGCAAAGACAAGCGCCAGTAGGGACCAGGAACAGCGGGGAACGAATACAAGCGGGAGCCTGCAGAGGCGAAACAGAGCTAAGGGCCAAGATGGCGGAGGCTGTGATGGGAGATCTGCCTAAGCGCAGGAGATCAGTGTGTCATCAGCGTCGATGGCGAAGACGGAGCTGCGGCTGAAGCATCACTGACGCGTCAAACAGGAGAACAACGTCACAGTGGGGAAGTAGGGCAGAGCACAGGGCCTTGGCGTCCATGTAAAAAATTGTCAGGAAGAAGTGGCGTCATCACGGTGTGCAGGGCAGCATCAAACTGCTGGATCAAAACAAGGGGCCTGCATCAACAAACCCACTTATGATGGTAAGGCCGACTGGCGATTGTTCTTAATACAGTTTGAATTAATGGCGAAATTAGAGGATGGACTGATAAGGAAAAACTCAGGCATTATCACCAGCCTGACCGGTGATGCCTTACCATACCTCGGTTTATTGATGTAGCTCATGGTGACAGCTACGAAAGTGTGTTGGCACAATTAAGTGACTGTTTTGTGGGGATCCAGGTAGCTAGGGCGAGATGGGCCCGTGCCGACCACGGAAGTGGAAGTAGAGCAAGTGTGAGAGACAGGATGCAGGGGCTGGCGTACGCGTAAAAGCAGGCGCTATGACGGGACATCGCCATGGGAGGCATACCAGGCCAAATTCAAGATGGCTCGCTCAACAATGCCTGGAGCCCGATAGAGAAAGCTGGCCAGCTAGCGGCAGCCTGGGCGGGAAAGCACTGCAGGTGCTGCTAGACCTGGGCCCAGACGAGCTGGACAGCTATGATGTTATCGCCATGGCCCTGGACCGCCGCTTTGGGAGAGTAGAGCCTGCTGTCGGCCTGCGCCAGCGCCTGGCCACCGGATCAGAGGCCCGGAGAAGTTGGGGGTGCTTGCAGCAGATGTCCTGTACTTGGCCCGGCGGGGTACCCCGACTACCCGCCAGCCACGCAAGGGGACTTGGCCATGGAGGCCTTTGTCCGTGCCTGACCCCTAATGCCCTCGCGCCAGCAGGTCCGGCTTCGCTGCCCCAACCTCCTTAGAGCTCGCCTTGGCCCACGCCCAAGCGATGTCGAGGCTGTGCTCGAGGAGGTGGCGTGACTGGGCCCCTGGGGGGAAACCAGCGAGGGAGAGAATGGACCGACCGCCCCAGGCCCACTGCACGTCAAGCCCAAGCAGAAGAGGAGGAGACTGCAGACAGCCACGCTGCTCCTCCCTGGATCTCTGACCTGGCCGCCCTGATCCGAACCGTATCCACACAGGCCCCCCCACACGCGCCTGTGCTGGAACTGTGGCAAACCTGGGCACCTACAGCGGCGATGCCCCTCCGCTGCAGCCCCACCCAACCGCTCACCGTCGGAAAACACCAAGGGCCAGCGTAAGTGGGACAACGTGGACCCCCCATCCTGTCTCCCATGCTTACCACCGTCCACCTCGCCCACACACAGCTGGGGCCCGACCACCAAGCGGGAGAGGGTGCCCCCCCACTCTCCTGAAGCCACTGACAGCAATCCACACAGACCAGCTGTGGTAGTCGGGAGAACCACCGTAGGGACTTTTGTCATGTTCCTGTCCAGATTGAGGGGTCCCCTGTACCCCCTGGTGGACACCGGCTCCACGGTGACCCTGGTCCGTCCGATGTGCTCCCAGAGGGGTCCGGCTGGAACCCACAACTGTTCAACTCCGCACAGTCACTGGGAGCTGACGCCTATGAAGGGGAGGGCAACCTGGCCATAGAAGTGGCTGGGCGGACAGTACATCACCCTGTCTGGGTAGCAGCTGTCCAGGATCCCTGCATACTGGGTCTGGACTTCCCGCGCCACAGGCGGGCAACTGGACCTCCAACCGGGACATTGCACTTACAAGGGGGCCCGGCCCTGGCCTTGGCCTATCCGAGGGGCGAGCCTTCCGCCGGGCAGCTGGGCCGTGACGGGACCCCTTTGCTCGTCAGGGCCAGACTGCTAAGAGAGGGAGCTAATGAGCCAGCCATACCCACTGTTACACCGCCATGGCCCACGCCACTCCATCGTTGGGCGGGGGACCTCAGCCCTCTCCCGGACCCCACCACGCCAGCGCGTGCACTGACCCCTCGCCGACCCTGCCCCCAGGGCAACGCAGCATTCCGGCGGGCCCTCGTCGGAGAGGACTCCGCCCCCACAGCCCTCCATGCCAGCCCAGGGGACCTCAGCCCCTTCCCTGGGCCCCAGCGGCCAGGGACGGAGACCCTCCTTTTCAAGCCCCCATCAGTAGCAAAGGCGACCCACGTCAGCCCCAAGTTCGTCTGCTCCCCCAGGTACTATGGAGGACCCCACTGTTGCCACAGTGACCACAGTCTGGAGCCAGAATTGTGAGAGGGGCTTCACCCGGAGCAAATAGCCCAGCTATGGGAGCTGTTACTGACCCACCGCCATAGCTTCGCGCTACCAACCCTGAAGACGCCGGCCGGACACACATGGTCCAACATTCCATCGACACAGGGAGGCCCGCCCATCAAGCTGCGGCCCCGCCCGCCAACCACTGCCCGCCAGGAGGCTACAGAGGAGGCACTGAAGGAGATGCGGGGAGGCTGGAATCATTGAGCCTCCGACAGTCCCTGGACATCCCGGTGGTCATGGTTCCAAGATGGATGGTGCGGCGCTTCTGTGTCGACTACAGGCCTGAATGATGTCGCGGAGAAGGACTCCCTACCTCCCCGCATCGACGAGTCCCTGGACCTGGTGGCCGGGTCAAGTGGTTCTCCTCCCTTGACCTAAGGGAGTGGCTACTGGCAGGTGGCCCTGTCCCTGCTGCCCGACCCAAGACTGCCTTCTCCACTGGCGAGGGCTCTGGCAGTTCACCGTGATGCCGTTCGGACTTTGCGCCCCGCAACATTGAGCGACTCATGGAAAAAGTGCTGGTGGGCATGCCCCCTACAGAGTGCCTGTGTGTACTTGGACGACCTGCTGGTCCATGGAAGACCTTCCAGGCGGCCCTGGCCTCCTTGCGAGAAGTGCTCCGACGAGTCACCGAGGCAGGACTGAAGCTACACCCTGAAAAGTGTCAGTTCTTGCGCAAGGAGGTTACCTTCTTGGGTCATCGAGTTGGAGAGGACGGTATCAGTACGGAGCCCTGCAAGGTCGCAGCAGTCAGAGACTGGCCTACCCCCATCAACCTCCGCCAGCTGAGAGGCTTCCTTGGACTAGCGTCCTACTATGGGAGGTTTGCAGAACCGCCACCATCGCTGCCCCCTTACACTGCCTCCTGCGTAAGGGTGAGCCCTTTGAGTGGACCCCGGAACGTCGGGAGGCATTCGACAGCCTGAAAATGGCCCTGTGTCAGTCCCCTGTGTTGGCACCCCCAGACCCCCACTCCACCTTCTTGCTGGACACTGACGCGAGCGACAAGGGAATCGGAGCTGTCCTGTCGCAGCCGGGGTCAGACGGTGAGCAGGTAGTTGCATACTACAGCCGGTCGCTCAGCAAGACCGAGCGCCCGGCACTGTGTGTGTGACGGGAGCTGCTGGCAGTGGTCGAAGTCGGTCCGCCACTTCCGTCACTACCTCTGTGGGCTCCCTTCACAGTGAGGACGGACCACGCCCAGCCCTGCAGTGGCTCCTGACCTTCAGGGAGCCGGAGGGACAGGTTGCCCGCTGGATAGAACAGCTACAAGCGTTTAACTATTCCATCCAGCATCGGGCAGGGGAGAAGCACGCTAATGCGGACGCCCTGTCCCGCCGACCCTGTGCCCAGGAGGGCTGTGCACACTGCGACCGGAGGAACAGAAGGAGGCCGAGCTGTCCTCAGGAAGTGCGGAGCAGTGCTGCGCGCTAGTGCCAGTGGAGGAGGGCGGGTGGAGGAGGCACCAGGAGGCTGACCCAGACCTCTGTCCTGTGCTGCAGTGGCTGAAGGACCAGTGGAGACCACCCTGGGAAGAGGTAGCAAGATACTCTACTGCCACCCGGGGCCTCTGGTCGCAGTGGACAGGGCTGGGTTTGAAGGATGGCGTCCTCCAGCGGCAGTGGAAGGAGCCAGCAACAGGGAGGTGAGATGGCAGGTGGTCGTCCCCAAGCGTTGCGCCTGGAGGTGCTCAAGGCCCACCATGGGACCCCAGGCACCGGCCACTTGGTCACGAAGACGCTCCGGCGGCTCCGACAGTCCTTCTACTGGGGCAGTGCAGACGGGATGTTGAGGACCACTGCCGCTGTGACACCTGCACTGCTCGAAAAGGACCCCGGGCCGGTCGCCGCCTCCAGCAGTACCAGGTCGGTGGACCCATGGGAGGGTCGCTGTGGATGTCTTAGGCCCCTTTCCGCTACCAGAGAAGGGAAACCGGTTCGTCCTGGTGGCCCTTGACTATTTCACGAAGTGGCCGAGGCGACGCTCTGCCAGACCAGGAGGCAGAGGCGGTCGCTGAAGCACTGCTGGGGGGTTCTTCAGCCGGTTGGGATCCCCAGGAGCTCCATTCAGACCAGGGGCGCAACTTGAGTCCCGGTCTTTGCGGAGATGTGTCGGCGCCTGGGGATCCGGAAGACCCGGACCACCCCTCCACCCGCAGAGTGATGGATTGGTTGAGCGTTTCAACCTTGCACGCTGGCCGTACAGCTGGCTGTGACCACCGCAAGCCACCAAAAAAGACTGGGACACCCACCTGCCTCTTGTGTTGATGGCCTGTCGTTCAGCTGTGCAGGACTCCACTGCCTGCACTCCAGCTCTGCTCATGCTGGGTCGTGAGCTCCGCGCCAGCGGAGATGATCTTCGGTCGCCCCTCAGACACCCCAGTGTGCCCCAGGTCCAGAAGTCGCCCGGAGGCTGCAGGACCGGCTGGGTAGCCCACCACTTTGCCGGGACCAAATGCAGGCTGCTGGTGTCAGGCAGAAGCGAACTACGACCTCAGGGCTCGGGCCGCCACTTCATCGCCGGGGAGCTTGTTTGGATCTTCAGCCCCAAGAGAAAGCGAGGCCGTTGCCCCAAGCTGGACAGCCACTGGCTCGGGCCCTGCCAGGTCCTGGAGCGGATCGGGAGGTAGTGTACCGGGTGCAGCTTCCACCTAGAGGGCAAAGTGGTCCTGCACGGGACCGGCTGGCCCCCCTACCTGGGGACGGAACCCAGGACAGACTGACACAGCGACCCCTGACAGTCCCCTCTTGCCTCCTGCTGATTCACCCTGTCCTGCGAGTCCCTCACCTTCTACCCCAGTTCCTGACAGCCCTTGCCTGGGAGCTCCACACCCTTGGACTCGGTCAGTCCATCTGCTGTGACTGACGGGGATCGACGCCTCAGGGAGACCACGGCCACAACGACATCGTCGGCTTCCGGGCGTTTTGAGACTTTGCCCTCCCTCGAGGACGAGGGACTAAGGGGGGCTGTGTACCCGGACAATTGTATTGTTGCAGGACTTGTTGTCTGTCCCGTTTGTCTTGTCTATCTTTTATGTTATGTGTATTGTAAGGGGAAGGTCACGCCGTTGGTTGGCAGCGGAAAAGGGGGACTGCAGACCAGGGGTCGATTGGTTGAGCGGACAGTGGCGGGAGATGAGGGAGGTTATATAAGGTGGTGGATGGTGACAGCAGGAAGAGGCGGGGAGTGAGAGAGAGTGACAGCGACTAGAGAGAGAGATAGCAATAGAGGATAAAGAAGGGTTTGTTGTTTTAGTGGCGTGAATTCCGGACCCTGACAGGAATTCTCTGTTTATTAAAATAAAAATTCGAGACCGAGAGTTCCACACTGTCTCCGTGAGTCCTGCTTCATAAACCTGACGAAAACGCTACAGTATATATTATTGCTTACGTATGACATACCGAGTTGGAGTACATTGTCCTATAAAATGGCATATTAGAGGATAAACGACAAAGCTCTGCTGAATACAGTAACAACCAAGTGCTGATGGGTCCATAACCCACAAAAGCAAATACTTCCTAAAATTAAATAAAACAAGTACCCCCTTCTTTTGCGATGTTCTGATCGTTTCCAGGTAAACTGACAACGTTCTCTGTGTTGCTGCTCTGGCCGCCCAAACACTGTGTTTAAACTCTAAATGATTAAACCGGCATTTCATTTAAAAAACGAGTGTAAACAGTACTTCAGAGTCGTTTTAAAGCAACAACACAGACAGAAACCAAATAAATGATATGGTACACAATAGGGCTGTCAGTTAAGCCTCAAAATAGCGATCGATGAATTGGGCACACAAGTAAATATCGATGATTGTACCGCCCACATACATTTTCGCTCCATTCCTCTCCCCGCGACGTTATTGTTTTAATATCATTGCTGTTAAGTAAAAGCTTGTGCACAACAACTGAATGCGAGCGGTATGACTGCTCTTCAATTCTAGTGGCCAAACACCTTAACAGAGACTTCTCTAAAAATAAAAACACATAATGTTTGAGTAACTGCAATAAGAACCATTCCAAATGTATGCAAATATCATAACGGGAACTTAGAAAATATACTCTTGTCTTAATTAATATTACCATCATTATTTGCCACTCATGCTTGTTGGCCAAGATAACTAAAAGCTGCAATTTGTGCACACTACCAGCAATTTAGAGCTAAACTCAAAGTTCACTGTTCAGGCAGGTGAGAGGTGGATTCTGTGCCCCTCATTGACCGGGGGTTGAAAGGTAACAGTAATATCTAAAGGATGGAGCAGAGCGACAGCAGTTTTGCCTGGTTGTTGATAATCTTCACCAGACGCCGCTTGGCCAGGATGTAGCGCTGAGAGGAGGAGATCTTATCCACTCCAGAGGAGAGACTGACCAGGGACTGACACAACTGAGACAGAAACCAGGAACAAGAGTTCAAACACATCAAAACAAAAACACACATTCCACATATTACACCTTACAAAGTAGAATACAAGCAAATCCAAACGGTTATGCTTTAAAGGACACCTTCAAATAGCACATCTCACTCATCAGGAAAACAAGGGTTAATCTTACATTATGAGTCCCTGTGTAATAATTTCAATTTTGTACATCACTCTTAAATGGTAAAAATGTACTTCAACTCGATTCTGGCAGAAAGTGGGCAGTGATGCAGACACATCACAAGAGGCTTCTCTGCTGTCAGTTTAACTCATGTTTGTCATTGAAGTCAGTGCCTGGACTGAAAGGAAACTATTCCGGAACTCATCTGATGGATGAGTGAGGCAAAAAAATAACAGTGTGGTAAAGGAGTTTCGGATTTAAACTTAAATTGAAAATAAAATTGAGTCCTTAGTAAAGTCCTTACCGGGGGAATCGCCTGGATGATTTGTCTTGTAATTTCATCATATTTCTAAAAAAAGTCTAAGTACTTTAGTACAGATAGTCATACAGGTTTTATCCATGGCTCTTTCTTGCTCTTTTGCAGTGTGTAAATACCGGTGCAACAGAGGCGGTTTAGTCCAGTGGTTAAAGAAAAGGGCTTGTAACCAGGAGGTCCCTGGTTCAAATCCCAGCTCAACCACTGACTCATTGTGTGACCTTGAGCAACTCACTTATCATCCTTGTGCTCCGTCTTTCAGGTGAGACGTTGTTGTAAGTGACTCTGCAGCTGATGCATAGCTCACACACCCTAGTCTCTGTAAGTCGCCTTGGATAAAGGCGTCTGATTAATAAACAAAATACATTTCTGTTCAGTATTAATGTCGATAAGTATGTGATTAACACATTTATTCTCTCTTGTTAAGGGACCAGCAAAAACATTCATATTATGGAGGAGTCTATGCCACCGCTTACTACTAGTACTACAACAGGTATTCATATTTAATGCATATACACCATCCACTGAACATGTGTGTGTATTATTAAACAAAAAGAGCATGTTTTTTTGTTTATTCTGTTTACATACAAAGCAGGGAGCTTTGTACTTTTATCCACTGCTGGAATGGCATTTGTGCCGTTTCTAAATTCCTCCTAATCTGAAACAGATCGGACGGCCCGTACCTCCTTGACATCGTCTGGGGGAAGGTTCTCCACCCTCTGCATCTTGCTGCCACTGCCAGTGGCTCTCATAGAAGCAGAAGAAGTCGGTTGCCATCTGTTTGAGGAGGTAAATGATGAGCCCCATACAGGGAACGTGGGAGTGTGGGACTCCTGTCATCTGGACATCGAGAGAGAGAGAGCAAAAACATGAGACGTGCTGGTGTAGCATAAACGAATTAGAAATGTGTGTTTTGAACCCAGACTAAGCTTCTGCCATGGTATAACAAACTGCACCATTTCGGAATATATAAAATCAGACACTTCTGTTTGTGGCGCAATTATCGGCAAGAGATAGCTACTACAGTAACTACGGTACATGTGCTTACACAATGCTAGAAAATAGGACATCAAATCAGTATTAAAACGTGACATTTGGCAATGGCATTTTGAATTGAATATCAGTCGACTTGTGAATGTATCAAGTGGCATAAACAGCTCACAGTGGTGAATGGGAGTTCAAATTATCCATAGTGGATTTTTTCCACTTATGCTTTACTCCTCAGAGAAAACATCCTATAAAACGAATTCTAGAGGTACCATGTAACTGCATTGAAAAAACAACGCATGGCACCTGATAATGTAAAATATTACTTCAGAATATACATACAATTGTTTTTTTTGTTGTTTTTTTTAACTTGAACTGCATTATATGTTTAATCAATGCAGACCTTTTTTATGCATTTTCATTACTGATACTGTTCTGAAGGTAATGAAGGATAACTTCATTACCTCACCCGCTCTGGGTCCGTCCCGGCTCGCTAACTAAGCCATTGTGGGGCTAAAGAGACACACGCTGAACTGGGATTCAAGGGAGCTCTGGAGAAGCAGGGACTGGCAGGACTCCATAACGTTGGCACAAATCTGTGGGGGGGAGAAAGATGGAGTGAGAGAATTAAGTGAGTCTGGACGCAAGACGCTGAACAGCGGTCACCCCTCTGCTTGATTTAGGGGTTGATTTGACCGAATCACAGCTGAATTTTTTTCAGCTAATATATCATTAAAAAAATAAATACAAAAAAAGCATGAGAGGGGCAAGTTAAAACTTATAAGAAATATGATTGGATACCCTTCAGGGACAAGCAATTTACAGTATTAGACAACCCACCTGGATTGCATTAAGCACTTCTTTTTATGGGTAATCCTGCGATAACCATGGATGTAGTTGATGCAATCCAGAAGGGTATCAGATTCGATTTCTTATACGTTAACATACCTCTCTCTTTTTTAATGATGTTTGCAATCATCAGGTTTAATTATAGGCCCAAAAGTTATTTCCTAACATTGTATTATTAGAATGTAAGACCACAACAGAATTCACAGTGATGCACCCTCTATCAATTTAAATGTTATTTCCATGGTGAGTAGGAGGCAGATTGTGAACAAGATGGTGGTGAAGAGACCTCCACTGCATGAATGTTGTACCTTTGTTAACCTCTCCACCTGATTACAAGGGGAGACAACAATGAAGGGAAATCTGTCTCATGGGAGATGATACCCCCCTATCAAAGAACTTTCACTGGAGCACGGGTCTGAAGTCAGTCCATCTGTTTTTGTCATTTAATAGAACGCTTCACAAATATAGGTCTAAACATTCTGCCTCAAATAGTCATTCCATGGTTTCTAATTCTTATACAGTATACCTGCTGCACTGTATCCAGCTGAGGGACATACCGTTCAAAACTTGGTCCATCATCGGACACAAATTCAGAACCTCTCACTTGGGCTATATATTTAAACACATAAATGTAATAGTGCAACAAACACATTGTGAATGGAAGATATTCATAGTTCGGAAATGTCTGTAAATGTGCTTGCTGGTTGTGCTGTTTTTATTTGAGTACTATTACATTAATTTGTTTGTTAAATATAAAGCCTAAGACTGATTCAGTTTCAAATAGTATTTCCTTCAGCTGGATACAGAGCACGAAGTATACTGTCTAAGAAACCACAGAATGACAATTTGTTTAAGGTCATTCACACCTAAATTTTAGGGACAGTTGCACCACACTGCACATTGTAAAAAATCAAACTAATTTGCACAAAATCACAAAGCGAGCAGACTGGATGAGCGACTACCTGCTGGATGGAGGCTTCCATCACCTCTCTCTGGTCTGCAGAGTCTCCCTGGGTTGCTGTTTCCTCATCCAGCTTCATCTGTCTCATTCGCTCTGATCCTGCAAAGCGACTGAGTAAGGATAGGCACTGGCGCTGAAAACACAGAACAAGAAAGTGGTCTAGAGTGTGTGGCACAGCAGTGGTGCTGAACAAGCACAGCAAGGTTAGACACACAGCCCATGGTATTCAATCCCAACACAGAGCTAAGTATTACTACCACTTCATAGATCTCACACTTTCCAATCTGAAAGAGCACACATATATAGAATGCTATTTTTTACTTCTATTAGTGAACACAGAGTTGGTGAAAACCTTTTAATTTTTGCGACTGCGTTCCTATATTTGCCCTCAAGTAGTACACAGTGAAGTGCCTGCATGGAGCAATCAATCAGAAAAAATACTATTAAAAATCAAAATCACCTATAGCATTACGTTTTCATCATTCATATGAAAATGCAAGATCTAAGAAATGATGGTAATACATATTAGGTAACATTCACTGAAATGATTTTGTTAGCTGTGTTAATATTTTAAAATGGAAGCAGAATAAAAGGCTAAATAGGGCATTAAAACAGTTTGCAACAGTGTTCATTAATGAAAGTGTCAATATACTGTCTATTACACGGTACACTTGCAGGTTTGACCATATTTGTATTTTACAATAATGAGTCCCTTAAACATGCACTTAGAATTTTGTT
The DNA here is from genome assembly GCA_036884735.1 of Huso huso. Lineage (NCBI taxonomy): Eukaryota > Metazoa > Chordata > Actinopteri > Acipenseriformes > Acipenseridae > Huso > Huso huso. The sequence goes on from CM072668.1 coordinate 33,595,255, forward strand.
TGGAGAAGTTGGAAGTTCCTGTTATTAGCTACAGTAAGGGAGCTGCATGCTAGTATCCAATTTATATAGTCACATTGATCTTCTGAGTCAGGCCCAGGGATCTTAAACAACCACAAGGAAGACTTCATGCCAATTTGCTGGTAGACATATTCAACGTAATGGAGTGAACAATATATGGAAAGTTACCTGGAATCGGCTAATGTGCCCCTCATACTCCATTAGGGATCCGCTGTTAACATCCTGGCCCAGGGTCCACAACAACACCTGGAGCACGAAACACACAAGTTAGGTGAGAAAAGAACTGACTGACATACAGCAAGGGGTCAAGCAACCATCATCACAACATCCGTCATCGATGGCAAATATGTTTCTGTGACAAATCCATGGAAAACGTCATCAACCCCTTTACAGCTGACGTCGGCTATGTTTGATTCCTTTATACATCCAAAGTAATATCAATAAAAAGACACAAATACATACAATACACAAATATATTAAAAAGATCAAGATATTTATATTTTAATAATAATTTCATTACAACTAAAACAAGTTCACCTCAGGACGCAGATGACGCTGATCAGCAGTTTTAAACCCGGAGAGGCTTGATAATGACACAATGGAATCCAGAAGGGCATTCCAGAACCCCAAGTCTGTGCCAAAGAAAGAATAACGACACAACTGAAGAGACAAGGACTGATGGTCAGAGCAGCTCTGTAGAGACCTCTCAGCCCAGGTCTTTTACGAGCACAGACTGACACAGAGGTAGAACACAGTGAATGCAGAACCTTACAGAAATGAACAAGAATAAAACAGGACCTTCTGCCATTTAATGGTTTTAAGAGAAGAGCGACTAAGCAGGTTATCATAAGTAGAATCCCAATTCCAGTCATTCAATATAATCCTACAAGCACATTTTTGCAGACTTTTTAGTATTGTATTTTTGAAATGAGTCCCAGACAAAACAGTTGTACTCTAAAGTAGGTCTTACCAAACTCTTGTAAAGATGTGAAACAACATTTGGAGGGGCCTCTCTAAAGGAACGAAAAATAAAATTCTTCTCACTTTGACACAAACATAACCGGCATAGTGTGTCCAGAGCAAGTTATCAGAGAGACTACACCCCCCCACCCCCACCCCCTACAAATGTTGTGTTGGTGGATACACTCCGAGGCCACCAAAACATTTAGTTTGAGAACCACTGCACGAAGCGACGCAAACAATGTTCCGAAACAGAATACACCATTTCTCAGTGAGTTTCAATGGTAAAGAAAAAAAATCTACTGAAGCTGCAAAAAGTTGTTCACTTACGTACATTCTATGTAAAGCTTTATTATTACCATAACTAGCTATAATAATATTCTATACTGTCTAAAGTTTTTTTGTAATCTATGAAATTAATACTAAAAGTATGGTTTATATAGTTGGTTTTTCGTTTAGGAAATGGGACAAAAATATGTACACATGTGTACCAATGTAATACACAAATACAATATCGGAAGCAGGGTGTTCCACTATGATTTAGGTGTATATATTTCTTTATATAATTATGGGCAGACATATAAAACTAAGAGAATTGCAAAATGTAGGAAGGGGTCTGCAGAATGTAGGGATGTAACATGGCAGTACCTGTGCTGGACAGTGCACTGACATTTTAATACAGACACAACAATACAATATTTAAAGTCTTATGTTTAAAGTTTTGCCACTGCCATACACTTTGTATAGCAACTTGCAGGTAGAATACGAAAGGAAATGTTCCTTTTGTTCTTTCTTTTTTTAATATACTGTACTACTTTTAAAGACAAAGACAGAAAATGCTTGGGTATCGAGTGACAAGATATTCAGTACCCTGTGAAAGTCAGATGAGTGGTTATGAAAATATAAATTGGATGAGTGAATATGAAAAAACATATGAGTGACATATAGATAGATTGGTACCTTCCAAAATATTGCAGTCAACAAGAAAACTTATTTCTCAGCAGAAGCATATGCTTCATTAATACTTTTACATTCAATAAAATCACCCCAATTCATTCAATTCATCAGTTAAAGACGGAACTGACAATCCTGCTACCCTTGGCTCTTTCTGAAAGCAAGCCCCTGTACCTGGCAGCACAGCTTTGCTGATGATGCCCGTCAGTGGAGACAGCTCCTGCAGGGAGCCGGCCGTTACCTCCTGGCAGCGCAGAATGGAGTGGACTGTGTCAGAGTGGACAATCAAGAACTGCAAAAGATTAGGAGGGGTAGATGTGAGGCTAGAGAGACAAGCAGTTTTATTGAAATCTGTGCATTTGTTTTTTCATTTAAAGAGGACAACTTGTTGTCGATCTGCTTCAAAATCTGTATAAAAAAAATCTGATGTATCATTTAAAAATAGCAGACTGATAGGCCATGTGGTAAATGTCTTTGAGGTGTCTTGGACCACGCAAACCCCTTCTAAATATCTGTGCAGTATCCTACCACTGATTTTGATTAGCAATGTGTAGCTTATCCTAAGTTATTCTTAGTCATGTTACTTTTCATGATAATATATATTTTTTAAATCCAGTAAATCATGTATTTACTTAAGTATTCAAGTGAATTCATACTTGCATACATAAATACAAAAATACCCAATTGATCATATTTATATTCAAACTCTTACCTGTGCTGCAGCCTGCTGGTGCTGTGTGGTACTGGAGGTGAGGCTGTCTTACCTGTGCTGCAGCCTGCTGCTGCTGTGCGGTACTGGAGGTGAGGATGTCTTACCTGTGCTGCAGCCTGCTGGTGCTGTGTGGTACTGGATGTGAGGATGTCTTACCTGTGCTGCAGCCTGCTGGTGCTGTGTGGTACTGGAGGTGAGGATGTCTTACCTGTGCTGCAGCCTGCTGCTGCTGTGCGGTACTGGCGGTGAGGATGTCTTACCTGTGCTGCAGCCTGCTGGTGCTGTGTGGTACTGGAGGTGAGGATGTCTTACCTGTGCTGCAGCCTGCTGGTGCTGTGTGGTACTGGCGGTGAGGCTGTCTTACCTGTGCTGCAGCCTGCTGGTGCTGTGTGGTACTGGAGGTGAGGCTGTCTTACCTGTGCTGCAGCCTGCTGGTGCTGTGTGGTACTGGCGGTGAGGATGTCTTACCTGTGCTGCAGCCTGATGGTGCTGTGCGGTACTGGAGGTGAGGCTGTCTTACCTGTGCTGCAGCCTGCTGGTGCTGTGCGGTACTGGAGGTGAGGATGTCTTACCTGTGCTGCAGCCTGCTGGTGCTGTGCGGTACTGGAGGTGAGGATGACCTGGCAGAGGCGCAGCGCTGGGAGGAGGATCTGTCTGTAGCGATCAAGTGGATCTGGAATAAAACCCGAGGGGTCCCTCTGTCCAAACACCCTGCTGGAAGAGGGACACCACACTGAGCATTCTCCTGCATTTGACCTGTACCTCTCTTAAGACCTGGACCATGAGGAAGGCATCGCCACCAGACCTGGGCTCAATCACAATTGTTATTGTGTCAGTCACTGAAATTACAATTTCATTGTAATTAGTTGAATCTTGGCATGTCTGCATAGTTGTAATTACACACCTTTCTAAGCTTAATCATTCGCATTTCCATGTTGTGTTTTATATTAAGCGATCGTTATCCTCGTATTTTCAACCACTTTCAGTGACACCCATTTGTTTGAAAAAATGTAAGTTATATAGTATGTTTCTGTATTTGTACCTGTGATTATTGCTTGGTTATTTAGAATAAATAAGAGTAAACATGTTAATGTGTGTAGTTGTTTATGCTACTCTAGTATAATTGGAATTACTGCAGCGTAATTGTAATTGAACAAAATATAATTAATTCCAGCAAACAATGTGGCTGTAATTGTAATTATTACCCCAGGTCTGGTCCACACTGCATTGGAACTCATACACAATATAAATGTACTGGGGGCTAGCGATGCCATTCACCTGTCAACATCACTACTACATGTTTTTTCTTACAGGGTGAAACGTGATAATAAAGATATAATAGCCCGATATTGATGTGATACAACCATTTGACTTTGTCTTTGTATCATACAGCTTGTATTAGATGGCTTGCATCATATAGTTTGTAACTGCTATAGTGTTTAATTATCTCCTAACTCTAAATTAGAAAAAATATAGTAGTACCTGGCGTTGCCCGGGGAAATCCAATATTTCATGCATGACAAATTGGGGAACGCTAGCCTTATGGTTTCCTATAAGTTACCGATCTTGGGTGTCGCACAATGCCCTTTCCCTTTTTTTAAACAGTTTTTTTTTTTTGGTTTTGCCATTTTTAAATTTTTATTTATTTTTTGGTTTTGTGGGTTTCTTTAATTTGAGATACATGGCTACTGTAGTGACCCAGCAATGGGGTTACTAAATAAAGTACCCCGGGGGTCAAAATTTTGGATCCAAACATAGCTCTCGACCTTCCCCTGGATGAAAGAGGAGGCAAATGCAAAGTTTGGTTGCACTGGCTCCTGCGGGGTGCGAATGCATAAAGGAACAGACAGACAGACAAACTTTCTTCTTTATATATTAAGATAGGGTCCTGTGCAATGTACTAACATTAAGTCCTACTCTGACCTCTTGTGGATATCAGCTTCTTTGTGAATTTGGCAGAATCAATACAATACGTATATCCATACTGAGTTATACCACAACTGGATAATCGGTTTAAAAAAAAAAAGAAAGTTGCAAGTGTTAAATATGTACATATGAGCATCTCCAATCTCAAATGACCTAGGAAAACAGCACAAGCTCTTTCAGTCAATAGGTGTAAGAATCCCAGTCCCTTACCTGTGAGAGTCTCTGGACACATGTCATACACCTCACACTGCACCAGCTGCACAACCAGCCGAGAGCGAAGTAACTCTGCTGCCCCCTGGGGGAGGGGAGAGAGGAGTCAGAATGAGCAAGGAAGCAGGCTGACTGTTCTTCTGTCAAACCTTCATGAAAGTTTAACAAACTCTTAATGTGTAAACCATGTCAATATTTCAGTCAGTATACACTAATGCTATAAAAAGAATATATTATACACTGACTCGCTAGAACATTACAGAATACCCTTAATATCTGTAATTAGACTATAATAGTAAAGCATTGAATCTCTCAGGAGGGCCCACACGAATAGATACACAGTACTAATAACCAGTGTGATCCGCTCTTTCTCTCACGATTTTCGACTCATAGATGTAGAGGGCTTTAAGTAGTGGAGGCTGGGGGCTGAGCAGACTCTGCAGGGCCAGGTCCTCTTGCCTTAAGCTTTCCACCAGGACCCTGAGGTAGCTGCTGTTAGACATGTACAGCAGCCAGTGACACTGTTTATCGATGGAGACGATACGGTCTAGCACAGCAAGGGCCAGCATCTAGGAAAGAAAGGCATTTTATTACATCAATACTATATTCCAACAATAAGAAGGGCACGTTTATCCCACAGCTTTCTAGATATCTGGTTATCCTATTTTTTTCTGGATTTGTATGTATCCTCTAAACATGGAAAAGCTGTCAGCTTTCCTCCCTTATCACCAGACGCCTCACTAACAGGAAGTAGAAGAGTCTGATACCTGTCCAATCTCATGGCCATCGCAGGCATCCCGGCACACCACTTCCATGAGCGCAGTGCCGTAACTCTCAATGATGGCCAGGTTCTCCCACTGCAGTTTGGTAAAGGCATCTTCTGGGGCTCCCACATTGACTTGTCAACTGGGACAGAGGGGGAATATAAACCAAGATTATATAAACTACCGAACACAGCTCTCCACTGTTTTCTATGGAGGGGAGTCATTCTGTTATTACTCAATAACAAAATGACAAACAACATTAATTAATAAAACCTTTTCTAAAACTACTGCTTACCGATTAAAAGCCTTACATGGACACTTGAGCCCTGCTCTCCAGCAGTATACTCTTTTCAATGGAATACAACGATTATTTCAGACAAAGGTTTAAAAAAAGACAATGCAACAGTTGTAGTACAGCAGTGATAATGACATTGCTGAGGCGTGTTCCTCTATAATAAATCAAACTTTGTTGTTCAAATAATGCCCTTAACCTCCGGTCATGTAATTTATTGACTTGGGAGTTCCATTATTATCTTCCAACAGGCCACAGCAATGCTATTATCCCTTAAATATAAAACACATTAAAGCTGTCACTCTAAAAAAATCAATTTTGAAAGCAGTGAAACCAGACTGCCAAAGGCAAGGCATGAAAGCAGCTCTTAGTTAGGCTGCTGGAGCTCTGCTGTGTGTCCTACCTGTCTCCAGAGTATCTGGTTCATCTGGCTTCTGTGCAACCTGCAAGTAATAGAGCAGAGCTCCATAGAGGTGAGCACGCAGCCGCTGGAACCCTCCACCTGCAAACACAGGAAACACCTTCATAACAGCATGCATAAATACATAAATGCATAAAGACGTGGACCTCAAACATATATATTTATATATATCAAGTTTATTTCTACTGTAGGGGTCAATATCCTGAGAGACACAAAAGAGCAATCAAAAGGACCACTTGTGAGCCCCCCCAACACCCCATGACTCCTTAAATGACACGGCTTGAATAAAAGAAGTTGCATTTTTGGATTTTGAGAATGAATTTTCCATTTTGCTATTTTTTGTTGTTGTTTAAAATGGTATAAAAGGAAAACAGCCCTTTTTATTATCAGTTATCTTGAGAATAAAGCAAATAAGATGACAACTTTCTTTAACCTAGAAAAGAACCATATTTACTATAACACGTGTTTCTTTAAAAAATGCACATCTGAAACTAGCAAATTGAAATACAAAGAAATAAGGATTATTTTGTTAGCTACAATTACTTTAAGGGGAAGTGGACTATCGAAACAAAGGTCTAAATCTCATCGTCCAAATAGCAGACATTCTGAACTATACTGTGAAGTCTGCAGCTCTGGACATACCAACCCCTATCCAAGAGATTTCCTACCAGTACAAAGGATGAAGTCCAACAGTTTCCTGAGGATGAGGTGCATCGCAGAGTTGGTGATGGAGACAAATCCTGAGGTGGTGAACCCCTCTGTACGCACCCCTTGCTGCTGCTCTGTACGCACAGACTGGCTGAGGTGGGCAGTGAGGGTGAATACTACGCCAGCTACCACTGGCATCAGCTCTGCAGCTGCATCTTCAGATAGGACCTGGGGGAGCAGTAACAGACTGGTGTGCAGCAGCAGTATAAGACAGCAAGGGGAGCAGTAACAGACTGGTGTGAGCGGAGCAGCATCAGAGGGAGCAGTATAAGACTGGTGTGAGCGGAGCAGCAAGGGGAGCAGTATCAGACTGGTGAAGAGCAAGGGGAGCAGTATCAGACTGGTGAAGAGCAAGGGGAGCAGTATCAGACAACTGGTGGGCAGCATCAGACTGGCTGTGAGCAGCAGGGGAGCAGTATCAGACTGGTGTGAAAGGGAGCAGTATCAGACTGGTGTGCAGCAAGGGAGCAGTATCAGAGTGGTGGAGCAGTATCAGACTGGTGAAGAGCAAGGGAGCAGTATCAGACTGGTGAAGAGCAAGGGGAGCAGTATCAGACTGGTGAAGAGCAAGGGGAGCAGTATCAGACAGTATCAGACTGACTGGTGAAGAGCAAGGGAGCAGTCAGACTGGTGTAAGACTGGTGTCAGACTGATGAGCAGCAAGGGAGCAGTATCAGACTGGTGTGAGTGGAGCAGCAAGGGGAGCAGTATCAGACTGGTGAAGAGCAAGGGGAGCAGTATCAGACTGGTGAAGAGCAAGGGGAGCAGTATCAGACTGGTGAAGAGCAAGGGGAGCAGTATCAGACTGGTGAAGAGCAAGGGGAGCCGTATCAGAGTGGTGAAGAGCAAGGGGAGCAGTATCAGACTGGTGAAGAGCTGGGGGAGCAGTATCAGACTGGTGAATAGAGCAAGGGAGCAGTATCAGACTGGTGTGAGCAAGCAAGGGGAGCAGCAAGGGAGCAGTATCAGACTGATGAAGTATCAGCAAGGAGGTATCAGACTGGTATCAGACTGGTGTAAGTGGAGCAGCAAGGGGAGCAGTATCAGACTGCTGAAGAGCAAGGGGAGCAGTATCAGACTGGTGAAGACCAAGGGAGCAGTATCAGACTGGTGTAAGTGGAGCAGCAAGGGGAGCAGTATCAGACTGGCTGAAGTATCAGACAAGTGGGGAGCAGTATCAGACTGGTGAAGAGCAAGGGGAGCAGTATCAGACTGGTGAAGAGCAAGGGGAGCAGTATCAGACTGGTGTGAGCGGAGCAGCAAGGGGAGCAGTATCAGACTGCTGAAGAGCAAGGGGAGCAGTATCAGACTGGTGTGAGCAGGAGCAGCAAGGGGAGCAGTATCAGACTGGTGAAGAGCAAGGGAGCAGTATCTGATGAAGAGAGCAGTATCAGAGTGAGCGGAGCAGCAAAGGGAGCAGTATCAGACTGGTGGGAGCAGTATCAGACTGGTGAAGAGCAAGGGGAGCAGTATCAGACTGGTGAGGAGCAAGGGGAGCAGTATCAGACTGGTGGTGGGCAGCAAGGGGCAGTATCAGACTGCTGAACAGGGGCAGTATCAGACTGCTGAAGCAGTATCAGACTGGTGTGGGTGGAGCAGCAAGGGGAGCAGTATCAGACTGGTGAAAGCAGTATCAGACTGGTGAAGAGCAAGCAGTATCAGACTGGTGAAGAGCAAGGGGAGCCGTATCAGAGTGGTGAAGAAGTATCAGACTGGTGAAGAGCAAGGGGCAGTATCAGACTGGTGAAGACTGGTGTGGAGCAGCAAGGGGAGCAGTATCAGACTGATGAAGAGCAAGGGAGCAGTATCAGACTGGTGTAATCAGTATCAGACTGCTGAAGAGCAAGGAGCAGTATCAGAGGGGAGCAGTATCAGACTGGTGGTGGAGCAGTATCAACTGCTGGGCAGGAGCAGACTGCTGAAGAGCAAGGGGCAGTATCAGACTGGTGAAGAGCAAGGGAGCAGTATCAGACTGGTGTAAAGGAGCAGCAAGGGGAGCAGTATCAGACTGCTGTGAAGAGCAAGGGGAGCAGTATCAGACTGGTGACTGGTGGAGCAGCAAGGGGAGCCGTATCAGACTGGTGAAGAGCAAGGGGAGCAGTATCAGACTGGTGAGAGCAAGGGGAGCAGTATCAGACTGGTGAAGAGCAAGGGGAGCAGTATCAGACTGGTGTGAGGGGAGCAGTATCAGACTGGTGTCAGACTGGTGTGGAGCAGCAAGGGGAGCAGTATCAGACTGCTGAAGAGCAAGGAGCAGTATCAGACTGGTGAAGCAGTATCAGGGGAGCAGTATCAGACTGGTGAAGCAGCAAGGGAGCAGTATCAGACTGGTGAAGCAGTATCAGAGCAGTATCAGACTGCTGAAGAGCAAGGGAGCAGTATCAGACTGGTGAGCAGCAAGGGAGCAGTATCAGACTGGCAAGGGGAGCAGTATCAGACTGATGAAGAGCAAGGGGAGCAGTATCAGACTGGTGTAAGTGGAGCAGCAAGGGGAGCAGTATCAGACTGCTGAAGAGCAAGGGGAGCAGTATCAGACTGGTGAAGAGCAAGGGGAGCAGTATCAGACTGGTGAAGAGCAAGGGGAGCAGTATCAGACTGGTGAAGTATCAGACTGGTGTAAGTGGAAGGGGAGCAGTATCAGACTGGTGAAGAGCAAGGGGAGCAGTATCAGACTGGTGTAAGTGGAGCAGCAAGGGGAGCAGTATCAGACTGGTGAAGAGCAAGGGGAGCAGTATCAGACTGGTGAAGAGCAGGGGGCAGTATCAGAGTATCAGACTGGTGTATCAGACTGCTGGCGGAGCAGTATCAACTGGTGGGGGAGCAGTATCAGACTGGTGAAGAGTATCAGACTGGTGAAGGCAAGGGGAGCAGTATCAGACTGGTGTGAGCGGGCAAAGGGGAGAATACTGGTGAAATGAAGTAAAGAATAAAATGAAGTATTATGAAACAGACTTTTTTTTATTATTATTTTCCTGGTACCCCCATTGTTACTCCGTTGTAAGTGTAAGTCACGTCTGAGTAGAACTGCAGCTCATGGTTTTCAAAATTCTAATTATTTAATCAACATGCTAGCTTTAAAGTGACTGATGTTTGGCAGCATTTTGATGAGGAACTATTTCTAATACTGTTCACCTAAATTGATGTCAGCAAAAAACTGAAGCTAGAACTCAAGCCCACTCAAAAACATAGCGCTTCAGCTTTACATTTCTTAGGATGAATTTCTTGAACAAAGGGTTTAAGTTAGGGTGTGCCTGCTAGTAGTAGCACCAGCAACTTTCATCAACAAACCGTTTTAGAAACCTGAAAAGAAAACAGCCAGACTACATTTGAAGCCGTGGTTATTCCTACTGAGGGCTGTCAGAATAAATCATAACACTTGATTTATGTTACCATATTAAAATTATGCGACTATGAACTGTCAACATGCAGCAGTGTGTGTGATGAGTTCCTGAAAATGCCTCCAGCTTAGTGCTGAAATCGCTTGTCTGTGTCATTCAGTTCGGAATTTTATGCAAATTCTGGTTTCAGTTCAGGAAAATCGTAATCTTTACATGCCTTCTTTGAATATTCATATTTTAGGACCCAAAGCAACACAAGCATAAACAACTCCAAGTAAAAGATTGATACGTTCCTGTGTGATGGTCAGTATAATTAAAAAGTTGGTATAGAATACTAAAGAATTAGAAATGTCAATGAAATGTTTAAATCACAATTAGATAGAGGTACGGACAGACAGGCACCTCCATCTATCCAAAGATCCTGAAAAAAGTTAATATCCACTTTCATGACAACTGGATAAGCGATTCTCCAGATACACACAGAAATGTAAGTGTGCCGTGCAGAAACCTCCATATAACCTGATAATTCGATACTCAAAGATGTTAGTCCTGAGTCTGAAAGAGCCGCTCAGTGAAGCCCACCTTGTCGTGCAGGTCCAGAAGCAGGTCCCTGATGATGAGCTGCCTGTCCTCAGTGGGGATGAGGTCCTGGGGGCAGGCAGTGAGCACTGTCTCCACCAGGTTGCGCCAGGACTGCAGGGTGTGCCGCTTGGCACTCAGGCTCTGCCACATGCGGGTCCGCTCCACAACGTGCTGCAGGATCGAGTTCACCTCCTTAACAAAGACAACAGAACAGCTAACATCTGTGCTACACAAACAAGGAAAGACAGCAATACAAGTGAACTACACTGAGCTTAGACCAGCAAAGCTGCTCTTAGGGATTTTAATTACACCTTGCTATTTTTTGCTATTGCTAACTGGTTACATCAACAGGCTGATTTACAGTGGGTCTCTTTTGTTCCCCTATTACATAAAATAACATTAAAAAACCAAAAGAAAACCTTAAGAATAAGTACCTTTACTGGCCCTTACTATTTTATGATGTTTGTAATTATTCTGAATGGTTCTTATTGCATCTGCTCAAACAGCATTTTTTTCAAGCTGTTTATGTGTTTTCATCTGACTTCACCCGCCACCTTATTATTATTATTATTTATTTCTTAGCAGACGCCCTTATCCAGGGCGACTTACAATTGTTACAAGATATCACATTATTTTTACATACAATTACCCATTTATACAGTTGGGTTTTTTACTGGAGCAATTTAGGTAAAGTACCTTGCTCAAGGGTACAGCAGCAGTGTCCCCTACCAGGGATTGAACCCACAACCCTCTGGTCAAGAGTCCAGAGCCCTAACCACTACTCCACACCTTGATTCCTTTTGTTTGCTGGATGTGCACTAGTTGGTCTTATGAGTATAAAGACATTGATATATCTACAGCAAGGAACTAAAAAAACTAAAGAGCAGCTACATATACAATTAGGTTAAATGCATGGTTTCTACAGATCTTTTTTGAGGTGTGCAATAATACATGTTTTAGATGTCTTTTACACCGTCAACAATGGCGTATGTGGTCATTTAAATCTATATTAGCCACTAAGGTATCTCATCCCAACAGACCCTGATCCATCCCAATGGATAAAGAGTTTTAACCGCTCTGACTTGCCTCCAGCAGTAAAGGCCGCTGTCCAATGGCTGCCATTCCCTGCAGGGCATTAACTTCTGCAACCAGGACTCTATGAAACAGCTGTCAATCAAAGGAGGAGGAGATACAGCATGAACAAAAGATACTTAAATACAGAATAATCCACTCACCATGCCAACTACTTTAGGTGGATAGGGTGAATATAGTCAAGAAATGTCATCGTAAAATTAAGCAAACATTTAGAACATAAGAAAGTTTACAAACGAGAGGAGGCCATTCAGCCCATCTTGCTCGTTTGGTTGTTAGTAGCTTATTGATCCCAGAATCTCATCAAGCAGCTTCTAGAAGGATACCAGGGTGTCAGCTTCAACAACATTACTGGAGAGTTGGTTCCAGACCCTCACAATTCTCTGTGTAAAAAAGTGCCTCCTATTTTCTTTTCTGAATGCCCCTTTATCTAATCTCCATTTGTGACCCCTGGTCCTTGTTTCTTTTTTCAGGTCAAAAAAGTCCCCTGGGTCGACATTGTCTATACCTTTTAGGATTTTGAATGCTTGAATCAGATCACCACGTAGTCTTCTTTGTTCAATAGATTCAATTATTTTAACCTGTCTGCATACGACATGCCTTTTAAACCTGGGATAATTCTGGTTGCTTTTCTTTGCACTCTTTCTAGATTAATTTGCGGAATTGTGTTATGATAAGCTTATCCCAGGAATACCTTCACAACATAAACAGCTTGTTTAGACACATTTCCATCTGCATCAGGAAACCAGTCAGTAAAACTAAATCTCCTCTTGTTCCAAATCAAACTGGGCATGCTGCCAGTTCCAATCCAATCTGCACCGGATGTTACACAAGTAAAACATCTCCTGTATGTATCACAATTCAGCCTACATCATTGTTTCTGCAGTTGGAGGTTTAAACCCTGCCTTTGACATCTGTTACATTGGAAACTCATTAATTAACTCTTTAAGGTCCGCGACCGTGTTAACACAACCATACTTAAGTGGGCTTCTAGGACTGTGATTGTGACACGATAAAAAAAAAAAGTACTTCGTTTTTTAGACTTACAGGGCCACCGTTTTTTTCGTGCGACGTCACTGAGAGGGGCATTTGGTGGAGACAGTTTACAGCAGCCAGGCAGAAACATCACAAGAACTTGTTTAGAGCAAATAAAAAAGGGGGAAAACTATAAATCTGATGTATTTGACTTATAATTATATTAGAACATTTATTCTGTCTCATGTTTTAATATATATGTTTTTACAACATTTATAAATATCAAGAAACGAGTGGATATAAGCATATGCTATTTCATGAACTAAATGTATTATTTTATTTATAAATATTTATTTTGAGAAAATAAATCGAAAGTAGTGTCCATTATTGCTTACAAAGACCCTGAGAATAAATGTGTATTACGTCATTGCAATCACTCAGGTGAAACAATGTCTTGTAATCTGCCCAAACAACAATATTTTTCAGCAATATTGTAAGGTCCCTCGGGTCATAGAATAACAAGTTTTTATAAATGTATCTCTAAGCAGAATACATTATAAAAATTACTTAAAAAATAAATTAAAAAACCCACAAATATTATGTTGAAAAAAAAAAGTTTGTTTGGTTTCTGAAGTACTTATAATGTTCCCCAGAGTGTTCTGAAAAAAGGACACCATTTGCAAGATGCTATTGTAAAAAATAGATTTTTAGTGAATTTGTATAGGAAGAGAGTCAGCTACAGCCAAAAAGCACCTGGTCCTGGGGGCGCATCCCACTGAAAAATGCTTGGTCCTGAAAGGGTTAACATTATTATTATTATTTATTTCTTAGCAGACGCCCTTATCCAGGGCGACTTACAATTGTTACAAGATATCACATTATTTTTACATACAATTACCCATTTATACAGTTGGGTTTTTACTGGAGCAATCTAGGTAAAGTACCTTGCTCAAGGGTACAGCAGCAGTGTCCCCCACCTGGGATTGAACCCACGACCCTCCGGTCAAGAGTCCAGAGCCCAAACCACTACGCCACACTGCTGCCCCACATCCACACATCCACACATCCACCATCAGTTGGAAAGATTGAGTTCTCCCAGCCCACAATTCTAACTGGCCAATTTAAATCCATTTAATCTTGATCTGCTGCAGGTCCTGGTACTCTTCCGCCTAGACTACTGCAACTGCCTCTTGGCCCGCCTCCCTGCATCTGCCACCTGTCCGCTCCAGCTCATCCAGAACTCCGCTGCTCGCCTGGTCTTCTCTGCCTCATTTCTCCCACGCTACTCCATTGCTGCACTCACTCCACTGGCTCCCGATCACCACTCGCATCCAGTTCAAAACTGTTGTACTCGCATATCGCCTTGACCAGACTGCACCCAGCTACCTCCAGACCCTCATCTCTCCCTACACCCCGACCCGACCTCTCCGCTCCGTCTGCACTAGAAGACTGTCTGTACCTCCTCTACGCTCCCCTGCCTCAAAAGCCCGCTCATTCTCCACCCTCGCCCCGCAGTGGTGGTACAACCTTCCTATGGATGTCAGGACTGCCCAGTCCCTCACCACCTTCCGGCGCCTCCTCAAGACACACCTCTTCAGACAACACCTGTAAAACTCAACTCTTCCCTTCTGGACTATATAGCACTCTGCCTTTAATGCACTTTAACTTGCACTTATCTGCTCAATATTTTACTGTATTTAATCCTGCACTGAACCCAATCTGTAGTATTTTGTATTTCACTTGCACTCGTATCTAACCCTGATGTAACTATCAACACTGTTATCTGCTCTTGAACTGCCCCGATATCAAATCATACTGTGTTTTGTATTTGCTCTTATTAGGTCTGAAGTCATTGTATTTTGTATCTTGCTCTTAATTGTACTGTAATTCTTGATATGTATTTTTTGTATACAACTGTAAGTCGCCCTGGGTAAGGGTGTCTAATAAATAAATAATAATAATAATAATAATAATAATAATAATAATAATAAAGTAGTCTGATTTCAAATCACTTTCAAGTCAGTCCCAGTGGTAGATGGAAACTTAGCATTGGACTAACCTCACCTAAAAGGCAACATGCAGTAGTCCAGGATTAGTGCCGATCATAGTCTTCGAAACCAGCCGTTTGACTAACAAAAGGCATTTCATCAAAATCAGACAAGCGGTCTGTAGACAAGCATACCCTGCCGGCGTAGTAAATAGGGAGAGGAGTGCACCTTGATGTTACACACGGTCTGGCCATGCCCGGTGCTGTGCTCACAGTTTGAGATGACCTGTTCAAACTGGGCCCGGTCGAAGAAGTCCAGCAGTGGCAGATCTGGGACCTCCAGGCTGAAATCAATGGAGTCCAGAACACTAAGGATCTTCCGTCGCACTGAGGGGGGAAACAACACAGTCATCATCAACGTCAAGACTGAACCATCAGTACTGAATCATACCTGGTATGAAAGGAGATGTGCAAGTCATTCATGTTTAGAGTTGCACAGTTCTAACTATACTGATATACGCAGGGATATTGTGTAGACATACTGGCAAATTCAGATTTTAAAAACATACATTTTACAGTGCTGAATTTCAAAAAAAGTTATATTTTGGTTAAATATTTATAAATTCATAATATTTGATTAATTTTTTACTTGTAGTTGGATATTAAAATAATGTGGGGGAACGGCACCTGCGTTATTTAAAATAAAAATGTGCAAAACACATTTTCCCCACAGATTCAAGTAACTCATTGTGCAGTAACATGGGCCTACTTAAATATGAATCCCCATTAATTGCAATGTTTAATCTGATTACTCCAGTTATTGATCTATGTAACTGGAACATTGTGACAAGCTGGCTTGTGCGGCGACGTCAGACCTGGAAGAAACACACAGCACTGTGAGTGAAATGAATGATAATCAACAGCAGACTGGGGGTATGAATGCACTGATTTAATAAGAAATAATTTAACAAAACAAACACTTTTACAAACAAAACAGCGTGGTGGCCAAAACAAATACACAAACAAAACAGACACAAAACGAAACCAAACAAGTATCGTGCTGGTGTAAAACCAAAATTACTCTCTTGCCTCATGATTCACGTCTCTCGTTCGTGTGCGTGAAACACACACTCTTGTATGCAGCTAATCAATCATTCAATTGAATCTGCACGTGAACTAATTGTGCACTCCCGTGCCCCCAAATACCAACTTTAATCTGCACGTGAAGTGGTTGTGCAATCCCTGTGCCTAAATACAAATATACATTTTAAATCATCTGTGCTAAGTTTTTGATTTAGAGCAAGGTTTGCATCACTTTTCTACAGTACTAATACTGTTAATATCTATACCCAGAACTAATAATGTAAATTTACTGGCACTAGTATTAAACTAAGTTCAAAATGACAGATGTTCACTAAAATTGTGACGTAATATTCAAAAATGAAAACCCATCTTTGTTCAAGGACTAACAAGTATTTTAAAAAGGATAATATTCCACCTCTCAGGAGTAACAACTCATCAAATGATCTCCGGTAAAGGTGAGATACACCCTCCTAGACAGCGTTTATGTATTTTCGATGACATTTCATTGCACAACATATTTTGATACATTCATTAAATATTAGGTCTGTGCAGATCAGACCTGGTGTAAATTATAATATTAAATACAATTACAGCAGAATTACAAGGCTGTTTTGTTCAATTACAGTTACAATCATGCTGTCATAATTATATTAAAAAGTAACAAACTACACACATGAATATGTTTACTCTATTTATTGTAATTAACCCAGCAATAATCACAGGTACAAATACAGAAGCATACTATCTAACTTATTTTTTTCAATCAAATGGGGTCACCAAAAGTTGTTAAATACAAGAAAAATGGTTGAATGACAGATAAATGTGCAACTGAACTGTAATCAATCAATTATATAGTTTAACTACAATTGCAATATATTACGAATTGCACAATTACAATTGTGATTGACCCCAGGTCTGGTGCAGATACTGATGACTGTTCACTCTGTTGAACTTGTTTTTGCCAGCAGGTATTATAAATGAAACAAGTCTTTTAAAAAATATACTTAAGAAAATCTGCCTCTCTTGTTTGCCCAAATCGATACCATTGATTGCCAATCGATGGAAATTAACTTCGAAATTTAGTGATTTCAATGCCGCTTTGAAGCAAATTTTCATTTCATTGCTGTACAGATAGGTGGTGCCATAAACTAACAGATAATATGCTGTGAAACTAGCAAATACCACTGATTTATCGGCTATTTCCTTAGGCCTACATTAACAGCTAATCAACCATTGCGTAAGCTGGGAGATGTCTTTTTTGTCAAGGTTAGTCAGAGGTTCAAATCAAATTTATTTTATATCAAAACAGGTAAAAACAAGGTAAGACACAAAATCGCAGATAAAATAGGAGTGGTTTTAGTTAGTTTGATCATGACAGGTTCTGTACTAAAATCACTGTCAGATGGTTATTGATCGGTACAAAATAATTAGACTTTGAACTGTGCTGTGTAGTTAACTTTTTATTCCATTTAATGAATGTTAACATGGAACCGCTCTGGTTTTTCAAGTATCTGCTCAGCCCTGGTGGCTCAGAATGGTTTTTGCATCCAAATATTTGTCAAGCAGTGACTGTTTGAATAGCTGAATATTTATCCCAGCGCAAACAAATTGCAGTGCATCCAAACAAAAAGGTAAACTGCAGTAAAAAGCAGGGAGGGGTGCTAACCTGAGCTCCAGGGTGAAGGTCTTGCCACGCCAAGACTGGATCAGGGATCGCAGTGAGTTAGCAATGCATCTCTTCCCATCCCAGTAGAGCAGGACAGCGACCAGACCACGAGTCAGGCCAGGGAAATGAGCCTGCTGGTGCTCTCCTGGCGTCAAAATAAGAGAAAGGAGGAAGGAACCAGGGAAAACACAAGTTCAAAATATACGCCACTTTATAAAACTAACAAATAGCAAGTATTATTTTCATTTTTTATGTAGGTGATGAGTTTTCCTTACTGTGGAACATTTGATAGAGAAAGCTACATCATTTTACCAGACAAATGCTAGGGTGAATTTCATTGATGAATTTTATTTTGTTTTACTTGGTATATACTAGAGTTCTAAATAACAAACGAGACTTGCTTTTTTTGGCTTTAAAAGATTAACAAGTGTCTTGTACAAAAAAAAGTAATTGTCTGCAGTACTGAAGAGTGAAATTAGATCCATTTAGTGTTATGCAATACGGACAGGGATAAATGACCTGGTGTGTTCTGACACACATAACCCCGCCCTGCCCATCCCCGTTACCTGCCAGCAGCAGCTCCAGCGTGGCCAGCTCTCCGATGTTGAAGAGGTCGCTCAGGATGAAGGCCTCGGAGAGGAGCTGCTCAGGGAGGAGCCGGGTCCCCTGGTGGCCCTGGACGGAAATGCCATCTGTACTCGCCTTCCTCACCTTTTCCTTCTGCTCGCTGCTCTTGGGCTGCCATGAGCCATTGCTTTGTTACATGTTGCAATTAGTGTACAATAAGCTATAGCTTACCACAAGCCATTGCTTTGTTACATGTTGCAATTAGTGTACGATTTACTTTACCTTAACCTTTGGAAGTGAAGATATAACAGACTACCTGAAAATAACGCATTATCTTAATCGATGGACCAGGATTTTTTCACGAATCTCCAAAGCCAGTTTGTGTTTGTGTGCGCTTTCTTGTTGTTTCTGTCTCGGGTTAACACGGTGCAAAAATTACTTTGGCATGGACTGAGAAAACACGACAAGAACTGCTTTTGGAATACTGTTTTGTAAATTGCCTAATATTACAGTGCTTCGTTTTGCAATAATTTTCACAAATTTTCTTTGTGTATAGCATACGTGCAGTGCCGTTCTTCAGTGCTTTAGACACACTGATGCCCCGACGTTAATAAAGCAACAATGTAGTATAACGACTCCCTCTGAGATACGATATTTTATATATCCTATGGACCCTATATGAGAATCTCTGTCTGTACATCAGTCCAACTGCATTACTCATATATCTTGAAAAAACAAGTTATTCCACACACAGAACAGTGATTTTAATATACCAACACGTCATTTGTTTACCTAATGACATCTAGGTCAAACATTGTACAATGTATCCAATTTTCATTAAACTAGTCATTGCCACGTCTTATTCTATAGTTACTATTCTCTATATATACTGTTGATATCGGCATGATAGCGTCATACTAATAGCGCTAATCTTGAACTTACAGTTGTGGTGGGGGGTGTACGTTACTGTATGCACATAGCCCTCCACTCAGGGTCGTTATACAGGTAAAACATTACAGACATGTGTATATGAAGTAAATTGCAAACCACAAGTAGTTTTTCTATTCTGTCTATGATTTGGTTTTTTGAAGTTATGGACGCAACACTACCTATACAAGTAGGTATTAGCAGTAAGAATAATAAGGAGGCGTGTTTGTAGCAGGTTTTATTAACAGCTGATCTTAGTGTGCAGTATCTGCTGAATATATCTCAGAAATTATATGGTGAAAAGTCATTTAACCCTTTCTTCCAAGTCTGTTATAATGAATCTGGGTATCTCTGCCTCTATATTACATTACATTACAGTGGCTCTATCACTTCGAGTGGTGTTACTTGAAGGCAAGACCGTGACAACCCTAGGAACAAGAAGATGCTACTTCTAAACTCGACTTTTAATAATACAGGCCTGTTCTCTAAAAAGACATAGTATGATCTGTTACTTCATTGTGATTTAGTGTGTGTGTGTAAACTTCCCACGTAGCGAACCAGAGTAACTGAGAATTAAATTTCAGTTCGACACACACACATAGCCCACTTAGGTCTAACAACTCGAAGCTTACTTTTTACATTAATGTTCCGGTGGGTTAGGGTTACCATGCGGCTCCAGATTAACCGGACGCTGTGAGACAGAACGGGATTTCAAACTTGCCCCTAAATTGAAATAAATGAAGGTGTAAATGAACCATCCTTAGCTACAATTAAGAATGGTGCTTAAATACCCGCATGCGCGTCAAATAATTGTATTATACCAAGAATGAACAGCAGCCAGTCGCAATTTTTTTCTGTTTGTTAAAATTCAATCGCCCATATTATTCTGCAAATACAATTTCATCGTCATCTCGTTGCACTAACGATAGATTAGCTATTCGTTCATTAAGATCTGATCAGAAGCAGCTGATCAGTGTGAATTGTTTGCTGCGCCCAAGCAATTCCACCACAGCAGGATTAATCTCAGCAAAGGTGGAGCTCATTTATACGTGAATTGCTTTCAATTTAGGGGGAATTTTGTAATTCCGGTCTGTCTCAAAGCGTCCGGTTAATCTGGAGCCATATGGTAACCCTAGGTGGGTAGTACTTTTTTAGGTTTCAAAAACAACACGAATTCTGCACGGTGTCTCTTCCCCGCCCCATGTTGTTGCAGATGGAATGATCCACATTAACCTCAGTCTGTGTTTGATGCACCGGTACGGAACGACCGCGCCACAGAGCAACACAAATATAACCCAGTTACGAAATAAATTAATCAGCGTAAAATAAAGTAACCAAGTCTTTATTAATTTAAAAGCATAAATTCAAAAACCGCCATCTGCCCTGCCATGTTTGACTTAAACCTCACAATCTGACACGGCGGAAAACCGCGGTTGCCCAATGCGTGCCTAGATAGAAAATAAATAATTCGCCTTTTTTAAAAATAACTACCTCACTGACATTTCGCTTTACGTTAACAGGCTATATAAATTACAAGATGGTACTTCATTCTATGCAGACATAAGTGCTGTAATTACATGAGGTCAGACAAAATGTGTACTGCTCTATGTTTTTTTCTTTAGGCGAGGTCCTGTGATACTGATAGGCTTGGAAAGGGACATTCTCACTGCCTGTTGGGAAATGTAGTCACGAGGGGGGTGTTGCAGTGTTGTCAATTCATTTGGTCCAAAAAAAGCATTTTTAATACGATTTAATAAAAGACAACGCAACCTTGACATCAAGAAACAAACCACGTAAAAGGCAGTTCATTGTCCTTTTAAGTAGAAAAAACGGACAGAATGTTTACACAAGTATAAAAAAAAAAATACAGGACAAACTAACCCTCATATTTCAAGATGATCTGTTTGGGAACCGAAGTCTGTCATGTTTCCTTATTGACTGCTTTACGTACACACGCTGACCATGGAATGAAGATAGTTAGATAGAGAACAAAGTCGCAGGTCAGCCAGTGAGCCCTGTGTAATATCGTATATTTATATATCATAAATCAGTGTATATTCTCTAAGAATGGCAAAAATGCTGAAAATCATTCAGACCCCGAGGAATCACTGGAAGAAGTCTGTGTTCGGGGTCTGTGTAGTATCCTACGGGGGCATTGGCTCTATGGAAAACACTGGTGAATAGTCATTTTGCATTGGTCAATAATTACAATCATAATTTTATTACGTTTTGAACATAAGTACTTGGTAATTTCTGAAAAAAAAAGTGTACTGCAGTATCTTTCCTATTAGCTACGTTATATACTTAGTGGCTGCTTATAATATACTTATATATTCATATTATTAAGTAAGGGGTCTGAGTGAGCAAAGATGGGCAAAAGAATCTCCACTCGCTGCAAATAGTTTGTGTTGGCACCGTGTCTCCTTTTTAACACCCATTCGCCTAGCTTTCATGAACTTAAAATGAAGACGTTTCTTTAAAATAATTTATTTTGGTTCATGAAAGACAGCTTCAGCCTTCAATTTGATGTGACAGTGAAGGCAGCTGACTGACAAGTGTCTTTGGTTATATTTTCAGGGACCATTTATTGCGGAGGGCAGCATGACAGGAAGCTTTGGTGAGAGATGTATTTGTTTGTTTAATTTTTAAATAGATGAAAAGTTAAGGAGAATAGTTTTAATAAACCAGATATTTACATTTACTTTAAGTTTATTGGCTATAAAGACATTACATTTTGAGTTATTAGAGACCATTCAATTATATATCCCACTCCTCTTGTATATTATTTGTGTAATACCCTGATGTATTATACAAATAGTTGATGTTTTATTTATTTCTTTACAGAGTAGACTTTTTTTATACACATTATACACCGTTTTTTTCTAAATTATAGGCAATTATCTTTAATTTTTCTTAATTTTTTTGGGTTTTCTTCTGTTTAGAAATTTGGCCAGCAGCTGATCCCAGCGAATGTGCAGCTTAAAAAACCCAGCATCATCCTCAACCCCGCAGCCTGCAGTAGGTAAGCCGACCATCATGAGGGTTCCTCGTTTTCCGTGTCTATTTTTGAGGAGCTTACAACGCTCCACAATAAATCACTCCCCCCCTAGAGTAATGTACTTGTTTCTTCAATGAAACATCATGAAACCTATTAATTCTCAGTTTCTGCCACTTGATGCAATAACGAGCAGATATACCCAAGTAAACAAAAAAAAGTGAATTAGTTTCATATCAACTTCTAAATGAAAGTGAATTAGTTTCATATCAACTTCTAAATGAAACCCCCAGTGTACTAACCAGTTATTCAGTTGTATATTTCTCTTTTATGTAGAATAAGTTCTAAACTTATTACCAATACAGTACTGTTATTTTCTTTAGTGTCTCTCCTGGCAGAATTCTCCAATAAGGGCCTAAGGGGCTTCCTACATATCTTTTTCATTTGGTGCTAGTCCGACAGGGCTTGTGCTAGACATGATCCAAACCCAGCTTCTCTGCTTACAGCCTTATATGTCTCTGCCCCTGCTACTGTGCATTCAAGTCAGGCTGTGTTTCAGAGTCAGAAAGGACAAATAAATTGAAAGACAGGTTTTTACAAGAATTTCTGTCTCCCTCTCTTCCCAGGAAAGCAAGCAGTCTTTCTGAGAAAAATGCAGGTCCCATATTACACTTGGCAGGCATAGAGGTGACACTAGTTAAGGTAAAAGGAGATCAAGCATACATTATTTCCTGTCAGTAACCAACCAGCTGCTTCCCCAGATGACTGACATGCTTTGCAGCCAGTAAGATATTTTGACCGAAAAGACACTGCTGGGTTGAAATGACCTAGGAAGTATGTTATGTGGAACTACACTGGTTTAAAGGAAGCTCTCAGTTTCTATACCTCGGGTTATCTGTTTGCGCCTGCACTTCCTGCATCATTTTACCTCAGAAGTGTCTTCTGAGTCAAAGCATGCTACTGGCTGAAGGCTTGTCAGTCAGTAGGGGAAGCAGCTGATTGGTTATTGACAGGAAAGAAGCCAGTGAAGAGGTGGGGACAGTTTCACCCTCCAGGTGAAATAACCCATGAAGTGCAAGACAGTCTAAAAGCATGGCTTGTAAACAGTTATTTCTATAATGTAATGTAGTACCAGATGTCGTGTTTTAAAATGAAAAGATATGTTTCTTTTAGAACTGCACATTTGAGACCTATATAATGAATGGATGTATGTAGTGGAAAAATGTATAGAACTATTTTGTTACTAAGTTACTTTTAAGTTGGCACATTCTCAGCCAGTTTTTAGTCAAGTATACTGAAGCCCCAGACTATAAAGAATATATTAGCCTGTGAGATTAGCAGTTTTTCTGTCACTGACCCTGCACTTCCTGTCACCCTCAGGATGGTGCTGGTTTCTACAGCATTGACAATGAGGAATACAAGGCCATGCCTGTCGAGGTCACACTGTTGCCATGGAAACTTTTTCTGCAATTCCGCCCGTAAACAGGAGTTGCTGAACTAGGCACAAGGCATGAAAGGAAAGGAAATCAGAAGAGTCTACTGAAGCAAAACCCCTTAGACTTGGTAGTGAGATGCATACGCAGTGTTACTGTACCCTGTATATGGTTTTGCCCACTATCCCTTACACAGACGTTGTATTCACAGTCTTTGGATAAGATACTTGAATAGCCAGTATGCATGCTTTCCATTTATGATCCATATCAGAACGTCCAGTTTTGCTTGCAGGAGGATGGGCTTCATATTCTGACTAAAATGAGTTATTCTATTTGGGCCGGGCCTACTTATTAAGACTCCATTGATTTCTCTGTGTCTGAGAGGCTTACTGGTTCTCATTTAAGGGTCTGTAAATGATGGATCCTCATTAAATGTAACCTAAAAACATCTGGTTTCAGACTCTGATCACTAATTTTGGATTATTTTATCTAAAAGTAGTTAATCAGTGTCTGTGAAACTAGCTGTAAAGGTTTAAACTAGCATACACAACTTCAATGCGAAAAGTTGAGTTTATTATGCCATCTTTGTTTAATTCAGTGGCTTTTCACACCATATTCAATTACAGTGGTTTACAGTGTGCCAAGACTATAAATGAGGAAACTTTTTGCTGAATGCAAGATCCTCCTGAAACAGGTCAATTTGTTTTAACGTTTAAGATTTTTGTTTTCGTTTTACTGTCTTACAGCCTTACTTCAGATTCCCTCAAAATAAATTTAGACTCACCAGAAGAATTTTGCCTGAATATTGAA
The DNA here is from genome assembly GCA_036884735.1 of Huso huso. NCBI lineage: Eukaryota > Metazoa > Chordata > Actinopteri > Acipenseriformes > Acipenseridae > Huso > Huso huso. Next base: position 33,619,675 of record CM072668.1, read on the forward strand.
TGTTAAGATATCTTTTGTTTCTGTGTATCCTAATTATTGTCTTATTTTGTAATGTAAATATCATGCATTGTAAGATGATGTACTGTATTTTGTATTAAATATACAATGTATGTCACCATCCAACAAGTATTAGGACTGATGAATAAATCCTAAATACCTCGGTATCCCTGAAGAGATTTTTATTTTGTTACACCAGTAATTCCTGCCAGGGGGAGTGTCCCGGTGTGGTTCAACTGGTAAAGACACAGCCGTGTGGTGTGCAGGGGTACTCGTACTGTACAGTCGCCTTGCAACTCTACAGTGCCCCCTACTGGACAGATGCCTGGTGAACTCAGTCAGACACCTGCAGGGCTGGCAATTCCACTCTAGGAGACGGTATCCACTGTCAAGCTCCTGGGTATAAAGAGGCAATTGGCTTACCGAAAGGATCGGAGGTTGTCCACTGATCTTCAGTTCTGAGCGGTTGTAGGGAGTTGCTGTGGTGAGAGAACATAATTGGACATTCTAAATTGGGGGGAAAACGTAACGAATATAAAAGATGCCTGCCAGAAAGAAAAATGTCTACTGCAGACTTAAAAATAAAATGAAACACACCAGCTTTTAGAATTATGAAAAAAAATTCACAGCTTTTATTTATTTACATAACTTAATGAAACAGGTTTGTCCACTCACTTGAACCTTATGAAACTCATTAGCAGATCATTTTTTATCCTTTATCTGCTTTAAATATTATGTTTTGGTGAATCATCCCCATCTCAAATACCGTAAAATATTTCCATTCACCCACATACAGTACATACAATTACAATGGAAATATGTGAATATAAAAACCTAGCTACTGGTACACTTTGGTTAATTTGTTTTTAGTAGGATGTTTATAAAAGGTCAAGCAGCCAAATAACCAGAAGAGTTTAGACTGGAAAATCATTTTTGTTTTAATTTTACAGACAGTTATTTTTTGTAATTTAGCTAAACAGCAAAGATTAATTGGACTGTATTTTCTTTCTTGCAGCTTGATTCATCCAATATTCAAACTAGGTATTGATAGACTGCAGGTAAAAAGGCCCTTATTCTTGACCCAAAAGCAGGCACTGGCTACAGCATATCAGGGAAATAGCATGGAAATTACATTTTAAACTCTTATCTGTTTGAAATAATGAAGCATTTTTCCTTATTAATGTTGCTCCTCCCCATATTCTGCTCGGATAGATTTCACTTGTGGTTATTTTCTAAGTTGGTTCCCTGGTCCAACTCTAGGCCATGTTTCTCTGCAGTCCTTAGTGGTTGCAAATTCACTGATGTAAGTGGTCAATCTGGCCTTCGTCTATCACAGGGTTCTTTTGTTTTTATTATTTCACACAGAAAACCTTCATACAAACAACTTTGAGTAACATGCTTATGGTGAGCTAATGGCAGAGGCTTTGCTGCTTTACGTGATATTACATTTATTTGTTGTTTGTGACCAGCTGAAACGCAGCCTGATTTGAATGTAGCAGGAATGGAGAAATCCAAGACTGTAAGCAGAGAAGCTGGGTGTCAAGCATGTCCAGCACCAGCCTTGACGAACTTCCAGCGGAAAGACCCTAATCCGCTCCAAACAAAGACTTTATTCAAGAGGTGAGTGATTTATCACGGTACTTTGTGCACTCCTCAAAAACAGACACCAAAAACAATGAACCCTAAATCAGCCAGCTAGTAAAACCCAGTGCACATGTGCAAAAGAACATCACTCCACACAATCCCTCCAGTTAGCTTTAAGCCTAACTGATATAAAACATTTACGCAATCAATGTAAAAATTAAAAACACATACAAAGAGAACATAATCACGCAACAGCAATGACTGTCACTTCAGAGGCCAGATCAGTTGACAATACCACTTCCCCACAGGGAGAGCATCAAGAAATAAATATATAGATTGTTTTTTTCTTAAAACATCATTAAATAAATATGTTTTCCTATATATATATATATATATATATATATATATATATATATATATATATATATATATATATTCACAAAAGCTTGTTCCAACAAGTCTCCCCAAGGTACTTTACAGTTCTTTTTTGTGCTGCTTGTACAAGGTATTTTAGAAAGTTGGTACACATCACATTTTGTGACGGAGTCAAAGGGTCAATTTATTATTATTTTTTTCAAGATTGTTTTAAAGAAACCCCAGAAATGAAGATATGATCCTGACTTTCCCAGGAAGGAAAATGGTCCAAGATAAGAATCTTTCCTACAAGTGACATCCATAAATTAAATATTTACTATGGAAGTTATTTTAACCTCTGATGGAACTACCATAGGGTTTATTTTCAGTAATGGACTAGTCTGTTGTAGGGATGGGGCGAATACAGCGGTTCCGAATAATTTTCCTTTAAGGTCTCACTGAAGCGACACATTTCATTTGAAAGCCGGTTAAACTTTTAAATCACACAATTAGATTGTGCTCCAAAGTGCTTTCAATTAAAAACACATTGTCGCCTTTTAATCTGTAGACAGGTGAGTTTCGCGTGGCCGATGCAGATCCACATTATAAACACATAAGCATAACAATAGTGTGTAACATCTTCAGGTAGGGTTTTAAAAATAAATAAATAAACAGAACCGACATTTAATTTGAACATGGTGACGCTCTTGAATTATGTCATTAGGTTCTGCAGAGTGCTTTCCATTCAAAGGGAATTGTCGGCTTTTAACTGGCCAATTATCATCACGTATGTTTTGCCCCATCTCAATTTAAAACTTTTAAATCTCAACATCAATAGATCGAAGAATTGTAACAAGATGGATTTTTTTAAACCCTACCTGAAGACGTTACACACTATTGTTATGCTTATATGTTTATAATGTGGATCTGCATCGGCCATGCGAAACTCATCTGTCTACAGATTAAAAGGCGACAATTTGTTTTTAATTGAAAGCACTTTGGAGATTATACACACAGCACAACATAATTGTGCGATTTAAAAGTTTAACCGGCTTTCAATTGAACTGTGTTGGTTCAGTGAGACCTTAAAGGAAAATTATTCGGAAATGCTGTATTCGTCCCATCCCTAGTCTGTTGCAATATTATTTTTCTATGTGTACTGAATGAGGTCCACCTCTGCAATTTTGCTAGCTTTTAATGCTTTGCATCCATTTTTAAAACAACATCATATTTATACAATATATACATACTTAGTGATGCATCACATCTTGCAATGCTAATCAACAAACTGAACACTAAAGTTGTTTAACAATGGCGCTCACATTAAGCAAATTACCCCAAAAACAGCCTGCATAGGATTCGATACACAGGAAAGAAATATGAATGTAACAATAAACAATTTCTACAAATGTAAGCTTAGTTACTCTATTAAAACAGCTTTCATAGCAAATATTTTATTTTTGGCCGTCACTCGTAGGCAAATGTACCATATTGTAGACCTTTGCTTTTTCTTTTTCTAAAACAGTCATGTGCAAATGTATTAGAACACCTCAAGATTTGTCATTTATATCCTTTATATACGTACCTGCATGAAAACCTCTGGGGGTGAGAATTTCAATTTTTTGTCAGTAATCAGTGATATAGAACAATAGGCACTCGTGTGGAAATGTTCGACCGCTTTGTGATTTAATTAGACATCTTAAACACCTTCTAAGTCTCGTGCATTTTATCATTTGTGGCTATGTATTCCTTTTCTCTTACTATTATAAATTAATTGCATGTGTAGCCTATTAAAAAGTCATCATTTAAATTAGACAATCACTAATTTGCCTATTTTGACAATTTTCCAAGACGTTCATTACAGTGGTCTGATTTCATATGCACAACAAATCAAAACAACAGAAGCAAAGGGGTGTTCTAATACATTTGCACACTACTGTATATCCAATAGCTTTGTGGATACAGGTCACAGACACTGAGCCACAGTCACACAGAGGCACACAGGCAGACAGCCCCTCAGCTCAGGGGCAGCAGGGGTTGTCTATGACCAGCATGACATCGATGCCGTACACCTCCAGCAGGTCGATGAGGAAGCTGCGGTCTCCCTGGGGGTCCAGCCCCATCCCCCGCATGTGCTCCTCCGTCAGCGTCTTGTCCTGGCTGGCCGACACCTCCGACAGTATCTGGAATATCCGGTTATTCTGCTCCATGAAAAACCTGGAATGCAGGGCATGTCAAAATACAAAACACAAAACCAATCACATGAAAGTCATTAATATATTCTGTAACACGTTGATCACAAAATGGTGGTGCCAGAAAACCCCTAAAGTGTGATTACAGTAGGAACGCCTCCACTAAGTCCCAGTTGCTGAGGGATAATACAACGATGTCGTTGACATTAGATCAAATTAGTGCAGTATCATTAAAAAGCAAGTCACGACGCTCTAAAACCACTGTATTCACATGGAAAACTGACATAATGTACATGCCAACAGACGTCCACATGCAGATTCTGATACATTAATTGGACAAACAGTTCTCGAGATATAGGAAAGATCTATAAAGTGTGACCAAAGTGCATATTGCAGGCTCCACTATATCCAGGATAATAACTACAACATGGGGGGTTAATGATCTACATAGTGGCTAAAAACACTATATATGATTAAACAAAAAAATCGATATGAAAATCAGGTTTGTAAACTTAGAACAAGGGTATTACAATCTGCCACATGCGCTTCAATTAGAAGTCTTGTTTGAAGACACTGAGAAAGACTTCTAGTCAAGAAATTGTATAGTTTCTTTTAGTAAGTCAATAAATTAATTGGGCATTATTGATATTTTTACAATAATGTATTGCTCTTCCAACCACACACAGCATTGCATGACCCTCCCATGTAAACCACAGCTACTTACAGAATGAAGAGGTCCTCTTCATTGGAGCTACAGTCCCGGTCTACCTCCTGGGAGTAGAGCAGCATCTGCCTGTAGGGAAAAGCCCAAGGGCAGGAGCTTGTTAAACACAACCCAGTTACTGTACAACCACCTTCCATGTGCACTTCAATTCCACTGCGCTTGTGGGACAGGATCAGGCCGTGCATATAGAGTACATTAATTATTTCATTACAAAAGATGATTTAAATATATTTTGTCCACTTCTGTTCAGCACAAACCTGGTGTAGCAAATACTACTGGTTAGATCAGCCAAAGTGTCTTTATATTAGTAAGCGCCAGCCTCATCTGGAGCACTGCAATATATTGCCAGGAATACCAAAGGAAACTTGATCCAAAGTGGCAATCACTCGATGGGGCTGGATCTCACTTCTCTGAAGGTGTGGCTGATCTAGGAGAGCAGCTTCTAAACTCTGGAGAAAGCCCCTTAACAAAGACTCATCAAAAAATGAAAAAAAAATACCAGTGTTTGAGTAATTTCAATAAGAACCACTCAGAACGACTGCAAAAGGTCAAAAGGAAAGAGGACGGTATAAAAAAAGTAAAGTGTCATTTGAAGCTATTTACTTTTACGTTTTTTATGCATTATTCAGCAAACGTGAATCAGAAGCATCTCTCATTTATATTTAAAGCGTACTTTGCCCAAATTCATAATATTCAGCAGTAGGCTGCTGTACATTTTCTATTTGATTCCTTCATATTATATTATGATATTCAATGACCCTTCACATGTTGTGTTAATTAAGGTCTGAATTAAATCAAAATGTATGACCTTGCCATTGCTATACTTTACAGTGGCTATGGCACCGCCATAAGTTTGATATAATCAAGTCCCCAAACGTAAGTACGCCATTTCTAATTAATAGTGATAACAAAAATAGGTTAAACAAATGCAGCAAAGGAATGAACCAATGAACATTTTGGCCATTTATGGCACCCAGGGGAGGATAATGTTTCATGATGTACATAATCTGCAGTGCAGTCTGCACTCCGACTGTCAGTTGTACGAAGATGAAATGTCATTCCAGGGCAGCCCCTACGCAGATTAGCATGTTCTGTGTTCCGGTACCTTTGTTCGCTGAGTTTACGATACTTGTCTCGGTCAGCACCATTTATCCTCAGCAGCGGCTGCAGGTTCTCGTGATGCGTTCTTACATTCTGATTGTCCACATATACATCATACAGACCCTTCTTCTCCTCAAAAATCTTCTCTGTCGTACCTGAGAAAAAAACAGATGCCAACTTATGAAAAGAGAAAATAGTAGCATGTGCCGAGTGTAGAGAGGCAGACATTTCTGCTGCTAGCCTCTAGAAATTAAAAGGTTCTTAGGCTCTGGCAAGCCAATTACCTCAATTTTGCTGTTCAATTTATAATTTTGCTAATTGTAAACACACTGCATTTAGAAATTAAAAAACCTAAATAAAAATATTTCAACACTTTTTTTTTTTTTTTTTATTTGAAATTCTTTTTTTTTTAATTTAAAAATTGTGTTTTAGGATCTCTAAGTGGCAATGAAACCTGGACTGAAATATTCAACCTCAAAACTTTATAAAAATAACTATGAAAATAACACCTCAGGAAAAATTTAACTTACTTGTTTTTTACTTACATTGTTACTAGTCTGCAACTATCAAAACATAAAATGCTGTGTAGTATCCAATAATTAATTCATTATTTAAACCTCAAAACCCATTTGCACATACAGTAATGGGAAGTGTCAGATTTTGCGTATTGCTGGTGTTTCTTCGTACCCACGTGAGTGACACAGTCATGATGCCCACCATGTTTCACAGAGAAGTCTGTCCTTCAGTATTCACAGTAGACGGGATATGCAGACACTCGACTTCTTTTAATGCATGACTGTTCTGTGGTAAATTCCTCTCGATATTTCTAACAAGCCAACCTCGACCTTTTAGATGGAGGACAGTGACATTTTAGTTTGAATTGTGATTCTTATTTTGTCATTGAAATGTGTACTAAATCACGGAGCAGTCACAGTATATGTGTTCAAAATCACGGAGGAGGGGGGGGTGTAAAGTCACGTTTTTGTTTGTCTTGAATCCACAACCCTCTCTCCCTCCACATCAACCAAGACCCTTGGTGTCACCCTCGACCCCCCCCCTCTTACTATTATTATTTGTTTATTTTATCCGAGGCGACTTACAGAGACTAGGGTGTGTGAACTACGCATCAGCTGCAGAGTCACTTACAATTACGTCTCACCTGAAAGACGGAGCACAAGGAGGTTAAGTGACTTGCTCAGGGTCACACAATGAGTCAGTGGCTGAGTTGGGATTTGAACCGGGGACCTCCTGGTTACAAGCACTTTTCTTTAACCACTGGACCACACAGCCTCCTCTTAGCACATCTCTACTCTGGCATGCTCCTGTCACTTCTTCCACAGCAACATATGCAGAATTCGCCCCTTCCTCACCGACTACTCCACAGAGCTCCTAGTTCAGGTCCTGGTACTGTCCAGCCTTGACTACTGCAACTCCCTCCTGGCCGGCCTCCCTGCCTCTGCCATCCGTCCAGTCCAGCACATCCAAAACTCTGCTGCTCGCTCTCCTCGTTTCTCCCACACTACACCACTGCTCCGCTCTCTGCACTGGCTCCCTATCGCTGCTCGCATCCAATTCAAAACTCTTGTCCTCACCTATCGCTGTCTTGACCTTTCTGTTCCCTCCTACCTCCAGACTATCATTTCTAATAATAATAATACATGTGCACATATACCACCACTAAACACTATTTACAGGGTCCACCCCAACTTCCAACTAAGAGCCCAAAGGCATTAGTCTCTTGGCAAAGGTAAGTATATATCTTTTTAGGATTAGTGTTACCACCCCCTGGTGGTAAAAGCTGGTGTACCATTCTCTGCGATTAGAGTTCAACGGTCCACCCGCTGGGCTACCCTGGAACCTTGACTTCTTCACGGACCAACCAGGTAAGTAATAGGTTAAAGCTTGTTTCTTGTTTAATGTTTCCGGTGATTGCAGGGTGCTGACTGTGGTTTCCTTTCTCTTCCACAGGTTCCCGAGAAATAAAACAGTCCAATCCTAACAATGTAGTTTGTCTTTTCTTTGTCTTTGCTTCTGCACTTAACACCCAAAAACCATGCCAGTTTTACCAATACAAATAATATCAAATGTGAGGTTCAGAGTGGTAGTCACACTGTTTGCCTTGGTAAACCGACAGGTCCCGTGTGTCTTCTCCAGTGATGCTCAGTCTGGACTCCTTGTTTGTCATGGCTCCCTGCCTGACACTTTCAACACTCTTTCAGACAGGCCTTGAAAAGACGAGGTCCGCTGTTTTTTTTTTTATTTTTTTCCTTCTCAGATAACTGACACATTTCAAATTTAAGTTACTCTGCATCTTCATGGTTTATTTGCGCTAATAATACACAATTGTAAGCTAACCAAAACAACAAACAATACAGCCTCAGTATTTTCTTCTTGGGTCTCAACGGTAAGTTTTGTCTGCACCATCTGCATCCACCCCAGCACTTCTGGCTTGCCTCCCCCTTCTGAGCCCTGCCAGCTTCCATTATTCTTAATATGGGTGGGACTTCCTGTCCCCTAACCCAATCTCTGCCTGGCTGGCTGGCTCAGAAGCTAGCCATTAAACCACTGGCCCTATTCACAAAGCTCACCTGTGACTTATTTAAAAGACTTCTTAAAGGTTGTTTTGATTAATTAAATAATGTTTGCTATTCAAGAATGTTTACTAGACTCTTGTTGCATTCTTTAACAATTAAATCTTTCATGAACATCAAATGTCATTTAATTCATGTCCTCATGTCCTTGATTTTAATTAATGCTCGTTCCAAGTTATTATTCTGACAGCTGGAAGAGTTGTTCATAAGCTATACTTAAAATCTCTATTCACTAAATCTCTATTGACGTACATAGGTAACACACATTTCTAGAGTGTTGAAAGATAAATTTTTTGTATTAAATTCTACTACTTTGCTTAGCGGATGCGGAACTTCATATAGGGAAAGTAATTCTCCAAATTAAGCTGTTTAATTTGGCTTAACCCTTTGCAGTCCTATGTTGGACCAGGTCCGACATTACAATTATTCCTTTCCGGTCCGATGTCGGACCCTGTCCAACATCATCAAAAAGACAGGTCTTTCTGACCCTGTCCAACATCATCAAAAAGACGTCAAGCACAGGTCTCTAGCCGTTTTTTCTCCAGGAAAAAAAAAAGAGGCGGATCTGAGCAATACACATAGTCCCTTCACCACAGACATAACACAAACAAGATAGTTGCTTCCGCATTCAGCGCGGACATTTGCCAAGCTTTTTGAGATGTTATAGTAATAAAATAATGACTTGGATAGCATTATTGAGGAGTTTGGTGATATGGGGTGGGGCTGGAGATGCAGTACTGAGTGTCCTGTTGCTATGCAGTACCTTTTAAACCTGTTTTACTGTGAATAAAATTACTTTTAAACAGCGTGTGTAAAATAAACCGCGCGTGTGAAAATAAATTGGACCTGACGCGCCTGAGTCGCGCTGAATAAATGGACCACAAAGGGTTAAACATACTTTTCCATACATTGTACTTGGTATTGCATCAGTGGAATAACCACTTGTACTCCATGAATGCTCGTGGAGTATCTTTTATATATGTGTACAAATGGACGAGTACTAGCAGCAGTGTATTTAATAGGAAGGTGCATATAATTAGCAGCCATCAAAGTGGCACCAACAAAGGAGTAATGTGCTGGTGTGTCTTTGTTAAGTTAGAAGCTCAGTGCATTTCTGTACTCACAGGCTACATACGAGACCTCATTCTCCAGCACTTCGATGTCAGCCACGTTGATGTAGAAGAACGGCCGAAACTCTGGCACAGAGACCCCGATTCCAGGAAGGGACACATTCGCCAGACTGCAGCAGCCGTACACTGTGAGGAAGACCAGACTTTATTACTGTGCTCTCCTTTATTTCACTGCACATAAAACAAGAATAATTCACTAATATTGCTCCTTTTAATGTAATTTCCATCTAATACAAACGTTCTGATACAAGCCAACACATACAAAATATCTGATAAAGGAGACATTTCAGTATCAAATCAATATCAGGGCCTATTATATATAATAGGGAGGCTGTGTGGTCCAGTGGTTAAAGAAAAGGGCTTGTAACCAGGAGGTCCCCGGTTCAAATCCCACCTCAGCCACTGACTCCTTGTGTGACCCTGAGCAAGTCACTTAACCTCCTTGTGCTCCGTCTTTCGGGTGAGACGTAATTGTAAGTGACTCTGCAGCTGATGCATAGTTCACACACCCTAGTCTCTGTAAGTCGCCTTGGATAAAGGCTTCTGCTAAATAAACACATAATAATAATAATAATAATACATTACATAAATATGCAAATGTGATTGGAAGATGTTTGCTCTGTAAGAACTTAACAACAACTCAACCCTCCCACACTGCACTTGTTTAAAGGTCCTCCTACCCCTGTAACAGACGACCCCCACAGGAGGAGGAGAGAAGATGAGGATGCGTTTCCGGAGCAGGGCGAATTTCCACAGGACGATCATCTGCTCCCCGAAGAACTTAATGAACTGGGACATGCAGCCGGCCGGGTGTGTGATCTGTTGGGAGAGACGTTTAAAACCCTTTTAAAATGTGTTGCTAGGACAGTACAGTGAGGTTATGAAGGTGTGCCAAAACATCACACACCGACTGCCTCCCAGTGCTCAGCTCTTACCACTTAAGCACGCAACCTCTCAGTCCATAGCTCTACTCACTAACACACCCTCAGGTCTAACTACAATGCAACACTGCCACCCAGATCCTCAGGTCTAACCACAATGCACACTTCCAGCCAGATCCTCAGGTCTAACCACAATGCAACACTGCCACCCAGATCCTCAGGTCTAACCACAATGCAACACTGCCACCCAGATCCTCAGGTCTAACCACAATGCAACACTGCCACCCAGATCCTCAGGTCTAACCACAATGCACACTTCCACCCAGACCCTCAGGTCTAACCACAATGCAACACTTCCAGCCAGACCCTCAGGTCTAACCACAATGCAACACTGCCACCCAGATCCTCAGGTCTAACCACAATGCAACACTGCCACCCAGATCCTCAGGTCTAACCACAATGCAACACTTCCACCCAGACCCTCAGGTGTAACCACAATGCAACACTTCCACCCAGACCCTCAGTTCTAACCACAATGCACACTTCCACCCAGACCCTCAGGTCTAACCACAATGCAACACTTCCACCCAGACCCTCAGGTCTAACCACAATGCAACACTTCCACCCAGATCCTCAGGTCTAACCACAATGCAACACTTCCACCCAGACCCTCAGGTGTAACCACAATGCAACACTTCCACCCAGACCCTCAGTTCTAACCACAATGCACACTGCCACCCAGACCCTCAGGTCTAACCACAATGCAACACTTCCACCCAGATCCTCTGGTCTAACCACAATGCAACACTGCCACCCAGACCCTCAGGTCTAACCACAATGCAACACTTCCACCCTCAGGTCTAACCACAATGCAACACTTCCAGCCAGACCCTCAGGCCAGGGGTGTCGGAGCCGGGAGGGCCACGGGGGCCATGGCCCCGTCACTTTTTAACATAAGAAACATGTGCACAGTGGGGTAAAAAGGCGCTCGTACAGCACACAATATTTAATTGCGGTTATACTCTGAGTAAAAGAGAGGCACTAATTAAATCATACAAGCACCTACCTTACTATCCCTATGTCTAATGATAGTGCAGCTTTCTGTGCCTACCTTCATTTCAGGGTGCATGCATCTGTTGATGGAAGGCAGCCAGTGGACTGGCTGGAGGGAGGTAGCTGCTCCATTCCCAATGGGCAGGACACCCTTCTTGTCTTCATAAAAAGCCTCTAACTGAGTATAGTGCCCCGGAGACTCCAGCTGATGCCTGCAGCAAGACAGTTAAGCATAATTATAAGTGACTAAAACTCTCAATCTTCCTACAGCTTTAATCTCAAATGGACTTATACCCACATTACTGACCTGTTGCTGTCATCCAATTTTCTATCAGTGATTCATACAACATGACTCTTCTGTCGGCGCATCACTATTGTTCTGAACTCCGGCAGTGCTTATACAACCACAATTAGTTACCGACTACAGCTTTGGTAGCTTTGTCAATGACTTAAGAGAAATTATTCATTTTTATTTAACCCTTTGCAGACAGCCCATTATAATTTCACACAGTGCTGTGACAAGTTATTATTATACAAGTTGTTATTTTTTTTCAAATTATCATAAAAAGCTTCATCAGACTTCAGACAATCAAACACCAGTTAGTCCAGTCTGTAGTTCAAGATCGATATTTATATTTTGGCGACCACAATGCATTCTACAAGTACAAAGTATTACCTGACAGCATACTAAAATCACCCAGAATGTTTATAAACAAACACAACATTTACTGTAGTGAAATATCTGTGTGGCAAACTTCAGGCATGGTGAACCAATCAAAATGTATTTCACTAAAGCTCCTAACCAATAGAGTTGAGTTTTTGGATGCAGTGCATAATTTCAGTATCTATGGTTGCAGTGTTTACTCGAGATTACCGTAGACCATGGCATCAAAGTGCAATTCTTTACTGGAAATGTTTCGAAATCGTTTTGCAAGACCCAGAACGCTTACTGATCCAAGAAATATGGTAGAAGACATTTTTATAGAAGATGTTGATGGAAAGAATGCCAGAAGGAGAAGAGCATCTCCTGGATTATGAACGTCTTCACACTGATATGAAGATTCTGAAGAGCCTGTGAATGTTCCAGTTCTGCTTGTTTAGTTTTCATTAGATGTTAGTTATGTGAAATAAGCCCTGGTTATAAATATACTAATGTGTAAGGATAGTACATTGTCCAATTGTTTAGTGTAGGCTAATGTGTTACGCTTACAATATTGCATCAGACTTTGTTGTTAGTGTTACCTTTTTTTTTTTTTTTTTTTTTACATTAATAGTTCCTTTTTCATTTTGCCATTTATGAATTTGGTCCTATGTAGTATATTACTTGTATAGCTATTACTTAGTTATTCTAATGTAGTATTTATTTATATTGAAAACGTGTTGTTGTTTAAATATTTTATGGACAAAGTGCACTTTATATTCAAACTAGGTCAGTATGGGTATACTTGATTATAGAATGAAACTATTGTTTATTTAATAATCTGCAGAGCAACAGCTTTATAGGAATGTATAATTGTGTATATTTTAAGCAGATATTTATACATGCCTGTGGCGGAGTGTCCCGCCCATATATATATATATATATATGTACACTGTGTTATTATGATTTGTATTATTGTTTGCGGCGCATACAAAAGTGACGCGTATTTGTTATTGTTTTTATAGTTTAAAAACCTCGTGAGGATGCGTGACTGATCAGCTAGTGATTTATTTGGCTAGCTGACAGTCACGCATCCTTATTAAACTCGTGCAGACGGTGACCATCTCCCGAGTTAATTCATTGATTAATTGTTGCTAATCGGGAGATGGTCACTGTATATAAACCTGCAGCTCTCAACCCTCAGAGAGATTGTGTTAGGAGTGAGAGCGGAGAGAGCGAGGAGAGAGAAAACGAAACTTAGAAATAACTGCTAAGCGTGCTGGTTTACACCAGCACGATAATTATTTGTTTATTTGTTTGGCCCTTGTGCCTTTTTGTTTGTTGTTTGTTTAAATCTTTTGTTTATTTTATTATTTAATAAAACACTGAGCGCCGTTGCGTTCAGCTTCACCCGCCCATTCATTGTTTATGTGTCGTTCCTTCCTGGTCCGTGACGTCATCGCAGCAACAGCTCGGCTACAATGCCCTAAAGTTATGTCATGTCAGTTGGCCCTCAAAATGGTAGAATTCTCACCGTCCGCAAAGTGTTAAGACTATAAAGGTTCTTAAATGTAATACATTTAAACACATAGTATTTTACAAAACGTTGAAGCGAAAAGGCCCTGTTTTATGAGTCAATATCTCAAAGTTTTAAAATGGAATGGTTAAAGTTACAGCCCATTTGAGATGTAAACATAGTACAGTATCTCACATGCTTTTATAGAAGTGTACGGATTTTAAAACTTTCCTGACCTTGTAGCTCTTTAGCTTGGCACGTGGCCCGAATTACACTTATGTTGGAGTGACTGGCTTTTTATAACTCAATGCAGAGTGACCTCGGAGGGATTAAAACCTTTGTTTCTGCTTAATAAGCTGTTTTGAGCCTATGTACAAACCATAATCAAACCAATTAAAACTGGTTCTAACTTACTTTTGTTAAAAGTGACATGCTATAACTTTAGGTAAGTGTCACAGAATGCATAATAACACACTATTGGAACACGTTGTCTTTTTCTCATAAACAAGCACCTTGTACACATTGTTCCAGTTAAACAGCACAAGCTCTTATTGTTTCATCTGCCTCGGTTCCTTTTCATTATACAACCTGTTACTTATGCTTCCCATTTAAATGAAGTGAGAAATCAAACTGTCTGTGAACATTGTGTGATTTTCCTGTGTTTAATGTAAGCTCTGAATCAACACGGTTAATAAACTCTTAACACTAAGCTGTACATAGCTGGGGCACATCATTAGTTTGCAATCACCAGTCTTGTTGTTCGACCTTGTGATGCATGGGTATACGCTGCCTGTGAGAATTGAGCAAAACTCATAGCACTGTTCTTAAATGTAACTTCTTGTTATCTGGGTTTCTGCTGACATTGATAAAGTGAAGAAGAAATGCAAATGTTAACTTTTAATGTGTTTTGTCTCACATCATGCATCATGCATCATGCTAGGGAAATAAGACCAAATTTGGTCATGGAAATTACGTAAGCTAGCTGTATATCTGTTCTGTACCAAGTAATTTCTTAGCTCAGCTCAATAACATCTACACTGATACAGCTCAGAAAATGAACATCTCTGATTCCATGAAAGGTGGGCTAAGCTCAAAACATCTACACTGAATTCAGCTCATAAAGCTCTACACTAATGCCAGTTCAGAAACTAACATCTTTGTGCCATGCCGAAAAAGCCATCATCTCTGATGCCATGAAAGCTCAGCTCGGCTCAGAAGTAAATAACATCTACACTGATGCTAGCTCAGAACACCATCCACTGAGACTTGTATGTGAGATCACTGATGCATAGCCTTTGATTTCCTTTGTTCCTGTTTGCATTTTGATTCGTAACTAAACTATTTTTGATTGACTTTACCTGAAGAAGATTAATTATTTTTGAGAAGAAATCGAACCTCAGAGGTGAGGAAAGAACATCGGCTTGACTAAAACATAAAATAACCCTTTTCGGGAAACTTAATAATGCAATTAAACTGGCAATGCATGTTTAATCCTTTGAACAAGTTATTTCTGGCTTCACTTTAAAATGCTAATCAGTATTCAAAAACACCTCTTTTTGCTTACTGAGCTACAACAAAGCACGTAGGTGACATTCGTGACTTCACTGTCAAGAGTGACTAGACGTTTTCAGAGTCAACAGCCCCATTTCCAAAAACATTTTTATTTGCAGTTCATCTCATACACTACTATGCCATACAAAACTCTCCAGGTTTAAAACAATTGTAGTGACTCGATTTTCAGTGGTTCGCAATTTTTCGGTGACTCAACTCGAGTCATAGTCTTTATAATAAAATAAACTCCCCCATCAGTTTAATTTTCAGTAACCGCAGCCGTTCTTCTGATGCATACAAGCCCTGCCTCATTATGAGTGCGAGGATCATGTGACAACAGAGACAGAGAAGAGATTCCCTTTCAAGTCAAAGACGACCACCAACATTATGTATGGGATATTCCTGCCCTTGAGGTAGGTAATGCTGAGCTCTCTATATCAGAGCTGCCGAAGGCCCCTTCCTGGGATGACACACTCGGTCCCGCCCACCGAGGGTATAAAACCGTCACTCACAGGAAGATCTCCCTTTTTCCTTCTCAAGACGGTAAGGTAAGACCTCTGTGTTTAGCTGAGTGATAAGAAATAGCCCTCGAGTCGATTCGGGTCAGTTGTATTTCCCTAGCATTCGTGCTCAAAGCTGGCTTGCCGCTTTCCTGGAATCAACGACTCTTGAAAAAAGACCGAGTTCTTTTATTTTTCTGTCTTTCAGCGGCTTCCCCGACCGGTGGTAGCCCGCTCTTTTTTACCTGCCTGTCGTATGTGAGCGACTGTCTGTGCAGTCATCCGCGAATGAGTTGTCTTTTCTTCTTGAGAGTAACACCGTGTCATCCTCGGGGCCAGGCCTGGCCGTATCCCCGCAGTCGAGTGACCCAGCCGTGCTCTCCTCCTCGGGGCTAGATACTGCCGTATCCTCGTTGTCGAGTGGAGCTGCCGGCCAAACCTGACCGCTGCGGTGAGTCGGTTCATGTGCATTTGGTGTACTCTCTCTCTCTCCTTCACTTCTTTCTCATTAGAAATTGTGATATTTTTGTCTGAATAAAACATCACCCACCGCGGCTTCGGCCTCTGTCCCCCCCGGTACACGCTCCGCGCTGACCAGGCGTGTGTGTTGACCACGCGGTTAGGGTACGCACTTTGCGTAGCGGCCTCTCCGGTGCTGCGGTACCGCGGCGCACGCATAGCCCATGATTCTATCTCGGTGTGCAAGTGCGCAACGCAGGCTGCGTATTTTTCAACGCGTCACCGTAGGGCACGATAACGTAACACGGTACGCAGTGTACGTAGTGCTTGGTATTCACAGCGCACTTAGTGGGCATGTGCTAGTACCCCTGCCTTTATAGTGCAGTTACGCACAGTGCGCAGGGTACGCAGTTCATGCAGTGTACGGTACCCATTGCGCAAGGCGTTTGGAGCACTCGAGGCAAGCAGTGCTGTGACGTTGCGCTCGTTGCATAAGTACTGCTCTACTAGCGCATAGCTCGTGGTGCTGCACGGTAATACTAGTGCGCACTGAGCTCAGCTCAAGCGCTGCACGCGATGTACATATTACATGGTGCAGGCGTAGTTGGTTGTGCACTTGTGCCCACTGTACCCGGCGCAGGGTAAGCTGTGTTAATAGCCTTAGCTGCAGCGCTAGCGAATTTTACACTGTGTTAGTACCTGTGGGTCTAACGCAGTGAAAGCAGTGCTTAGTGCTATGCACAAGCCAGACGTCCTGTCTCAGGACCACCTGCCTAGCATCTCGAATGCAGTACACAGTGCGCTTAGTATGCACGGGTTATTGCGTAAGCACTGCTCAACCTAGCACATAGCTCACGGTGCTGCACAGTATCAGTGAAAACAGGTTACTCGGTGCGCACGGGGCTCAGCATACCTTGCTGTAACGCTAATGAGTGGACTTTCCTGTGTTCAACGTAGTGCGAGCAGTGCCTCAGTGCTAATGCACAAAGTCAGCACCATATCGGGGTCCCTTCCCTCTACAGCCTGCAACTATGCTGTGCCCCGCTGTCGAGATGCTTACGCCGGCTTGTTTCAGCCCACCTACTCGGTGGGCTGGTAAAAGCAAAACAAAATCAGTTACCCGCATTGCCGTGGTAACTATTATTTTTACCCGCACAGCTTGCGTGGAGGGTGTGTATTTTTGTTTCTTTACTGCCTTGCAGTTTAGAAATAAAAAATAATACAGCGTTATTTCCACCGGGACCCAGTGCTGCTGGCCCCGCTGTTGAGCGGCTTCTGCTGGCTTGTCTCAGCCCGCCTACTCGGTGCGCTGTTTAAAAGCAGTCACACGCGCTGCCGTGGTGACTGCTATTTTACCCTCACAACCTTGCTGTTGTGTGTGTGTATGATGTGTTTTTTCTTTACTGCCCTGCAGTTTTAAAAATAAAATGTGGTATGATATCCACCGGCAGCTCTGGTGCGCCCCGCTGTTGAGTTAGATACGCAGGCTTGCTTTAGCCCGCATACTCAGTGGGCTGGAAAAACAAAACAAAATCAGTTAACCGCGTTGCCGTGGTGACTGATATTTTTGTTTCAGCTCGCCTACTTGGCGCGCTTGGTCACCCGCCTGGCATGGTGAATGTGTTTCTCCCATTGCCGAATGGCTGGGTATAAGCCTGTATGTTCCTATTACTGCCTTTGCAGTTAAAAAGAAATAACAGGTTGCAGCTCCTTGAGCCTGTGCTCCACCCTGGCATAAGCTATGGTTATCGCCGCTCTGCACCATGGTGCAGCACCGTGCGCTCCCCTGTACTGCTCTCCTGGTTGCCTACCACAGCCACTCGAGCCTGTGTATCCACCCCGGTGTATGCTATGTGCTACCTCAGGTTGTGTTGACTTCACGCGGTTAAGGCTGGGCGACTCTCAGTCGGCGCCCTCGGTGTTTAGATGATTCATGCCTCAGTGCTTAGCACCACAGCATATGAATAACACCTGCACTCGGTGCCCCGATGCTTCGGTGCACCAGTACTGTATTCTACCTCACTCAGTGTCCTCGGTGAGTCTGCACCCTTGGTGCCTGAGTGCTTCAGTACACAGCTGAGCTGTACGCGGCGCTGGGCCTGGCCAGGCAGCAGGCTCAAGCCCTTGCTGTGGCCCTAGCTCAGCCGGTCCCGGAGCTGACCCCGCCTGCACCGGTGGTTGCCCCGGATGTTACGCGCTGGCATCTGCCGTACTCGCCAGGCTGTCCGGCCGGGCGAATGGTTTATCACACTGGGCTGAAAGAACGTGGATTCCACGTTGCTATTCGTCTAATGCACAGGAAGTATCTCCGCTTCGCCTTACAGGGGAGCGTCCTGAGTTTTCTGTGCTGTGGTTCAACCTCTCCTTAGCCCCCCGCACGTTTCAAAGTGCATGGATGCCATCCTAGCTCCCTTGCGGCTGCAAGTGATCAGGGTGATGAATTAGCTGAACGACTGGTTGATCTGCCCAGTCGCAGGAAGGAGCAGCGGCCCACACAATGCAAGCCTACCTGTTGGACGACAGAGTGGCTGCCATTTGCAACTGTCTGGCCCTGTTCAACAAGGGTTCACAGTATAATTGGTGTTGTGTTAAAAACTATTGGGTCTGATGGCCTCGGCTTCAACACCCACCCAACTAGGGTTACTCCACAAGCGCCCCATCCAAGTGTGGCTCAGTGCCTTAGCCTGCACCCCAAGCGCGACAGACACAAATCCCACCTCAGCCACCGACTCATTGTGTGACCCTGAGCAAGTCACTTAACCTCCTTGTGCTCCGTCTTTCGGGTGAGACGTAATTGTAAGTGACTGCAGCTGATGCATAGTTCACACACCCTAGTCTCTGTAAGTCGCCTTGGATAAAGGCGTCTGCTAAATAAACAAATAATAATAAACAAATAATAAATGGCATCTAATGTTTATAAAGTGACGTTTCACCAAAAACCTTTTGAAATGTAAATAGTGAACTTTTAATTGACTAAGCGAGTGCTTTGCTGACTTTTGATTAATATTACAAAATAAATCGGAGGGAGGTCAAGTTGAACAAACACATATTTAATTTGCAGAGTTAAACATAAATGTTCCATTAACAATGACTTTCTCCGCTTTCACTGACAAGACCCCCCCCCCATTTATTCTTAATGTTTCACTGAAGTTAATGTTTTCGCTTAGGGGGGAGATTCTCAACAAAAAAGTGCAGGTACTCATATGCGCAGCCGTACACAATACATTTATGAATACAAAATAAGCCTTAAAAAAATAACTGATAAAATCTAACCAATTCATCATAAACAAAGAAGCTGAAAATACTGAAAGCTTTGTACCCTCTGCTTGTATCACTCGGTCACGTACTGTAATATAGCACTTAAGTTAAACCTTGAATGTTAAGTATTAAGAAATATTACATTGTTTCAAGATATCCTAAAAAAGGGGGGGGATGTTACACAAAATGTGTATAAAGAAAACAACTGTGCTATTAACAAATGATACAAAAAGATCCAAGTCAAACAATGCGCAATACGGGCTGAAATACTCCTCTATTTTTTAATGTACCAGGCACTACTCTTAAAAAAAATGACTTGGCCTTGGCTACATTGATAACCTTGGATTAGAATCCTGTTTTGTTTTTTGTTTTTTTACAGATTACTTATCCTACAATATATTCTGTGTGCTTCTCTGTTGTGTTTCTGTGTAGATAGATGAATTATAACATGGTCTATTCCAGAAAAATGTTTGTATATTTCAGACAGAAACAGTAGAAAAGTATGCATCAGGTTTTATATATGTATTTATTTATTTTTAATCTCTGGCATTACACATTTTCATAAAGTAATATCATTACTGTGGTTTATGTATGCCTTTACACGCAAGTGCAAACTCAGATTTAACTTAAATAAACTGTAGAAAAGGAGGCATTGTACATTTACAGTCCTCATAACAGAAAATACTATGATCACAACAAAACAAAACGTTGATCACTGTACTTAACATTTACCTTGCAAGTTGGGCCAGTGTTTGGAAAGCGTAAAAGCACACCCGCATTGTGTGTGGTTGCTGGCTGTCCCCAGGACAAATGATATGGAGCATCTTTCGGGTTATATGCTGGAGAGCAAGCTTTTTAAAGTCCTGCACCTACCTGACTTGGTTCTCAAGGAAGTGCATGTATCTGTACAGCAGGGTGTAGGAAGGAGACAGAATCCCCACAGACTTCATCCGAGCCCCTCTTTCCAGCGCACTCTCCACCGGCATGTTCGCAAAGCACGCAAGCCCAAAGTAACTGCCTTTGCGGAAATAGCTGGAGAAGACAGGACAGTAATACAAACCAGACGTTGTGAAATTCTGAGCGTGTTTTTGAGGGGACATGATGCTACAGGCACGCAGACTAGTAACATACACCCCCTGCCACAGCTGTAAATATAAAAGTAGAAGTACACTCATACTAAAAGAAAATTATTTGACAAACATTTCGACAATAAGTCTTTCTCAATGTCTTCAATGTTGAAACTACAGCTATCTTTAACAACAACACTGTAAGTAGTTCCATCTTATTTTTTTATTCATAAGTCCTTATTATGCCACTGTCCACAATTAACAAAAGTGCAATAAATTATGCATTGCTTTCAATTTCAAATACACAAGACTGTAAATATGAACTTATAACGTAAAAACACCAAAAAAGCTCCAGAAACATTTATATACAGTCTGTAGGGTGACAACGTACCCTTATACCTACAACATATATCAGTTGAATGTTTTTTCTCTCTACCAATATTAGCCCTGGTGTACTGTTCTAGTGTGGTGCAGTTTTTGTAGAAATTGTCTTAAACATGAAAAATAAGAAAAAACGAATCACAAGAATACATTAATTAAAACAACAAATAAAAATGTTAAAGGGGTTAAACATATAAGGGCAAACTTACATGAAGTCTGAAGAGATTGTATGGGATCCGCTGGCCATAGACTTAAACTCTACTCCGACCAGGTCAGCGTCCTGAGGCAAACACCATTCCACTATGTTACCTGGCAACAGAAAAAGAAAGAATCACACCAGAGCTAGCCTGCATCATACAGCTTTCAAACTGTCACACCGTCCAGTGCATTCTTTGTATGCAAGGCCTGCCGCGCTGAATGCAGAGCTGTAGAAGTTCAGTAGTTAGGTGAACTCGCTCCTGATTTCCTTCTGGTGTGAAGAAAACTATAGCAAGTGTGCTTTCCCACAGTATTATCAGCTAGTATGAAAACACTATTACAGGAGATGGTGTTCCTGTTTTGTTTGTGCCAAGCATGGACTGGCACAATTCAACAAGGGCATATTGAATTGACTGCTGATACTACAAATGCTGATTCTAGGTTATCTGTTTGTTTGGATGATGTTGTTTGGATGACTAAAAATTATAATTCTACCTTTGGTAGGCACTAGGAAACAACTTCAAACTACATCACTATCCCTGACCTTCTGTGGTCGTGACATTGCTGTATCCACTTCAGACAGGAATCTGGGAGTAATCTTAGATTCGCCTCTTAGTTTTGAGACTTACGAAACATAGAGTTCGCTCTTACCTTTTATAGAAGGATGCTGAGATTTGATCCATTCTTTTGTAACATCACATATTAATTACTGTAATGCATTGTTGATTGGGCTGCTTTCTCACCTGGTGATTCGGTTACAAATGGTCCAAAATGCAGCTGAATGAATATTGACTGGTGCAAAAAGGACTGAGCATATTACACCTTTTTTGGAAAATTTTCATTGGCTGCCCGTCAAGTTTCGTATTAAATTTAAGATCTTACTCTTGACTTAAGGCTGTTTGAAGAATAGGGCCTACATATTTCTCTGAATTGCTGTATCCCTATATCCCTAGGTGTCAACTACGCTCTTCAAGTTTTAACATAGAACCGCCGGATTTTCGAACTACCTAGAACTGCCACGTGGGTCACTGTGACCCATACATTTTTAAACTGCTTCGTTATGAAAATTAAAGACATACTACCGGATACAATTGAAAAGTTTTACTCATGAACATCATATCAAACATTTGCATCACAGAAACACCATATTTAAATGGAAAATTAAACATAAAGGCATTATTTTTAAAATGAGCGCATATACAGCACGACTACAAACAGTGAAAAAATATAACAAAATATACATTTCAAAAGAAACGGATATGTACATATACCCGTGTACAGGTGTAAACGGGTACATGTACACACAAAACTATAAAACCAAAATCATTGTTTCTAATACTACATAAAAAGAAAATATAACACTACTTCCGGTATGACGACTGCATTGTACTCTATGGAGGAGCGTACACGTCTGCCAGCTGACTGTGCCTGCATCCAGGAGCTGTGTTAACATAGACGCAGTTCCATTGAACACTATTGTGTAAACACGTGTAAACTGGTACATACAAACCTGTAAAACCAAAATGTTTTTTTTTCTAACAGTAATATAAAAAAAGAATATATAACATACATTTCATATTAGGCACATAAGTTGTTATCCTACCTGTCATTTCAGTTTGCTGTGTGTCTACTTTCAAGATTAAATATTTCCTTCTGATATATTTCCAGTTGCATTTGTGGAGCAAAACGAAAGATTGATGTCTCCCAGGTACATTGAAAAATAAGCAACTAGGCTTTCACTGAGTTTGCATCTTGACAAATCCACAATCATAGCAATCTCTGTCTCGTAGTCAGTCTACAAACAAAGAAAGGCTTGAAATAAAAAACAAAAAACACGTGTGCTAGGAGGAGGGGGCGAGTCTTGTTTGCTGCATTTACAAAAAAAAAAAAATAGAATATCTTACGTTATATTAAAAAAAAGATTGTAATGCATGGGTCACATTGACCCACGTGGCGGTTCTAGATAGAAATGTTTATAACTTTATAATTTTTGCGATTCTGGCTATCAAACGTAGGGTTGCCAATCATTCTGGTTTTGCCTGGATTGTTCTCTTTTTGAAGCAGCTGTCCTGGGAAGTCTGTAAGACTTCTGGTGTCCCGGTTTTTTGTAAGCCAGAGGTGGGAACCCTAATCAAACGCGGTCTGGAACCCTCCCTCCCCCCGGACGGCGCTCGGCCAATTGTGCGCCGCCCCCTGGGAGCTCCCGTCCTCGGTCGGCAAAGGAATAGCCTGGACTCGAACCGACGATGTCCAGACTATAGGGCGCATCCTGCACTCTACGCGAGTGCTTTTACTGGTTGTGCCACTCGGGAGCCCCCATAATTCTTAGTATTTTAATTGTTGTAATTAATGTTTTAATTTTTATTTATTTTGTAAAGCACTTTGGGATGGTTTGCCATGAAAGGCGCTGTATAAAAATGAATTGATTGATTGATTTTGTACCACATCCACCAAGTTAGAATTGTCCATTTTTTTCTTGATTTGTAGATATAGCTTCATTCATACAGTATGTTATGACCCTGTCCCAGGATTAGCCCTATTTCTTGTAGTATATGACCACAGTCCATTCTTTAGCACATTTATTATCCCTTGTGGGTGACGCATATCACCCCACCTATGGTAATATAGTTCCAATAAGAATATAGATCCAAAAGGGAGGAAAACATTGGAACTGAATGGATATTATGACAAAGACAATAAATAATTTGAATTTGGAGTTTTTTCTGAATAAAAACAAATCATAATCTAAGAGGAATGTAATATCAGATCAAATGGTCTGTCAACCAGTAAAATTGTTCAGATGTTTTAATGGAACTAGGTTTTTTTTTTTTTTAAATGTAGTCGTTGCCATTTTTTTTTTTTATTGTCTTCTCCCAATTTAGAATGTCCAATTATTTTTTTAAGCTCAGCTCAACGCTACCAAACCCTGCGCTGACTTGGGAGGGGCGAAGACGAACACACACTGTCCTCCGAGGCATGTGCCGTCAGCCAACCGCTTCTTTACACACTGCAGACTCAGCATGCAGCCACCTCGGAGCTACAGCGTCGGAGGACAACGCAGTTCTCGGGCAGCTTACAGGCAAGCCCGCAGGCGCCTGGCCAGACCACAGGGGTCGCTGGTGTGCGGTGAGCAGAGGGCACCCTGGCCGACCTAAGCCCTCCTGGAAGTCAAGATGTGCTGTATTAATACCAGCAGAATAAGGTAACCCCAGGTTCAAGCAGCAGTTGTGATGGTGACCAAACATGTTTGAGCGGCCTACTGTTGTGTAAAAAATTTGCTTAAAATGAAACGTTGCATTCAAGAAATTTTGAACAACAACGAAAAATAAAAACACACTTAAGGTTTGTGTGTTGCACACATGCATTAACAAAATGCCCTGAAAACTTAAAATAAAGAAAATAATTATAACGAAGGGCAGAAATGCAGCAAAAGGTCTCTGAAAATAGTTTTCTTTGTGAACTCCAAGAAGCCAATGTTGCCTTTCGCTACTCAAACCGTAGGGTGTCTAAATAAATAATAATAATAATAATAATAATAATAATAATAATAATAATAATAATAATAACAATAATAATAAACTTTTTTGTATAGCGCCCTTAAAAAAAGTCATCTCAGAGCACTTCACAGTTATTAGTACAGCAATAAATAAACAGATTATACATAAAAAAGCACAAGGAAATAAAACAATCATAAAAATCATAAAAACGCCTTTCTAAAAAAGGAAGTCTTTAAATTAGCTTTAAAAACACTCAGAGAAGCTGAGTCCCTGATCTCTAGTGGAATAGAGTTCCATAATTTGGGGGCATAGCAACAGAAGGCCCTGTCGCCCATAGAGCAACAAGCGGGACACACAGCAGTCTGAGATCAGAGCGGAGGTTGCGAGTGGGAGTGTAAAAAGATAAAAGATCTGACAGATAAGTCGGAGCTAGCCCATGAAGAGCCTTATATGTCAGCATAAAAATTTTAAAATCAATTCTAAAAAATAAAGTGTTGAGTCAGAATAGATTTTCATTGTTTGTTGCATCTTTAGCAGCCTCATCTGTACCAGATATATTCGCTTACATTGTTTACCTTCAGGAGACTGAGGATGATTTAATTGCGCAAAATTTCTCAAATATAAAATGTTAAGTTAATTGCAGTCATCAGCTGCATAGATTACCTATTCAACAGAATGGGGCAACAAACAAGTGAGTACTAACATAAGTTACTATTTTAATATCACTTTAGTGTCTTAACAAGTTGTTGTATTTTAAGCATTAGGAGCAACCAACCTAAAGTGGCACCCAACAATTGGATCTGACAACCATTTTATTTTTGGCCTAGGAGCCAGTCTGGAGCCCTGTCTAGGTTGCTGGTTGACAAACATACATCATTTTTTGAATAAATAGTTATAATTAAGTATTTTTCTTTCTGTGGCCAATAGTTATCTTTATATATGTATCAGCAAAATTACACAACGCCATGTTGTGTGTGCAACAACTTACGTATATACAGTCTGAAGCCTACTACAGAGGTTGGGCAACAAAAAAAAGAATCATCTGGGATATGCTGCACACAGTTTTCTGTAATCAGGACTGATTGATTTGTTTTACCAATCTCTCACATATACAGCCACACCAGCATCTCCAGCTTTGTCTAAGTGTGCAATCTGTATAACAGACTAGCCCTCATAACTTGCAAGCAGCAACAAAGAGGAACCACTCTCAACATGACATAAGGAGATAGGCTTTCTGTGCCCCACTGAAGAGGTTTACTCCCTTTCAGGATACTACCTGATTGGCTGACTTGCATTAGTTTACCAAGGGCAGGGTAAGCCAGTGGTGACTGTCAGACAATAACATGGGTACTTCTAGCTCTGCTTCAGATTCTTTGTCAATAGAGCCTTTAGAACTTTACAATGACAAACCGCATGCAGGATGTTCAGAATGGGAGGTTGAATTCTACAACAGCAACAATCTTGTAATTATAAAGCCGCATCCGTTCCGAATGTAGGGTTAGAAATCAACTAAGGGCTAATATTGATTGAAACTGAATTTACCACACAAGTTGTAAAATAGATTGTGTTTGTGTAGCATCAAAACAACTAGGCTATATTAAGAATGCTGTTTAGGGGGTTTAGGAGAAGAACCAAGTTGCAGTTTGACATGCAAGGTGAAAGAGAAGTGAGTGTGTGTCTAAACTGGCTGCACTTTAGTGAGGTGAAAGAGAAGCACTTTACAAAAGAACTAAGATAAGAGACAATTCAATAATAACTAAGTAGTCAAAACGACAGAATGGCCAATAATAGAATGCCTTTAATCTAGATTTAAAAACGTCCAGTGAACCAGAGTCCTTGACAGAGAAAGGGAGGGAATTCCACAGTCTGAAGACTACTGTACAACAGACAGAAGGCTGTGTAGTTACATTTCAAAAGGAAATTCAGTTACAGAAAATTGACACCAGCTACAATGATGCAACATCTAATTTGCAATCTACTGTTGAAGAAATGTCTAAGATTACAACAGACATTATATTGTACATGAGTTCTATAGCATGAAGCATAGATAAATACACAAACTTGCCAAAAAATGAATGTGATGACCGCATGCCATTTGATCCATTAGACTTACAGTACATTCTGAAAGCTAGGGGTGTTTCCGTTTCATTTCCTAATTGTTTAAACTTCAAGATTAAAAATGTTTAAACTTTAACATATTGGGAATGTTTGTACCCAACCAGGAAAGCCATCAAAAGAAACCCTTTTCATAAATGACTGCAGCACGTATTTGTGAAGAACTCGATGTGAAAAGCATTTCATGTTATATTTAAATTGAACATCTGTAGGAAGGTCATTCCACCACTGCGGGGCGAGGGTGGAGAAGGAGCGGGCTCTGGAGGCAGGGGAGCGTAGAGGAGGTAGAGCCAGTCTTCTAGTGCAGGAGGAGCGGAGAGGTCGAGTGGGGGTGTAGGGAGAGATGAGGGTCTGGAGGTAGCTGGGTGCAGTCTGGTCAAGGCATCTGTAGGCTAGTAAAACATCCATAATAAACAGAATGCTCTAGATGGCAACTGACATTTAGCCCTTACATCCCTGTGAATATGTACTAATTCAATATTAATTCAAAGAATGCATACGTGTAAATAAATTATGTATAGGCTTTATACCAGTACACTTTTACGCAAATCGTTTGTTTAAAAACATGTCCTTGAGATCTATGTAATTTATCAACAGAAGGTGATATTTAAAATGTATATGTATGGATTTCCTGTTTGTGGCACAAAGCCCTGAACAGTAGCATTAATATAACAATGTACTGGAATTTGTGCATTTGATAGATTCTGTAACACATGCAGCTGTGTTTTTGTATAATTAATTTTGTTTTATTCTTTGATATAATATTTAAAAAAAAAAGGTTTAGTTTATTTCATTCACTTTGTGCCTCCAGGTTCAGCACAGGTACATATCAATAGTGCAGTACAAATACAAAGAGAGACATTTACGAAGATAAAAAATAATACTAATGCTTTTAAAAAGACCAAATTCCCATTGGGCTTTTCTTTTTAGATTCTATTGATTTTTTTTTAGTATTACATGCAGGACAGCTGTTATAAGATCATTACCTTTATTAAAAATGTGCACGGATGAATCTTAAATTAACCAATCAAAAATTTGAATCGAGTAACCGCCCTAATTTCAATATATATTTTGGTGTGTACGTGTTTTTTTTTTTACTTGGTAGTTAAGTCTTTGCGATGTTAAAACGTTATTTGCTTTTTTAGGGTTTCTTTGCTTCAAAAATACTAACCAGGGCTGTCAGTATACATCAGAATGTAATATAAATAGTGTGTGTGTATGTAGATATTAGTGGTGTAAATCAAACCCTGACACTGACATCAATTATCTTGCAAATTCTCACAGTGATTATCGATCATTAGAGTTAAAATGCTTAAAAAACAAACTAAAAAACTAAAAAACGTCCCTCACAGTAACAGTTTAAAGGAACAATAAGTCCTCTTTTTATAGAGCACAGAATAAAAAAACTCATTCAAACAAATCCTGATGTTTTAAGACATGTTTGATAAATACATTGGCATTTAAATATAGCACTCTCCAATTTTCATATTCCTGCCGTCACTAGCCTTTGCCTTGTTTTGTGTAAAATCTGACTAATTTCCAGTGTAAGCATAACAGTAAATTAAGAAAAAAAACAACCCCACTGTCCAAAGGAGAAAAAAAAAAACAAGGTTTGAAAACTAAATTAACATTATGGCCTATTCACATGGAAATAATTCGATCTCTCTTTTTTTTTTTCAATTTGCTGTTGGTTACAATTGATGAATTGACCCAGCTTCTGCTAGCGAAAGCAGCAGTCCCTTCCTGCCGCGGCTGCAGAGATGCATTTCACTTTTTGCTGTCATATTTAATAAAATCTTTACATGACTTTGCATAGCCACTTAGATTTGCATTATCTTCAGTGAATACAACTGTATCGTCATTTTTCCAAGCAGTACGTGACAGGTAGCCTACCCTTTCCTGCAACTGAACTTTCGACAGCGACAACTCCAGTTGATCATTTTATTTTATGTTGAATATGTATAATATGTGTAATATCTCTTTCATACATAGAGGAGGCTGTGTGGTACAGTGGTTAAAGAAAAGGGCTTGTAACCAGGAGGTCCCCGGTTCAAATCCCACCTCAGCCACTGACTCATTGTGTGACCCTGAGCAAGTCACTTAACCTCCTTGTGCTCCGTCTTTCGGGTGAGATGTAATTGTAAGTGACTCTGCAGCTGATGCATAGTTCACACACCCATAGTGTACTTTTCTCTGTAAGTCGCCTTGGGTAAAGATGTCTGCTAAATAAACAAATAATAATACATGGATGTTGATTTATTATTAATAGACTTACTGCCCCCATCGCAAACAAGATATGTAGAATATCTCTTTCATACACATATAGGCCAAATCAATCTACATACCACGTCGCAACCAAAAACGCGTCACATACTGGCGTGCTCAGAGAAGCGTTTCTCCCACGTGGATTCGCTTACACTTACACAGTATTACTCAGGCCCTACCTGTGTTACACGGCTGTGAAAAACGTGACACAGGCCATGAAATTCATTCTTCACCGTGAATACTGTCTATTTCGTGTACTTTTACCCTGCACTTAAATCCAATTAAGTTATGTGTGTAACCTTCCAGGTTCCTGATGTGATTTTCAGCTTGTTTCAATTTCAAAAAGAAAACTGGACAGGATTTATTGATTGACACTTAACAGCAGCCAATAACCACTCTGGGCTCGCCTCACGAGGTATGACACAGGCCCGGTTTTTGGGATGGAACCGCATAATAGTCTCGCGTTTTGATTGGTCCATGTCTGTCACATGAATATGTCGTCACACGAGTGGGAAAGCTTGAAGGCATTTTTAACATCAGAGAGAGAGAGAGAGAGAGAGAGAGAGAGAATAAAAATAAAATATTTGCTTGCTTAATAGATGTTAAAAAAGCTTTTGACTCAATTTGGCATGAAGGATTATTTTACAAACTTATCCAAAGAGGTGTAGGGGGTAAAGTATATGAAATTGTCAAATCTATGTATACAGAAAATAAATGTGGGGTTAAGATTGGCAATAAAATAACACAATTTTTCTCACAAGGGCAGGGAGTGAGACAAGGTTGCAGTCTGAGCCCAACACTTCAACATCTATATGAATGAGCTGGCCACAGTGCTGGAGCAGTCTGCAGCTCCTGGCCTCACTCTACATGACACTGAAGTTAAATTCTTGCTCTACGCAGATGCCCTGGTCCTGTTGTCGCCCACAGAGCAGGGGCTGCAGCAGAGCCTGTCACTGCTAGAGCAGTACTGTCAGACCTGGGCCCTGGCAGTAAACATGAACAAGACCAGTCATGATATTCCAGAAGAAAGCCAGATCTCAGGAAAATAAGTACCACTTCACCCTGGGCAAAAACACTTTAGAACACTACACACACTACACCTATCTAGGCCTAGAAATCAGCGCGTCAGGGAGTTTCAACCTGGCAGTGAATGCACTAAAAGAAAAAGCACGCAGGGCATTTTATGCTATTAAGAGAAAAAATTCATATAAAGATCCCAATTAAAATTTGGCTAAAAAATTTTGAAAGTGTCATCCAACCCATTGCCCAGTATGGCAGTGAAGTGTGGGGTCCTCACACAGCAGGATTTTACAAAATGGGACAAACACCCAACAGAAGCCCTGCATACAGAGTTTTGCAAAAGTATCCTGCAAATACAAAGGAAAACTCCAAACAATGCATGCAGGGCTGAATTAGGCCAATACCCACTATTGATTAATATCCAAAAAAGAGCAATTCAATTTTGGCTCCATCTAAAAAATAGTAACATAAACTCTTACCACCATAAAGCCCTGCAATACCAAGAGAAGAGTCCCCTCAGCCAGCTGGTCCTGAAGCTCACTGCACTAACCCACACTAACACCAACCAGCTTCAGGACAGCTCCACTCTTACACATACAATCAGAGTCAAACAAATTATAGCACAAAACAAACAAGAACACCTTATTCATTGGGACACACACACTAAAACACAAAGTAAATTGGAATGCTATCGGGCCCTAAAAAGATACTACACCCTGGCTGAATACCTGACCAGGGTGAAAAACAGTAAACAGAGACAGACCTTAACAAAGTACAGGCTCAGTGAGCACAGCCTGGGGCCATCGAGACTGGCCAACACAGGCAGACATGGCTGCCCAAAGAGGACAGGCTGTGTGATCACTGTCGGCTCAATCAGGTCGAGACAGAGATACAGTTTTTACTGCAGTGCACAAAATATAAGAATATAAGGGAAGCCTTCTTCCCAAAAATACAAAATCTGCACAGATTTCCCAGACTTGCCAGACCGAGAAAAACTCCCCATCCTCCTCGGAGAGCAGACAAGCTATATAGAAGTGGCAGCCCAGTACACAAGCGCCTGTCACAGCCTGAGGGACAGGGAGTGACACTGAGGCTCCTCACACAGGGAGGAGGGAGGAAAAGAAAAATAAATAAATAAATAAATAAATGTATATATATATATATATATATATATATATATATATATACTGTATGTATATCATCATCATATTATCATTATTATTGTTGTTGTGATGTGTTGTTTTTGTTTTATTTACATATGTTTTAAATGTTCATTGTAAAGATGGAATTTACCCATCATTGCTTTGGCAATACTTGTAAAAAATCAGTCATGCCAATGAAGCACTTGAAATTGAAAATTGAGAGAGAGAGAGAGAGAGAGAGAGAGAGAGAGAGAGAGAGAGAGAGATCTGCTTTCCACAACCTTTCCATTAAAATATAATGTGGTATTTTGCTGTACTAATATAACAAACTATGGATGATTACTTTATATTAATTATCATGTTATGCACGAATGTAAGAATTGGCTTTCTGTAGTGGTGTACTTTTTTCTTTCAAATAGCATATATCTCTAATTGTTTGCGCAATATATTTTAATATCAAATATATTACTGTTTAGTTATAGGTTTCGGCCATCTAAGGACAGGTACTGCATGGGAACTATAGCTTGCAAGTTGCTAAGTGGTTGCACTACAAAATTTGCACTACAAAGTGATATTTTAAAGAATAGGATATATAGTGCTTTTTGTCGCCTCCGCTCGCGCACGCAAAACTTTTGATGCAAAACTATGCTCCGATACACTCAAGCTGATACTGTGATCACAAATGGACTTAATCGGTGCTTCTATTGCATAAATACACCACAAAATGTGCATGTTTCAGGTCTTATATATAATGGACATTTTTTGTATGTATTTTGCCATAGGAAATCGCGGGGGGGGGTGTCCTCCTGTCGTACCCCATAAGTCCACAAATCATGGGCCAAGGAACTCGGGTGTACTCTCTTTGGATGCACAACAGTCTTAGCTAAAGAAAATTGGTTCCTTCGAGTTCGTACGACCCACGACCGCCATTTGCCAAAGGTGTTTTAAAATGGGATTTCCCATGGGGCCTCCACACAAGGAGGTTTCACGGTTGTGCCAGGACGGCTCGGCAAAGTGAATTTTTTCATCATGACTCAAGTTTTTGGGTGAACCACCGTGCCATTTAGGAGGTGGTTTGGGGCGCTCACCTGAGCTTGAAAATGTGTTTTTCAACCCTGCTATAGACATGAATGAGACTGAACACCCAAAAATATTTTTTGCAAAGAATTGCTACGAAACTGGGCATGTTACATTCAGGCTGGTCCCCTGAGTCTAGAACCATTGAATAGTGGTTCTAGGTGCTTCTGTTCCAGAAATATGCACTAAAAGTGATGGTTTTAAGCATAAGGCGATAGTGTGATTTGTGCCACCTAAGGACAGGTGCTTCTGGATTCATTATCTGCATGTACTACAGGTGCTCTGTATGCGTGCAGGGGTTGCATGGTGGTCTGTGCATGTAGGGGTTGCATGGTGGTGTGTGCGTGCAGGGGTTGTATGGTAGTGTGTGCATGTAGGGGTTGCATGATGGTGTGTGCGTGCAGAGGTTGCATGGTGGTGTGTGCATGCAGGGGTTGCATGGTGGCTGTATACATGCAGGGGTTGCATGATGGTGTGTGTGTGCAAGGGTTGCATGGTGGTGTGTGCATGCATGGGGTTGCATGGTGGTGTGTGCATGCAGGGGTTGCATGATGGTGTGTGTGCAGGGGTTGCATGGTGGTGTGTGCATGCAAGGGTTGCATGGTAGTGTGTGCATGTAGGGGTTGCATAGTGGTGTGTGCTTGTAGGGGTTGCATGGTGGTGTGTGCGTGCAGGGGTTGCATGGTGGTGTGTGCGTGCAGGGGTTGCATGGTGGTGTGCGTGCAGGGGTTGCATGGTGGGTCTATGCATGCAGGGGTTGCATGGTGGGTGTATGCGTGCAGGGGTTGCATGGTGATGTGTGCTTGCAGGGGAATTGGAGTGCAGGTTTGGTGCAAAAGAGGGGTTGGGAGGCGAGGGCATATAAGGAGGTGCAGGGAAAAGACTGGGAAGGGTAGGGTAAAAGAAAAACTACTACAATGATTAATTTTCACTTTAGACTCCCAGTCCCATTTCCCTCAATTTATGAATTTTTTTTGTGATTATTTAATTATTTTAAAAATAAACGACCTTCATCTACTCACGGTTCTGTCCCAAAAAGAACCCGAAATGCTACAATATATACATTACATAAGCAAATGAGGTGTCCTTTTTTTTGGACTACCATGTTCCTTCTCAAAAATGTGTTTTAATATTAGCCTTTAATAAAGGAAAACGACTTCTTTAATTTTCATGTATCTATTTTAGTGCAATGTAGTTTCTTCGTTGTAATAAGACATACGTTTTTTTTAACATTTACATTTTATTTCCGTTTCTTCATAAAAAAAATGTTTCTGGGGAGAGTAAAAAATACATTAACTTTGATTCATGTACTAAGGGTTACTCTTAAATGAATTCACAATCCAGTTTATGGTAAACTGCATGCATGACTTGGAAACCTGGCTGTCAGCCAAGCAGAATAAAAACTGGTCTGAATTCGAAAATGCTGAATTTGGGACGTTATCTAAAAACCAGTGCGGCCCAGAAATTGGGACGTTATCTGCAAACCAAATCGGTCCAGAATTTGGGACATTATCTGAAAAGCAAATCGGTCCAGAATTTGGGACGTAAATGAAAACAGGGGCAGTCTATATGTAAAACTGTGATTACATTAGAGATAAGCTAATGTATCCTGTAACAAAACTGTAAATGTGTGGAAGATATATATATTTGATATTAAAATATATAATCGCGCAAACGATTATAGATATATGCTATTTAAAAGAAAAAAGTACACCACCACAGAAAGCCAATTCTTACATTCGTGCATAACATGATAATTCAGATAAAGTAGTCATCCATAGTTTGTTATATTAGTACAGCAAAATACCACATTATATTTTAATTGACCCGGAGTCAACCTGGAGAAGCTTCTGTCACGCTCCTTCAAAAACTCCTTTAGAAAACAAACTGTGGGCAGGTAGGTCTAACGCAGTAGCAGCAGCAGCAGCATACCAGCTTCCAACAGGAGTTCAAAAACCACATCTATCCTAATTGCATCAGGGCAAGGAGAAAGGAGTTGGAGCAGAGCAAGGTGAGAAAGGGAAGCTGCTAACCGTGATCCTGTCTACACTGACCCCTTCAGAACACATACCATGAAAAACAAAGTACTAGGAAAAGATGAATTATTATGCAGCGACTGGTGAAGTTTCACTCCACTTAGACCCCTTTGCTAAGTAAATACAGTAGCTTTGTATCCCTGACTAGATTATCGTCCCCTCTTCAAATACAAGTTGTGGTGGTAGTGGTTAGTGCTAGTGGTCAGGGCTCTGGACTCTTGACCGGAGGGTCGTGGGTTCAATCCCAGTTGGGGGATACTGCTGCTGTACCCTTGAGCAAGGTACTTTACCTAGATTGCTCCAGTAAAAACCCAACTGTATAAATGGGTAATTGTATGTAAAAATAATGTGTAAAAAATAATGTAATTGTATGTAAAAATAATGTGATATCTTGTAACAATTGTAAGTCGCCCTGGATAAGGGAGTCGGCTAAGAAATAAAAAATAATAATAATAATAATAATAATAATAATAATAATAATAATAATAAAGGGGAAGCCCTCTCACAAGTGCAGTGGTAACCACATATCATCTATCATTTACTACTAACGAAACACTGGGTGGGACGTTTGCTCTTCATTTTTAGAAGTCAAGTCACTGTTGCAGAAACCAATCAGTTGGGTAAAATGAGTAATAAAATCATATCCAGTCAATCTGCATCGGCAGTACTCTAGATGATATTTGGGGTAGCACTGCACTTGCCCATTAAATGTTTGCCTATTTTGGACTCTTCAGGGACAGCACAGTATTTAGGAATTTCATCATGGGTGAGGTAAAGGCAACAAATGACCCCATACTGCATTTATTTGTCTGAACCACAAACCCTGTGGGTGTCCAGACAGGGACACATTCACCTGTCTTTTGGGGTTCATATTACTTCCAGCTGAACTCTTCCCAGTCAAATCCAAAGTGAATGAAAAGCTAACAAATAAACCCATGTAAGAAACATAGAAATTTATGACAAACACATCTATTCAGCCTCTTTGATTGTGTTGGTAGGGTTTACTCTGCAGATTCACTTTTCTGAACCTGTCTGCATTACATTACTGTATTTGGAAATGTGTTTCACCACAGGGTGAATACATTCCACTACTACATTTCTGTAAATTACATCGCGTACTTACTTCATCTCCCAGTAGCCTAAACAAACACAATACGTTGTTTGCTCTGTGTGTACAAGTGGTATGCTGCTTCCAGGTTCTGATGGGGAATCGCACAAGTAAACAGTCATCAGCAGGGCTTGGCAACTACATACAGTAGCAACGTGCAGTAGTTGTTTTTTGACATACACATGTAATTAATTATTTACAGAGCAATACACTCCTCCAATACTGCGTTGTGTCTTTCCAGTCTACCTTCACACCACTGATGCTATGCATAAATGTCACATTGTTCATAGTGATAAAGAGTCATTTTCTTACCAGATCTGGTATCAAATGTTACAACAAAAACAGCCACGATTTGGTCCTTTTCCTCCCACTCGGGTACACTTGTCGCAGGCTCCTTTTCTGGGCCTCCCGTCTCCCAGCCCGTGAGTCTGGACTCTCCTTTCACGGGACTGTGTGCATCCCAGCACGGCCCCAGTCGCACAGTCTCTGCGCTGGCAGCAGAATCTGCCTCCCCGCTAACAGCTGCCGATAGAAATGCACCTGGACCTCCGGGGCTTGTGCTCCAGCCGGTCCCTGGCGCAGTGCTGCCAAGTGCCCTACAGTTGGCACCCCTAGATACGTATCCGCGCTCCGGTGGCGGTGCTGGTGCCGGTGCGCCGGCAGGGATTTCCTCCCAGTCCAGCAGTGGAGCTCGGTCCGACTGCTCCACCATTGCGCGATACCGGCTCACTTACAGTAGATCTCGGGCTGGAGTGGATTGTGTTATGTGTTGTTGCAAGTGTTTCACAGTGTAACAAAAGACTGTATATCAATAGAAAAAAACAAAAAAAACAAGTGGGAGATGGTGACTGGTTATGTAACTTTTTTCGATGACGACTCCCCTTTCCCTTGTCGCTCAAGTCTGTTCCTTTCTAGTCTCAAGCCAGATGCAGCTTGAGGCTGTATAGTTTCCACGTCAGCTGAACACTCACTTCCGTTAACACGAAGCACTGTTCTGCAGGGACGGTGCTTCGTTCTATTTATTGTCATTTTTTGTTCAATATCTTACGTTTAATAACATTTAATTAAAGAAATAACACACACTGCAAATTGCACCAGTAATACAATATATGGATTGCTTTTTGGTTACAGTTTCGGCGACTGCAACAACGTGCTAATATTGCTAGCAATAGATACGGTCTTTTTTTTTTTGTCATGTGACTATGCCATGTTGATAATTTTCAGGTAAAAAAAAATCTTCTTTAAATTGTTTATAACGGATATGGTTTACTGCCACCATCTGTATATTTTCTGACAGGTCAAAGGTTCATCAGCTGGTGATAATTATTGATCAGCCATGCATCAGTCAACCAGTTGGCACAATCAATCAGTAAACGAAGTGGGCGGTATTTAAGAGCGCTTTAAAATATGCATACCTCGCGCAAAATTCAAGTTTGATGCAAAGAGAAAACGTGGGAGAGCAGGTATGGCGTTTTAAAACAATTTCAAGCAAGCAAGCCGCCAAGCAAGGAAAAAACAAACAAACACAAAAAACAGTAATTGAATGTATTTGGCACACAGTTCACAGTGTTAATAACGTCTTCTGGCCGTTTAACCCTTGCAAACATGTTTTCTCAAAATTAGGTTACAATGTCGTTGTTTTTAAGTGCAAATATATTTAAAGTTGGTGTATATTTTAGCATAATACTTTTAGCATAATAGTATTTTGAATATGTACACGTAGGAAATGAAACTCTTTCCTGACTAAACTTTAGATTAAAATGTTCATGTAAATAAAATGACCTAGTCTGTATCCCTAGTGAAATTAGGACAAATAATGACAATTCGTATTCTAATTACAGGTACGTTAATTGTGTGTTCTAACTCTCTGAATATCTGCAAGTGTAAGTTATGTTTGTTTTTAAATCTTAGTCTAAATTAGCTCTTTTAATATAGTGATGTGTATAGACCACATTTTCAACAATGGCAAACTTTTTAAGTAAGTCATTTAAAACATGACAAAACATAAGTTGTAATATTTTACAAATTTAAAAAAGGGATGTTAAATAAGGCCCGTTTGAGACTGAATTGGCTTCCTGGTTCGGTCATAAATAAACCTGGCAACTCTTGGAAACCCTATGGGGACACTCGACATTAAGAGGAGAGTCGGCCTCGGTTTAATGTGACCTTATTGACAGTGTTGCTCTGTTTGATGTGATTTGTTTCCTACATCGACACATTTCTTTTATATGCAGTTTCATCCTAATCTAAGGCATGACAAATAAATTCTGCAATTACTTGGTGTATGTAATGCTTACATAGCATGTGGACATTTTGCTGTCTTGCAGGGCCAATTTCAGTGTAAGGTAATGAAAATGTTTCCTGTATGGGAGATGTTTTGACGCTGTCTCCTGTCCCCTGTAGATCTCCACTCTGACGAGATGAGCAGCATCAGATTCGGCGGCAGTATTATCCAGCAGCTGAGCTTCTCCAGCGGTGGTGAGGAGGACAGCTGTGACAGCAGCTTGGATGACTGGAGTTCCAGGGAGAACAGTCCCAAAGCTGGATGGCGGATGACAAAGGAATGCCAGTCTCCCAGGGCCTCTGAGAACAAGGAGGGCCTAACTGGGGAGCTCAACCTGGGCTCTGCCTCCCCCTGCACGCCGCGGGGAAGCCGCAGTCCCACTGGCGACTGCCATGGCACCCCCTTGCACTACGCCACCTGGAGGAAGCTACGTCTTTGTGATTCTCCCAACACTCCTAAAGTAATGCAGGGCAGGGGGTCGGTGTCTTAAGTTGTTTAAAGATGGCTCTCGTATTTAAAAAAAAAAAAAAAAAAAAAAAAAAATGAATGAAATATTCCAAAATGCATTTAGAAGTAGTCTGGAATGCAGGATTAAATAACCAGAGGATCATATGCATGATTCTGACTATGGCGTTGAATCCTGCACCCATTTAACTGTTTTGTGAAGTGTGTTGCTAAGATTGCTGGTGGGTCAGATGGGTGTTTCAGTAATTATTGGTAGAATAGGTTAACAATCAATAAACGGATGGAGCCACCAATTTGCCCCACCAAGCTTGAAGATCTGTTTTGCAGTAGTGCCCTGCCTAGCAGAGAATATATACTTTTCAAAAATCTTTTGTATATTGAGGGGTAGTCTCATTGTATAGAAATGTATTCCCTGTTTAGGTGGATAAGTGAGGAGAATCTACAATTTCATGACAATCTTCCTACTAACATTAATGACCGCAAATTCATATTCATTTTAGTAGTTTTGTAGAAGAATAGCGGCTAATGTTGTTCATAGAATTGGATACAGTATATGTATCTTGGTGACCTGAAAGCAATTCTATCTTCAGTTTTTCTTTTTTGTACTATAAAAATTAATTTGTACAATGTAGTTGAGTATCGTATTTCTTTACTTGGACAAAATGTCTCTGCTCTCCAAGAGAAGATACTGAAGTCATGGCTTGCAAGTCGAGGGGTGGAATGAAGGTGTTTCTGCAGCTTCATCTTTACTTGGATGTACCCGAGTAATTGTTTGTCTTCCTCAGAGCTTGTTATCAAAGGCGAGGGTTCTTGACTCCAGCAGTAAATTTTGCCGTGGTCCACGGTTACTGAGATTTACTGCCGGGTCAGATCCAGCCCCACCAGCCCGCGTACCTTCTGTGAACGTTAACCCCTTCACTCCCGAGCCCTTTAAGAAACCCAATGAACGGCACAAGAGGAAGAGCATGGAGGATGACGATGAGGAGGGCAGGTACAGTGCCGTTTCTCTTGGGCATCTGCTAAATCCCTGGCTTGGGTTGAGTAGACTAGGTCTCCACTGATTGACTCATTGGGTTGTTCACTGCTGTATGTCCTAAATTACCCATTTACCTCAAGCTAATGGCTGTCTGTAATTACATGTGAGGGTCAACTGGCTTGCTGGCAAGAGCTTGAATGATGCTAGGCTACGCTTAGATTCTTGTGCACCATTGAGACGAATAATCGTATCCATAGATAGTAAGGCTCTTGTAACTTGTAATTTAGTTAGAAACATGTGTACAATTGGAAGTTACATGTGACATTGAGGTGTCAAAAAGAAGTCTAGGATTTTGACACCTTTTCCTGTTTTGA
Source organism: Huso huso (assembly GCA_036884735.1). NCBI lineage: Eukaryota > Metazoa > Chordata > Actinopteri > Acipenseriformes > Acipenseridae > Huso > Huso huso. The sequence continues at coordinate 33,659,211 of CM072668.1, forward strand.
GCCGTGTTATGTACTCTTAACCTGCCCTGAGAGTGCTCAAGTAGCAATACTGTCATGAGTTTGATAATGCAACATGCCATTTGAGTCCAATATTCATGGAGTTACTTTTCTTCACTAAATTGTGCTTTGTCCTTTTTAGAGATGAACGCAAGAGATCTGACGAGGAAGATGTAATTCTGCCTTCTAAGGTAATGCAACTCAGCAATCTCTAAAGCATGATAACTTGGAACTGCAGTACAGGATTGAATTTATGGTTTATGGCTGAACTTGACCACTGTGCACTGAAGCCATGTCCATATACAAAGGGTTCATATCTCAACTCAGATTTGAATAGCAAAAATAGCCATTAAAAAATCATTCCTAATCACAACTCTGACAGCTGTTGATTTGCAGCACTGGCTCAACGATGCCTCAACAAGCTCACTGACAGCTGGTGAGCTAGCCAACGGAAAAGATGTTGGCGTCCACAAGTGTGAAACTGTAAATATTCTGTATATGGAAGATGCAGATAATGAGTAGTCAATCTTCACTCACAGTACTTAAATGATAGATATAATTTAAAAAAATTAATGCTTTTTAAAATCTTATCCATTCAATGAAGTCTTCCAGACCTATGCGGCGGCATTTACCTTTCTGTGATGTTTCTGTTGACTCAACACTGACAACAGAGGTTGTTTAGGTATGCAGCCAAAGTTAAGCCACAAATCTGATTCTGCTGCTGCTCTAAACCTACAGAAAAGTAAATCCTAGTTCCTACCAGATATCATGTCTTAAAATAAATACAAAAATGTGTGTTGCAGTGAAAGTTTATGGAACTATTTTGCTCGCTATAATTGAATTACTTTAACCAATTACAATTTAGTTACTCTAATCAGGAATTGATCCATTAATTATATTGGTAACTTGTGGAATGGCCAGAGGACATGAGTTGTGCACCCCATGTGTAATGGAACTTGAGACCATTGTTTTAAACACTTAAAAGAAATATCTAAAATTCTTTTGTGTGTGTATATATATATATATATATATATATATATATATATATATATATATATATATATATATATATATACACACACACACACACAGACGTGCTCAAATTTGTTGGTACCCTTACAGCTCATTGAAATAATGCTTCATTCCTCCTGAAAAGTGATGAAATTAAAAGCTATTTTATCATGTATACTTGCATGCCTTTGGTATGTCATAGAATAAAACAAAGAAGCTGTGAAAAGAGATGAATTATTGCTTATTCTACAAAGATATTCTAAAATGGCCTGGACACATTTGTTGGTACCCCTTAGAAAAGATAATAAATAATTGGATTATAGTGATATTTCAAACTAATTAGTTTCTTTAATTAGTATCACACATGTCTCCAATCTTGTAATCAGTCATTCAGCCTATTTAAATGGAGAAAAGTAGTCACTGTGCTGTTTGGTATCATTGTGTGCACCACACTGAACATGGACCAGAGAAAGCAAAGGAGAGAGTTGTCGAGGAGATCAGAAAGAAAATAAGACAAGCATGGTAAAGGTAAAGGCTACAAGACCATCTCCAAGCAGCTTGATGTTCCTGTGACAACAGTTGCAAATATTAAGAAGTTTAAGGTCCGTGGAACTGTAGCCAACCTCCCTGGGTGCGGCCGCAAGAGGAAAATCGACCCCAGATTGAACAGAAGGATAGTGCGAATGGTAGAAAAAGAACCAAGGATAACTGCCAAAGAGATACAAGCTGAACTCCAAGGTGAAGGTACGTCAGTTTCTGATCGCACCATCCGTCGCTTTTTGAGCGAAAAGTAGGCTCCATGGAAGAAGACCAAGGAGGACTCCACTTTGACAGAAAAACATAAAAAAAGCCAGACTGGAATTTGCTAAAATGCATATTGACAAGCCTCAATCCTTCTGGGAGAATGTCCTTTGGACAGATGAGTCAAAACTGGAGCTTTTTGGCAAGTCACATCAGCTCTATGTTCACAGATGAAAAAATGAAGCTTTCAAAGAAAAGAACACCATACCTACAGTGAAACATGGAGGAGGCTCGGTTATGTTTTGGGGCTGCTTTGCTGCGCCTGGCACAGGGTGCCTTGAATCTGTGCAGGGCACAATGAAATCTCAAGACTATCAAGGCATTCTGGAGCGAAAAGTACTGCCCAGTGTCAGAAAGCTCTGTCTCAGTCGCAGGTCATGGGTCCTCCTACAGGATAATGACCCAAAACACACAGCTAAAAGCACCCAAGAATGGATAAGAACAAAACATTGGACTATTCTGAAGTGGCCTTCTATGAGTCCTGATCTGAATCCTATCGAACATCTATGGAAAGAGCTGAAACTTGCAGTCTGGAGAAGGCACCCATCAAACCTGAGACAGCTGGAGCAGTTTGCTCAGGAAGAGTGGGCCAAACTACCTGTTAACAGGTGCAGAAGTTTCATTGAGAGCTACAGAAAACGTTTGATTGCAGTGATTGCCTCTAAAGGTTGTGCAACAAAATATTAGGTTAGCGGTCCCATCATTTTTGTCCATGCCATTTTCATTTGTTTTATTATTTACAATATTATGTTGAATAAAAAATCAAAAGCAAAGTCTGATTTCTATTAAATATGGAATAAACAATGGTGGATGCCAATTACTTTTGTCAGTTTCAAGTTATTTCAGAGAAAATTGTGCATTCTTCGTTTTTTTGTGGAGGGTACCAACAAATTTGAGCACGTCTGTGTATATATATATATATATATATATATATATATATATATATATATATATATGGTTCTTCTGAATGCTTCTGTTGGCCAACGAGAATTGTAATTTGGGGAAGTACCTGTAATAATAAATGTACTGCCTACGTTTTCCATAGATAAATTAATCTTCCTATCTTAATTGCTATACAAAAAACATTGTTTTACTGCTCTGCAGCTATTCCATAAGATCTGACCATTTTGCCCGCATCAGTTACTGTACCATATAATGGTAAGGGTGTCACAGCTGTGACTATCTGGCCATCTTTATCTTTTAAATGTTTTTGTTGGTAGTTTAATTTCTTTTCTATTGTATAATGGCACTCCAGGGTGTGTGTCATTGTGCGATATTGCCATTTATCGTCACCTTGTGCCTCCTAACTGCCCCTATGAGTGGTGGTATTCTACAGTGACAAGACTAAACCCCCATCGGATCTCTCTTAGATGGTTCCAGTACACGGGTGTTTGTGTGCTGAACCTTCTCTTGCTCTTTCAACTCAGCGGTTTGCTCTCCATGAGAACAACATGGTGTCTCGATACAAGACGGAGTTCCTGGAGCTGGAGAGGATCGGGGCGGGCGAGTTTGGGGCCGTCTACAAGTGTGTGAAGAGGCTGGATGGCTGTCTTTATGCCATCAAACGATCAAAGAGACCCCTGGCTGGCTCCACAGATGAGTGAGTGAGGTTTCTACTTGCATGTTTTGGAGGAACAGAACTCCTCTCGACAGTTTATGAAACACCTTTTAACTAGTCGGTTGGTTTGCTGTGTGTACTTGTACTGTTTGTAGTTGCTGTAATTTAACTTGGGTCATTCATTTTTCATTTGTGGTTGACACACCAACAAGATGTAATTTAGAAAGGGTTCCTGGGTAGGTTGTACACATGGAGAGATTTTCTGAAGCTTGCAAAAATGTCCATTTTGATCTTTTGACTTCCCCTTTCTAAATAGTATTGACGCTTTAACATCTTGTGAAAGGAATAAATAAATTCTCAGTTTTGTGTTTTATTTTTATTTTTTTAAATGTGCTCTACCAAACTTTCTCCTTTCACCCTGCTCGTTGTGTCTCTGCAGGCAGCTGGCACTGAGGGAGGTGTATGCCCATGCTGTCCTGGGGCATCACCCCCATGTTGTACGCTATTACTCCGCCTGGGCAGAAGAGGACCACATGCTCATCCAGAATGAGTACTGCAATGGTAAGGCACTCGTGCTCATCCAGAATGAGTATTATTATTATTTGTTTATTTAGCAGACGCCTTTATCCAAGGCGACTTACAGAGTACTGCAATGGTAAGCCTCGTGTTCTTTCCTGGGAATTTATCAGTAGTTATTGGTATCAAGGATGCTACTTGCCTGCTTCTATTCTTTGTGAAAGTGAACTGTGTAATACTGGTGAAGTTAACTGGTGTCAATACTTCAGCATGTTAAACAGACAGACCCATATTGCACTAAAATTATTTTATTTGCATAAATGTACCTTCCGGATGTAAATGCATTGATTTTCTTGGTGTAAATCAGGATTTTCACTTGTTTTGGGTGAACGTAAATATTGTCCTATAGCTTTTGTAGAACGCAGGAGTTTTTCTGGGTTTTTTAAAAAAAAAAAAAAAAGGTATGAAGGACCTTGGTTGTATACGAATATTCAACAAATTTATTTTTGCCTTGTGGTAAAATGGAGCAAGTCATTAACAGCTTTTTAGATTGCCTGCTTTGTCTGAACACTTATCCTTGTACTGTACAGTGTGGAGTAGTGGTTTGGGCTCTGGACTCTTGACCGGAGGGTCGTGAGTTCAATCCCAGGTGGGGGACACTGCTGCTGTACCCTTGAGGAAGTTACTTTACCTAAATTGCTCCAATTAAAAAAAAAAAAAAAAAAAAAAAAATTGTACAAATGGGTAATTGTATGTAAAAATAATGTGATATCTTTTAACAATTGTAATTCGCCCTGGATAAGGCTGTCTTCTAAAATAAATAATATATGGTGGGGGTGCTGTTGTCTTCATGGACAGGTTGTAAAAGGTTGTGTTTATTTTAAATTTTCCAGTGAATTTACACAATCTATATTAAATCCTGGCTTGGTCTGATTTTTTTTTTATTATTTTAAATGTCAGGTTTATTTGTATCGAATTTTCTGCTGTCTGTGCTTATTTTGTTATGACATTCCCAATCATGTATTGTCCTCCAACCTCAAATAGTATATTGCCTTAGTGAGGACGAGGTTGATCTTGCTGCCTACGTGAAATAAACTCCCTTGACCTCATTGTTTTGTGCTGCTGCTTCTCCTCAGGTGGAAGTCTTCAGGACGCCATTTCTAGGAATGCTGTCGAGGGGCACTTCTTCCAGGAGCCCGAGTTGAAGGAAATTCTCCTGCAAGTGTCCATGGGGCTGAAATACATCCACTGCTCACGCCTGGTGCATCTGGACATCAAACCTAGTGAGGAGCAGTGCTGGGGCTGTTTTTCACTGTGCTAGATGCTGAAGGCAGTTATGTCTTTAACTGTGCTAATAGGTTGGCCCATTTGGAGGGGAAGCTTTGAAGAGTGTTTGGATGGTTACATTAAAAACTAAATTTTCTAAACCAAATATTGTACAAGTAACGAACAGCCAATGCATTGAACAGTATTCTAAAACCACTGGAGGCATAAAATGTGTAGACACTTCACAAAAGCTTTCAAATAAAACTAAAAACATGTGCATGTTATACATGGTAATATATGAATTGAGAATTGGAACTATTTGTATTTAAGCATTTAAATACAAATGTGGTATTTCTTCACTACAAATAAACAGAGGACCTATAGTCAAGTCAAGCATGTGTTAATGGGTAGATACCTTTTGTGAGGCTCTAAATAAGGAACGTTGCAATTAATCAACCATGATTGTTTTAATTGGGGCTTGCAAAATAATCTATGGCGATCAATAAATTGTTGTATCTCTTGTAAAAACCCTCTGTTGCCCATAGGTAATATTTTTGTGTGCCGACGGGCCGTGCCATTGTCACACCTTCGAGGGGAGGAAGACGAGAGTGAAGAGGAAGATGGTGAGGACTGTGCTACAGATGTGGTTTATAAAATTGGTGAGTGCCAGGTTTTAAATCAATTTATTGGCTTTTTAATATTCCTGGTCCCCCTTGTATTGTGCTGATAATTGTGATTCTCTTATTTTATGTTAATAAAGGACATGCAAATATTTCAAATGCAATGTATATTTCAAAGTATAAAATACAAAATATAATGTCTTCAACAGAAAACAATTGCTTGGTGATCTTGCTAATAAGAGGCAATGGATTTTAAAACATTAGTAAGCAGTCTAATATTGAGACTTTTGGCGTTATATTATATGGCTGTAATGCAGCTTTGTGTAGTGTAAAAATATATATTTATTCTCAGGTGACCTGGGTCATGTTGCCTCCACCTCCAGTCCCCATGTGGAAGAGGGAGACATACGCTTTCTAGCCAGTGAGATTCTGCAGGAGGTAACTCACTCAAATTTGTCAAAGGCTGTTTTTACACATTTGGTGCACTACATTGCTATTGGTAACTTTTGGATGCTGTACTTGGGTCAATGATTTCTTATTGTACAATAAAAATAAACACATTTTACAGACTAAGATGCAGACTTCATATTTGCTGTGTTATCCACTGACGTAATGTGTCCTTGTCCTTGGCACTGACTTGTGACCAAATATGCATATTGTCGTTTGCTACATTTAATGTTTTTTGGAGGGAGAGGGAGGACGACTGACTCCATTGTAAACTAATCTAATCCTGGTTATACTGCAAATTGAAACAACCAGTTGGTAGTTCCATGATATTATTGTAGTTGCTCTTGCTCCCTTTCTCTCGAGGATTTCTTGCACCTTCACAAAGCAGATATCTTTGCCCTTGGTCTGACGGTCATACTAGCGGCCGGTGCAGAGTCTCTGCCTAAGAACGGGGAGGAGTGGCACCAGCTGCGTCGAGGCAACCTTCCCACAATCCCCCAGGAACTCTCCATGGAATTGCACAACCTGCTGAAGGTAAAGGGGGGCTGTGGCGGAGTGTCCCGCCCCTAATATATTTATTTATTTTTGTTTGTGGCGCAGGTCAAAGCGCCTGCATATTTGTCGTTTGTTTTTATATTTTAAAAACCTCGTCAGGATGCGTGGCTGATCAGCTACTGATAATTTAACTAGCTGGCAGTCACGCATCCTTACTAAACGCGTGCAGACTGTGGCCGAGGGGTAATAAGATAATTAACAGCTAGTTAACCCCTCGGAGTAGAAGAACCTGCAGCTGTCTGTGCTGCGGGGGAGAGTGTACAGAGGAGAGTACGGGGAGCGGAGAGAGCGAGGAGAATAAGAAAAACAACTGTTAAGTATCGTGCTGGTGCTAAAACCAGCACGCTTATTTGTTTGGCCAACGTGCCCTTTTGTTTTGTTTGTTTTAAATCTTTTGTTTTGTTTATTTATTTAATAAAATCAGCTGAACGCCGTAGCGTTCAGCTTCACCCACCCATCCACTGTTTTGGTTCTATTACTTCCTGGTCAGTGACGTCACCACACCTCACCACTGCAGATATGGGAGGAGCCGTCGCTGCCGTCTCCAGCGGCAGAGGGAGAGGAGCCGTCTCCCGCGGCAGAGGGAGAGGAGCCGTCTCCCGCGGCAGAGGGAGAGGAGCTCTCCAGCGGCAGAGGAGAGAGCCGCCTGGGGCGGCAGAGGGAGAGGAGCCGTCTCCCGCGGCAGAGGGAGAGGAGCCGTCTCCCGCGGCAGAGGGAGAGGAGCCGTCTCCCGCGGCAGAGGGAGAGGAGCCGTCTCCCGCGGCAGAGGGAGAGGAGCCTCCTCCGGCAGAGGGAGAGGAGCCGCCCCGGCAGAGGGAGGAGCCGTCTCCCGCGGCAGAGGGAGAGGAGCCGTCTCCCGCGGCAGAGGGAGAGGAGCCGTCTCCCGCGGCAGAGGGAGAGGAGCAGCAGGAGCTGCCTCTGCCTCCGCCACCTCCACCAGCAGAATACGTGCTGGTTCTGCCTCAACCGCCGTGGGAGGACTGCTTGCCGCTCCCAGCTCCACCAGCAGAGGGTGAATACCTGCTGGTTCTGCCTTCACCGTCATGGGAAGGACTACTCCTGCCCTGCCTCGCACCGCCCAAGGATGCCTGCCTGTTTCTCCGCATCGCCTGGAGAGCCACCAGTTACAGGGTACGAAGGAGAAGTGGAGCTCCCGCTGCCGCCTCCATGGCCAGGGCTCCCCTCCCGAGTTCGCCTCCCGAGGGTCCGCTGCTGCTGCTGCCGTCGCCTCCCGAGAGTCCTGTTTTGCCTGGGGTCGCTACCAGTCCTGCCATGCGGTAGGAAATACTGTGGCTGGAGCCCCATGAAGGGCAGCTGCCGGCCACAAAGAATGGGGGGGAGGTCAGGAGACCAGCTCCCCCCGCAGCAATTTCGCTGCAGGAGAACAGGTGGCCGGAGCCCCACGGAGGGGAGCTGCCAGCCATGAAGAGGGGGGGGGGGGAGGAGAGGTCTGGAGACCACCCCCAAAATTTTCTTGGCCAGAGGAGCCGGCCTGTGCACGGTCCATCAGAACGCTACAGCTGTTTGGGTGGGAGGAGGACATCCCACCGTGGCCGCCACCTTTGGCCTGTTGCTGCCCCTGTTCCTGGGCCGGGACTGCTAGCCGGGACTTTGGGGACTAAGGGGGGAGGTGGCTGAAAAGGCCATGTGTGGCAGAGTGTCCCGCCCCTATATATTTGTATTTTTGTTTGCGGCGCAGTTCAAAGCGCCACGTATTTGTTTTTATATTTTAAAAACCTTGTCAGGATGCATGGCTGATCAGCTACTGATTATTTAACTAGCTGACAGTCACGCATCCTTACTAAACGCGTGCAGACTGTGGCCGAGGGGTAATAAGATAATTAACAGCTAGTTAACCCCTCGGCCAGAGTGTAAGAACCTGCAGCTGTCCGTGCTGCGGGGGATAGTGTACAGAGGAGAGTACGGGGAGTGGAGAGAGCGAGGAGAATAAGAAAAACAACTGCCAAGTATCGTGCTGGTGCTAAAACCAGCACGCTTATTTGTTTGGCCAACGTGCCCTTTTGTTTTGTGTTTGTTTTAAATCTTTTGGTTTGTTTGTTTGTTTGTTTATTTATTTAATAAAATCAGCTGAACAGCGTAGCGTTCAGCTTCACCCGCCCATCCACTGTTTTGGTTCTGTTACTTCCTGGTCCGTGACGTCACCACACCTCACCACTGCAAGCCATCCTGCCACAGGGGCACTGTTAAACGATCTTTGCTTTACCAAACAAATGCTAAAATACTTCTGGTGAGCTAGTCTTTTTTTTTTTTTTTTTTTTTTTTTTTTATGGCATGGTTTTTGTCTTATTAAATTATAATTATCTGGCTAATAACGTATCAAGCAACACAAATAGTATTGGTGTAGGTTCATAATAGGTCACGGGGGTCGTAGTAAGCCTTCAGCTCTACAAATCAATGTTAATCTCCTTGAGCAGTTCTGCCAGACTGTGTGGTAAGGAGCTTGTGGCTTGCAATATGTCTTGGAACAGATGAAATCATTCTTGTTTTTATAGATATAGGAGGGGAGTGTCCCAAGTCAGAGTAAAATGGAGGGGGAGTGTTATTTCATTCAGATGTTGGGTAATTTTACAGAATTAGGTTTTTCATAAAAAGGGCAGTTGATTTAATACTCCCAAAAACTATAATATAATTAGTTTTCAAATACATGAAGTACACTTTTTTATTTCTTTTTTAAAATGACTTTCAGAAAATTAACACTTGATATCTAACCAAAACATAAAAAAGGCTAGCAAATAAAAGGATCAGTTGTTCAAATATGTGATGCCTACAAAAAGGGTTAAGTTGAGCAAAACAGTGGTACCAGCTTGCCATGACTTACCACGTCCTACCCTGCATTAATACAGGTCTGAATTCTGTTTGACTTGGTCTGTTAAGCATCTACTATGATGGAATAGCAGATTTGGTTTGAAAGGATTTGTATAATGCCCTTATCTTGGGCCCTTCATTTGTGGATCATTGTCAGGATGTGAGTGGTGTGGGGAAGAAGTGAATGTCCAAACAGTTACTTGTCAGTTTCAAATAGTCTGTATTTTTTAATAAATTAAATTTTACAATCCGCCACTTCTACCAGCAGTGGTATGGGAGAGTGAATATGGCGGATTTGCAGTCTCAAACACACATCCCTTATTCCAACACGTCCACCTTTGTGCACGGAAAAGTGCTCTGGGGGTTGGCTGTGCTGTGCAGAGGCAGTAGCGCTCCCAGGTGACGGCTCCCAGTCCTATTCATCCTCTACAAACAAACCGTAGCACTCCGGCACATTAGTTTGTGCTGCCAAACTCCTCCCCGTGATCCGCATGGCACCATGCTCTGTCCAATCATTGCATGCCCCCCAGCTGATCACAGTAGAACTGTTTAGCAGTCTTGCAATGACGCCCTTTCTCAGGTGGTCGATTTTCCGGTTCCGTCCTACCATCAAGTCTGGCTAGCTCTGTGAAAGCGTACCACCAACCTTGTCTCGCGCCCATCCTGGTCGGGAGATTAGATTTGCAGCTCAGATTCTTTCTCTTTCGTCCCAGTCCTGAACATACTTCACCCCCACTTGATGAGTGACTTTGTTTTATTGTCATCCCTAGATGCTGATCCACTCGGACGTGTCTCTCCGGCCCTCTGCCTCGGGGCTGTGTCGGCACCCAGTCCTGAGGAGAGGGACCGGGAAGACTGCCGCCCAGCTCCTCAAGGAGCTCAAAGTGGAGAAGTTCAGGACAGCCATGCTGGAGAGGTGCGTAGCTTTTCTACATCCTTGGAGGGGCAAAAGCCAGCCTTGATAGCTGGGGCTACTTCATGCTTTACAATCATTTGTAAAAGTACATAAAGAAATACCCAACATTATACTATGTATAAAAACCTATAAATTCACCTGATATGAACACTGGTTGGGTGTTTAGTTCTAGGATTGTCAAAGCAAAACCCTTCTGGGTCACCAACTGAAGTTTGGCACATTTCACAGGACTGCAGTCACTTAAAGGAGCCTGTTAATATTATTACTTCCACTAGGGGAGCTATTAGTTGGCTTTTCAACATTTGACCTTTTGGGTTTTCTCCAACTGCAATTTAGACATGCTTCACACGATTACCCATTTCAATTAGTCAAACCCCAATTGTGTTGCAATATGGTGCTGTATGAGGATCACCTTTTGGAGACGTCTTGTTGCTAATTGTACAGTATCTCAAACAGACTAGTAGATTTTGTTTTCATATTTTATGTATTTGAATTAATTGAGCATGTATTTGCATTTGGGCTGGCAAGCATTAAAAAAAATGCATATTTAATTGATACAATTATTAAATCCATGTCATTAAGTTTTGTTTTATTACTGTTGGTGTTATCATCTGAAAAACAACCCAGCATAAAAACCCTGTTTTTAGTATTTCTGGATCCTATTTGTTGGTCTCTCCCTTCTCTTTTTTTTTTTTTTTTTTTTTTTTTTTTTTTTTTATTTACAATCCAGCATTTATTATTGTTTGAACCACCTGCTAAATCACAATGGAATCTGTTTTATTACTTGCCTTACTGCATTTAAAATGATCAGTTTCCTTTTACTCAAACTGATCTTCATTGCTGTTTTTAAATAATTGTATGGTCTGTAGCAGAAGTGTATTTTGAGAAGTGAAAGCATGTTTATCACGCAGGTGGTACAGCAGACTAGATGCACTTCTGCAATACTGGAACTCAATTTGACAGTATATACAAGTAACCCTCTTTCTAGCCAATGAACCGTCCAAGGTTTTTTTTTTTTTTTCTGTTTTTTTGTTTTTTATAAATAAACTTCCCATTCGCAAGGCCTTCAGTTTGAGTGCTTTGCTATATAATGCGGTTCCGTGACCTAATTTTTATATTCAAACAATGACGACACTCATTCAATCCTGACATGCACTCGAGTGTATTAAAATGGTGTCTAAACTAATTACGGTATGCTAAGAGGGACAAGACAGGAGTTTGATTTAACGTGCGTTAATCACAGAAGTTAACTGCGATTTTAATTGACAGCCCGAACTTGCATACTGGGGAATACCGTATAACAAACAGTTGAACAATGAATAGTATTTACATTTAATGGGAAGTAGTATTGTATACCATTTCTAATTATTGCCCATGATGTGCACCAATATGTTTTATCAATTTTTAAACCCATTTCATCAAAGGAACTTGCCCAAGACAAATTTAACATATACTGTGGGGGGCAGCAGCGGTGGAGTTTGACTCTCCATTCATTTAAATTCTTTACTCCTCGTGCACTGTGTGAACGAAACGTGTGCTAGCAGGATCCTTTTTCTCAAGTAGAATATGACAAGTGACACCTCTAGTGGCTGTAGTCCTGTTTCAGGAAGGCATGCGACTATTTTAAGATCTATGAAAGTGTCATTTTTGCTAAAACTAGATTTCAAGAAACGGATGCATGCCAAATCCAATAACCATTAACCATTTCATTTTAAATTAATAATTCAGTACAACCTCCTTTTTTATGATGCGCTGCATTATAACATTGCTTCATTGAATTTTGTTGGGTACTGTCTTGGCATGGAGACATGGGCTTGAACTGGACTTATTGCCCAGTTCATGATTCCATGCCAAAACTGGTGCTTAAGCTTCCTTCTGACTGTATCAATCCTATTTGTCGTGAAGCCTGACCGTAATGTGTGACGCTGCAGCATTGCTCACCAGTGTATATCCACAGAGTAACTCACTTGCCCTCCTCCCTCCTTTCTCAAGGGAGCTGAAAGAAGCACGTCTAGCTGCCTCATCCCCTCCTAAAGACCTCCGCGACATTCGGCACGCCAATCGGCAGCATGACTCCGCCCCTCGCCAGGGGGGTAGACGCCTCATTGGTGGAAAGGCTGCCCGTTCCATGAGTTTTAACTGTGCTGGACACTGAATCTTGCCAATATAAAATTCTATGGTGCATCACCATCTTTCTTTTAAGCTGAACACTTCGCTGACAATACATGCAATGGCAATTTAAATTTGTAAAGACCATTGCCTTGGGGCCACGAGGTATTGTCAAGACCACAAATATGCTGTTTTTGTCTGGAGCATGCTGTAAGTGCGTGATCAAACAGCCTATGCAAAATGAGTGGGGATTTATGTTTGTGTTGCTTCTTGCCACAGTAATCTATGAAACACATGACCTGTTTTTATGCTGATGTTATAAGGGAATCGAACTGGAAACTGATGTGCAGAAACATTAGCATTGAGGAGCAGTGTCTTGTGGTGGTTAATCTCTCTATTTTTTAAAACATTTTAATGAATTGCTTTGAGATATTTTACATATCTTGTGTAAATAAAGTTTTATATATTTTAATGTACTATTTCTCAATACTTCATTCTTTACCCCATGTGACACTTATGCCAAGCCGCACTAACCTTCTACAACCTGTATATTGGATTTGAAGTTTGGGCAGCATAGGGGAGACTAATTCTTGTTCCATTTTCATCCAGTTAGTTAGTGACCGACTAATTGGATGAAATTGATTGGTTGGTTGTTAATTTGCAGATACGTTTACAGTAGTTCAATTCACATTTAACTGGACCTGAATGTATACACTAACTAGGGTGGTTTTCTATTGTATTTACTAAAAATGTTGGCACGTTCTGAATTGTTGGGCACAAGGGTTTTATAATCTTGTTAAGTTGTTTGAACACTAATGGTTTAATTGCACTATTTGGTATGTTTTGGTGTGTGTTTTTTTTTTTTTTTTTAAATTGTGTGTGTTTTTAAAGTAGATACAATACTTGTCCATCAGGGCTCTGCATAGTTTTAAAATTCCCAAGTTCTTTTATTATTTGGCTATTTTGTGTCTTGGATCATTTTGTATAGTTGCTAGTGAATGTCTGACCTATTTTCTTTTTTCAGACTGGGGTACACCGTACTTTTTAGTGATTGTGTACAAAAATGTAAATGTTAATTACTTTAACTGGAATTGTTAATGTGAGAAGTGCACAGCGATGACTGTAAAGCAGGGGTGCACAACCTTATTTTTGTGAGGGCCAGATCACGAAAAAGACAACTGGCCAGGGGCCAAAATGCACGTTCTAAAATGCAATGCCAAATAAATAAATATACATACATACATATATACACACACAGTGTTTATAGTATTCACCCCTCTTGGATGTTTTCACAGTTTGTGTTACAACCTGAAATCTTGATGCACTTAAATGTGTTTTTTTTTTTTTTTTTTTTCCTTTTCCTTTACATAACCTCCTCCCTTTAAAATGGGGGGGGGGGACAAAATGAATTAGAAATAAAAACCTGAAATGTCTTCATTAGATAAGTATTCACCCCTTTTTCTATGACACTTCTAAATAAGCTCAGGTGCAACCAATTGCCTTCAGAATTCACACAATAAGTTAAATGGAGTCCATCTGTGTGCAATAAAAGTGGTTCACATGATTTCAGATTAAATACACCTGTCTCTGTGTAAGGTCCCACAGTTGGGTAGTGCATTCAAAGTAAAGATACTACCATGAAGACGAAGGAGCTTTCAGAATAATTCCAGGATAAAGTTGTGGAAAGGCACAGATCAGGGGAGGGGTATAAAAAGATTTCAAAGGCATTGAATATCCCTTGGAGCACAGTCAAGTCGATCATTAAGAAGTGGAAGGTATACGGCACCACCCAGAATCTGCTTAGAGCAGGCCGTCCTCCCAAACTGAGCAGCCGGGTAAGAAGGGCATTGGTCAGAGAAGCCAGCTGAGATGGAAGAAAATGTCTCTGTCAATAATAGCTCAGGTACTGGCCGGTATGGAAGAGGTAGGCAAGAAGGAAGCCATTTCTGAAAAAAGCCCATGTAAAATCCTGCTTGGAATTTGCAAAAAAAGGCATGTGGGAGACTGAAAAGATGTGGCAAAGATTCTGTGGTCTGATTAAACAAAAATTGAACTATTTGGCCTAAATGCAAAGCGTTGTGTGTGGCGCAAACCCAACACAGCACACCATCCCTACTGTGAAGCATGGTGGTGGCAGCATCAGGCTATGGGGATGCTTTTCATCAACAGGGAATGGGAAGCTTGTCAGGGTAGAGGGCAAAATGGATGGAGCTAAATACAGGCAAATCCTTGAGGAAAACCTGCTTCAGTCTGCAAAAGACCTAAGACTGGGACGGACATTCACCTTTCAGCAGGACAATAACCCCAAGCACACAGCCAAAGCGACACTGGAGTGGCTTAAAAACAAGAAAGTGAATGTCCTAGAGTGGCCCAGTCAAAGCGCAGACTTGAATCTGATTGAGAATCTGTGGCAAGGCTTGAAGATTACTGTCCACCAACGATCCCCATCCAACTTGACAGAGCTTGAACAATTTTGCCAAGAAGAATGGGCAAATATTGCACGATCCAGATGTGCAAACCTGTTACTTACCCCAAAAGACTCACAGCTGTAATTGCTGCCAAAGATGGTTCTACCAAGTATTGACTCAGGGGTGAATACTTATCTAACCAAGACATTTAATTATTATTATTTTTTTTTCATTAACTGTTTCATAATAAAAATTCTCTTACCTCTTCAACATATTGAGTAGGTTGTGTAAATCAAAGGGAAAAAAATCCCATTTAAATGCATCAAGATTTCAGGTTGTAACACACAAACTGTGAAAATGTCCAAGTGGGGTGAATACTTACTATAGGCACTGTGTGTATGTATGTGTATGTATATGTGTGTATATATATATATATATATATATATATAATATATATATATTATTTATTTCTTAGCTGACACCCTTATCCAGGGCGACTTACAATTGTTACAAGATATCACATTATTTTTACATACAATTACCCATTATACAGTTGGGTTTTTACCGGAGCAATCTAGATAAAGTACCTTGCTCAAGGGTACAGCAGCAGTGTCCCCCACCTGGGATTGAACCCACGCCCCTCCGGTCAAGAGTGCAGAGCCCTAACCACTACTCCACACTGCTGCATGCATCCAGAGCCCGCTCCTTCTCCACCCTTGCCCCGCAGTGGTGGAATGACCTTCCTACAGATGTCAGGACTGCCCAGTCCCTGACCACCTTCCGGCACCTTCTCAAGACTCACCTCTTCCCTCTGGACACTTTATCACTTTTCCTTAATGCGCTTTACTTGCACTTATCTGCTCCCTATTTTACTGCATTTAATCCTGTACTTTAGAGTGCTGTACTGTAATCTGCCACAAGTGTTATTCAATCTGTAGTATTTTGCATTTAATCGTATCCTGATGTAACTGTCACTGACACTGTTATCTGCTCTGATATTGAATCGTATTTTGTCATATACTTGTACTTACTAGAGCTGAAGTCATTGTATTTTATCTTGCTCTTAATTGTATTAATACTTGTACTGTGATTCTTGAAATGTATTTTTTGTTTACGACTGTAAGTCACCCTGGGTAAGGGCATCTGCTAAAAAATAAATAATAAAATAATGTTGCAGTTGCAGTTCTTCTCAGTTACGGTTTCCAGTGAAGTGGTGGCTACTGTAAGCACTGCATGCAGGTTATCATCTGTCAGCCTTGTTCTGAGGTGTGACTTGTTTAGCTTCATAAGGGAAAGCACCTGTTCACAGATATAAGTGCTTCCAAACAAAGACAGCAATTTCAAAGCTTTTCTGCTAAGATTAGGAAACTGATTGTGGTCCAGTGATGGGTAGAATTCTAGAGATCGTCAGGTACGCTTTCTGCATCAACAGAGAAGGGATCCGCAAAGAGTTTAAAAGAGGCTGGCTGGCTGGCTGGCTTGCTCATTCCTGAATTGCTCAAATCTGCTGGCAAACACCCCATGTAGTTCTTTCAGGACACTTGCATGGCGTTTTCAGTTGTATGTCTCTTCACGTGGAAAGGCTTGTTGACATGTTTCAAAGTGTGTCAGCTGCCTTTTCTTGAGCTGGTTTGTGAACAGCTTTAATTTAATTTCAAACGCACACACTGCCTCAAACAAATCACAAATTAGATGCTGATTTCCTTGTAACTTTAGGTTTGAATCATTTAAATGTCCTGTGATATCAGTCAAAAAAGCCAGATCAGCAATCCAGTCGCTTTCTTCCATGACAGACGTGTCTCTTCCCTTCTCTCGCAGAAAATGTTTTATTTCTTTTCGCAGTGAAAAGAACCTCTTTAGGACGTTGCCCCGGCTAAGCCATCTCACTTCAGTGTGATGAATCAGGTCACTGTAAGTGGCGCTGATATTCTCCAAAAAAGATTGAAATTCACAGTGATTCAAAGATCGCGAACGAATAAAGTTAACTGTGGATACGTAATTTCTTTAAACTTCAGGTATTTTTCACACAAGGCATCCTGGTGTATTATACAGTGATGCTGCTTCAGCAGCGCAGCTCAATCCCCGATGTGCTTTTTTAAACACCCTATAAAACTGTTAGTCTTGCCAACCATAGCCAGAGCACCGTCAGTTGTCATCCCCACCAATTTATCCCACTGCAAATTTAAATCTTCAACAGCTTTCTTAAAAGCATTAAAGATGTCAACTCCAGTGGTTTTGCCATGCAGAGAAACTAGAGATGCCAGCTCCTGGTGTACTTCAAATGTTTCTGTCAGTCCACGAACGAAAATTAAAAGTTGGGTTGTATCGGTGGCATCCTTGCTTTCGTCCAGAGCAGCAGAGAAATACACAATATTTTTTCATTTGCTTTTTAGCTGATCATAGCTATTTCCAGACCTGTCTGCTGTGCGTCTCTGCATAGTCATTCTGGAAAGAAACGTTTTTAAAGGAATTTTTATTTTCTTTGCAAACAGCATCACATATTTGCATCAGGCAGTCTTTTACAAATTCCCCATCGGTAAAGGGATGTGATGATTTTGCAATTCGCTGCGCGATGTTGAAACTTGCTATTGTAGCAGCTTCAGATTCCTTCTTTCTCCATTCAAAAACACCTTGCTGCCCCAGTAGTTGCATTTTGAGAGATTCCAATTTGTTTGTTCGTGCTTCTCCCAGCAATTTTTTGTATTTGGGATGTTTTGTCTCATGATGGTGCCGTTTATTGTATTCTTTGGCTGCTGTGACGCATTCATAAGGCAAATGTGGCACGTATGGACACCGGGTTTGGATTCAGCAAAAAAAAAAAAATTCTGGCCACTGAGTTAAATTTTCTGTGTTCAAGATCATTTTTTCTTTTTTTACTTGTACATGGCTTTGACAGAGACATGTTTTCAGATACTACGGAGGCAGCCTACCTTAATAAAAAGTATAAATATTTGACCTTGAAAATAATCGCAGAGCAACAGTGAATTGCTGTCTTCTGTTTAGCATCTAGCTGCCGCCTGTTTCCGAACCTTACGTCCTGCTTTCCAAGGTCTACTGTACTGTATTACTATTGGCTAACATGACAGAATCCCGCCCAAATAGGCTGGGCTGTGTATATTCCAAGCACTTCTAAACTTTAATCACCTCTGTGTGTCAAGTTATACTGTAATTATATTGGCTAACATGAAACAAGGCATTTTGAGGCATCTACCACTCAAACTCACTGTTAGTAGACTGGGTGTGAGTCACGTGTGGGTTCTCTCTTTCGAACGCTACTTGTTTCCAGTGAGCAGTGTTTTTTTTATATATATATATATATATATATATATATATATATATAAAGTCCTTACGGGCCGTATTTAAGCAGTCAGCGGGCCGTGTCTGACCCGCGGGCCATATGTTGTGCACCTCTGGACTAGGGTTACCATAGGTTAGGGAAGCTAGTCAAAGTAGTGCAAATCAGAGTCTATGAAACCAGCTGAATAACAAGTAGGACAAGTTGTTCGGCCAGTCAAACTTTTAGAGAACAAAACACTACATTTTAATGAAGCTTTTTTTTCTTCTTCTTCTTCTTCTTCTTCTTATTTTTTTTTTAAAGAATAGACTTCCAAGAAAGGGGTACAGCTTGCAATTGAAAAGTGAAACTGGTGGTGTCCTTATCTCACTGGAACGTCTTGGAAACTTTAAAACTCAGAACATGCAAATACATCCTCTTTTTTTATAACCAAAACATGCTGCTGAAAAGAACATCTGAAATCCCCCTGTGGGCTTCCTGGTTCCATCCAAGTGCATTTCTGTGAAGGCATTTGCCTCCATGTATGTTTCAGTTTTGTTAGGGATATTTTTGTAAAGGAATGCTCACTGCTAATTGATTGATTTATTTATTTTTGAATATGTTAATATGTATTTTAGTTGGTGTGCAATGTTATGGTATGACTACGCTGATAGCAGGACAATATACAAATTATCTTCATCCACTCCTGTGCACATTGCTTGTGTGGGTGTGACAGGTTGGCTTGAGTCGTGGCGTACCCGGACCAGGAAGTTGACAGAGATAGGCTTAATGTGCTGCAGCGCATTTTTATTCAAAATAAAACAATTATACAAAAACGTTCACAGAACAAAATAAAAAGGTGTAACAAAAAGTCTTGCACACAAACAAAATAGACCTCCACCACACAAGCACTGTATAGCAATTGTTTTCTCTTTACTTTCTGTTTCATTTTTCCTGTCTCGCTAACACATGTTCCTCCTTCAAAACACCCACCCCAAACAGAAACAGGCACGCTTATATATACACGGCCATCTCCGAATTAACAACCAACTAATTAACAGGTTTAGTGGGATTGGGCTTCTAACCCCGTCCACGCTGCCAAACAATAACAAAGAAGACACAATACATATAAATACCACACCAGCAACCCATTCTTTTAAATAAACCCACACTATCACATTTAAATCATGTCATACATCAATACATTCATTACAATCAGGGCTTTGCCCTGCCCCTATTTACGTACAGGGCTCTCTTCTGCCCTGCAACAGCGAGCAATTCAAAGTTTCTTCCTTTAACTGTTTCATTAATTCAATAAGTAACAGTTTTTATTAGCCAGTCATACCAATGGGACTCTATATAGTCATCACTTTGGTCTGTTGTCTGCCACCAGTGATGATAATTTGAGTACATTGGTAGACTTGGCAAAGTCATATACTACCAGAATCTTGTTTAAAAGCAGCTGGATCACAAGTTTATAAGTTGGTCAATTTAAAAAATATATATACATTTTGGTATCTGTTGACAATTCTTCATACTTCTGGTCAACAAAAAAAATGATGTGTCTACTGTATAACATGGGAATTTTACCTACAAGTAATGGAACAAATGTAATATTTACTATGGAAGCTGTTTCATCTTTTATGGAACTACTCTAGATTATATTTGTAGTCATCAATCGCTACATTCTTTCAATATTTATAATATTCTATATTGCTAAACAACCTGCAGATTAAAATTGCACAAGTGGGCCAATAGAGTGTTAGATACAGGTAGACAAAATAAGACTGGCAATAGACAAGTTCATTTCTCCAGCCATGCCCCTATGAAAGTTCCATTAAAGGTGAAACAATTTCCATAGAAATGTTTTATTTCTTTCATGTTTGTAATCCAAATCCCCTCTCATAGATTCCTTGTCCTTTTCCCCACTCCGACTGTTTACTTACAAAATATATTTGTATCCTTGAACAGTTCCTCTGTAAAATGCTGTAAATACGAATTACTTTAATGAGCAAGCCATCTTACCTAAGAAGTTGTAGCACAAAATGTTATCAGTTTTTTTGGAAAGACTGTCATTTAATGCCAGTTTAACCCAAATCAAATCCATTCATCATCTGTAGTGGTGACTGCAAAGACTGTTATTGCTTTGAAATTCCTTGCATCATATATCGTGTACTTTTTTATTATTATTATTTAATTAACAGATGCTTTTATCCAAAATGACTTGCAGAAATTAAACAAAATATAACAATATATAAGTTACAGGCAATAATGCAAAAACAAACACATATACACAATATATATATAAGGAAAAATACAAAAAAGATATAGAAATAGACATTTACAAATAAAGGTTGAATGAGTGGGTTTTGAGAAGATGGTGGAAAGCAGTGAAGGACTGAACAGTCCTGAGGTTAACCTGTAGCTGGTTCCACCACAGGGGGACAAGGGAAGAGAAGGAGCAGGCACACTTGAACTTTCTAAAAAGAACATCCTCTACACCCATGTTGCATTTGTTTTTCTTTTTTTAAATGCTACAGGAAGTACCTAAAATAAATCGGAGGGGATTTCTTTGGGGGGGGGGGAGGGTGCGGGGGAGTTCAGTTGTTATAAAAATAGCAGAAGCAAATCAAATCTGGTGGTTTTTGGTTTTACAACAAAAAGCGCAGTTAGAAAGTCCAACAGCATGTCATAAACCTGCCAAGTTAAAGTGCATTTAATCTGCAAACTATATTAATTGCAAGATAAAAGTAAGAATGTGAGTGAAGTTGTTCTATTTTTCCCTTGGAATTGTGATTGCTGTGAAGTTGCAGATGGTATATTGCTGCTGCTGTTCAATATATAATACATACACCCATAAACACTCAGTGATGACAATAAGATCTACATTTAAAGCATCATTGTTCTTTCATTAGATCATTATATAAGAAGACTACCTCGGGGGAAGATTCTAAAAACTTCATGTAATGTTTTGTCACCCAAGCAACTTTAAAAGTGTGCAACGAGCAGTAACTTTTTAACATCCAGTAACCGATTTACAATCTAGTATATAAAGATCAGCTAAAATTCTTCATCAAACATTAGACCCCTACTTCTCTAAATCCATTATATTATTGAAATGGGCTTACATTTGTTAACAGTAACTTTTAAAGGTGTTACTGTAAGAATGTTTAGAAAGTTATACCTTTATAGTCTAACTATTAACACAGTGAACAACATTTGCTGAATGTATGTAAGCTAGTTGTTAACAGTAAATAAACCAGTGTAGAACGGCTACCTTTTTCTAATACATCATTTATTATAAGTGTACTGTTGTTAACATTGTTCAGTGAGAGTTTAGGTGTCACAGCAGCTGTTTGAATGTGTAAGAGTGAATGTACAGATTAAAACTTCATAAAAACAAATAGTTTATCATATCATAGTGTGTAGGAGGCTGGGAGTGTATGATAAGACTGGTGCAAAATCAAGGCAGTTCTCATGTTCACCACATAGTCGCACAGAGAGAATCAGAACATCAAGGTTCCCATTTTTTTTAATAAGGATTCTAAAAAAGTGTCCCTATAAAATAAAACAAGTCAACGTATTTTTGTAAATCTGTACTGCAGCTTTTTCAACTGCTCATAACCAGTTTAGATGCCTTATCTTCAATTTGACATATGATGTAATATGTGTGCCTTATGGTGGTCATGTGACTTTTTGTTTTCCCAGCTAATAAAGACCTAGCACTTTGAGATATTGATCTTGCTACAGTTTATAACTTTGAATGTCTGTATCGTACATACAACGATGCTTCCATTGCACAGCTAAAGCTTCACTTCTCAGTGACCATTAGAGGTAATGACTTTATATTTGCAGGGTTATGAAAACACTGTATAACTTTAGGTTTCTGCTGGATAGCAAAAAAACTGTACACTTTGAGATACTGTCTTCATATTTGGTTAAAAAAACTCCATTGCAAGACTTATTTTTGCAGTTACTCAAATGCAGTTCTTAAGTTATAGATTCCTGCATAGATATACTGTGTGTAACATAGATCTTTACAAAAGTAAGAGGCAGCACTGTCTAATGATTTGCCACTTTGTTTTGCTGGCAATGCACTATTGTGTACAAGAGAGAGCTGGCACTTACTAGTATGACGACACTGTGGCTGATGTGCTGTCTGTAGCTGGCAACAAGAAAACAAGAGCAGCTCCTGAACTGAAAAGTAAAAAAAACAAACCCTTAGATAAACTTATCAAGCAAGAAACCCCCCAGTATTTGAGTCATTAAATCAGAACCACGCTGAATAATTACAAACACCATTGTCTAATATCGCAGTAAGGGGATAAGACTAGAAGCAGTTTTTTATTTTTTTGTTAACCAGGGCTTTTATTATTCAATTTATACACGAGCCACACAGGTCTTGGTTTGTTTTAGGGTTTTTTCTTTAGATGCAAAGACTTCTTTGTATAACCAACTTTTCCTGTTTGTAACTGACATGGTTGCAGTAAAAGACACGTATTTGCCAGTGCCTGGATGACTCACGTACTCTTATCAGGAACTTTCAGCTTTACATTTGCCTGTCAGACAACCCCTGTACTACACTGTTGAAAATGACATTCCCTGTAGCACATTAAAACATGGTTGCATTTTGTATTTCTTACTATGAATATTAGACATTTTCTTGTTGACAGCATCTTAGATTAAGGCAGTGTTGTTAACCACAATATGTTGGAACACTCATTATTTTGTATTACATCACTCTAATACTAACTGGTGCATAATTCCTAGAATAGCATTAACTTGTATGGTGAAATTCTGAACAGATTAGTTAGTAAAACTGAAAGGAATAAAAAGAAAAAGTTTCTTCATTGAAATTGAAGTTTACAGTAACTCCCTTATAAATGACTTGCTTTTAAGTAAAAGTGCCCCTCTTATTCTTGTAGACGTGTTTACAAAGCTTTCATTTTAATAAATACAAAAGTGGTGACGGGTAACCACTGCTTCCCTTTTCACTTATGGAATGTCTTTATTATTCAGTGCGTTTTTTGCTCCAGTGGTATGTTCTGCACTCTAGATTTTAAATCCCCAAAGGAAAACTTTAATCACAGAGTATAACAAAACAGCTGTCAAATAGTAAATATGAGGTATACACCACAAACATGTCCATATTATACATTTAACCAACATCTTGGGAATCTATGAGATATTTCAACAGGAATAAGTATTTTTGTTTAAAATTAAATTTTGAGGGACTTTAAAAAGCACCTCATAAAAACACTGGTCTTATTTTGTGATTAGTTTTAATTTTACTGAATATTGCACCATGCTTTTAAAGTTCTTCATACAGTTGTTATATTGCTGTGGTTTCACAGTTCATCTCAATGGACTAAGATATTATGAAATACTACATGAATTATATAAGTGTAACCAAAAGATACAGTCCTACAGTATTCCTATGCAATAATCTATTGCTTGACCGGATTAGGGAGTTTAATTATCGAACCCAGGGCTATTGTGTGAATCTACCAAGACCTGACTTTATCTCTACCGACACCCAACCTTGGTGGTTGGTTCAAAGCACAGCAGATGACATGCTAATCTGGTAACTAGAATGCAATGCTGTCTACCTCAATAGTATGTTATACAATAGATTCTTGCAAACTTTGCAGTTGTGGATTATCCTCAGTGACAGGATATAGTGGAGGCAGCGTCCCTACTTCAGGGTGCACATGCAGCACACTTTTAGTTTTATATATCTAGAGAACCATGTATCTAATCGTGATGAAACTTGCTGTATGCACATTCTTTAGCACAATATATTGTGTATCTAGATCTAGGGGTATGTGGAGGTCCCGTGTCTGTGAGTCTGTCTTTATGTAAGCACTTAAAATGTCTAGAGAACAGTTTTACAAGTATTTAGAGAAGCGGTTTTTCAACTGAGATGAAACTCAATTAAGAGACGACATTCTTAGAACGGTGGAGAGTATTTGAATCAGAGGGTATAAATCACATTCATAAACTCCCATCTCCCACCCACTCACATTTAGCCCCGCCCCGCATTGTCAAAACCCCGTGCTGAAAAACATAAAGTGCTTTTATTATTTATTGAGAACAGGACAAAACAAAGCGCTCTTTGTCTCTCACTTACCGTAGGAGATTCCAGCATCTGGTAAGTTAAGTGCTGTTCTTTTTGTATAAGCGAATTACATTATTTTTACTGGATGTTTTTAGCCGATAATTGCATTGCATTACTTTATATTGCTGAAGTGCCAAGGGGAACTCCCGGCCCATGTGTTTTAGTTATTTAAAATTTCAAAACTTTACCCGGTTGTATTTGAAAGAAGAGTTCACACATATGCAGATATAGTCTTTGGAATGAGTGGACCGGATCAAAAATCTAAAAAAAAGTAATAGATAACGACGTCCTCGTGCCTTGTATTGTTCTGTTTTTTGTTTTGTTTTGGCGCGCGCACAGCAAGTTCGTAGACAGCACAGTGGGGCGCGCGGACACAAGAGACAGTTACTTGGACAGAAGAAAGTTACAGTCGACAAAGGTTATTTAAATGAATGTATAATATTTGTTTGTGTCATGTAATATTATTATGTCATTTCGCCACACATTGCTTAAGTAGCTCTATAGAATAAGTTATGCTGTTTGTTCGCGATATTTAACTTTGAATTTGTTATGATTTAAAAAAAAAAAAAAAGCGGAGTGATTAGAAGCAGTATAAAATCTACCAGCACGTCTTTTGGGGGTTTCCTATTACCAGTGCAGTACTAGTTTAACATAAGGGCTGAAGAAAGAGAAATACTTAAACAGTATTGTATGACTTTTCTAGGGACAGTGAAATGGGTGGTTATATTAATCATTTGTTTTGTGCATCAGCTGCCTCAGTATTCTTGCTTGGTACTGAGAGGGTCAGAGTTACTATGTGAATGTATTTTCAATATGTTTATATAGGAAGATTGGTACGTCATAAGCCCATGTTAAAATATTAGATTTATAGTTGGGTTTATATGTTGAGTATAGAGGGATGGGCAAAACAGTAAACCATTTAAATAGGAAATAGTCGTCCACAAGTGTATTTAAAATAGAAAGTAGGCTGCCAGTAATGTATTTCAAGTAGAAAATTGATATATATATATATATATATATATATATATATATATATATATATATATATATATATATATATATATATATACGCCATCTACTGGACTGATTTATTGTAGTGTAAATTTGCACCGCGGTTGTTTAAATAGCTTTTTTTATAGCATAAAATTGGTGCAATCCAGAATAATAATAATAATAATGTATTATAACAATACTAAATTCTGGTGCAGTGCCTCCTACATTTTTAAAAATATGTTTTACATACAATCGCAAGCCCATGTATAAAAAACATTGTTGTAAGACCAGGATACGAAAATCAAATTGTTTTGCTTGCCTTCACAAAAACACAGCTTGCATATGGCATTCAGCCCCCTCATGCTGTTGAAGGTGATGGCAGGGCTATTTAGCTCACTGAGTAACTGAGGGTCAGAAAGCTTGGAGGGAGAATGGTGTGTCTGCTGCAAAAACTATGTAGAGTAGCGAGGATGTGTGTTTCCTGTCTAATATATTTTAAATAACTTAACATGTCTGGAAACTATGATATGAATTTTAAAGCAAATTTCTTAACTAATGAAAAGACAATAAAAGAAACAAAACATGCTCGTCATTTTTTAAAATATAAATATCTGTATTTGTTTATAACATGCTGTAAAATGGGGAACTTCCTCTTGTTGTTCTTTTAGATTATTACTTCTAAAAAGGAAGCTGTGCAGTGGTGCCCAGAGCAATGTGTTGAGATGGGGGAGGGCATTACAACACAATGGATTCTCCTCACTTTCCTACAGGACCAGAAGTGCAGCAACCAGGAATATAAGAAGGAACTGGACACTTTGGAAAATGAGTTGAATAAGAAGAGGCCTGTGATATCAAACTACTCCAGTCTCTGGAGTAACAATCAAGAGCATTTCAGTGATGGTGATGATGGAGAGCTTCAGACAGATGGGCATTTTTGTTCTGACATTAGAAATATTTGCAGAGAGATGCAGCCTGATGTACAAGGTATGGTGATTTTTCTTTGTATGTTATTGTGAATTGACCCATATGAGGAACTTTATTAACCTTTGGTTTCCATATGAAGTGGAAGAGATCTTTGTGGTCTCAAAAGCCAGATAATTGTATAAATCTGTTCAGCTGATCCTTTAAAAGGGAGCATCCAAAAATATATATATCTGTATATCTTCAATGTATTTATAATTTAATGTAAAGAATTATCCGATAAGTCAGTGTTTTACAGCTTGTACCCTGGTCCAAGAGAGATTTATAATATATTTAATTATAGACATATATAAATTATTTTAATACTTAATGGAAAAGGTTATTTGTGTTAAGGCGTGCTAACCAAGATTTCTGTTTTCTTGCCTTTTCTTCACTTAAATGTCTTTTAGTTCTTGCTTGCACTGTATACTTCAGTTTGGAACATTGTTAGCCAGAGTTGCACTGGAAAATGTTGACACTGTTATTTAAAAAAATAAGTCACTAATACAGTTTTATAGGTATACATTTTAAAAATATTCGTTCCTGTACTGAAAGTTTTTAAAATTTTAAAATATATCCGATGCTTAAAGACTTTGTCTGTTTTATCCTTGAAAACAATGTTGAATCACTGGGCAATTATAAAAAAAAAAAAAAAAAAAAAAAGATTTACATGAACACAATCTGAAAACCCTGGCGAAGATTACAGGAATACATATACTGCTTTCCTAATGTATACCCAGCATGTACTGTATGTAA
The DNA here is from genome assembly GCA_036884735.1 of Huso huso. Classification (NCBI taxonomy): domain Eukaryota; kingdom Metazoa; phylum Chordata; class Actinopteri; order Acipenseriformes; family Acipenseridae; genus Huso; species Huso huso. Next base: position 33,686,342 of record CM072668.1, read on the forward strand.
AAAAAAAAAAAAAAAAAAAAAAAAAAAAAGAGCACCACAGTGAATAAGGTATGAGGTTTGGTTATTGCTGTACAAAAAATGTCAACAAAGTGGTGTGAAAATTGGACAAACACATTTCCAGTCGCACACACGGCTGCAGATTTAAAATAATATACATCAAAACTGTTGACATGTAGAGGAATTCTGCCAGTCAGGCAGAGGAAGTTTTACCACAACTGTGCCTTTTGTGTTATTAAAACGAGGAAGGTGTACAATGAAACTACCCATTAGTACCAGAGCATTTGAACTTTAGCTATTTATCTTTACAAAAAGCTTTTTTTTTCATGTTGAATGGCATTCAATGCATCCCAAGTTCATGGTACACAATGTTTTCAAAGACACCATGTGTTGTAGTTCAAACTCACACCAATGGTCTAGCAGCAAACAGAAAATGTGGGCCACAGAAAACAGACCAGGATGCAGCAGTTTGTCTGGTGTTGCATCAGAAGTGTAGAACCAAAAGATTCTCAGCAAGGGAGGGGGAACAATGATGTTTATTTGACATGAGTTTATGAAAGAGAGTTACCTCCATATTATGGCATATGCATTGCACAGTTTAGTATGACTTACAGTATTTACTTTTTGGTATTTGGTTTTAAAATCAGTACTTTTTACATAATTTAAAAAAAAAAAAGACATTTTCATATGATGGTGGCAACATGCTGTACATTACAACACATTAACACATTTTTTATTTTTTTATTTAGTCGTCGCCAATGGTTTTTTACCCCGGTTTTCTCCCCAATTTGGAATGCCCAATTATATTGTTTTTATCCCGGTTCACCGCTGCAACTTGGGAAACGGAGGCTGAAACACGCGTCCTCCGTTATTTTTCGCACTGTGGATCCACAGCGAAGCCACCAGACCTATAGTGCCGGAGGACAACACAGATCTGAATGGCTCCACTGCAGACCTGCAGGTGCCCTATCAGCCACAGGGGTCGCTGGTGCGCAGTGAACCGTGGATTACCCTGCCAACCTAAGCCCTCCCTACCTGGGTGGCGCTCAGCCAATTGTGCGCCGCCCCCTAGGAACCCCCGGTCACGGTCAGCAATGACATAGCCTGGATTCAAACCTGCGATCTCCAGGCTATAGGGCGCATCCTGCACACCACCTGGAGCGCCTTTACTGGATGCGTAATACATGAAATACAGGGCATAGTACATTAAATACAACATTAAAAAACAATGCAAACACAATACCTATAGGCATAAAACATAAAATAAAAGGCTAGGATGTGAATTCTAAACATTGTGGATGCGTGTATCAAGCAGAATCATACAGCTACGATGGAGTAAAAAACATGAAATTGCAATTTAGACAACAGCTAATAACAGATACCAGGCTTAGAAAGCATTAAAAGCAAGGGAAAACAAGTGGATCTTGAGAGTTGATTTGAAGCGAGCGATTGTGGGAGCGAGTTCCAGAGAGTCTGGGCCATGAAGCTAAAAGAGCGCTCTCCAAGTGTGGCGTGCTTTTGCTTGGGTATAACCAGCAGGCCGGAGTCAGAGGACCTCAGCTTGCGTGCAGGGACATAGCGGGTCAGCAGGTTGGAGAGATACTCTGGACCTGTGTGATGAAGGGCCTTGTAGGCAAGCAGGAGAATTTTGAAAGTAATCTGAACTTAACAGGTAGCCAGTGCAGTTAGGCAAGACGGGGGATAATGTGATCATGTTTTTTACATCTGGTAAGGATATTAACAGCTGCATTTTGAACAGTCTGTTTATGGCGCGTGACGGAAGACCACCGTAGAGAGAGCTGCAGTAGTCGATTCAGGAGGAGATGAATGCATAACAGAGTATCTCTGCATCCGGGAGGGAAAAGTAGGGACGGACCTTTCAGGTGTTTCGGAGATGGTAGAAGGAGGATTTGACTAGAGGGGATTTGAGCATCAAAGGGGAGGTTACTATTCAGAAGTACACCAAGGCTTCATACAGTGGGGAAAGGCAGCAGCAGACAGTTTCTGAGGTTCAAGGCAGCAATATTGAGATTCTTGAGTTGAGTTTTTGAACCTACTAGAAGTTGTTCAGATGTGTTGGTGTTGAGCTGAAGAAAATTGGCAGACATCCAGGCCTCAATGTCTTGGATGCAAAATGAGCGCTGAACCATGGCCAGGGTCTAGTTTTAGGTAGAGCTGGGTGTCATCAGCATAGGAGTGAATCATGGGGCTATGTTGGTGGATAAGGTGACCCAAGGGGAGCATGTAGATGTTAAAAAGAAGAGGCCCGAGAACAGATCCTTGGGGGACAAGATGTAAACCTCATGGCTACAGGTCCAATATGGCACTGCCCCACTGAAAGGACAGATGTTATTAAAGCCATTTGTGGTGCGACTGCCGTGGGACTTTTTTATTCAGATTGCTACAGTATTGGATGTCTGTTTCAAATTGTGTAATATGGGGCTCTAAACATACCACCTGCAGCTCTTAAGTGAACTGAAGTGACTATTTTAGAAAGGCGTTGAAGAGAAAGCAAAAACATTAATCTTATCAGAAATACAATTACAAGGCTTTTTTCATGTCACAACTTACCTACCATGCTGGTGTATAGTACCGGTAACATACTTTTACAGGCATTGAGTGGATCACCAGTAATGTGAGGAATCAAATCTAAATCATTATTTCTCCATTTACTGAATTAACTTCCCACATGTTTTTTTTCACCAAGAAAAAAAAGGTAATTGAATTGGGCTCTTATGGGAGGTACTACCCTTGTACACAGGAAGCAAAGTCTTGAATTAGTCTAGGCTATATATGGAACATACCTCCTCTTTCATGTAGTGCCTTGATTTTGTACCTTTAACTTTTGCTCAGGAAATGCTGTTGATGTCGGTGCGGCAAGGCAAATCGCAGCAAATCTGATTGAGATCGCAGATCAGCTGAACCAAAGTGTGGTTTCACGGGCCTCGGATAATTTAGTCAGGAGGATGCAAACCAGAATTTCACAAGTAAGTAGCAAAAATATAGAAATGCAGGTTTACATCATTTAAAAAAGTACAGATGATTACGATGAGTACCCCAAACAGGGTTTGATCCCAACTAGTTCAGACTAACGAGGGTCTACTGTACTCAACAACATAAGATACAGTGAGTGTTATCTACAGATCAGTAAAGCCATAATAAACCACACATATATATTTATATATTTTGGTTTCCTGTAACCTGTCCTACCGTTTATTTTCAACCCTACCTAAATACAATTTCATGCATCCTTGAGCAGGGCTATGCAGTTGATGACTCTTGAGCTCCAAAGTATGGCTGTTTTGATTTGGAGGGGAGGCTGAACAATCTGTAGTTTTTGGTAGAAGCAAGGCTGAATGCAAAAAACAAATGTCATTTGTAATGTTTAAAGAGCACAATACTGAAACTGTGCGTAGTCTGATTAAAGATTATTTGTCATTTTTAAGGCTGTTTTATTATTCATACATCAAATGTCATTTTTATTACAATCAAAGAAAAAACCTGTACTAAAAGTTTCTCCTGGTACAATTCTCAGTACATTCATTTGAAACATACTAGCCAACTGTTAACCTGTACTTGTGTTGAGTAGAAAAAATAAATTAAAAATCTCTTACCTACCTACCCAACTTTTGAAAGTGAAGTTGGGTTACAGGCTACCAAGAGTTGTTTATGGGGTGGTTGAACTAAGCTTTGCACTTCCTTTCTCAGGGAAGCTGTATCGCTGTCCCCATACAGATTCTGCACCTCTTTGTTTTATGTAGGACTGGACCGGCTTGCTGTCCTCCGAAGTGGAGCGCTTGATGTGGCAGGGCATCCCGGGGCTGCAGCAGTTCCCTCAAGAGAAAGTCATGCTCACCCTCACCATGGTGCTAGTGCAGAACATTGGAGTGCATGCTCCTACTTTGCTGCGCAGCTTTTTCAGTACTGCTGTGCAGTACATTAACGAAAACCTCCAGAACTTCATAAGAGATCAAGGAGGATGGGTAAGTGACAGTTTCTGTATATATGGAGCCCGTTAGGTTATTTTCATAACCCTGATTCCCTGAAATAGAAATGTAACCATTACCGTATGGGTGTTTACCTCCTAAAGACCCTGAACCTGAATAGATTATACCAAAACTGCGCGTCAGCTCCTGTGACGCAGTCATGCCCGCCCCCAAGGGCATAAGAAGACTGCACACACATACACCAGCATCATTTTTCCTTCAAGCATGCTGCAATCCTTGACACAGCGACCTTGAAGGTTCATGGACATTTCTATTTCAGGGAACCAGGGTTATGATAATAACGTTCCCTATCAAGTACGAAATGTAACCATTATCGTATGGGTGAGTACCAAAGCCATAGCAAGGGCAATATTGCATAACGACTGAAATGCTACAAGGCAAAGTCGAAGGCTACCTTGAGTGTTGCCGTACGGAACCCCAGTAACAAGTAGCTGGGGCTAAAAAACTGTTGTAAGGGTCGGCCCTTAAGCTGCCCTCAATAATTGAATTCCAAAGCCAGGGTTTTGGGGATCCATAACATTCAGTCGATAGAACCTTGTAAAGGTATGGGAAGTAGCCCACACCGCTGTATTGCAAATGTCCTTGACAGATGCACCCTGGAACAAAGTCCACAACGTTGCCATGCCCCTGGTGGAATGGGCAGTGAGCTTTTCTGGAGGGGGCAAGTTGACTTTAGACGGGGCTTGACCATGGGACTTCGCCCCATAAAACTGAAAACTGTTCAGACTGCCTCCAACTCTGTGTCCTGTCAACATAATATGCTAGTGCCTGCACAGGGCAAAGCATATGGAGCTATCGCTCCCTGTCAGACTGGAAAAGAGGCGGATGGAAAGTCTCCAATTCCACAGACTGGTTGACATGAAATGTCGGTATAGTTTTCAGCCAAAAAGCAGGATTGGCATGAAGTGTAACTTTTGTCCTGGCTTCTTCAAAAATGAAAAAGGCTTTCACAATTGAAAATGCTTGCATTTCACTCACCCGCTTAGTGGATGTGATTGCAAGCAAGAAAGCTGTTTTGAACGCTAAAGATTTCAGCTCGGCTGAATGCAATATCCTTCATAGGTGGCCGAAGCCGCTGAGCTCTTTTCAAAACTTGCCCCGCCAGGAAGTGAACTCTTGGGGAGACATTCAATTTTGACATGGCAAGCTGAAATAGCTGCCAGATAGACCTTTAAACCTTTTCTGTATACGCGGAATGACCATATTTGGTTTAAGCGCTTCTAGTTTTGGAACCTTAAATCAGAAATGAACCCCGCCATACATCTACAGAAAGGCATTAATTATATCTTTCCAGTGATATCATGTATTTTGTTGTGGGATCTATTGTTTTAATATGAGCTACACCTCCCAAAAAAATTACAGAAAAATGTAAAATAATAAAAATATTTTTAAAAACTGCAGATTTCAACCTCTTTCCAAGTTTTATATAAAAAAGCTTAGCGCACATGGTAGCTGTGCAATTTTCTAAGGATTTCAAATCTGAACTCAGAATTGAAATATTTTGTACAGTTCCAGAGCTAGATAAGGTTTTACAATGCATAGCATTTTAGAAAAGTCAACCTCTGAAATGGCAAATGCAGACCAGGCCTAAGACTTTCCAGAAACTGAGATTGGAAACATTACCCTGTTTGAGATACAATTATATTTATTTAAGTATAAAACATAAAGAAACAACACACAAGATATTAAGTAAAAAAGTCTTAGACAAAACTTTGATATGAAGATTTTTATTTTCGAAACTAGAATAAATAGTTTATTGTTAAACATTTATATTTAATAAGAGGCAACATGCAATACGAAAACTGTAAGGCAGGGGTTCCCAAACTTTTTTACCCGAGGCCCACCTGTTCAGCTGCATTAGGCACTGCGGCCCACTATTAGCACGTCTTGGGAAAATGTCAAATTAAAAACATTATATGTTTAAACCTGTAACATTATAAATAAACCTGATCTAAACTGGCCTTTATTCATTTGAATAAATATTGTGAAAGATGGAAATCACATAGAATATGCAGTGAAAAAAAAAATGAAACACTTTAATTTTAGTAAATAAAATAAATTGCAAAAACTAAACAGATGTTTTTATCAAACCTTTTAAATTAGACACCTTTTGTATAATTGAACATTTTAGAAATGCAGTTATTTTTCAAACAAGAAAAAGTGCATGTCTCTTATTATTCCCATTCACCAATACTGTACAATGTGCACAAAAACATAACTTCAATCCTAATTTCTGAACACTAACTAAAACGTCCAACCGTTACCTCTCACGCTAAACTGTCATGCACAAAAAAGATGAATGCGTATGATGACATTGCCCGTAGTCATGACTACGACCCACACAAACAAAAAACAAGATTGCTGGTTGGACGGCTGAAATATGACATGTTTTGGCATTGATCAAAAATAATCGATTTTAAAGCACTTTGTAGAGGGGGATTTCCCCTCATCAAACAGGTCCTGCAAAAATTGCAGTATAACTGCAATGGGGCAGGTCGTGGGATCAATTATTGGTTCGTAATACTGTATTTCACTGACAGTTTATTGTGGAATTGACATACTAAAATCTCTGAGCCTGATTGTTTAGTAACCGATTTAGAAACTGAAACTGCCGCACAAAACTCTAAACAGTTTTTATATTACCGAATTTATATATTATATCATTATATTGCACATGGTGCTTATAAAGACCCTGTGTTTGCAATGTATTTTTTTCTGAAAAAACAAAAACTAAAAACAAATTACTAGTAGTATACCGGTAGTGTTTAATGCAAAACCCTATAAACCCTAATTTTATACATGAATACGAAAATAATAGTTGATCTCTGTTTATCACGGGATGGGAGGGGACGGGATTTTTTTTGACAGGACAGGATGGGGCGGGAATTAAAAAAAAAAAAATAATAATAATTTTTGGACAGGACTGGAAATGATTACACTTTCATGGGATGGGACAGGAACATAGATTTTTTTTTTTTTTTTTTATAAATTTATTCGTTGCCAATTATTTTTATTATTTTCTCCCAATTTGGAATGGCCAATTATTATTTGAAGCTCAGCTCACCGCTACCACCCCTGCGCTGACTCGGGAGGGCGAAGTCGAACACATGCTGTCCTCCGAAGCGTGTGCCGTCAGCCGACCACTTTTTTTCACACTGCGGACTCACCATGCAGACACCCAAGAGCTACAGCGTCGGAGGACAGCGCAGCTCTCGGGCAGCTTACAGGCAAGCCCACAGGCGCCCGGCTAGACTACAGGGGTCGCTGGTGCACGGTGAGCCGAGGTCTGAGGCCAACATCCTGATTGAGCACCAGGAGGGTGTACCGTGCAAATAGCTCGCTTTTGTAGCACAGCTGTTACCTCCTGACACAACACCGCAGCATCTCGCAGGTCCCTGACTAATGTTGTAGAAGTGCTAGTTTATGTGCCTGTCATGCAGGCCGTACAACGCCCACATCGACTGGGAAACAGCCGGAGCCGTGAGCCCCAGGACGATTGGACAAGCACTGTGCCCTGATGGGGAAACAGCTGCCCAGTTTCTCCATTTGTTCAGAGTCCGCTGATCTCTTAGGCCGGTGACTCTTTCTCTTCCTTTTCCTTTGAGGATGAGAAGGAGAGGCAGAGGATTATGAAAACTGTAAAGATGGCTTCCAATGTGGGCTCTCCCGCACAGCACCACGTGGAGAAGACGCAGCCATGTCTTTAACAGACAATGGGGGAGAGCCCTGACCAAGTGAAATGGACATGGAGTCCACAGAGCTGCAAGTCACCTTTTCCCCAGCATGCGTTTAGAAAAACTTGCAGAAACTGCAGTCAGCGAGTGCCTGTTTTGCATGCTCTGGCCCCAGACAGGAAGAGCACCTGCCGTGCTTATCCTCCACTGGGATACTGGCCTTGAATATGTCACAGGGATAAAACCCTGGCATGATGCAAACAGCAATGCAGTGTAAAAAAACTGCTGCCTCGGTCTACTCAAGCAGCAACGCCACTGCACAGTAATATAACTTAGTGTATAGTACTGTATGTAACAGGGTGGACGCAGTGTACAGTACTATAAAAACTGTAACAGGGCTGTTGAAGACCCGAACCAAGTCCTCTGGTACTGGACCAGTCATGGTGGGAACCGGGTCGGTAACTTGCACCAGGTCGGTACAGTACTTTTGGTTAGGTACTCTTGGTCACGGGCTGGCTCGCAGCTTTGGTATAATCTATTCAGGTTCTTCAGGAGGTAAACACCCTGTGGCAGGGTGCCCCGCCGCTGTGCGTATTTTGTGTTTTATGTTGTCATGTATGTATGTATGTATGTATATATGTATGTATGTATGTATTGGTGCACGGAGAGTGGGTTATCACAAATTATTTAAAATAACGTGTTTACTCGAATTCAAGTCGAATCACCAAATACGGACAAAAAAAAAAAAAGACCCTGAATGCAAGTCACATTTAACTCTTAATGAAAAAAACACCAAAATTAACGGTTCAATTACTTTTTAATTTCTAGGTGCCAGCAGGGAACACTGTATTACAGTACATTAAAGCATCAGAATATGTCACCTACTATATTACAAATGCAAATGGGTAAAGAAAATATGTACAGAGTACAGTACAGTACTTTCAGTATTGAACGACAGTCATTGCAGTTTATGGTAGCTGGGAAAGGGTAAATTACCTTGAACTTTATTTCAATCTGCTTTATTGTCCTTGTTTGTTTAATTTGGCCGCAAGCAAAATTAGTGCAAGCCAGAAATGTGTAGTTCATTTTAGGTTTGAGTTAGGACTTTGGAGTTTACACTAGTGGGGTTCCCGTAGTTAAACCAGGCACAGACCATAATAACAGAATCGGAGAGCGATGGAGAATCCGCCATTAAGCAGTACATACCTCAGTGTTCCTGTTTCTTGTGCTCCTCCAGATAGAGAAAGATATATAAATAATGACTGTTCATTTTGAAGCCGGACCCGCGTTGATCATTTCAACACGTACTATACTGGTAATATTATAGTATTACATAGCCTTTCGATTGCGTCTCCCATCTTCTGACACATCTCGGATGCCGTAGTTTCTCTTTTCTTCAGCAAACAAAATTACTTTTAAAAGCTACATTAACAAATGTTCATGAAGTTCGCTGTACAGCCATTTTAATATACTGGTACTGTACCGAGAGTAATATCTGTAGTGGGCAGTGCTGTGTACAGTTGGTCTTGTTCAAGAGCACCAGAATAATTGACAAATGTGCAAATGTAAATTGGTACCCTCACTAAAAACCTCAAATCCAAGTCGTTCCCCCCAAATTTGAACTTTTATTTTGGCCACAAAAGTGCGACTTAAATTCAAGTAAATACGGTATATAGTTAAAGTGGGTATTAGTATGGAAACATGGGGAGCACAATTAGTTCACGTGCAGATGTACTGAGATTCCAATTGAATGATTGATTAACTGCATAAAAGATGCAGTGTTTCACTTGCTTGGGGTTAGGTGAGTGGAGAACGGGAGAGAGGAGAAATAAATTATAAAATAATAACAATTGCTATGTGTGCTGGAAGCTCGGCATGATACTTGTTTGTTTCATGTTCATCCATTGTTTGTCTGTCTATTTCTTTTGGCCAGTGTGCTGTTTTGTTTTGTGAAAGTCTTGTTTGTTTTAAAATCTTTTGTTTAATAATAAACTGAGCGCCGTGGCGTCTGTTTCCACCCCGCACTTGCCTTGTGTGTTGTGGCCTGACGTCACCACCAGTCATCCTGGTCACACACCCATACGGTAATGGTTACATTTCGTACTGGATAGGGAACTGTGTGTATTTATGTAACTAGAGACTTCTGTATCATGCCTTTAAGTACTGAATTACATTGTCCATTAAGAGAACTAAACATGCCAAATAAACATGGATTATTGCAGTTTTCAACCAAAATAAAGATGCAAGTGAAGTGGACCTACAGTTAAGCCCAACATGAAACTATTGTATGGGTTTTGCTACAGTTTATGATAACCATGGAAATGTCTTCTTTTTTATGATATTTAATTTACATTAATGTAAACATAACAGGGTCCCTATACTTGTTTTTTGTTTCATTATTGTATGTGGGGAAAATGCCAAAATCCATATATTCACGATGGAAACTATTCATCCCACAAACTCTGACCTGTGACAAATAGTCTCAATTCAAACCTGTTTGATTTATGGTCTGTCTAATGCAAATGAACAGGACTGATTTAAATCACTTTCATCTCCAATGGAAACATGGCATTATAGTTGAGTGCACTGAGTTAGTAGAGAATGAGTCACTCAAGCTTTATGTATTCATGGGAATTGTGTAAAATACAGGTCACTGAACAGTGGAAGGAATAAGATCATTTTTTATAAGACTTGCAGCAATCGTGTGGCTTGGAGATCCACATTCTAAATATGGCTGTTCTATATAATTTCACTCCAGTAGCATTTAGACAGGAGTGTGTAGGCGTTTAATGTTTGTTATAATGTAAAAGGTGGGTTGTTTAATTCATACGTACTGTTAATGAGCCGAGTGATCGTTTTGCAATTGTATAATTAATAATTAGAATATACATATAGAAAAAATGAACAATCTCATTGATTTTAATGATAATTTGCAGTTTATTCCATAAATTGTGTCTTTTATTTTGAACAGGGAGGAATTTAACCATGGAAAGGGAATTCAAGCTGTCAGCTTTGGTTATGTAGCAAACATTTTCATATGACATGCTTTACCATGAAAAAAATATAAAGGTAAAATGTCCAGGGACCATTCTTTGTTTGCTTCTTTGTAATTTAAAAAAAAGTAAAAAGTGTTAACTTACTTTTGTAAAATATATATTTTTAATTGATGATTATTCAGTACATTAAATAATCTTAATGCACTTATTTGTGTGAAAAAATGTAGCATACACTTTTGTGTTTCCTAAAGTGTTAAGTCGTAGATGTAGAGTTGTTTAAAATATCTGTAATGTACTTTATTCTGCATTTTCTTTTATCATAGTAATAAATACTCTAGAATGTTTCATTTGTTTTGTTCTACAGTCAACACAAAACCAAATCATTTACAGAAGCTGCATTTTAAAGTTCAACACAAACACTAACTTTGAGACCACTACAACACAGCATTACTTTTTAAACAGCACTTTTTATTGTTTAATCTGTACATTTATGAAATTCAGTGAAAGCTGGGGCTTTTACAACTGTACTGCTCTGTCAAAACCTGCAATTACAAGAAGATACCTTTACAAAGTTTAAGGATCCCAAAGTGCAGTGTCCTGACCCAAATCAACTATGAACCATGTTAAGCATCATTTTATTCTCTATTTCTCTCAATACCCACTTTGTTTTTCTTTGTTAACAAGGTCCTAATCCAGGTACCTGTACAGAACTGTATTTACTGGAGTGGGGTTAGGACAGGCAGCGGGCAGGTGAAATAAGACCAAAATTACCTTTCACAAAACTTATGAAAATTCCACCACCAAAAAATAAATAAGTTAATGATTCCCCATTATGTTCTCATTTTTGTGTTGTAAATTGACAGTGTAACTTAATCTGGGTTGTGAAGAAGCCTGAATTTCTGGAATTTCACAATTCAAGCGGTATCTCAATGGCTATTGATTGTTTCTGGCAGGGCTGGCATTTTTTCAAAAACCAAAAATTGACAAGTTTGGTGCTTGATGCATTCATTAAATTTAGTGACGTCAAACATTAAAATGAAAAACCAAATGGACAAGTGGTTCCCAAGAACTACAGCCAATAACGTACCGTAACATGGACAACAAGACCATGGTGAGTGACATTCACAGTATGTTGAATAACTGCCCTATCCACACTATCGAAATAATGTATGATCAATATGAAACCATTCACTTCATATTTTCAAAACATGTTGATTGTGCATTATTTAAGTAAAGTGAAAAGGGTATTAAATGTAACAGATGCCCAAATAACTAAAGTAATACACATCAAGGTCCATCACAATTGGATGTTTTAAGTTGTACAGGCACCTCCACAATTGAGTGGATAAAAGAGTATGGCTATAGAAAAGGGAGGGGCAGCTTCAATTCCCCAATACTGTTAACTTTATCAAAGCACAATGTACTTTAAATCTAGAAGCAGGCATCACTAACACATTTTTCATTAACATAATGTGTAACGCGCTCATTGCAAATGACTAAATACAGAGAAGCGAGGTGTGTTTAGACTAAGCACAAGTCATTTTCTTCACTTTGGGAAGCTACAATGATCTACCTGAAGGTTGAAGTAGGGAGTTTACAAACACAGCATTGAAATGCCATTGGATTACAGTGATAAACACGGAAATGAATGTATACACCAAAACAAATGTCATTGTAAGTGTGTTTATGAATTTGAAATGTCAATAGTCCTCAGCAAAAAACGTAATTAGCTTCTAGTTTCAGACCTGAATCTTTCAAACACACAATAAATTTGTAATATGACCTTTATACAAAAGCTATTCTAGTACCTGAAACCCTATCATTGTTTTTTTTTTTTTTTGATCTGATGATACTGAAGGGGATTAATAAGAATTTAATTAATGGCTGACAGTACCTTTTTATATTTTATATATATATATATATATATATATATATACACACACACAAGTAAAAGAGTAGCAGCTTTAGTCATAATGCATGATCTGCATAATATAAAACAAGTTCAAACTCTGCCATTGTAATGAAAACATACCTAGGTAATACACATTACTTTGTTTATTGCAGCAAGAAAACATTCCTTAGAAAAGAGGATTTCATTTTGGAACAGTACCAGTTTATTAAAAAAAAAAAAAATCTACATTGGGATTAAGGGAAAAACAGGTTTAAAAAAAAAAAAAACATGAATTCCAAATTCTTTTTTTTGCAATTTATTTGCCTGCACTCAACCCAGAACACATTCACATTTTAATTTATAACCCTAAAGACCAATACGGAACTGAAACCACCCTGAATCTAAATGTTAAATTCATTACAAACAAATATAATTGGTTTAGTGTCCAACTTTTAAAGAAGTATAAAAGGACCAATGATTGTCTTCACTTAAGCAGGTCAGTTTGTAAGGTTAATAAATCATTATTAAGCAATCCGGTTCACTAAGGGGGATCTTAAAAGCCGGTACACTGTGCTTTAGCTGAAGAAGACTTAGGTAACCCCTTTTTTTCAACCCCAGGTGAATGCAGTTTGTATTTTATAGCATAATGCAGGGGGTGGAGGGGCCCCAGAGGAGAAGAACTAGGATCCAATCTTATTGCAAGTCTTAACACCCTAAGAGACCTGAACATCCAAGCAAAAGAAACACTTCAGGAAGGTGATGCTTTAGATTCCACAGCCATACAAGAGAAGGAAAGGAGCCTGCAGAGCTCCAGTGGAGTTTAGATAACAGGAATATTAAATTGCTGAATAACTGTTGTATCTGGAAGTGGGGAACAGATCATTCAGACTTCTGGATAAATGGGATATTGCAAGTCAATTGTATTAGCAATTTCATTACTACAGGGTAACAGCAGTGTACTTTGCCTTGACCACCATACAATATTACATCACATTGCACCGAGGCAAGTTTGGTGGCATCTCCAGTTTTATTCTATTTTATTCATAAATCTCACACTTGCTATACAGGTCTCCAATGCTTGTCACTGTAAGCATGTATTTTCATTTTAAACCCTGATAAGTGTTAACCACTTTAACGGCACAGTGGGGTTCCTTAAAGGGTTTGGGATATCTTTTTTCATTTCTTACCCATTTCAGCAAATCCATCTTGCAATCATTTACATGATAATACGCAACAAGCAATGGACAAAAATCAGGTTAGATATGAACTTCAAAACATTTAAAATCACAATTCTAAGGTAAAACTATAAGAAGTCAAGCAGAAAAACGTTCTGGCTAGTGCCTTCTGCACTGTACTGTACTTATTTATAGTTTTACCTTAGACACTGAAAAAAAACAGTGCTTGTTGAAAAACAGGGCAGGGTTACTGAAGTCAGTGTCTCAGTCAAATGCGCCCCCCCTCCTGAAACTTTCCCCATTCCCTCAAGAAAACAGGGCTTGAATACCCTGTTAAAATTAGAATTACAATAGAACTAAAAACTGTCATATCATAAGCAATGTATCGCTGCATGGACAGTAATATTGAATCCTGACACCCTTAATTCAAATCCAATACATGGACTGGTAGCAATAACATCCTACTACTGACTTTTTTTGAATTTGAGCCTAGAAGTGGTGGGCAGCAAGCTGTGGTTTAGAAATCCTAAACTATTTTTTCCTCAAAACCAGCGCTACGACAACAACCAGTGCCACCACTGCGACGGCAGCTGTACCCCCGTAGTACAGGAACGCATTGTCGTCTGCCAAAGAGATCTCCTTCTCCGCTTCTGGTGGCACTGTTTCTACCTTCTCCTCTGGAGCTAAGGGCACCTTTTCTGCTTCCTTCGGGGCTTTTGGCATCACTTTTGGGCTCTCTTTCAAGATATCTACCACCACCTCTTTTATGACCAGCTCCTCTGCCAGCACAGCCGGTTTGGCTGGCTCCGTTACAGGTTCCACGATTGCAGGAGGCTTGGGTGATTCTGCTATTTTCGGTGCAGTTTCAGCTGCTGCAGGTTGCTGTACCAGTGTAGGCTCTGGCACACTGCTTGGCGTCTCCTCTTGAGGGATGACGGCGGTAGCAGCTGCAGCAGCCGGTGGTGACAGAGTGGTGGATTCCAGCAGTGCTGGTGGGGTCACCGGTGGCTCCTCCTCAAGTTCAGCCTTCAAAACTGACTCTTGGGCCTCCTGGATTTCCAGGACTTCTGCCACCGATATGGCCCCTTCGTCCTCTGCAATCTCCTCCTTCTCCACGTGAACTATGTCCGAGTTGGAGGAATTATTCTCGCTCCTCTCCTCCCCTCCCTCGTTGCTGTCCAGGCTCTTGAGGTCTTCTGGGTCCATGGTGACCTGTGCCCAGGACTCTGGTCCAAGGGAGACTGGCAGGCTCTCTGTCTGCCAGCTCTGGCTCACTGAAAGGGACACGGGCAGGCTGTCAGACTGCCAGGAGCTCAGGACTGCGAGCGACTCGGGGGGGCTCACCTGGCCAGAGTTGTCACTGGTCAGAATGTAGATGTCGTTGCTGTCCTCAACAATGATCCCTTGATCCTCCTCTTCCTCCAGGCTGAAAACTGTGCCCTGCGGGGGGAAGCAGAGACCAGCATATTAAAACATTTGACTAATTGTGACATAACAGATGAACAGGCCTTTCCTTATATCCTGGGATTCTGATACTCTCAACAACTGGATTAGCGTTTCACTCTGGCCCCACCAATATATCCCCATCTGCAAGGATATGCATTCCTATACAAGTGACAAATATGCATTCCTATACAAGTACAGCTATGGCCAAAAGTTTAGCATCACCCTATAGAATTAACTAATTTTGCTTCATAAAGTTGAATGAAACCTGCTGAATAATGTTACGTTAACATTTTATACCACTTTGTAGTTTTCCATATACTTAACGAAAAATTTACAAAAATTGAAAAATACGTGACATTTCCAACATGAAATACTGTACTACTATTTTGGTTTCCTGTAGGCTTCTGCGATACCATTTTGTAGTTTCTTTGATTACATGATGTTAAAAGATTAAAATATGTTAATATATATATATATATATATATATATAAGGGTATCTCTAGATACAGTTTACAATTGAGTGTTTGTTTATGACAGAAACAAAGGACGCATTGCATATGGGAAGCACCTTCATTTTTCATTGTGGACGAAAGAGGCATTGCCAAAGTGTGTCCATGAAGAGGAGCACTCAGTGAATGCTATAATAAAACACACTTTGCCAAACTGAAAGACTACTAGACAAAACTGTTACTTTTAGTACTACTGAAGGGTTAAAATGAAGATTTACAGAAAGCGATGTAATGCTACAGAGCTGTATTGCTATATACCACATTAAGCATACAAGCTGCTTGTTGTAATACCTATATAAAAACAGAGGTTTGTGCGAGACAATTGAGTTCCCAGACCTTCATATCCAAGGTTTTGCCTGTGATGGGGCCTCCCAGTTCAGGTAATATTGATCCATTATCTCGAAGCTAGTGACTAATATTTCTTGTCTAAAGAAATATTTGCCAATAACTGTTTTGTACTATCAATTAACCATGGATATTATTATAATTGTTGTTTAATAAATATAATTTGATTATTAACATATACTACCATTGTTCTTGTCATTGCAATTCAATAACTATTAATTAATGGTAACAAGGCTTAGAATAAGGTATAACAATATATAAAATAAACCCACAAACCTATACTACTATGTATTCTACCATTGAGTGTTTTACAGTTAGGGATGAACACTATATGTAAAAAATAATGCGAGACATACTATGAACAGGCCGATATAGAGCTTTATAAATTCCAATATGCTATGTAACTAAAGATTATGAAGTTTAACCGATTGTCTGAACAAATGTAAAAGCCAAACTTGCCACATACGTTATGGGAAAATGACTTTAAATTGTAACATACAGATTCAGCCACAATTGCCAAACATTTTATTTATATTGGGGGCATTTTCAAAGTGCAGATTTAAAAGATAACTTGTGTCTCATATCTCAGCTGTGGTACGACAGTTAAAAGCCTGAAATGTGCTTAAAATTCTAGTTTGAATAATTGGTCGGAAACAGTAACCCTGAGCAGGAAATTACAGGAAGTCTCTGTGACGCCAAAATCAACCACTGCTGCGCAAAAACAACGTTTAAACCACAAATGGGTTTTCTGGTCTAAATTGGTCCTCAGTTCTGTATTAAGTTGAGGTTTAGCTGGTATGGCACTGTGGATCATATCCAGCTTTGTACTAGGGTAGTACCAATTGCAATGAAAAAGAACAAAGTTTGGGATTAGATGATGTACAGACCTCAGGGTTAAAGTGATCATTTCTACTTTGTGTATGGATAACGACAATGGCGGGGGCAGGAGAGCAAGAGGAGTGCTGTATTCTTGTACTGCAGATTTTAACTAGAATTGTAAAGCTCTGTTAGTGTAGACATGTTCTTAAATTTGTCTTCATTCTATATTTGCGTTCAGTTGATCTAAATGTTGTTTTCAGGCTTCATCTCGAAAGGCCTCAGGTTAAAGGGCAAAAAAACACCCATTCATTCCTCACAGTACATTTACAAATAAAACATTGATTTATTTTTTAAAGTATCAGCAGTTACAATCAATGGACTTGTGCTTTATTTGATTTATATGCTCAGAATGATGTTTATTTCAATGCTATATTAATAATAATAAAAACTATGTTAAAATATGTTGAAAATTCACGTAAGTTAGTACAGCACTTAGTCTAAATAAACAGTTACTGGACTAACTTAATAGCTTGTTTTACAATCCTCTAGGGACAGACGACTAATACATTGTGTTTGTTGCAATTGAGAACATGTTAAAACCTGTCTGCAGTCTATCGTTGAAACTATCCTGCAGACTATCATTAGTACTGTCCTCCATACTGACTACAGGATCATCCCCAGTTTGTATGCTGCTTGTAATAAATTGCAATTGACCATATGTTTATGATGGACTGAGTTAGGGAAATTACGAGCAAATGCTCTGCACTATAGGCGGTACACCTCTGTTCTAAATTAATTCACAACATACAAAAAACAAAAAGAATTCCAGTGCAGTATATAACCAGATAATGCACAACTGTGCTGTAAATGAGAGTTTTTGTGTACAAAACAGTACGGCAGTGAAAGGGTTCATTTTTACTAGACAGTGTATCAAACAGTAAGACAAAACAGTAGTGTTTCTGTATAGCAGAAAATGTCATGGTATCCAACATATTTAGCATGCAAAAATGAAGTTGCAATCTCAAATGGTTTCAGAGATATGAGGCTTTGACACTGTGGTGGCGGTAGCTTAACTTGCACCAAAGGGTGCATTTTTCTGGTACGATAAGGTTAGCGTTAAGGTTTGGGGTAGAATTGTGATTGAAGTTCAGATTAAATGTAATACAGAAGTAGTATCTTAGTGTAGTCTGGTTAAACTCTATTTCAGTTTTTCAATTGCTACTGTCTCCTAAATACAAATTCTTGTGGGAAACAGTAGCTATTTTAATCTGGACCTAGTCATTTACCTGGTATATGACAAGCTATAATGTAAAGAAGTTTCATCTTGCATTTGGGAAGTCTTTTTTTGGTTTTCATTTTCTCATGAGGTGCAGTGCCCTCTTGTGGCAATACAGAGGAATTCCAGTCCAGGTGTACAGTATGTTTGCCAACAAGCAATTCACTATACGCTATTTAAACAATGATGTACTATATACTCACACATACACTATGTAACAGATCCCTTTATTTGTATATAACATTCTTAGGGAATTTATCAGTGCTGTAAGAAAAAATGTAATAAACCGCAGGTTCATTTCCGCAGTTTTCTTGGTATATTTATCAGGAAAACAGACAGAAAAGCAGCTCACATGCTTCTATCCGTTTCTCTTGCTGCCTGCATCAGGGGTGTTCACTTCTGTTTCATTCCCTATACTTTATGATTACACTTTAATATATTGGCAATGTCTGTAACAAATCTGAAATCAGGATTTTAGAAATGACTGCAACATGTATTTGTAAAAGATGCAGTCTCTGGCTAAGAGAACACCCCTCCAGAAGTGTTCTCCAAGACAGAGTTCACCACCAGACATAATATGCCAAGGCCAACCTCCATATAAATCAATAAATACAATGTATTTATTACTTACGTGATGACGCACGTGCAGCAACATATGAAATGAACAGAATAAGAGAAAAGTAATAGGCAAGCGTATGTTAAACTATAAAAATAAACTAACTGATAGGGTTGGAACAATAATCGATTATCGTGATATTATCGATAATGTTTTTGCATCGATAACTGTATTGCGTTGAAAAATAATTATCGATAACCATTTTATCGTCCGTTACCCACTATGATATGCTTGTGTGTAACAGTAACTCTGCATTGAAGCAGTAAGACAGGACTTAACTGTCTGCGTAAGGCGCAACACGTGATCTGTGCGCGCTGCCTAGTGGGAAGTTGTAACATGTGACGTAAGATTCACCAAGTAAAAGGCAAACGTTTGAGCTAATGGCGATGGCAACTGCAGAAACTACCAAACCTTCCGAAAAGATTTTAGAAAAAAGAAACAGCATCAGTCCTGTGTGGCAGTTTTTTGGAGTGACAGAAAGTGATCCGCAAGGTAATAAGCCCGTCTGTAGGCAGTATGGAAAAGCTGATATTTTTTAATCACAATTTATATATATATATATATTTTTTTTTTAAACACTTTTTTTAATAAGTAGCCTATATTTCAAAAGTTGAAAAGCTACCAAACAAACATTTGGTTATATTATTTGTGCTTTTTTGTAACCAACCATTGTTTCATAACTTTTATTAAAGATGCTGGTCTTTTTGAAAACTGTCTAGTTTTATTTCTTCTAAACTCAGTGACTTGTAGAAGCAGTTTTCATGTTGCTCAAGTATATATAGCTTTAAATTTGATAAATGCCAAGACATTTTACATATGTTATTTTTTCAGCCAATAATCATGATTATCGTGATAATTTACAGCCGATAACTGATAACTGAAAATGTCATTATCGTCCAACCCTACTAACTGACAACTAAATTAACAAAGCACCCCTACATTCAGTAAAAATGCAGCAGCGCCTCTAACCGTAATTATGAATACGAGAATTCATTTTAACACAGCACATCTACACACATTTAAAAAATCACGTAAACTTGATGATGAGTTATCAGGTTACAAAACAAAATCTCTATCGTTGCCAAAAAAGTGTTCTTTTAAGCAAAGTTCCTGTTCCTCTAGGTGGAGCATTTACAATGAGGGGGAAATCCCTGCCTCTCAAACATCAAAAACACCAGTACAATCTTAACCCAATACAAAATCCAATTCAAAATAAATAAAAGGGTTGTTTTGTACTGATAAATTAAGGTACCAAAGACTACAGGTTCAATTTCAATGTTGAATGTTAATACCACTGGCTTAACATTGATAAAATATCACTGATTCTTACTGTATGTAAATGTGAATAAGTGGGAACTGTGGAATTAAGATCTGCCACGTTTTAGATAATTAAAATGGACTTCAATATTAAATATTAACTGCAGTATTAAATTAGACCTCAGTATTAAAAACACTGGATAGACACCATTAAAAATGTTGTTTTCAGGCTTCATCCCGAAAGGTTAAAGGGGGTGACCCTCCCCAGGGGCAAAAAAACACCCATTAATTCCTCATCTCAGAGAGCAGCTGTTGGATCAGTGCTGGATTACAGCCGCATTAGGGAATGACTGGCTTTCTATTTCCTCTTTGCTTTCAGTGATTCTCATAAATTAAAGTCGGCCCAAGCGCTGGGCACAGACTCACACAAATTCAGACTTTAATATCCGTTGATATAATCTTAGCAGGCAGATGTAATCCGCTCAGGCAGAAGGACTACCTCTACAGAAAAATGTTTAACTAACCTTCCATCCAGATTAAATGTATATTTTCTATCATTGACGTTTTTATACTGTTTTCTGGTTTAATATCGTAATACATAAAATTCCAGGCTATTATGTACAATATTTATCTAATAAGTATCATCAGCAAAATACCCTTAAAGTTTATGGTCATTTTAAGACCGAAGCACTGAGAAGCGAAACATTTGTCATGCGACCCCCACCTCTATGGCGGGGGGGCGGGGGCTCGGACCCCAGGTTGAAAAACACTGCTTTAATTGGGAGGGGGGGGTTACTTTATTAATAATAAACTCAAATCCAAATCCGAGTGGTTGCTGAACAGGCGTTTGGGCTATTGCAAGGGAGGGGGCGTATACCACTGAAGCGTACTGAAGTGAACCACGAGTTTGTTCCCCAAATTAATACTGCCTGCTGTATCCTGCACAATCTGTGCCTGGACCATAAGGAGTTGTTCAGGCAAGCAGAGGAACAGCTACCTCAGCCTCCAGCAAGAATTGCACAACAGCGATATGAAAAGGGTCCTTCTATTAGAGATGCACGGCTATCTTTATTTTTGTAACCCAAAGGTGTACTTTTATTTTGTATCACTTTTTTTTTTCATTAGCTTATTTTGTATCTCGTTATACCAAATATAGCATCCTCATTTGCTCTGTACTTGTATGACTGCTTCTGCTAAATAAAGAATTGGAAAATTGAGTATTGTTGATTCCCGAGAAATAAGTCACACAAATTCCACACCACATTTTATTTTGAGAGTGGGTTAAACAACGTTCGTGTTGTGCACTGTATCAAGCTGCCTCATTATATCCTCTTCCCTTATGGATATTAACACCCGAGTCTCTTCATCGCTCCAACGGACGTAAGTGGAGGATGAACACGGGTTTTGCTCAGACATAACTAGGAGAAATTGCATTTGGAGTACAGCTATACACATTTAAACATAGTCGTTTTGACAGTTGTTTGGAAAGCTATTTGCAAGTGTATTCTGAAGTACTGTACAGTAGCTGTAACCACCTGAATTCACAAGCTCACAATGCAGTTTATCAAACATTTTTTGTAATAGTTTTAAACAGAAACTTGATAAATACAATCTGTATGATAGTTTACAAACACATTTAGATCCATGTATGGATTAGCATTATGATAAGTTCTAGGGAAGTCAGGGAAAAAAGTGGGGTTGTCTGCAACATTAAATCTGATAAGTGAAATACTGCAAACAAAACATTAACTTCCCTGCTGCCATCTTTGGACCATGGTAACTTACGTATTCCCATGTGACTTTATAGGGGCTTTTGGAAAGGACTTGGGCGAGCTAATTAACATTTTCACGAGAAACTCGTGTTTACATGTGTAAGTGTGCGTTGATTTCACAAGCATTTCCTGGAATCTCACAAGAAATTGACTTTCACAGTAAAATACTGAGACCGTTTTTTGGGTCACTTTTACAAGCTTTCCCTGCCAAGTTTCACGCGCATTGTCCATTCACATGAAACAAACCAACATGTAAACTGGCCTAATGTTACATCATCCAGTTTATTTTTCACCCATCTGGTTGAATAATTTCCTTCATAACGCATTTGCAATAGAATGAAAGTTCTCACACAGACAAGTTTAATCCGTGATTAAACCCCTGCCGCACGGCTACATGTGGGAAGTACAGGGTGGCTGTGCCGATGGGATTACTGACTGGCACACCATTGGATTCTCATCATTTAAGCAGATTTGTATTGTTTTTCAATGACATCTGCTGTAAAACCTGGAGGATGACGCCTTTCAAGGTTAAAAATGTCAGTAAAAACATTACACAACTTCTGAGGCAGTTTCATCCAATAGATTCAATAGATTTGAACCTTCACTGGCTTCTTTCCTTTCCCTTTTTGACTGGCATGCTTACAGCCAGTAACATGCTTTGACCCAGAAGACACTACTGAGTTAAACCTGACCCAGGAAGTGTACATGCAAACAGGTAACCCGTGAATATGGCATAAAAACAGAGCTTTCATGAACCTACAGTAGTACCAAATAGCATGTTTTAAAATGAAAATACATGTGTTCATGTGTTTCTTTCAAAACTGCACAAGACATTTTTAGCTAATGGAAATGCAAAACAGGTCAAATTTAGGAAATGATTATGTTCGCTACAATTATTTTGTACGGTACCAGAATATTTAAAACAAAAAAGAACGCTGTAACGTGCGATCCTTTCAAACTTGTGAACCCACATAGTGAATGGAAGTGCAAAACAAGTAACCCATTTATAATAATTCCATTACCTATACACGCCATTAAAGTCAAGGCAATTACCTACAAGTTCATGCAGCTCTACTCATTCATACTGCCTTGTTTGACATGCTCAATGTTTTCTTTGCACATTTTGCTAGAGGCAGATTTTTATGAATTACACAAGTGAAGAAAGTTAACATGCAAGCTACTCCACCCCACAACAAAACAATATGCCACTGAAATGTGTGGATGCCCCCCACCCAGAGATCTGTCAAACTCCCACTCCCAAAAACAAATATGCAGTAACTGGGCAATGTTCCAGCAGAGCTCCTATTACAGGCATCAATATCGAGAAAGCAGGCCACTATGACCAGCATTCACACAATACAGAACACTGCAGCATCAATATTGAGAAAGCAGGCCACTATGACCAGCATTCACACAATACAGAACACTGCAGCATCAATATTGAGAAAGCAGGCCACAATGACCAGCATTCACACAATACAGAACACTGCAGCATCAGTATTGAGAAAGCAGGCCACAATGACCAGCATTCACACAATACAGAACACTGCAGCATCAATATTGAGAAAGCAGGCCACAATGACCAGCATTCACACAATACAGAACACTGCAGCATAAGAAACGTACATGCATAGTGTAAATCAAAACTGGACAAGTGCTTACATGCAGATGTCAGCTATAACTTGGGTCTTCATATCTATGTTATGCTTAAACTAAAAGAACAAGGTCTTAGAAGATGGACAGTCTGTCTACAAGTGAAATATTTTTTTTCATCTTTATTGAAACTTCTGTAGGATGCATTTCCCCTCCCCATGGGTATCGAATCATATGTAAACCCACAATTTTGCTAATTTTAAGGTAATTTGTCCTACATTGCAACATTTTTTCAATCAGAAACAATATCATCTTTTATTATCATATCTTAAATGCTACACAACATACTGAACATTGAAGATGTTTACCAATGGCGACAGCATCCAAAAATTGATGAAAAGTAGGAAAAATAACTTAAGAATAAAACTGCACAAGTGGCCCAACACAGGTTTCAATACACATGTAAAAAATAAGAATATGATGATGGTCAAGTTAAATTCTGCAACTATTCCCTATGGTGGTTCCATTAAAGGTAAAACATCTTCTATAGTAAATATTTTACAGTCCCTTGTCCTTTAGCGGTGTGTCTGAAAATATCTTCACCTTCCAATACCCCAAGCTATCAGAGGGCATAATTATTGACTTAAAATCCAACATGCTAACCTAAGGAATGTCCTTACCAAGTTTCATAACAATTCTATGGGTAGTTCTAAATATATAGGTAAACAAGTACATGGATACAAAATATGCTATGCAATCGTTTTTTTTTCTGGGCTTTTGCTTATCATATACAGTAATCTGTCGCGTATCTGCCTGTCTCATATCCTCCCTGACCGTTTATCCGCCATGATCAATCTCTTCAGCAGCGTTAGTTTATTATTGAACAGAGAAGATTAGTTCAGAGACTATAAATCCTACCAATGTTTTTGTACACTGTGTTGTATGTGCTCCGTGCGCTGCCATTGCTGGTAGTGTCACGTGAGCTGTTCAATGTGTTGATATGTAAATAAATCCTGTTCATCTGCGGGACATATCAACTTCAGACAGCTACTGTGTCACAAGCATTAATACCCTGCATCTTTCTAAACAAGGGGAGTGCCCTAATAAAAGCTGAATCTCAAAACAATAATTGTGTGAATATAGTAATTGTTACAGCTGTGTATTTAAAACAGGATTAATTTATCCGCCTTTTTACATATCCGCCCTGACTCTGGTCCCACCGCAGTCGAATATGCAATAGGCTACTGTACCATATGAAATTATAGTTCTCTGCTACTTTCGTTTTTTTCTGTCACAATATGTAAAGTAACTCCACAGTACTTGCACACTTGTACCTTCTTTCCTTTGCTGTCTTCCACAATGAAATCCTTATGGTCACAGGCACATTCTTCTGGGGTTTCTGTGTGTTTAGGCATTTTTTTACATTTCGCCACAATCTGCAATTCTGTTTTAAATTCCACGAGCGTGTAAATACTCCCTATTGTAATATAACTTAAAATCTCACGAGCAAGAACATATTGTTATAAATCTCGTGAGCGTTTTTCAATCCTCCAATAGAAATGCAGGAATTTGCTGCCACTCAGTAGTTGGGGTTGGTTTAAAGTATTCAGAACGAATCAATGCAAGATAAGTCAGGAAGGAGGGACATTGCCCAACTGCACTGGCAACGTTTTTTTTGGTAGGTATTTTATTTGCTTTTTTCACAGGGAAAGGGGTCAAGTCAACATGAACCGAGTAACCATTTCCAGTGTTTATACACCGATTTCATTTTCTTTTGCATAGGGTGTGTTTTATCGGTTAAAACTGAAAATCAGAAGCCCTCGATATACCATACACATCAGCATATTTAAAAAAAGAAATCTCTCTAATCATTCTCTTCTGAACAAACTAGATTCCATTTTTAATTGATATGCTTCTGCGCCAGGAATCAGGATTACTTACAACTGATTTTCTAATGCTCCCTTTGTCTAGGTGTCTCACACAAGACAATGTCAACTACACTTATACTGACATGAAGGCATTAAGACATACTGCAATTCTTTCTCTCATGCACACACAGTCACATACAAACCAGATTCTTGAAATACCTCCATGTATAACTCAACTTGTGCCCACAAGCCATACAGCTTTTTTGCTTCTATAATTGGAGCTTGAAGTTGACAGGTAGCTCAGTTGTCTTCTAAAACATACAGCATTAGAATGAATGTTTAAATGTACAAAGACATGGATAGAACATAAGACAATTTGAAAATGTACAAAACGAGAGGAGGTCATTCGGCTCATATAAACTTGTCCGATTCCTAGTAGCTGATTAAGCTCAGAATTTTGTCAAGTTGGGTCTTAAAGGATCTAAGTGATTCTGCCTCAATCATAACTAGGTACTGTAGCACATTCCATACCCTCACCACTCACTGTGAAAAAGTGTCTCCTTCCTTCTGTCTATCTCCAACTGAGTCCTGGTTTCTGTAGTGTGCTTAAAATAATTGTTTGGGTTAAAAGTAATAGTTTGTGTCAATTCTTTTTAACATTTTAAAGACTTCAAGTCATGCCCCCCCTTGATCCTAGCTAGCTTGATGGGGAAAAGAAACAAAAAGCAGAAGGTTGCCGCGTTTGTTTATCTTGAGGTAATAAAGCAGCACCATACATTATGGAAAAGGTATTCTGACTCGTCTGTGAATAGGAATAGAGCAGAGCAATCTGACACTTAGACAGCAATGCAAATTTCAGAACAAGAGACCCGGAGTACAGGCATGTGCGCTCTTTCATTTAGGTCTACCCGAGGTTACATAATATCTCCGGATATCAAATATAAATCTCTTTTTCAGTGTTGGTGGAACAAAATAACTGATTAAACGGTACCCAGGGAAATCTTGACTGGTGCTACAGTACAGTAAAACTGTCCTGGATTGAATTACAGTATGTATCTCATAAATTGAAGTGGGTCTGTAGGTTTAGCTCTACACTAATGCACACCACCGATGTTCGACTTTAAAAATGCTCTGGAATGGCAACACTAACATCTACATTCATTAATGCTTTATACAACATTTAAAAAGATACTGCTGTATGTGTTTTGAGATATACCAGTATTTTAAGGTTCTCTTAGGGCAATTCTGATTGCCTTTGACATGCTAGAGGATTCGCTGGTGATAATAATAATAATAATAATAATAATAATAATAATAATAATAATAATACAGTTATTAAATCATTTTCCAATCGAAAACAGCTTGAGTAAGACACACACTTCACAATGCCACATTCTTCATGTTAGTTCACATGTTTTGGAGTCCCTTCTTTGTGCTAGACAACTGTGTGCCTTGCACAGTTGAAAGAAAACATTTTGTTTGAATAGTTCTGCTACCCCATTCAAAGTATTCAATTATTGACAGGAAGTCAAAGAGACTTACAACAGTGAAATCAGTTTTTATTACAATGCACAAGCATTCATAGTGTGTGCTGGTTATATTTTTAGCCATCACCCTCATTCTTTATTTGCATCTTTTTCTGGCCATACTGTATGTTAATTTTGAACCAGGTATTAGAAAAACTAAAACTGCTTTCAGAAAGAGGGCCCAGGCACAGCCAGAATTATTAATCCACTGTCTTCATCTGTGGTTAAATTACATTTCTCTGCATAAAAAAGCAATTTAATTTAATATGAGTCCCACCCCCAGCAGTGACCTCCTTTGTGCCCCAACAGGCTAACATCTTCTCTCCTGGCCTCCCTCAGTGAAATTCTCTCTGTGTGACAGTCAGCTCACACTGGGATCACTAGAGACTTGGTTAAATATAAAAAGAGAAATTACAAACCTGTTTCAAACAAATATAAAATCGCCACGTACCAGATAACCACACGTACCCACACACAACCAATAGTAAATATTACTGTACACATTCTGTATAAATTCATTTCCAGGGACTATTTATTTAAATACTCAAAAGGGAATACATCTAAATTGAGATCTGTATATCAATTAATTCAATCATTCTTCCATGGATTTCTAAGAACTACTTTTTACCTTCTAAATAAACAACTTAATTTCTGCCTTTTCCTTTAACTCAATCATATTAAAAACTTTTTAAAAATGAATCACAAATACAGTATGTAAATTCTGAAAAGCAACTACAGCACTGTTTCAGTTCTGTTTTTGTTTCTTGTAATTTGGTTTTGTTCAGAATTTACCTTGTGGTTTTTCTCTACTGTTAGGGTGCTATACTAGATTTTGTGCAAGCTAGTTCAAATATTTGTATCTTCATTTTTAAGTCATGGTCAAGGATGAATGATAGAGTGATTAAAAAGAAACCAAAAACATTTTGTCAATGTCCATCATTTACATACCTTATTTTTTTTAAAAATAAATGTGTTATAATAGTGATACGTTTCTTTTGATGCTCGGTATATATACAAAATGATATGTCGATAGTGGATTATCCTGTAAAAAAAATTCAAACGCAAAAAACCTCGAGGTCAAACAGGTTAAGCTAGCCATTTTTTTAAAAGACGATCTGTAATGCCAGAAATCCCTTATTTGTTTTCCTTTAAGGGAACTGTCCAGAGAAAATGTAATCTGAGCCGATCAGTAAGCACAACCTTAAAAGCATTTTGGTTTCTTCACACTATTAAAAAAACATAGCACTACTATGTGCAATATGCTTTTATCAACTGTAGCGATACCTGTTAACCATACAATGCTAGAATGATATTGACCTTTAAAATTTAACAGAATTATCAGAATCATTCCTCAATGACTTGCACAAACAGCAGCAACTAACCTTATAAAAACTGTCATCTCATAACCAATTAAATCAACCAATATCATCTTCAAAACCTTGTGTCAATGCTTTATGAAATAAAAATCTGTAATGCACTTAAAACAACACATTCCACCTCCAATGTAATACTTTGATCCAGATCTTAAATGTTTATCCAGCATAATTGACGCTTCCAGCAATTCAATATTTTATTCTGACAAACGCAACAATAATTTTACCCGTGACCATTCATGAATAAATTGCACAATTTATAGAGTAATTTATATAACAACCCCTCCTCCAGTAAAGTAGATAAACAAAAATACTGCATATTAATTCTGTATTCACTCTATATAATGCATTTTGGCGTATATCTACTTCTGTTTTGTGAATTCAGACATTTCTTACCCTTCTTTAACAAGGATCCTCTGAAAGCAGGTTTCTAAAGCTGGCAATGTAAGAAGTGAGGCAGCTCAAAGCAGACAGAGAGAGGGAGGGAGAGAGAGAGGAGAGTGGAGCGAGGGAGTGAGAGAGCGAGAGTGAGGAGAGAGAGGAGAGCAAGGGGGAGAGCAAAAGAGAGGAGAGAGCCAGAGAGAGAGAGAGAGAGAGGATAGAGAGAGAGAGGAGAGCGAGGGGGGAGAGCAAGAGAGAGGAGAGAGAGATAGGAGAGAGAGAGAGGAGGCTGTGTGGTCCAGTGGTTAAAGCAAAGGCCTTGTAACCAGGAGGTCCCCGGTTCAAATCCCACCTCAGCCACTGACTCATTGTGTGACCCTGAGCAAGTCACTTAACCTCCTTGTGCTCCGTCTTTCAGGTGAGACGTAATTGTAAGTGACTTTGCAGCTGATGCATAGTTCACACACCCTAGTCTCTGTAAGTCGCCTTGGATAAAGGCGTCAGCTAAATAAACAAATAATAATAATAGAGGAGAGAAGGGGGAGAGCAAGAGAGAGAGCGTGAGAGACGAGAGAGGGGGAGAGCAAGAGAGAGGAGAGAGAGAAGAGAAGGGGGAGAGCAAGAGAGAGAGCGTGAGAGAGAGGAGAGGGGGAGAGCAAGAGAGAGAGAGAGAGAGGAGAGAGAGAGTGTGTTTATGGTGAGGACACAGCTGCAGGGTTCACTAGCAGGCTTCTGTCGGATCTGTCTTGTTTCTGTACTGGCATTTTTTTTTTTTTTTTTTTTAAATCCACCCCAGATATTACACAATGACTCAATGAGGACACAGCCTTGCCTTATATGTACAAACCTCGATTTGCCTTGAAGATATATACACGGTTATACTGTCAAGTAGGTAACCCTGAGCATTTGACATTATCCTGGCATTTACCATTGAGGAAATAGCAGTCTTAAAGCTTGTACAAGTTATGGCAAGTCTTCCAACGTGTTAATTCATTCCAAATGTTCATAAACATAACCTGAATGAGGTTTTGTATTTTGCAAGGCGTTCAAATTGTTCTTGACAGTTACCTGACAAGCACTTGATTTTGGGGTGTTATTTTTTTAAATAGGTTTTACATTCCAAAACTTGGACCGTCCTATATTAAACCAAGTTCTGTAATGTCTTGTGGTTCATGCACAGACAATACTGAAACAGCCTCTCCACCAGCAGAGGGCACTATCAGGCAGTGCAGTTTTAGATAAACAGAAAAAGTGACCAGTAATGCTAGCCCTCTGAAATTAAAACCGCACCGCAGAGTACCTGAAAGGTAAAAAAAAATGGTATACAAATCAAAAAGGTTATCGAACTACAGTCAAATGCAATGCTAAACATCTATAGGCAGTTAGGAGTCTTTGATAAAAGCTTGGTGCAAAACCAAGGTAGTTATCATGTTCACTGTGTAGAGTGTGACAGACAAATTAAACGGATCAGTGCAAAAGGGTTCCACTTTATTGAATGAGGACCTAAAAAACAAACCTATCCACGTGAGGGGAAGCTACGCGAGTGATCCATGTCTAATGGTAAAACTGTGGGCTTCCCTAGACCCACTTTTACACCCCAGTGAAGCACAGCTACCCTTGAAAGGCCTGCTCAAAACACCAAATATACTGCATCTGCACACAGGTGTGTTCCCCCAACAGCCCTCAGTGCTGATGAGATTCAATCTGTGTGCACTGATGCTATTTTTAGCCCTGCAGCTACTCCAATGAAATATTGCAGAAATAATTTTGCCGCTCTGCTGCATCAGATAAGAATGATCCCAACTGAAATAGTGATAGAGGATATAATGTATTATTTATATGTATATATAAATAAATTCTAAGCATATTCATATCTAGATCATTACATAAATAATGAATGAATTAATTAACATTTGTTATCATTCTGAGAGGTTCTTTTTGTAATGACTTTAATACTGTTCATCAGGTGCTGCTCTTTCCTTCTAGTTAAATATAGACCTAATGTACAGTAGATCACCCTAAGTGTTTTTATATTAGTCAGCGCCATCTAGTGTACTGTGTTTCCAGTGATGTAGTCAAGACTAAACGTACCGAGACCAAAACCAAGACCGAGACCAAACGTTCCAAGACCGAGACCAAACGTACCGAGACCGAGACCAAACGTACCGAGACCACGACCAAACGTACCGAGACAGAGACCAAACGTACCGAGACAGAGACCAAGACCGAGACCAAACGTACCGAGACCAAGACCGAGACCAAACGTACCGAGACCGAGACCGAGACCAAATGTACCGAGACCGAGACCAAACGTACCGAGACCAAGACCAAACGTAAGGAGACCAAGACCGAGACCAAACGTACCGAGACCGAGACCAAACGTACCAAGACCGAGACCGAGACCAAACGTACCAAGACCGAGACCAAACGTACCAAGACCAAGGCCGAGACCAAACGTACCAAGACCAAGACCAAGACCAGACCAAACGTACTGAGACTGAGACCAAACGTACCAAGACCGAGACCGAGACCAAACGTACCAAGACCGAGACTGAGACCAAGACCAAGCCCAAATGTACCGAGACCGAGACCAAGACCAAACGTACGGAGACCAAGACCAAACGTACCGAGACCGACACCAAGACCAAGACCAAACGTACCGAGACCAAACGTACCGAGACCGAGACTGATACCAAACGTACCGAGACCGAGACCAAACGTACCAAGACCGAGACCAAACGTACCGAGACCGAGACCAAACGTACCGAGACCGAGACCAAACGTACCGAGACCGAGACCAAACGTACCGAGACCGAGACCAAACGTACCGAGACCAAGACCGAGACCAAACGTACCGAGACCGAGACCAAACGTACCGAGACCGAGACCAAACGTACCGAGACCGAGACCAAAACGTACCGAGACCAGACCAAACGTGCGAGACCGAGACCAAACGTGCGGACCGAGACCAAACGTGCGAGACCGAGACCAAAGCGTGCGAGACCGAGACCAAACGTGCCGAGACCAAACGTGCGGACCAAGACCGAGACCCGAGATCAAAGCGTGCGAGACCGAGACCAAACGTACCGGACCGAGACCAAACGTGCACCGGAAAACCAAGCGTGCCGAGACCAAGCGTGCGAGACCGAGACCAAAGCGTGCGAGACCGAGACCAATCGTACCAAGACCGGACCGAGACCAAACGTACCAAGACCGAGACCAAACGTACCAAGACCAAGGCCGAGACCAAACGTACCAAGACCAAGACCGAGACCAAACGTACTGAGACTGAGACCAAACGTACCAAGACCGAGACCGAGACCAAACGTACCAAGACCGAGACTGAGACCAAGACCAAGCCCAAATGTACCGAGACCGAGACCAAGACCAAACGTACGGAGACCAAGACCAAACGTACCGAGACCGACACCAAGACCAAGACCAAACGTACCGAGACCAAACGTACCGAGACCGAGACTGATACCAAACGTACCGAGACCGAGACCAAACGTACCAAGACCGAGACCAAACGTAACCGAGACCGAGACCAAACGTACCGAGACCGAGACCAAACGATCGAGACCGAGACCAAACGCACCAGACCGAGACCAAACGTATCGAGACCAAGACCGAGACCAAGACCGAGACCAAACGTGCCGAGACCGAGACCAAACGCGTACCGAGACCGAGACCAAACGCACCGAGACCGGCAGACCAAACGCGTGCGAGACCGAGACCAAAACGAGACCGAGACCAAACGCATCGAGACCGAGACCAAACGTGCGAGACCGAGACCAAACGTACCGAGACCAAACGTGCGAGACCAAGACCCGAGACCGAGATCAAACGTGCGAGACCGAGACCAAACGTGCGAGACCGAGACCAAACGTGCGAGACCGAGACCAAACGTACCGAGACCAAACGTACCGAGACCGAGACCAAACGTACCGAGACCAAGACCAATATATTTTTGTTGTGACCAACCAAACTAAATTAATTTGTTAGAACAACAACAACGATAATAACAACTATTTATTTTTTTAAAGCTATTTTTCTTCTGATAAACCAAACAAACACAAAAAATGCAACAACTGAAAAATGTGTTCTATTGACTTTTTCCAGTTACAATCAATTCACTTACACACTACACACCCTGAAAAGGTGTAAAAAAACATTTACATAAAATATTTACATATAATTGGAAACATTTTAAGAGAATTTTGAACTTGAAACTTAAATCTGCATTTATTTTACAACCTTTTATACCCCAATTAGGAAATTACCAATTATTCAACCTAGCTCACTGCTGCAACCCCTGTACTGACTCGGAAGAGATTAAGTATATTGCTGTTAGACGAGAGACGCTAGGATCCTTCCGAACTGAGCTGGACACTTGTGATACAATCACAAGTTTTTTTTGCATCTCAGAAACACCAGAGATGAGAGAAGCTGCAGCAACAGTTTCGCTCAATGTGGTGTTATGATCAGGCCCCCCAGGATGAAGACGGTTTCGCTAGATATAACAGCTATACTCATGTAAAACAATTGGCTTACCTAGAAAAAGAAGTTCCCCGCTCTTCTGTCACCTTTGTGTTACAATGCTTGCACTTTGCCGTGCATTTATTATTCTGTTCATCAATTTCAGAATTGATGAAAGCAAACTGAATGACGACGGCTGCTTCGATGCCAGTTCAGCTCTTTGAGAAGAGAAACTTGCGAGGTCTGAATTTGTCATGGAAACTGTCGGTAGCTATGTTTCCATCCCCCAAAAAATATGCGCTAAAATGTATGCGTATGAAAAAAAAAGCACGACAATGGAAGCGAGCAAACAAAAAAAAAGTTTTACTATTTCACACGCACACGTTAAAAACCACATGGAAATAAGATCATAAGCGAAGTAGCCTACATTATTCTGTGAATGCACCAGCGGGCATCTTAATCATTATCCGCCCCCCACCCCCACACACACCTTTACAGTGAGGGGTGGGGGCGATAATATAATAATAATAATAAATAACTTTTACTTTATATGGCACCTAAATGCAAAGCATCTCAAAGCGCTGTACAGTTTCAAACACGGTAGCAAAAAACGTAGCAAAGCACGAAATGCAGGTGCGCAGATATAGTTTCTTTTTTGGCTCAACAAAAACATACATAATTCCAAAATGATACAACCTAACCATGATGGAATGCCAATAACTAAAGATGCATTTTTGGCTGTTATATGTTTTAAATAAATAAGAGAAAAATAATGTATTTATAGCCTAATATTCAAACCAGGAAATTCCTAGATTAAAACGGGTCCCAGGCGGGAGATTGGTCTTGAAAACAGGAGGGTCCTGATCAAAACGGAAGACTTGACAGGTATGTACAGATAATCATATTTGTAGGCATTTGTGTTACTAACACAATTTTGTTAAGGTAGCCAATATATTACAGGAAATGTATTTGGTGACAGGAATTAACTTTGCTTCATGGGAGAGGATGAGAGACGCTGTAGGAGCACGAAGTCTTTTGCATTAAATTTAGTAATTTGAATGCTGACATTATTTTGTATTTAATAGCTGTCAATGTATAAAAGGGAGTGAATTTTGAAGGATAAAAAGGATATATGATAAAACAGGAAATAAAAAAAACAAACAATCTTGAGAATGTTTATGAATGAGACCAATCTGCGTGCTGCCTGCTAAAGACCAAGACCCGACGTGCCGAGAACGAGACCCAGATCAAGACCCGATCTGCCGAGACCGATACCCAGACCAAGACCCGACGTGCCGAGACAGAGACCAAGACCCGACGTGCTGAGACCCAGACCCAAACCAAGACCCGATGTGCCGAGACCGAGACCCAGACCCGACGTGCCGAGACCGAGAACCAGACCAAGACCCGACGTGCCAAGACCAAGACCAGACGTGCCGAAACCGAGACCCAGACCAAGACCTGATGTGCCGAGACCGAGACCCAGACCCGAAGTGCCGAGACCCAGACCAGACGTGCCGAGACCCAGACCCAGACCAGACGTGCTGAGACCCAGACCAAGACCCAGACCAAGACCTGACGTGCCGAGACCCAGACCAAGACCAGACAGCCGAGACCGAGACCCAGACCAAGACTCGACGTGCCGAGACCGAGACCAAGACCAGACATGCAAAGACCAAGACCCAAACCAAGACCCGACGTGCCGAGACCCAGACCCAAACCAAGACCCGACGTGCCGAGACCCAGACCCAAACCAAGACCCGACGTGCCGAGACCCAGACCCAAACCAAGACCCCACGTGCCGAGGCTGAGACTGAGAACAAGACCCGACGTGCCGAGACCGAGATCAAGAACAAGACCCAACGTGCCGAGACCCAGACCAAGACCCGACGTGCCGAGACCCAGACCCAGACCCAAACCAAGACCCGACGTGTCGAGACCCAGACCCAGACCAAGACCAGACGGCCGAGACCGAGACCCAGACCAAGACCCGACGTGCCGAGACCCAGACCAAGACCCGACGTGCCGAGACCCAGAACCAAACCAAGACCCGACGTGCTGAGACCGAGATCAAGAACAAGACCCGACGTGCCGAGACCCAGACCCGACGTGCCGAGACCGAGACCAGACGTGCCGAGACCCGAGACCTAGACCAAGACCCGACGTGCCGAGACCCAGACCCAAACCAAGACCCGACGTGCCGAGACCCAGACCCAAACCAAGACCCGACGTGCCGAGACCGAGACCCAGACCAAGACCTGATGTGCCGAGACCCAGACCCAAAGCAAGACCCGACGTGCCGAGACCCAGACCCAAACCAAGACCCGACGTGCCGAGACCGAGACCCAGACCCGACGTGCCGAGACAGAGACCGAGACCCAGACCCGACGTGCTGAGACAGAGACAGAGACCCAGACCCGACGTGCCGAGACACAGACCCAGACCAAGACCCGACGTGCCGAGACTGAGACCCAGACCAAGACCCGACGTGCCGAGACCCAGACCCGACGTGCCAAGACCGAGACACGACGTGCCGAGACCGAGACACAGACCCAGACCCGACGTGCCGAGACCTAGACCAAGACCCGACGTGCCGAGACCAAGACCAGACGTGCCGAGACCCGAGACCTAGACCAAGACCCGACGTGCCGAGACCCAGACCCAAACCAAGACCTGACGTGCCGAGACCCAGACCGAGACCAAGACCCGACGTGCCGAGACCCAGACGTGCCGAGACCCAGACCCAACATAACGAGACCCAGACCAAGACCCCGTGCTGAAACCGAGACCCGACGTGCCAAGACTGAGACCCAGACCCAGACCAAGACCCGACGTGCCAAGACCGAGACCCGACGTGCCGAGACCGAGACCAAGACCAGACGTGCCGAGACCGAGACCCAGACCCGACGTGCCGAGACAGAGACCGAGACCCAAACCAACGTGCCGAGACAGAGACCCAGACCCGACGTGCCGAGACCGAGACCCGACATGCCGAGACTGAGACCCGACGTGCCGAGACCGAGACCCAGACCAAGACCCGACGTGCCGAGACCCAGACCCAGACCAAGACCCGACGTGCCGAGACCCAGACCCGATGTGCCGAGATCGAGACCCAGACCAAAACCAGACGTGCCGAGACCGAGACCCAGACCCGACGTGCCGAGACCCAGACCCAGACCGAGACCAGACCTGCTGAGACCGAGACCCGACGTGCCGAGACCCAGACCCAGACCCAGACCCAGACCCAGACCCAGACCCAGACCCAGACCCAGACCCGACGTGCCGAGACCGAGACCCGATGTGCCAAGACCGAGACCAAGACCCGACGTGCCAAGACCCAGACCCAGACCCGACGTGCCGAGACCCAGACCGAGACCAAGACCAAGACCCGACGTGCCGAGACCCAGACCCAGACCGAGACCAAGACCAAGACCCGACGTGCCGAGACCCAGACCCAGACCAAGACCAAGACCAAGACCAGACGTGCAGAGACCGAGACCCAGACCCAGACCAGACGCAGAGACCGAGACCCGAGACCAGACCCGGGGCCGAGACCCAATGTACCGAGACCCAGACCAAGACCCGACGTGCCAAGACCCAGACCCAGACCAAGACCCGACGTGCCAAGACCCAGACCCAGACCCAGACCCGACGAGCCGAGACCCGATGTGCCGAGACCGAGACCAAGACCCGACGTGCCGAGACCCAGACCCAGACCCAGACCCGTGCCGACACCCAGACCGAGACCAAGACCAAGACCCGACGTGCCGAGACCCAGACCCAGACCCAGACCCAGACCAAGACCAAGACCAAGACCCGACGTGCCGAGACCCAGACCCAGACCAAGACCAAGACCAAGACCAAGACCAGACGTGCAGAGACCGAGACCCAGACCCAGACCCAGACCAGACGTGCCGAGACCGAGACCCAGACCAAGACCCAATGTACTGAGACCCAGACCCAGACCAAGACCCGACGTGCCGAGACCCAGACCCAGACCAAGACCCGACGTGCCGAGACCCAGACCCAGACCGAGACCAAGACCTTAAAATGTCGCCTCGAGCTCGGCCTCGAGACTGAGACCGGGTTTCATCCACAACAGTAAGTGGCTAAATGTCTTAAACCCTCAAGAACGAAGTCTGTCAAGTTTCATTCAATTGGATGAACAGTTCTGAAGACATAGTAACAATGTAAGTGTGACATAGATATGTACAGGGACCCCCACTTCTAAGCCCAGAGTTTGATAACGTGTGCAATAAAAACAGCAGTTGTCTCGATGCAAATATTACAGTGCGAAACATGTACACACAGACGGACAGAAAATATAACCCCGGATTGACTCTGTAAATAATTTAACATTTAAACATGGAACAGTGACGTATGTACCTATGTATAGGCGTCTCCACTACATGTCCCCACTGGGGATATGAATACATATACAAACCTGAAAGATTTGTAATATTTAATTAACCTAAAGTACTGTAACTTTAAATGACAGTATTTATTTTACTTCCCTAACTTTTATGATTTTTTGCAATCATTCCAAGGATCACTGCTAAAATATTGAGTTCTAGTCATTTTTCAGATGTCTTCGATTTGTTTTGAAAATGGAGCCTTACTGAAGCTGGTTGTACTTCAATGGCTACTAGCAGCGTCCTGTTAGGTAGCCTGAAACATTTTTGAAATGTGAAACGGTTGCAAATGTTATAAAAATAAAGTTAATGAAAAAAGAAAAACCCTGTCAAAGTGTCATTTGAAAGTACTGTGTATGGAGGCTCAAGGTTTCAGTGCTGGCACACTGGTGAACTCAGAGACAGTAAGTGAAAGGCCTCGCTCACCCAGCCGCCCTGCTGGATGATGTAGTCAGCCGCAGCCTCCTCCAGATACTGGACTCCGAGCTGCAGAAGGGGGCCGAGGGGCTGCTGGCCCTGCCTCGCCCGCTCTTTCAGCAGCCTCTGCAGGAGCACCAGAGGCACCAACACCTGGGGGTAAGAGAGACAAAAACAACTACTCAGACATTCGGTCCTTCAAAACACCTCACCACAAAAAATACAGCATTGCACTTGAGAAGGTACAGAGAAGGGTACTCCCTGGACTCAATTGCATGAGCTATGAACAGGTTAAACTAATTAAACTTCTCCAGCCTAGAAGAAAGAAGGGAACGAGGGGACTTGATTGAACTTCTAAATGGTATAGATATGGTATAGATAAATCTTACAAAAGTCACCACTTCAAAATTAGTACAGAGAATAGGACACAAGGGCATATGGAAGCGGAGTAAAAGTTTAGAACAGAAGGCAGGAAGCACTTTCCCCCCCCCCCAGAGTTATAAATTCTAGGAACATAGATTCTGTGCTACTACAGTAGATCCCCCTCAGTAGGAGTAAACTGTGTGCCAACAAGGGAAGAGTCTTTATGGGCCGAACAGACTCTTCTACAGTAGATCCTAAACTTTTCTTATTAAAAAAACTATTTCACATTTTTGCATATTTCACGTTTGCATATCTCGCACCAAGCTTATGGCTGTTGCAACTCAATCCTGACTGAGTTTTTAAATAAATAAAACAGAAATATTTGAGCCATTAAAGGTTTTATTAGGAGCTTCCATGTCGAGAGACCTCAGTAGAAGGTCACCCTGACTATACAGCAGTCATGTTTGGCATGGGTCCTATTTTAAATTCCCCTGCATTACTCCAACAGCTAACCTCAACCTTGAACTGAACAGGCTGTACACAGTCTTGGGAGGGCCTCGGAGAAGAGACTGACATTGGTGCACAATTATGTGGTTGTTTGTTTGTGGTGTAGACTGCTGTTTATCAAGGACCAATTGAAACCCTTATATAGTTGGCCACAATCACACACTTACATTTCTTTTCTCCAGTTTCCTGATTTCAACATGCCGGTTTGCTTTTAAATCAATATCTATATACTTCTTGGCAAGCATTTTTTTCATTTATTAAAATCTGATTGGACGGCAGTTTCTTTTTTTTAGCTGGATCCCGGATGCATATGATATGTGGATCTGTTTTACTGTACTGTATGCATGTGAACAATAGGGAGACTGAACTCGGCAGAAAAAGTATCTCAACATATTAAACCACTACTATATCGTTGGGTACAAATTTACAAAGCAGACAATATTAATATGTGTGATGTTGTTCACAAATACTATTATTATTATTATTATTATTATTATTATTATTATTATTATTAACCTCTTTTTCATATGTCTCTTCTAAAAAGCCAACAATATTCAAAACTAGAATAGGGCAGTCATGTATTTTATTCTCTCAAGCAAAGCAGAATTAAAAGGTAAAAGTGCCCCCTCAATATAAGGTGTCCCTCTAACAACCCTGGTCCTGGAGAGCCGCAATCCTGCAGGTTTTATAGGTCATCAATGGCTAAAAAGATCTGGAACACATGTTAATCTTGACTACGATTCCTGAGAGCTCAGTTGAAACGAAAACCAAAAACCAGAAGACCCTGTAGCTCTCCGGGACCAGGGTTGGAGGCCCCTGCTCTACACCATGGAGCAGGTTACAATGGCAGTATGGGGATGGTTCCTATTTGCTCCAGAAAGCCTTTACAGTAGCACTTGCATTCTCGTTACACGATGGAACACAAATTGCATTGTCTTTTACAGTACCTATGGCTCCCGTCTACATCATAAAGGA
The DNA here is from genome assembly GCA_036884735.1 of Huso huso. Taxonomy (NCBI): domain Eukaryota; kingdom Metazoa; phylum Chordata; class Actinopteri; order Acipenseriformes; family Acipenseridae; genus Huso; species Huso huso. The sequence continues at coordinate 33,726,016 of CM072668.1, forward strand.
GGAGCACAGAATGTATTTTTATTTGAGAATAAACTAATTAAAAAAAACTCAGGTAGGGAGTTCAATAGAACACCACTTTTTTTCTTTGGTCTAGTCATGTTTAAAAATACACTAACAATTCAATAGTTTTAACATGCAATAAATGACATACTAGATGTTATACTAGCATTAGAAATCAACCAATCATTGGATTTCTCAGATTTCCAGTGCATCTTATCCTGTGTACAGACATCGTTTTGCACAATTTCAGCATCCAGAACCGCTCAGCTTCGTTTCTCACTCCAACACACAATATATTCACCGACACTCCTTTCATGTTCCACACGCTATTATTGTGCTTCATTTGTCTATATTCAAAACACAGCACACAAATAAAATACTACCCTTGTTTATCCATGTATTTGAATAATGACTTGACATGCATGTGAACTATTAGCCTCACTTATGAACGGCAACGTGCATTAAATGATACACTTTAATTTTGTTGCAAACATAACTGAAGGCTTGGTTTTATTTGCCTCCAATTATAAAAAGGCAGGTTGGTTCAAAACCCAAAGCACACACACCTTGGAGATAATCTATACAGGTACTTGGCTTCAAGACAGGCTAAAAAAATACAATTTGGTGCCAATTGTTTTTCTCCAAAATTTGTTTTTGACTGTGCAGTCCCTTCAACTTTCCCAAACTCTGTTGAGAACTAAAAAACATCAAATCGCAGAGCTCCTCAAACTAACAGTAAAGATACACTGTACTGCAGTGAATGTTAATGTGTAAGTGTTATATTGACTGCAGACATAAGGCCTGTCTCTTGAACTGCTGCAGATGGCATCACCCTACTGTGTATACCCCATGGGAGATAATACAGCCTACTGGCCATACAGATTCAAGCTTCACATACAAGTTAAAAGGATGTTTGGCGTACCGTACTCCATCCTTGAGAATGAGATGCAACTTGCTGAACTGCTTCTTTGTAGTGTTTGTAGTCCAGGGGTCTGAAAAAAGAAGAAAGGAAATGAAAACATACAAACAGGGTAATGATGCAGGAGTGGTACTTTAAACAAACAGCACGTCACCCTGATGCACGTTCACAGGACAGGTAACACTGTCCATGCGCAGTGCCATCAGATTTTGGTTTGTTGTTTAAGTATTATTTGTATCTTCACCTACGTGGCTTTGAACTGTTTTGAGCTTGTCTAGAGAAGTGCTGGTACTGAACAGTCTTCCTCCTACCATTCAAATAATGTGACAATGCAAACGTATCCATTATTTGACTGGAATGAGGAAAGCTGTTCAGTCCTGTCACTTAGGATTCTCTAGAGACTCCAGACAAACTCATACTGGAACAACATAACCCGAAACTGAGTGTAAACAATGTAAACATTCAAAAAAGCAAATTACATTTGAAGCTGCTTTCTCTTTAAAGGCAAATCCTTTACTTAAAGCCAAATAAATTCACAATTTAGAAACCTATGACATACTAATAGAACACAAAATATTGCTAAATAACCTCACAGTATTTGTGTGATGAATGCAGGGCCGGCGTCACATTTTTGTGGCCAGTGGGTAACCCTTGATAAGCTTTAACTTGCTGAAACTCCCTTATGAGGTAACTGAATTTTTCTTCTCATTGTTAACATCCTGACAACTTTTAACACTTATAACCTTAAACTCTGTTTCAAAGCTCTTTTCAAAAGTGTACTGATAGTGTAAGGATTATTGCCCACATTGTCAAACAGGTAACACAGCAACGATCCATGATGTGGTACAGAACAGAAAAGCCAGAGCACTCGTTTTATATATATATATATATATATATATATATATATATATATATATATATATATATATATACTAGAGTGGCCATTTTGAAAAGAGCTTTGAAACAGAGTTTAAAGTTATAAGTGTAAACATTTGACAGGATGTTGACAATGAAATGAAACGTTACAGGGACGTTATTTAAACAGTTGTAGCATCACGTGGGGATGTATAAAGCTATATTTTTCAAAACTCCGTTACTTGCTCTTTAAAGACTAGTGGATCAAAAAAATGTGCCAAGACATAAGCACAAGGCATATACGGAGATCACTTGTGCAAAGAGACTTGTCCCACTTCTGCAACCACTGCTGAAATAGCTGGCCAGTCATCCATGCCATCTTCGAGCTGGCATAATCCACAGGAAGCAGCACGGTTGTTTGCTCTTGCCAATGATTAACAGAGGTCGGCTTTCAGAGCCCGACATAGAGAAGTGCAGTGATTCTCTCCTTGGCATTCTTGCCTCCAGCTAGCTCCTCTCCTTAAAGCCACACCTGAGTGATCACTTGCGCAATCAAATCGCTCTCGAAATTGCGCAACTTAATTGCTGATCACTCGGGGTGGACCCAGTTTTAAGGCAGTGACCTTTTTCAGGAAAGCCCCAGAAATACAAACCACACTCATCTGCATTGAAGATGTCATAGGGCAGCTGACAAATCAGCATCTTGGCGCTCTTTCTTGAAAACTGTATTGTGACGAGCCTTCCATCAAGAAAGTCAAACACCAGAGGGCATGAAGTCTGTTCCTTCAGCCGCTGCCAAATCTGCAGCCTTCTGCTTCAGCATGGGGCCAGACATTCGAGCTCCTTGACTTAATTTCTGTCTAAACCACAAGAAGAGCGTGTTGACGACCTCCTCGTCCTTGCCCACTCTCTGTCATTTTCGGTTCGGACTGACGTTGTTTTCAAACTGCTTCAGGATTTTATCTTTACTTTTCACGAGGCGCAGCAGCCTAAGAAACCACAGAAGACGCCAGCAGCTCCTTCAACAGTTCAAACTTCTGAGCCAGAGGCAAATCAGCTAGTTTACGCTTCTCAAACATGACAGGCGAGGCAAAAACTACTGGTTTACGCAAGTCACAGCGTAATCACTGTACTGCGCTACCCAAACCTGTCTTGCTCTGAAAATACTCTATCCCAATTAAATGAAGTGACGTCCTAATTAAACTACATAAATAGCACTGGGAAGAACCGTCTCCCAGAGCTGTATCCCATTTAAGCAGCAATCCCGATTAGGCGACGCTGACTGTATTTTAATATTTAATTAAATGTGTTTTTAGCAAAAAATAAAATATATAGAATTTAAAAAAACGACTTATAGTTTAGATTTGTTTGTGGTTGAAATCACTACTTGACAAATGTTAACTTTTTGCTTAAATCTCATGCCTATATCATACTGTAAAGGCTGCCACACACCAGACGTGAAGCGATTTTTCATCGCAGCGACATAACCACACCTGAAGCGACACAGAGGTGATCTGACAGATTGGAAAACTACCAGATCAATAAAACTATAAAAAAAAATGCTATTGACAAAACTATGATCAAGACTGGTACAAAAATTTGTTTAAGTGTCTTTTCTGATGGTATTTTAACATATACTTCAATAAATCACAAATACCAGGCTTATCCAGTACCTTCGAAATGGACTATATTACCTTTCAAATCTGTATCTTTAGAATTGCGATGATCTTTGTCATAAAGCTCTGGGTATTTTTTCACAGCAAGTATTATTGTTTCCTCCGTCATTTTGGATACTGCTTCACCCTGCTGGACCACGTGCATGGAAGCTGTTCCCTGATTGGTCAATTCCCTAGTTGTCATCTTACCACCGGGTGGCAAGGTAAAGTTAACCACTATGATTAAGTGATAAGAATAGGTAATAACAAAAATACCATCTGTTATATTAATTCATTTCATATTAAAAAAGGGTTATTAAATCCATGTGATTTATATATGCCTACATTAGGGACATTCTTTTTTTCACAGAAATTTAGCTTTTAATAAATAAAGATTTTGACAATTTTTTAAGTTTAAAACAGTTTGCTATATTTTACAATTTTAAAATAAAGATGCCGATCAGCCTCAGATCGATATACAGGGTGTTCAATGATTAAAGTACACAGACAGAAAACACCATTTGGAGTGAACCCTCCCTTTCATTTCAGAAATTCACGCATGTGCATATACCTTTTTCACGGTCTACCAATTTCCTGTCACTATCATTTTGTTGCTTTTCTTTTATCCTTTGTATACCTGTGGGCTATAGAAATATTTCTTAATAGACAAATCTGTGTTAACAGAACTAAAACAAGCAGTCTACTGTGACCTGAAATTCTCAGACACATCACTCCCCATACTCTACTAGAACTCACTTACTTAGGAAGCCATTAAAAAAAGTTTCAGATGACATTCAGTGTTTTTTTATATATGTGGTTCTTACTGCAGTTAAATTGTGATTTTTATTTTATTTTTTTTAATTTATTTTTTAAACAAGGACCCTTATGCACTGATCATGGCTGTCCATCTATCTGTCTGTCTGTATCACACACTACATGGTGAGCCTGATACCTGCCTGCATCATACACTCCTAGCCTCCTACAGACCTTTCAAACTGGTTAGGCAATCATCCAACCAACTCTCAGTTTTATATAAATGTTTCAGTGTTCAATGATTATGAGGACCCCATGTATGTGTGTGCACAGGTTTATATTGTCTGTGTTAAGGTGCTTTGAGATGAATTAATTTGCTGCTTCAATTCTAGTTGCCTGCCCCAGACACACACACAGCCTGGGTCAGATCGGGCAAGGAAGAGCCAGCTGTATCTGGTGCACCATTGTGTACAACCAGCAGACACTTGAGCCTCCCTTTCACTAGATGGTGCTGGCTTTTAATTTTATAAAGACCAAATGTCTATGACAGGAAAGCAGAACAAAAGAGCAGCTCAAAGCACCTTAACACAACAAATATAAAAAAATAGTATTTGAGTACTTGCAACAAGAACCACCTGGCATGAAGGTAAACATAATGACATAGTAAATGAACACTAAAAAAATAACTTTATGAATGTAATTTCAAGCTACTCAGTGCTTAACAATTATAGGACTATTAATGGGAGCCACAGACTAACTGAACCTGCAATATGAGGGGTGAGGAGCGAGTGGTGTGCTGTACTCACAAGCTGAGCAGGCTCTGCATGGCGGTGTGTAAATGTGTTGACAGATCCTGAGATACTCTGTCCCCCAGGTGTGCCAGGCAGTCCTCTATTGAGCTCTCCGGGTTGGCAGGGCTGAAAACTGGAGACGTGTGGCAGTCAAACCCTGTGCTCGTGAAGGCTGCAGGGATTTAAACAGAAACAGCATTGCTTTGTTAAATATAGCAAGGCTTTCTGGACAGAGACTTTTCTGTTACTGTGACGCAGTGATGGAGGGCACCTTTTAAATAAAATCTTGCAAGCTGTTAGGAAGAGCTCAGTCTAGTCTAATTTTTATTTTGGTTTCTTTTGGGTAAATTCTTTTGGTGGTGTCAATTAATTGCAGTTAAATCCGTGATTAACAACAAAGTTGAATAAGATGTTAATGAATAAGACAGGTCAATGTCAAATCTGGTTTGCCTATATAATGTATCATCCCTGCCGTAGTAACGACCGCGTTGCGACCGAGGCGCAGCAGAGAAGGGAAATTGCCATAGTTTCACCTGTTGGCCTTCGCATTCTATAAGCAAAAAATGTCAACAACAAAAACTTTACAGATTATGAAATACACACACTGCTGTCTCTATATAAAGAGAACAAGGAAATTATTAACTCTAAGCTTAACAGGACAGTAATATTTAGTAAGAAGAAGGGTGCATTCCATTGGTTCATATATTGAAGGTCATCCCGTATTTCATCTATAAGATGAAGGAGGTTAAGTCTGGGTAATCGATAGCGTGGATAGAGCTCAAGATCATCAAACATATCCAGTCTGTCCCGTATGATTCTTTTGCGACGCATTGCACGGCGGTACTGTAAATCATCATGTACTATTCCACCCATCCTTGGCTTTTGCTAAACTAAATGTTATTTTACAATAGTCAAAGCTGACTTGCTTTTAAACTGAACTTTCTGCCTCTATCCGCTATGTTATTTGCCTGTCTACGCCAGCCTTACACCTACCCGCTAGCAGGCGTACAGTGACAAGCCCTTTATGACCTGAATAAGTCTTACGTCTGTTTGGTGCACTCCGCCCCAGAGGAGCAGGTAAGAGAATACACCTCCTGTGTTTTTTTTTTTTTCTTTAGAAATAAAATATTGTTACAGTAAAAGGCTTGTTCATTTTTGTTTACAAATGAATTAATTGTATTTTTTTTATTTTTATCACAATGACACCAATTTTGTTGCGTCCTTCAGCGGGATGACATAGAATGTGAAGCTCGGACTTACTAGGCTGATCAAATGGTAGTGTAAATGCAACACTACTGATCGTGATCAAATGTACTGATGCACTTGATCTGGATCAGAAATGGCAGTGTAAACGCACCTCATATTAGCAACACACCCTTATTTCTGCTGGCCTCTGAAACATTCTGAAGCTTGGCTTATCTTATCTGGCCTTGGGTGTAATGGCTAGTATTCATTCCTGGAGGGGGGTTGAAGCGAGCTCACACCACCAAGCAAGCTCACAGACTACTGCAGGCGTAAATACCATACAGCAGCGCAGAAAAACATCTACTCTGAAGCCATGGCTGCTGGAGCCACTGAATGATGATCTCTGTTGCTGTATCCAATATTAATCTGTTCTCTGCTGTTTCCACAATAAAGACTGTTAGTTTTGACTGATGGGCCAGGGAGGGAAAATAGGCTAATCCCTGGAGCCAGCATTACACTTCAGCCATCAACACCAGGCAGAAGGATATCTATCATCAGATGGAAGGAAACGCAGATGGATCACATTAGTTTACAGTAGTAGAAGCTATGTCTCAGTTGGTGCTTATCTTGGCGAGAGCCAAGTCCAATATCAGCATGAAGTTTTAACACCTACTCTCATGTAATGGAAATCATGACAATCTTTGTCCAGACTATTTTATTTATTTTATTGTGACATTATTATTAACTAGTGAATTGCGCGGGCATGTATTACTTTATTGCATCCACTATGGCTTGAAAGTTTAATTGCTAGAAATATCAACAACACAATACTGTGTATACTGCATGATTATTGATTTGTACCAAGACCTTACCAGAAGATTGTACCAGTATACTACTGACGAGAAATATGTCCGGGTTTGGTGTGTGGAGAAGGTGGCAACCCTAGTATGTGTTGTGGTTTAAACGTTTAGAATGTTTTGTCATTGGCATGAAGAGTGTGGGATCTACACTCTCTGCAAAGTTATCTGTACAGTTTCTCCCAATACGAATTGTAATGCTGCTAAAAACTTGCTGTGCGACTCTGGAAGTGGCCTGTCACTTATGGTTACCAAGCCAAAAGCCAAGCAGACTATGTACCAGCAGTGGGGTCAGTTGTGCTGTTAGGCCGAGAACCATTTTTTCCCCACCAGGACCTGTAAACTTTCTGGCTCACCTTTCGAAATCTCCTCTTCAAGAAGCTTCAGCTCCTCTTCGATCTCCGCTTTGACTTTTGCAGCAACCTCCTTCTCCTGTGGTGTCTCTCCCTGCACGCCTGAAGTCACAAAACATTAGCTGTGAAAATAACTTAAAATTAACAAAAACAATGGTTGAGTTTCCTTCAGGGGACTACTTCTACAGTCTACCAATGTTTACCCAAATCCTGAGGTTTTTATTGATTTCTTTTTACAGCTAATTTATCTGTATTTATCTTTTATCTGTATGTATATTGGTGCGATAAAGTACCAACAAAAAAGATTACTTGACAAAAGTTAAACACTGTTTAAAAACAGGTAACATACAGTATATGTGTGGTCCAGTGGTTAAAGAAAAGGGCTTGTAACCAGGAGGTCCCTGGTTCAAATCCCACCTCAGCCACTGACTCATTGCGTGACCCTGAGCAAGTCACTTAACCTCCTTGTGCTCCGTCTTTCGGGTGAGACGTAGTTGTAAGTGACTCTGCAGCTGATGCATAGTTCACACACCCTAGTCTCTGTAAGTCGCCTTGGATAAAGGTGTCTGCTAAATAAACAAATAAAAATAATAATATATCTCCACCACGACTGGAAATTCAAAATCAGAGCTATCAGCATGATGAAACAGTTGATGACATATATCAACAAAATGTACAGAATAGTATAGAAGCAGAATTAGCCATGACATGTTTAACCCACATTTAATAATGATTCTTTAGATAAATACAAAAATATAAGTGTGACATACAGATGGCCGGATGTACAGACAGTCAGTCTCATGTCAATTGGCTATATAGTTCTCCAGACATATTAAAACATGAGTGAAGTGTGCTTTGCACTGTGATTTTGCTGAGCACCAGAAGTTGAAAGCAATCTTCCACTGAGTCACACAAGAGCTGCAGACACACTGCCAGTTCAGTGGGGTTGCTCAAACCCAAGTTTATTTTTAAACCCAATGTGATACAACACTTCAACAACTTTAAATTCGTGCCAGGCAAAATAAATGTTAAGTTCTCCAAAAGATTGTGAGCAGGAGGACTGATATTCTTTAGAATCTACACACATTTTAAAACTAGAAAGGGGTTTAAAGCTCACTGGTTAATCCATCTCAGTTACATATGTGAGCAGGAGGATGATGGGAAATGTAGTTTTGAGAGGTCCATGTGGGTACATGGGAAGCCATCTTGAGACAGTGAATGCAATTTAAAAGTTTAAAAAAGTGGTCAAAATGTAAAAAAAAATTAAAACAACACACACCTTACGTAAACAGTTGTAGCAACACATGGGAACATGTAACACAATAAAATAAAAAGGTCCTAATGTACCCTTTAAATGGTGTCACTGGAACGGTGTAATGGCAACACGCTGTAGTGCATTAATTCCAAGCAGATTTGGCACAGGATTACATCGTGCAAGAACACATACAAGTTTCTGGTTCTCAGACAGAAACGAACAGCCAAAGTGTAGTCGTCTTTTGCGAGCAGTTGCGCGGAGTAGAGAAGTGTTCTACTTTGATTAATGAGTTCGCACAACCTGTGCTGTACTTACAGTATTCAGGTCAGGGTTGTCCCTTTTCTAAGTTGTCTTCTATTACAACTGCACAACGTAGTACTCAGGTGGCGGATGTGTGGACAATATGGTTCCTGACAGCTTGGTTGCTCCACAGTTGCTTTGGTGAAGGCCCATGGCTCAGTGAGTTAGTTGCGTGACTTTTAGTTCACTTTGTTTGGAGGGGGGTATCCATTTGTTATCAATTTTACCCCACCCTATTTTTATATGATTTGAAATGCCCACTTTGATTATTGCATCACTTACCGTAAAAGCTATAGAACCCAGGAGGCCTGGACTTGTGCAGCACCTTACCAGTAGGGGTTGCTGTAGAACAATGAAGTGAGCGATCCCAAACCCACAAGAGAGCAAAGGCGAAAGCAGCCCATCCCAGTGGGCACCCAGCCAAGATCAGCAACTCAGCACCACCAGGATTCAAACCACACGGCTGAGTAATGATACAATAATTCCACATGACAGGCTGTCAGAACGGATGAGGGGTGATGTGGGAAACACAACGATAGGTTGGGCCATGTATCACAATAAACAGTAGGATTAAAATGGCTTTTTACAAATTGAAACAGATCCCCTGAAACTAGCTGTACCACAATACAATCCCCAATGCATCTGGCAGCTCCTTACACAGAAGCTGGGCTACTAAAAATGCTGCTTTCTGATCTCCTACAATGGATTTAAGCCACCTCTTTGAACACTCCATACATTTATCCAGGCACACGTTCCTAGAACGTACAGTATGTTAATGCTAAAAAACACAGAATCTGTTTAACTAATCCAGTCCTTGTCCTCCAATCAAAATACTTGCAAACATTCCTAAGCATAGGGCCCTTGTGCTGCAATTCTAAAGCATGGCTTTTTAATTTAGTAAGGGCAACACATTACTATTTACTTTCTGTACAAACCTCTACATTTTCTTAATGCAGGCTATTTCATTTAAATGAATGGGCATTTTCAAAACAACCAAATTAGCAGATGTGGAAAACACAGCCCACTGTTTTTCACCAACACGGGCACAGGAAGGACTATGGTAAACGGCTCAAGGTAGATGTTACAACATTATTTAGATTTCATATTTTTGCTCATTATTATGGGCCTCGACGACCCCCCCAAAAAAAAAAAAAATATCCCAATTTAAAAAAAAAATAAAAAACCACCCCCACACATTATATCAATAAAACAGTAGACTACTGCTCCCCTCCAGTAATCAAGTAGACAAGCCATACTGCATGTGTGTTGTCATTTAAGCAAAACGTTACCCTTTTTATATAAATCTAAAATTATATTTGACCGATCTACTTATCAAATCCACGTGTAACATTTCAGATTTGAATACTGCACATTCCGCTGCAGTTTTGAGTGCTCTTTAATTGTTGCTGTGTAAATTACACTAAAACAATATGCCCAACAAAACATAATGACGCTTTTATTCTGAATATTCTAGCCAAGAAGCAGCTTTATTTTATATCACGCTGCATTTACGAGTGTACTTCCAAACATTTAATTTGTCGCAGATACCCATTCAGACTGTTGGTGTGGTGGTCCGTCTTACTTTAATACACACAGTCTTGATTTCATTATCGATCAAAAGTAGCCTACTCACTTTAAGAAAAGTCTCCAGTAAAACTTTAAAAGATGATGCTGCACTGTCCTGCGCCGTGTCTTGGTTTTCTTTGGTGGAATGTAAAGAGGGACAGGCTATTGATTAGCCTAGCAGACAGCTAACCCTTAGATGTTGCATTTTTAAAAATTTCTTATGATTGAGTACACGTGTGAAAATACATCCACTTTGTCAGTCAGAAAGTGCAAATGTGGTAACGTTACATTGGTAAGCAGAAATCAATATTTTGGAGGTGATTATTGTGAAGAGTCTGAATCGGATTCATTTGCTTCCCGAAGCAGGTTTTTATTTGGCGGTTTGTCTAGATACGGCACATAGCTCCTTGTTGCCACTTGACTTGAATTTCTTTATATTTTTTATTTTCTTTTTACTGGCCCGACTCGTACTTAAGAGAAGCCGACATAATACTCGCAAGACTGTTTTGAGACTGAAGATGTCAAACAATTTGACGCGCGGGGACCCCTTAGGAGTAGGGCCGCCGCCTTGCCCTAAGGCCAGCCCTGAGCGGAATGAGATGCACAAAAAATCATGTTTGTACATTTTAATTTTTTTAAATAGTCCTCAATATCTGTTTCCTAAAAAAATGCCTCGGGAACTCCTGGCATGGATTTGATCAACTGTAGCAAAACACTTTCAATGGAAATTGCATCAGTCTAAGGCTGACAGGGCTGCCAAGAGCTGTTGCAATAATTAGACTGGACTGTTGTAAGAAAATGAAATCACTGTGGGAGAACAGGTCAGCTGACAAATTGTCTTTTGCCCTAAAGTTGAAGTAACCATCTCCCTAGAAATTGTCCCAAGTGTATTAATCTGAAGTATAATTTAAATTAGCTGTCATTTATTAATAGTACTTTAAAAATAGCTTCACTTGATTTAAATGAAGCACATTAGATTTAAGGTTTGATTCTTCTTTTAACCTGGAGAAAGTAAAAAATAAAACAGGAAAACCTACATATATTATATTGCTACATTATAGCGTGTATAGAATAGCCGATTGCAGGTTATTAGGTACGATAAGTGACGTCAATGCAAACATGCCAAGCATGGAGATATTATAGTGATGGAGAAATGAGTTAGAAAATGAATGTGGATCATTGTATGGGTAACAAAACAATCCCAGTAAATCGAATCGGAATGAAACACCCTGTCAAAGTGAAGACAAGCCGCTGCCAACGTTTTAATACTTTTACTTGAAGAGGAGGACATGGAAAAAGCGAAAGTTCTGGGATCAGCCAAGGATTTTTTGTTATACAAACAGAAATATAGAAAAACCAAAATGAAATACTAAAGACTAGGCTTCAATATTTGCTGCACTGACTTATTGATGTACTGGTATTTATTTAGTTGTTTTGTTACCAGGATTAACCCTTTGCGGTCCATTTATTCAGCGCGACTCAGGCGCATCAGGTCCAATTTATTTTCACACGCGCAGATTTATTTTAGACGTGCTGTTTAAAAGTATTTTTTTTCACAGTAAAATAGGTTTAAAAGGCACTGCATGTCAACAGGACACTCAGTACTGCATCTCCGCCCCACCCCTTGTTTGCTGTATTTTTCACATACCTCTTGATAGTAGTGCATAGCGATAAATCATCTCCTGATCGCTCATTTTATCACCAAACTCCTCAATAGTGCGATCCAAGTCATTATTTTATTACAATAACATCTCAAAAAGCTCTGTAAATGTCTGTGATATTCTTTGAGCGCTGGATGCAGAAGCAGCTATCTTGAATGTTTATGTCCGTGTTATCTCTGTGGTGCCGGGGCTATGTGTATTGCTCAGATCCGTCCCTTTATTTTTATTTTTTTCGGCTTCTCTCGGCTCCTATCAGTCTCACTCAGCCATTGAATGGTTTTCTCTGCTTTTTCCGAAGAAAAAACGGCTAGAGACCTATTTTTTACGTCTTTTTGATGATGTCGGACAGGGTCCGACATTGGACCGGAAAGGGTTAATCAGTTGTGCCCTGGAAGCTCAAATACAGCATCATTTCAAAAAGCCCAACTAACACATCACATTAAAGCATGCTTTCATAGTTTAATGTGATTGAGTTACTGACGCTGTATTTTGATATGATTGGCTAGTACGGAGTTCGTTGCCGATGTAATCGCCAGCGAAACAGAACAGTGTCCTAAACTGGGCAACACAAGTCCCACTCTTGTTGCCGTCAACAAAAGTTGCTTGTGTGACCAGGCCTTAAATCTATATATTATTATATCAATCTTTATCAATCAGGTGGAAATGGCACAAAAAGGAATTGCTAAAAACCTAGTACACTGCTAAATAAAGTTTGTATCAGGCCCATTTGCAAAGATGTAGACACATTAAGAATTATTATTATTTGTTTATTTAGCAGACACCTTTATCCAAGGTGACTTACAGAGACTAGGGTGTGTGAACTATGCATCAGCTGCAGAGTCACTTACAACTACGTCTCACCCGAAAGACGGAGCACAAGGAGGTCACACAATGAGTCAGTGGCTGAGGTGGGATTTGAACCGGGGACCTCCTGGTTACAAGCCTGTTTCTTTAACCACTGGACCACACAGCCACAGAATCTAGAACTGCAACCATTAGCTTGTGTAGGGATCACAGGCCCCTTAAAGTGTAGCTAAAATCATTCCATACATCTTACCCACTTTGCACTTCCATTATCTACAGAGGTCTCAGATGTGCAGTTTTGAAAGAAACACATGTTAGAGCAAACATGTATTTTCACTAGTACTTTAGGTTAAAGAAAGTTCTCAGTTTCCATGCCTTATTCTCTGGAAATCGGTTACACTTCCTGGATCATTTTACATCAGCAGTGTCTTTTGGGAAAACATTTGTTGAAGGGGCAGGGAAAAGATCAAGGAAGTAGTTTGCAAACAGAAATTTCCCAACTGTGGGACCAGATATATTTTAAAATAAAAAGGTAGCCTACATGTTTCCTGCAACATGTTTGTTTTGTTGTTTTATATTTTATAAACTGCAAATTTGAGACCTGTATATACCAATAGAATTGCACAACTGGTAAGATTTAGGGAATAGTTTTGTTACCTACAATCACTTTAAGAGTATAAACTACCTTGTACAAACCTGGCTTCTATCAAGCACATGGGTGTGTGCCATGGGGGTCAGTGTTCAGCTGCAGGTTGCAGGACACTGCAAAACATCTGACGCCTTGGCCAGAATACTGCCCTTGGACTTGAATGCAAGCTACAGAAATGTTGTCTCCCTCTAGGTTTGTTTTCACTGTGCTCCTTTCCCTCCCCAGCCTTACCTTCTACTGCAGCACCCTGCTGCCCCTGCGGCCTGTCCTGTGCGATGATGCCCAGGTAACTGAGAACGACGTACTTCGTTTCATAGTGAAACCCTTCCGGAACAGTAGCAGAGAGGGCAGCAGCAGCCATTGAAGAGGAAGAAGTGTTCACACAGACACAGCCTGGTCACTCAGTCTCAAGTGTCCTGCAGCAAACAAACAGAACTAAACTGAAGGGACCGTGTCGAAATTGAAATTCCAGCAATGGCCAGCACTGGTGTATGCTGGTCACAACTGGTGGCATGCTATTTTAACACTCTACACTCCCAAATTAATCTGCTGTTAACCCTTGCATGGGATTTTATATACCTGCTTGGACCCATTAAATATAATGTTATACGACACACTTGAGCTTGTTACCTATACACTGGCTAATCAAGCTCATAGTAAAACCTGGAATGGGTGAAACTGCTATGTAACAGGAGTCTTATTTGCAGCAGGGAACCAGACTCATATTAGGATTAGCCAATGTAACCCTGCCACCCACCTTCCCCCTCCCTGCATTTCTATCTCAACTTACCTCACCACTTGAGAAGTAATTTACTCTTCTTGGGCCTCAGGCCCCCAAAACCATACCGTGCGTTCCCAAGTATTAGGCTAATACTTTAGGAAATTGAAAAACTTTTAATAAACCTCTTCCTTCAAGGTGAGAGAAATCAAAGCTTGCTAATGTTTTAGATGCCTTCCGGGTACCTAGGGTCAAACAACATATGTCTGAATACCGTGAATGGTTTCTCGTACCATGAAGGCTGAAGGGCATAAGTCCAACGCTTTACTTACAGTAAAAAAGAACCTAATCTCTATGAAGAGTAAGAGAGTCATACCTTTAAGAAGTCACCCAGACACAGTATATAATACACAGAGTGTGACCTGTCTCTGTTCGTAAGGGGTAGATTGTGCATCTGTAACTCAAGACTGTGCAAATCAAGGACCACTGTCTGTGTCACTCTATATACAGTAGAAGACAACTGCTCAACTCCCAGTCACTCTATGTGATGTGAGAAGTGACAGAGGAAGAGAGGGACTGCAGAGGACTCACAAAGGCGTCAATCACAACACACAGTTACAGACATTGAATGCAAAGGCAGGCTGTACTTACCAGCCGATCCTAATATAGTGGACATGTGTTCTATTACACAACAGTCCAGCTGACTTTCCTAATTACCTGTTACTCCCTGTACTTCTCATGGCTGCTGATCAGTATGTGCTGGAAAAAAGATCACCTCGTTCTAACTTTTCATGATTGGCCACTGTTTCTTATACAACACTTTTTTTCAAAGTGTTACTGAATTCTTTTAGAATAAATAAACAAACCGTTTAAAAACGAATGCAATATTTTGGCATTTTATTTCAATATTTATTTAAATTTGGGATTCGGAAACTGTTTGTTTTTTTTCCCCCACATCTGTGTTACCATCTACCCGAGTGTGCAGAAGCAATTAACTAAACTTTCAGACATCAACAATGTCATGACCTTTCAAAAGGTACAATCACTATTCCAGAGCTCGTTTTGTAAGTTATGTAGAATAATTGTCACTATTGCCACATTGTTTTACTCCTTAAACTTCAATTATGCAGAGATATTATTGTGTCATGGTTAAAATACTACATAAAATAAATCGCAGTTCTATTTTTTCTCGAGACAAAGTTCTGCTGAATAACCGAAATGATAGAGAATAGAAAAAAAGTAAAACCTAATAAAAAAAAAATGAACAATATGCAAACTTGCCATTTCAAAGAATTGAACATTTCATTTTTGATTATGTGCTTTCAACAGGACAGCAAGACACCCAATAGACAAAAATGTGTACTTAGATATATTACAGCGACGGATAATATTTCAACCAAAGTTAATAAAAAAACACAGCCCGCATTATTTCTCTTCTCACCGCACTACCTTGGTTCTCAATCCCTGTTTTCTCGCCTGTCTGTGGAGGTCAGACACGCGCTTCCAATAATAATAATGCAATGCACTGTACAGAAAAACTAAACTATTTGCAAACATGCATTATGTTTTTCCCTTTCCCTGCCCCGGAAACGACAAACAGGCTTAAATATATAGACCGTTTCTGCATTAGCAACCACTGCTTACCTTACAGCTTCAGTATCAGCGCTCTGTGAGTCACGCTTCAGTATGTCTGTGTCTCCTCTATTCTCAACTCTCAATTTCCTAATTTAGAGGCAGAGCAGCCACCATGGGGGCAGAAATACATAACAAACAGCTACACTATGGGAAGGTCAAAGGACAGTCTGTGAAGCACAATTTTCGATGATATTATTTCATTCATTGAGAACGCACTTGCATGTCGTTTTTTTTTTTTTTAACTACAATTGAGATCGTCAAGAAAATACATTGTTTTGTTTTTAGTACATTTCACATGCGCTTAATGTGTCAAAGGTCATAGGATGTGTGCGGCTCATATGTAAAATATTTACTTTTAGCAGATTTACAATACATTAAATTCAATAGGCATTGTATTGATCTGTACATGGTGCAACAACATTGGCATCGGTACATTAATGTCATATGTTAGCAATTGACGCATCATTTATGTATGCTTTTTAAAATGCATAATTCGCGATTCAACCATTTCTTTGGTGACAAAGACATTTATTTCATTTAACTACTGGTGTTACAAGTTAAACTTTACAACGTACACATGTATGCATATGCGGTATTAACCACTGAATAAATTAATAATTTAAAATATTTCCAAAATCCACAGCATAATAAAACAACGTAAAATATACTGCCACCGTGCGTTCGATATAACCCGTTTCACCTTCCGTAGCAATCGGTCACGTGACTGTAACTATTTATTACGTGTCTTCGTTTTATTTTATGTTGTATTATTAAATATAGATGAATACGCTAGAATAATAATTAAGTATTTAATGTACTAATCAATATAAAAAAGTAGGGTTTCGACGTTCCCTTTTTTGTCATGTGACTAAGGTGAAAAATGCAGATTATTTTTTAAAGAACATTTTTATAATTACAATACAAATCGTGTTAAAATATAAATATTAAATATTGCGTTTATTTGTGTTTACTTTACAAAATATATTGAATGTTATTTTTATATATTTATATTTTGCGAATCTTTTTTTGTCAGGTCATGTGACGTGTGATTCCAGTTTCAGCTGGAGCGTCGGCGACAGTCAGCTGACCAGATATTTGACATTTTAACATCTAGCGACTGCAGCAAAGACCCGATCACTTTGAATTTAAAAAGCAGGGAGAGAAAAAAAATCATATTTAAAACGATTCGAACACCTCACTAATAGGCAAGAGGAAGATAACCTTTAGCAGACTTTTATCTTAGTACAATCCTCTGTTCGCCGCAGCCATGGCACTCAGCGATGCAGATGTGCAGAAACAGGTAAGAGTACAGTATGTTTTAATTATTTAACAGTACGAAACACAATATTTTTTAAATACAGAAAAAAAAAGGAATTCATTATTAGTAGATATCATTCTGATTATAAAGATAAGCATTTATTTTCACGTATCATACGGTATCCATTTAACTGCTGTAGGGATGACGAGTGTTGTTTTTTTTTTAACGCTTTATTTGTTGAGTACAATTCGTGTCTTTTTATTGCACGTAGGGAGGTTGTCATTCATCATTGTTTTTTAAATTTGTTTGCACTGATATATACAGTCCTTTGATTTAGACAGGCCTCCTGTCGATGTGTTGCAGTGTATTCTACAGCCCAGAAATCCTACACTGGTTTCACCTACAGTACTGTTTTCAACGCTAAGGCATTGGCCAGAAACGTTTGTGCGGTATAATTAATTTCCATAATTGTCGCATATTTTAAGTTTATAGGTTATTCAGGTGTAACTATTGTCATTTTGCCGAATTACAATTAAAAGATTAACTACAGGTTTTACAGACCCTGATTAGCACTAATGTTGGACTACCTAATGTTACTTTGGGTAAAGTAGTCTAAGATTAGTTTTAATCCAGGTATGTAAAACTAGCCATATGTCATTAATAACTTATTTAGAAACTTAAGAACATATAATGCTTCCTCAAAATATTACAACAAGTACGTTCCTGTATCTGATAGGCATTGATTATGCAAGAAGTCTATAGGCAGTGGCTTTTTTAATTTGTTTTGTTTTTAATCTAATGAACCAATTCATAGCTTTTAGTGAGAGGTTTAACTGTATGGGATAATTGTAAGAATGAACTAAACCAGAAAAACTCTATTGGCAGCAGTCTTTTTGGGGTTTCTTATTACCAATATAAATTCTACTACCATTAAGAAACCACAGAAAGACTGCTACCAGTAATTTAACAGCAGGGCTTTATTTTATTGGCCTTGAGTCTGTGGTAAGGTATATGGGTAGTTATAGTAAGAATTAGTTTTGTGCAGCAAAATCTGCTGCCTTAGTGTCGGTACAGAACACTGGTATGATTTTTTTGATATGTGATTTTCTTTCCCCTAAAATGCATCCACTGGTACGTGAGATTTATAGACAATTAGTATTGTAATACCTTGATTATAGACATTACATATTAAGTGAACATCTGGTGGAAATCTTTCTTGTGATTCTGTCATATGAAAAGCCCGTGGTTGTATCAAGAGGAACTTGTGATGCTGTGTATTTTCCAAGGTTAACGTAAATGCAGCCGTTCCCCCTTTTAGTTTCTGCAAAGCAGTGATGGCTTTGTTAATGAAGTAGCCTATTGAATGGATGTTACAAGCATAAACAATTGTTTATAACAGTTTAGGAATGAAGTTGGTAAATGTTTTTACAATGTCATATTTTAAGAGCGCGTGTTCATTGAATCATTTGAAACTTATAGATTTCTGAATTCTACTCTTTATGGACCATGAAACAACCTTGGACTGTGACACATGGCTAATCTATTTGACTGACAAATCTTTCTGACATCAGAGATGTATTTTATCTTTCAAAGTTCTGTTATGTCTCCTGTGTTTACCAACAAGCCTCTCTCCATTAAAAATCGGACCCAAAACAATGTGCATCTCTCTTCACTGGTTTTCTAGTTTATAGTAAACTGTTTCCCCTTCCTTGCCTCTGCACATCGTTCCAGATCTGTAGCAGTTCTAGTTTGTTTGTGGTGGCAGGGAACTGGGTACTGTAGATATAATCATTGAAGTTCTTGAAGCATGTCGAGGACTGTAGGTCTGGATTCAGCCAAATCCAGCTGGGGCTTGAGCCAGTCCTTCTGTGGATCTGTAAAGTAACAGACTCCATCACAGTAGTATTGGCAGGGTCAGTTTATGACCAGCACTAACAGTCCTCTTCAGTTTAATTTCTGTGCACTATATATATGTGTGTGTGTGTGTGTGTGTGTGTGTACAGATAGATAGATAGAAAGGATATATAGATATAGAGAGAGAGAGATTCTAAAAACTTGCAAGTGCTAAATTGGTATGGCATGCTGTAGAAGCTAATGCACTACTCCTATGAATGTACAATTTCTGTGATACAAAAATGGTTATGTGGCACATGTGATGATAGTGGGCACCGCCAACAGATCACATGCTACTGTACAGTAAGCATAAAGGGGGTGTTAATCAGTCGGATGGCAGGAAGGATCGTGTTTTGCAGTATGACTGGTAGAGTTCTTTATTCCTATAATACATTTGCTGCTATTCCAAGCTAAAGTGATCCACGGCGCTCACATACTGTATCTAGAGATCCGCATCTAGTTGTGTTGGTTAAGACTTTCTGTAATATAAGTTATTCAGAGTATAGAAATACTAATACAAATCTAAATGAAATGACACACTAATTTGTTCAGCACTATTGTCTTTAGATATATACATAACTGTATGTCCCCTCCCATTATATTCCAGTTCCTCAGAGCCCCATGCAATAAAGCAGGGGAGGCAAAAGTTGGCCCTTCCACTCCTGGTCTTTGTTCCAAACCTGTTCTAAATTGTTTCATTGAACCAATTAAAACGTAATCCAATCCCTGAAGTACTGTACAGGGCTGATGGTATGAAGTTTAATATAGTGGACTCAAGCAAATCAAGAGCAGTTGGGGCACAATCCTATTAAGATTATTCGGAGTACAGATTTATAATCTTTACCACGCAGAAAAAAAAAAGTCTATTCTATGTTTAAATTTGATATTTTTAAAGCAGTCATATGTAGGGCAAAGGATTTGGTAACTTTTTTGTGTGAACTATTTGTTTAAAACATTATAAATATTTCAATAAAAACCATTGGGATGATAACTGAATTTTTGTGTCATGATTATCATCTGAAAAATGACCATGATAACTGCTTTTATTGCATTAATTCATTTTGGTATTTTTTTTTCTTTAGAAAGCTACAACGGGGTCAAAGAGCTACTTACAAAGTATTCCTTTTATTATTTTTTTCGGCAGCTCCCATCCCATAAACCGGGCAAAACATTACCCTTCCAATTGATCCAGTATGGCTACTGTAGTTTCTAAACACCACGTACTTTGAAATACTGCTTTTAAATGTAGTTCACAGCTGTATTCTATGATTCTCTTGTCAAATTAATTACAGAGGCTGCTGGCTTTGAGATACTGTCTTTTTTTGTACACAAGTATGTTGTATGATTCTCTAGAGTTGTTTAAACATTTATAAATTGAATAGTCACCATTGATTATTAGTCTCCCCCAATATAAATGAACCATTTTAATTTACCTCCAGAAACCATAGATACCATATGTAATTCATCCTCTTCCCAACCACTATTCATGTTGTTTTTCACATATGTATTGAGATGATGGAGAGGTTCAGGTTAGGCAAGGAGACGATTAGTTACTTCTTTATCTCCAAAAATTTGCAAGGTCATTTTTTGGGCCGTCACATGCAGCATGGTGTGTTTTTTGTTTAAGTTGGTTAAAAACAGGAAATTGCAGCAATTATTTACTGTATGTGTGTGTTCACTTCTCAGAATGATTTCATAGGCCTCTGCTGGCATAACTTATTCCTCAGTGTCTTTTTTTTTCTTTGAGCAGCCCATTATGTGTTCAATTCTTGTTGCTGACTGACTGGGGAAAAAAAACACAAAAACTCATCATCTGATGACTGTTAACTTAAGTGCTCATACAGGATTGGTTTCTGACTGCACCACCTGGGTTATTTACTTGAAGCTTTTTAACATTAATCATTTATTTTCTTTTTAGAAAAAATAGGGTGTTAACACATGGTGGTAAATAAAGCCCTACATATTAAAAACATACACTTCTTTACTATAAGGCACATCAAATCAAACCTATATACAGTGGTAAAACTATGAATGGGAAAGCGCTAGTCTACTTGACATATGCCCAGTTTTGGTTTAAGCTCTTTGTTTACAGCCATGATGAAGCATCTAGAACTTGATATGCAGTATAAATTGTAAGCGACGTTAGCCAGTAGCTGCATAAGTTATTCAGGCATTTCTTTACAATGTATTATTCCGAGGTTGGCCAGGTTTGGGAAAAAAAGCACTGAAACGTTCTTTTGATTTTGGCGGCTAGCCGTGGGCAGCCAAAGCCTGTAGCGCCAGGCAGTGGAAACAAGGCAATAGTTTCTTCCAGTTTTCTATTTTAAGCTTCTGTTTCTATTCTGGTTGTAACTGTCTTGCTTTCACAGATCAAACACATGATGGCCTTCATTGAGCAGGAGGCCAATGAGAAGGCTGAGGAAATTGATGCAAAGGTAAGTTGACCCTGTCTGTATTCTCTACAGACATCCGTGCCAATGGATAATGCATCTGCTTACATTTTCAGATAGTTTTTTAATAATTTGCCATCAACATACAGGTGAACTATTATTGAGTGAATAATCAGTAGTGAGAATTATTCATTTAGGGTAGTCGCCTATTATGCGCTCAATTGTGTACCACATATCTTTTTATATATATTTTTTCAGTTCCGGAGCTGCCATGAAGTAGATATATGTAACGTAGGCTTGATCAGCCAGCAGTATCTCGTGATCTGCCAATTTTGATAGAGAACGTACAGATAACGCACAACCGTGCATATAGTGTGTAAAAGTATGCACATTTACAATACAATACATACTTTACAATACATTTCCTTATTTTTTTATTTTTTTTATTATCCAGGCAGAAGAAGAGTTTAACATTGAGAAGGGTCGTCTTGTACAAACTCAGAGATTGAAGATTATGGAGTACTATGAAAAAAAAGAGAAGCAGATCGAACAGCAAAAGAAAATGTGAGTCACTTCCCTATGGCTTCAGTTAAACTGAGAATGTGTATTCTGTGCTAATGCAAAACCACCTTCCCTAATATCTGTGTGTAGATCTGGATGTATTTTAAATACTTCAATTTTATACTTTTTTCTAATTGCAAAACACCTGCCATAACACTCAGTTTGGTCTATGGGCAGCAGGATAGCGCTTATTCAACCAGACTAGATGTATAAAGGTTTATAAATTGTTCCAGAGGGATACATGGTCCTTAATGTTCCAGTTAAGAAAGGCCAGTAGTCATGTAGTCGCCCACCCCCCCCCTTTGAGATTTTTCCTCCTGAAACAGTTATTTGTGAATATGATGCCAATCAAAGGCCTACTGTCATCTTATTTTATCTGTCCCCACTGGGTATAAAATCCCCTGTGAAGGAGATATAGTAAAGATGATGTATGTACATATGCCACACTACACATTTTTTTTTTTATTTATCTGGAGAACCCCTATCCAATTATTATACCACGATATTAATATTGTTTATCATAATATATTGAGATTCTGGAGTTATATGGAGGTGTCTGACTTTGTTTATTAATTGCAGCTTAATTCAAAATTTTAGAAGGGGACAGCCCATTTAGACGATGTGTATTTAAACTTTCTAATGTGTGTGTTTTTTATTGATTTATTTTTGGTCAAAAGCTTTAACTGTTCTCTACTGCTTTGTTTAACAGTCAAATGTCCAACTTGATGAACCAGGCCAGGTTGAAAGTCCTCAAGGCCAGAGATGACTTGATTTCGGTCAGTACCATGGGTTTATTTCTCTTTGCATGCATCAAGCTGGGGGTTAGTTTCTGTTTCATTTATTAAATGTTTAAACATATTGGGTCAATTGCAACGAACATTCAGAGTTAGTACGCATCAAGCGTACTAAGTTGCGTACTAGCTAGTACAGTACTTTCCTGAGGATCATCCCCAGCTGCGGATTAAGTTAGTTCCAATTGCAACGATCCTCAGGTTTAGTACGCAGCAGAGGATCAAGACTATCTCCAAACCTCAAGTGTGGGGTGCACTCACAAACCAATTGATTCCAGTTCATTCTAGTTCAAAGGATTTATGTGATTAAGCATATTTTATTCTGCAAAAAATAAATAAATGACAATAAAAAAACATATACAGACGTGCTCAAATTTGTTGGTACCCCTCCACAAAAAACGAAGAATGCACAATTTTCTCTGAAATAACTTGAAACTGACAAAAGTAATTGGCATCCACCATTGTTTATTCCATATTTAATAGAAATTAGACTTTGC
Source organism: Huso huso (assembly GCA_036884735.1). Classification (NCBI taxonomy): domain Eukaryota; kingdom Metazoa; phylum Chordata; class Actinopteri; order Acipenseriformes; family Acipenseridae; genus Huso; species Huso huso. Next base: position 33,749,362 of record CM072668.1, read on the forward strand.
TTTTGATTTTTTATTCAACATAATATTGTAAATAAGAAAACAAATGAAAATGGCATGGACAAAAATGATGGGACCGCTAACCTAATATTTTGTTGCACAACCTTTAGAGGCAATCACTGCAATCAAACATTTTCTGTAGCTCTCAATGAGACTTCTGCACCTGTTAACAGGTAGTTTGGCCCACTCTTCCTGAGCAAACTGCTCCAGCTGTCTCAGGTTTGATGGGTGCCTTCTCCAGACTGCAAGTTTTGATGGGTGCCTTCTCCAGACTGCAAGTTTCAGCTCTTTCCATAGATGTTTGATAGGATTCAGATCAGGACTCATAGAAGGCCACTTCAGAATAGTCCAATGTTTTGTTCTTATCCATTCTTGGGTGCTTTTAGCTGTGTGTTTTGGGTCATTATCCTGTTGGAGGACCCATGACCTGCGACTGAGACAGAGCTTTCTGACACTGGGTAGTACGTTTCGCTCCAGAATGCCTTGATAGTCTTGAGATTTCATTGTGCCCTGCACAGATTCAAGGCACCCTGTGCCAGGCGCAGCAAAGCAGCCCCAAAACATAACCGAGCCTCCTCCATGTTTCACTGTAGGTATGGTGTTCTTTTTTTTTGAAAGCTTCATTTTTTCGTCTGTGAACATAGAGCTGATGTGACTTGCCAAAAAGCTCCAGTTTTGACTCATCTGTCCAAAGGACATTCTCCCAGAAGGATTGTGGCTTGTCAATATGCATTTTAGCAAATTCCAGTCTGGCTTTTTTATGTTTTTCTTTCAAAAGTGGAGTCCTCCTGGGTCTTCTTCCATGGAGCCCACTTTCGCTCAAAAAGCGACGGATGGTGCGATCAGAAACTGACGTACCTTCACCTTGGAGTTCAGCTTGTATCTCTTTGGCAGTTATCCTTGGTTCTTTTTCTACCATTCGCACTATCCTTCTGTTCAATCTGGGGTCGATTTTCCTCTTGCGGCCGCGCCCAGGGAGGTTGGCTACAGTTCCATGGACCTTAAACTTCTTAATAATATTTGCAACTGTTGTCACAGGAACATCAAGCTGCTTGGAGATGGTCTTGTAGCCTTTACCTTTACCACGCTTGTCTATTATTTTCTTTCTGATCTCCTCAGACAACTCTCTCCTTTGCTTTCTCTGGTCCATGTTCAGTGTGGTGCACACAATGATACCAAACAGCACAGTGACTACTTTTCTCCATTTAAATAGGCTGAATGACTGATTACAAGATTGGAGACGTGTGATACTAATTAAAGAAACTAATTAGTTTGAAATATCACTATAATCCAATTATTTATTATCTTTTCTAAGGGGTACCAACAAATGTGTCCAGGCCATTTTAGAATATCTTTGTAGAATAAGCAATAATTCATCTCTTTTCACAGATTCTTTGCTTTATTCTATGACATACCAAAGGCATGCAAGTATACATGATAAAATAGCTTTTAATTTCATCACTTTTCAGGAGGAATGAAGCATTATTTCAATGAGCTGTAAGGGTACCAACAAATTTGAGCACGTCTGTATATGTAAAACATGAAGATAATACATTTTAATTTGGGTCTCAAACTGGGGGTCACAGGGATGTCTGAAGGGGGTTGCAAAGGATTTGGTAGATTAATGTTATTGCATGACGTTGTTTCTTTGAATTATTACAGTTGGTGGTTACGTTTAATTTATGATATATAAATACTGTACTCACATGTCACTATGAAAAGTGGTGATGTATTAAACTCCTTCGAAATGCCTGTCCTTCCCTTTCTTCTGGTCGAAGTCCATTGTTTGGTTGGTATCTCCCTGGGTAAGGCATGGGGGGATGTCATCCCAGTGGATTGTCAGATTGAAGTACCACACATCCCACGATTATTTGGCATGCTCAGCTGGGCGTGGTATGCAAACCAAACGAAAGACAAGCAAAACTATGTTTTAATATTCCAAATGTTCTCTCAATACACACTCTTGCCTTCTTATGACTCATATTGTATTTCAGCTCTGTGGGTGATGTGGGATTTGGCACTAGTGTAAGAAGATACCTCCTTGAAGGATAGCCTTTGTCACCCAAGAGGGTACCATGATAAAAGCCTTCCTGGAATTGTAGTTTTAATCGACTGTTCTAAAAAATGTGCGCATCGTGTGTGCTGCCTGCCCATCGTGCTACCATGTTTGTTTTCGGAGATGATGTCACACAGCATCTGGCAATTGATTGACGTGTAGCTATGCCTATTGATGAAGCTCGGATCCTTATATTACCTGTGAAAATGAATACGGATGTGTGTGCAGTCTATGGCCCCAATAACTCCAGGTATTCCAGATGTAGAATAATATGCGGTGCAGAGATCTTGTTGCTCCTCTTCATTGGACGTTCAAAGGTAGTGTTCATGAATGCCACGGTGCTTTTGTGCATGTTAATCAGACACTACCTCCCCAACACACAAGAAATATTCATTACAAATGAATACTTCAGACACCCCCTCCCCAACACGTATTCATTACAAATAGAAAACAAATATGCATGTAATCTACAGAAACAAACACACACTCCACAATAATTGCAAAAAACTTTACATTTTCAAAAAAAGCAGACATTTTAAAAATTCCCCAAACTAAACAAAACAGGCAATATGCAAGAGCCTACTTCTCCTGCTGCCTTCAAGCCAAAGCTAAGTAGCCAGGGTTACACATGGACATACTGGGAACTTTGGGATATGGGTAACCAGGAGATTCTGAAAATATAAAATCAAATGTTACTGACATCCTACTGTACAGTATGCTGTTATGGGTTCTCATGTCATGTAAATTTAGAGAAGGAAAAAAAAAGTATTCTTTTTTTTTTTTTAATTTTTGTTTTGATGGTTTTTTTCTTCAACACTGTTTAATACTTTTACATATGCATCAAGCAAGGACACTTATTAATGCCCATAACGCTGGCGTTTATGAAAAACGGGACAATGAGCCAAAAACAGGATATTAAACTTAAATATTGTACTATATATTATAATAAAGGTTTGTACTTACTCCCTCGCCATTCTCGTATAATCCTCATGCAGCTGTTTTTTCTTTTCATGCGTTGCTGTTAGCCTATCTAAACAGAGCACGCAAGTGTTTTTTTTTTCAGACAAAAATACATAACTACGGTAATGCATTTATTAATAAAACAAAGTAATCTAAATAATGTCCTCTTAAGTCTAGTACTTCACACTCGCTCCAGTGTGTACTGAAGCTGGATTTACCGGCAGTTGAAACAATAGCGGGTCAGCTCAACAAACTAGACCAATAGGCAACAGACAGTAGAATGTCAGTGATTATACAAAGAAACTGAGTGGTAGGAATTTCTGTCAATCAACCCACGGTAACTTCTCTCTAACGCATTTACATTACATTAGACCAGTGCAAGAAATTAATAATACGTTTATTCAGGGGCGAGCTTCGTGAACCGGGGACCGTTCCGGGGACATTATTTGCCCGGGGACACAGTATGTCATCCGGGGACTGTCCCCGGAAAACGGGGACGTATGATCACCCTACCCTAATCGCCTCCTGCTTTAGTGCAGGAAATACCTTTACTTTCTAAAACGTTAATTAGGAAAGGGTTACAAAGAAGTACACTGAAAGGACAGAAAACGTTTTTAATTATTCAAATTCAGACCCGAGCCTGACCTGAAAATTGAATTTCTTTGACCCACACCCGAACCGCAAATCGCGAAAAAGTTCACATTCCGACCTGAACCCGAATCGCTTTTGCGGGTCACCTGCGGGCACCCGACCCGATGCAGGACTCTAATCTCTGCATCGTGTTGCACCTGAATCAATTAAGAATCATTTTCTTATTCAAGATCCAATAGATGGATAGGCTGTAATGGTTGCTATGTGCTTTTTCCGTCAGGATCTGCTGAACGAAGCCAGACAGAGGCTGGGGAAGATTGCGAAGGATCCGGTCAGGTACGCCACCTTGCTGGAAGGACTAGTGCTGCAGGTAAAGTTTTACACATCAACTCTTGAGTCGTAGAAAAGCCTGAATGTAAAGTTATAGTCCCGTCATTTTTACTATGCGTTTGAAGATAACGTCCTGATGGATAAGATGGAGGCGAGGCGTCACCCTGTAGTTACAGCTATAATAAAACAAGTGTGTTGGTCTTTCCTTTTATTAAGGTCCTTGGTTTAGTAAAGGTTAACATTTATAATCTCTCTTCAAACAAATCTGTCATTTGAGTGTCGCTATGGACCTATTGTAGAGATGCTAACATTTGAAAATGGAAAACCTAGCTCCTGCCGAGCAAAGCATCGAGAAAACCCTAGCAACCTCTAGCAACCCGTAACAACCCCTAGCAACCCATAACAACCCCTAGCAACCCCGCCCCCTCGGTGACAGTCCCTTCCGCATTATCAGTTTCACACACTCCTAAGGAGGAAATCAAACAATAATTAATTATTCTTATATAGAAATGTAATTCTGAGCTAATTATTTAACTGTAATAAAATTAAATAAGTCTTATTAAAACCGTACTTTTATTGTCTTTGTCCCAGTAAGACTTACCTCTTTCTTGCCGATTTAATCTGTGGCACAAATATTTTAACAAGATTCAGCATAACATTTTTATTATGTACAGAGTATTTATTGTATTTACACAAGTATATGCAATTAGCATCACTGTACCCATAAATACATTTCTTACTACTGTGTATATATAATATAGCATTTGTTTAACTAACTGTACTGTGTTGGATTAGTGCAGGATGACTGGATTTGGAATCCCAGTGAAAGTCAATGGCAACTTGTCAAAATGTCATTCAGCACTTTTCTGTACTTTTCTCTGGAGGCATTTCATTTTAACTGATCGATTTGTTGAAACAGTATCGCTTTAAAATGAGCCTTATGCAACAGGTGTTGAGAGATCTAGCATTGAATAACCTTTTCATAGTCGGTGGCCATGAGTGACTATATAGATAGCAGTGGTGCAATTGGAAACCTAATTTCATATTAGATTATTGTATAGACATTTATCAATGATGTTTTGTTTTTCAAAGTAAAGAACAAACATTAGTTTTTTTTTAACAGAAGATCCAGTAACTAAAAACACTGTTGTGCATAGTAGTTCAACAAAAAGGCACAACTAGCATTCACATTAGAACACTTCCGATTTATAAAGGCCTACTTCTGATTTGGCTTGTTCAACGCAAATGTAGAAGCCTAAAGTGTGTATCCTAGCAACGCGCTAATATACCGTACTAGCACTAAAAGAAGCGCACTCACACACTCTGAGTTTTAATGCAAACCGGCAGCAGGAGACTTCAAACTGGGTTCTAATTTGATGCATCGATTCACCAATATGTAATCGAAGCTCTGGGAATTCAAGGACAGATGATCAATAATCAATGCATCGATTAAATTTTGCACCCCTAATAAATAGATAGATAGATTTGTTTTTTTCCCGGATCTCTTTTTGGAATCTATGTTGCCTTCATTCAAATCAAATGACAGAATGTCCAGGTGAATCGCACTGTTCCAAATTACACTGTGTTGCTAAGCAGATGCAGAGCTTGGGCTAAGGAAAATAAATCTGTGATAACGGCTGTTAAATATAAGTTTAAACATACTTTCCTTTTTCAAACATTGTACATGCCCTACAAACAGAATGCACCATAAATGTCCATAGATTGCTATGGTTATTTCCCTCATGAGGATAGACTTGGGGATTGTGGGTTATATTTATAACTACAGCACTCTATAATGTTCATGGTGTTTTATCTATTTAGAAAGAGTGAAGGCTGATTTACTTTATTGGAACAATAAATAAGGCTTAGTGTTACATAGCACCCTGGAAAGTTTTTACAAGAAACACATTGCGTTACCTTTTCTGTGTCCTGTCTTGTCTCAATTTCAATGTAACGCTAAAATATTCACACTCCATGGGTGATAAATGATCTGGGCAATACATTTCTCAACATTTACTCAGGAGCTTTCGCCAGGAAAAGTAAATATCTTCTAAGGTTCACCATGTATCCAGATCACGCTCCCTCCTACAACAATTGTGGTTTTCTGTTCCCACAATACACTGCTCATTCAAAAAAAAAAAAAAAGCTGCGATATGGACAACATGGGATACAGCAAAGATACAGGATTGGGTTTCTTGTAAACAACTGCAGGAGGTTCTGTAACACTTTAAATGTGCCCATGGTGGCTGTGAGTTTTTACATTGCATATGTGTATATTACTAAGTGCTTGTTAGAAATATTCTTTTATCTAGTGTAGATTTTTACAGTTAAGGATGCCATATATACATAAAATACATAAAACAAACTATTGCTGATTCATCAGTTCTTGTTTTGGCTATCCCTGTTGACTGTGGCAAGGATTGGTACATTATATAATAACACATTATTTATCTGGCAGGGATTTTATCAGCTACTGGAGCCCTCTGTGGTTATTCGTTGCCGTAAACAGGATGTTCCTATGGTGAAGGTAATTGTATCCTATTTTCAGTCTTCAACTTTGACTTAAGTTTCTTTCTTTAGGTTAAAGAAAGCACTGTACAATATGGCATGATAAGGCTTCTCTAAGGACTTTTACATACAGTAATATGTATTTAGAAATATTGAAAGAAAATGAATACATTTATAACAATTGTATCTCATCAAAATCTCGGTCCTTGTGCCTGATTAATGGTGCGAATGAAGGTACAGTCCAACACAGCAGACGACAGGCTAATGTCATTTAGAGGGACTATGACCGTCCAAATAATGTGATTTACATTTTGTTCAGTATTGTACAAATGAGTATGTTGAAACGCGTATTGTGTGCATTTGGATTTGTTTAGGCTGCTGTACAGAAGAACATTCCCATCTTCAAGGCAGCTGTGAAGAACGATATTAATGTTCGCGTCGACCAGGATAACTTCCTGCCACCAGAAATGTAAGAATTAGTAGTTTCTCTTTAAAATATTTAAAACATTCATTTTCCATGCTTATGTTCTCTCAAGCACATTATGGACTCTTGTCACAAAGATTTAACTTATGAGTTATTTAATATCTGTTTTATTCCATGGAGTCCATTAGGGGAGTGCTGATTAGGACTGTCAGTTAAGCCTCCAAATAGAAATCGATTAATTGGGCACACAAAATATAATCATTCGAAAAAATATCAATGATTATACATCCTACAGAAAATTTGCCTACAAAGTGGGATATATATTACTTCATCGAGTTTAATCAGAGATTGGAATCTTGGGACTACAGTCCCACAATTCACTGCAGAGATGACACATTTCTAAGGAAATAAGCAAAGTGAAATTAAAATGATTTTACATCAGAAGGATAAAAGAAAGACAAGTCTTTGCAGATAAACTATGAGTGTGGTCAGTTGTACTCAAGAATAGTGTAAACAAGGGCAGCTGAGGGAAGGCTTTGTTTTGTGTTGATCATTTACACATTTATATTCATTTAGTTAATACCCAACAGTTTCAATCTTATCCGAAAATACACACATCAGCTGGCCATATAGTCATGGCAGTGTCCACTACCACCGATGATGTTACTGTAATTAATTGAGTACATTTTCACAAAACAACCTGAAACTCTGATCCATCCAAGGTGCAGTACACTGTATAAAAACAGCGCAAGCTTCTACGTGGTTCAGATTTAGCAATCAGAAAATCCCTGCGAGTGGCCATATGTTGACAAAGTGTAGTGTAATAAAATACAATCAGAAGTTTATGAAAATGTTCTAGACTTATTTTATTAATAAAATTGACTTTGAAAATTGACTTTGATGGTGGTTGATTAGGTTAACATTAAAATCATTAAATGTAAGAGAACTGTGAGTTTAAAAATTACTGTATTAGATTAACTTCATACCAGTGCAAAATGACTGGGTGGGATGTTTGTTTTCAGTCCTCTAAAAAGGGTTCTGATGCTCAGGGTCTATTTGGTTTTGCTGTTTTTTTACTTGGTATTACCAGAATAATGTTAATTTACACTGCTCTATATCCCCAGATCTGGAGGTGTGGAAATCTATAACGCTAATGGAAAAATCAAAGTGGCCAACACCTTGGAAAGCAGACTGGATCTTATGGCACAACAGGTATGGAATTGAATTGGGGTGCCTCACAATATATAGTGAAGGCATTCACACTTGTTTGTGTGTCACATTTCAGATCTAGAGAACTAGACTTAATTAGGAAGTGTACTGCTGAGAGAAAAAAAAACAAAATTAAGGGGATTAAAAATGAAATATACTGCAGCTTACTTGATTGCAGTAAAAAAACAATTTACCAATATTACAACTGAACACAGACATTATTACAGTAGCTAAATGTAGAGTAGAAAGTAGATTTCTGCAAATATTGTACTATTTAAAGATGAAACATGGTAAATTATTAATATTATTATTATTATTATTATTATTATTATTATTATTTTTGTTAACCCTTTGCGGTCCATTGTCGGACCTGGTCCGACATTGCAATTATTCCTATCCGGTCCATTGTCGGACCCTGTCCGACATCATCAAAAAATAAAAAACGGGTTTCTAGTCGTTTTTTCTCCGGAAAAAGCCGAGAAAACCATTCAATGGCCGAGTGGGAGCGACAGGAGCCGAGACAAGCCGATTAAAAACTAAAAAGGCGTATCTCATGAATAGTCATACCTGCCCCTAGCATCCCATATGGGCGGTCATAAGGAAACAAGCTGGCTGATACTGCATCAGCACACAGAGACTATCACGGACATTTGCAGAGCTTTTTTGAGGTGTTATAGTAATAAAATAATGACGGATTGCATTATTGAGGAGATTGGTGATAAAACAAGTGATCAGGAGATGATTGATCGGTATGTACGACTATTATTATTATTATTATTATTATTATTATTATTATTATTATTATTATTATTATTATTATTTATTTCTTAGCATATGTGAAAGCGATAGCGAACGAAAGGGTGGGGCGGGGCTGGAGATGCCTAGTGAGTGCTTTGTTGATATGCAGGGCGTTTTAAACCCGTTTGACTGTGAAAAAAAAAACTTTTAAACAGCGCGTCTAAAATTAACCGCGCGTGTGAAAATAAATTGGACCTGACGTGCCTGACACGCACTTAATAAATGGACTGCAAAGGGTTAACTTACATTAGCTCCTCAAGAAGTATCTCAGTTGTTGAATAAAATCAGGGAGTTAGTCTTTCTATATATTTATTCATTTATTGTATTTCTTTTCCTTTGCAGATGATGCCAGAAATCCGAGTAGCTCTCTTTGGTGCAAACCCAAACAGGAAATTCTTAGATTAGTGCACTCTGCCGCACCCATTGCTTCCCAGATAAGCGGAGCATGGTTTTAAACAGGAAACAAAAAAGAACATGTGACATTTATATAAATATATTTAAAGATTCCATTCTGTGTCTGTACTGTAAAACATTGTATGTTAAGTGGATAAACTGAGTTTGTGTTGTTGTATAGCCCTGTGTTGTATTTGTTAGATGTTAAAAAAAAAAAAAGTCATGCATCAATATAACTGCAATATTGTTATTTTCCACCAGGTGGTGATATTGTGTGGCTTCAGTGGTTCAAATAGAAGTACAGAACGGGTATGAGCAATCTACCAAAAGCCCTTGCTGTGAATCTATTATCACATGCTTACTGTACAGTATGTCTATACATCATCCATATCAGACTAGTTATCTTCTGTCTCGTCACTATCTTTATGCAGAACAACCCTCCTTCCTGAGCCTTGCAGTTTTCCTTTTGTGGTGCGACTGGTAGATCTGTTTGTGTGTTTTAGATTAAAGACAGACAATAAAAAAGCCATTCTTGTCTTAATGATCATGCAAGCCTCCAGTGTTAAGTGATTGTTGAGATTTATGACGTTGGTATCATTTCATCTACTGTATATGTGGTATAAAAAAATAAAGATGCTTGGCCATCTTAAACCTCATTATTTATGTTTCGTTTTTAAAGGGATTTTTCCAAATATGTTTAAATGTACAGTGAAACCTGATTAATAATCCCTTAAATGTCGCCACTGCACTTCTATTCACTGTTTCGAAAGAAACTCTTGTTATAGCAAACATGTATTTTTATTTTTAAAACCTGAAAATCCATGTCTGCTTGCATTGCTTTAAGGTAGTCGGTTACTGTTTCACTTCCTAGGTCATTTCATCCTCCAGTGTCCATGGGAAGTGCAAGACAAACTGAAATTAAGGCTTGCCTAACAGATTTCTTTAAACTAGTACCCAATATCATTTAAAAACAATTATATCCTGGGCTGTGATACATTAAGACTGGATGAGAGGTAAGAATTATGTTTGTTACAACCACTTTTACAGAATTGCTCATAACAGAATAAAAAAATGCCGCCTTGATACCCAATACTGAATAAACACACAATCAACATACACCTCTTATGGTCTTCAAGTTGTCACTATCTTGGTGTGCATGTCTTTTGAACTATGCAACCTTCACACACAAAACCACAATATAAACACAATCAAAATGAGGCATGGTGTGTATACATGGAGCAGCTCGCATGTGGCACATCGTGTCAATGCTGTGATCTGGGAAAATAGTGAGCCCAACCCAATATTAGGTACAGGTCCTAATAAAGTGGGTTAGGCAATGTATGTCTGTGGTGAAAGAGATTCTGAAGTACCTTAACACAGAGTATACGAAAATTATATTATACACCACTAAGAATTATTGGAAACCTAATAAAAGTATAAGATTATTTGACAACTGACTTTGAGTAAGATCGGAGGCTGGACTGTTGTTTGAAAATAAAAAGGTTGGTTAGGGTTAGGGTTGAGTATAAATATAGCATAGTGCAGTTTTGGGGGGCTTGTAGCTGGGGATCTGTAATTTCAAGATAATTAGTCTCTAATTCCCTATTTAAGCCCTGATCACCTGCACTCTGTCTAGTGTTTCTGTTTGTAGCAAATGCTCAGACGCCAACATTCCTGCTTCAGCTTAACATCTTCGCTAATATTTAAACTTTGTTGCCTCGCTCCTTTCACCACAGGTCACTTTTCTGCACAGCTCTGCCAAGATATTATCAATTATTTTCCTACCTGCTCCGGTGATTCTTCTCATCATTCAGCTTCTCTATTTGGCTGCAGGAGCTCCAACGTTAGTCTTTCCTGCTCCATCCAGTCTCCAGCCCAGCAACAGTGCCGTTCAAAGCGCAGCTCCATTACTCAACTTTCTCTGCGTCTTCATTAGAAAGACTGGACGTCCGCTAAACTTTCAAAGCTCCGCCAACAAGACAACGACATTCCCTCATAAGTGATTGTCTTGCCTTAGCTCTATTTAAATCTACCACAAAGCTTTGTCTGCTCAATCATTATCCCTTGCCTGCAATCACAATTTACTGTTCCATCAGAAGATCCTGTCCTGGACCTCCATCAGGTACGTTCAACATTTTAAAGACCTATCCAGCCCATTACAAACTTCATCCAGTGGGGGCTGGTGACTGACGGGTCTCATAACATACTCCAACAACACTGCTGTACTGCAACTCTTCCACCGGCGCCTCACAGACCCTGGTTACCATGGCAACACCCTCATCGAGTGTCTACGGGGAGTGGTAAGTTGCCATGGTGACCAGGCAGCTTCATCAGGCACTGCAAGCCTGTGCCTCAGTACTGCAATCTTCTGGCTTCTGCTGCTGTGCTTTCACAACATGACAGCAAGTTCAACTCACCGAATTGTGACATCTAAATACTGCAGGCTCATCTCGTAGATCTACGTTAACTTATTTATATACATCTGTGGCAGGCTGGCTGTGCGGTGACGTCAAACAGAAGCAGGGACGGGAAAAATACTGACACCAGGCAAGTACTGCAATTAAAGGCGGCGCCGTTTTATTTAAATACAAAAAGAAATCAAGTATTTAAACAAAAACACTGTGCTCGCAGATCTAGATAAATATTTTAAATAAAACAAATCACGAACACAAAATAATAAATGCAGGTCAGGCTGGGCAGTCACTGTCACTGTTCCTGTATATTTTTAAATAGTTTTGTTTTTCTCTCGCTCCTCTTGCTCGCTCTCTCTCTCCTCTCTAACACCCACCCTGAATGCACTTAATTAATTCGGGAGATGACCACCTTCTGCACAAGGTTTTTAAACTGCTGTGGATGGGACTTCCCATCCACGCTACTAAACAAAACAATCGGCTACGCAGTCAATACATAAATACAAAACAATAAGTAAATACAAAAACAATACCCACGGCGCGTCGCCGTCATCTATACATAAATACATACCGATAAGAATAATAATAATAATAATAATAATAATATAAAACAAATACAAAATAACACAGGGACAGAGGGGGAAACCCCGTTCAAAAAATAAATAAACAAATCAATGTACAGGGCTCTCTACCGCCCTGCTACATCACTAACTGTTTTGAAACGTATCGAATATATTTATTATTCAAAACTAAAAAATATGCAAATGTTTTATACAGACAAGGATTTTAATTATAATAACAAAATATATTCTACCCTGCTTCACAAAAGCCAATGGTTTCAATTCCAATCACAACCTCTAGATGGCAGTCTAACACCACAAGTTCTACATATTGCTATCGCTGCGAATCTCGCACACTCCAACTTTCCTACCCATTCTTGCAGTTCGTTGTCACTGAGGGATTCTCAGGAGTTCCCATCCTGCCTCAACCTTTTGCCTACCTATATTAACTGACATTCTTCAATTTCATTAACCTCCAGCTTCCCTGCATCAGGCACCCATTCCTGTGACCTCTTCCTGTTCCCGGATTCATGCTTCCTCATCTGGCTCCGCTCCTCCAAACCGACCAACTTCATCAAGGCACTTTATTCAACTTTCAATGTCATCATTTCATTCAATGTGAGCTGCCAGTCAGATATGGAAACCATGTCCTAAGATTATCAACGTTTCAGTCTAAGCGTCCTCCTACCCCGCAATGGACAATACACTCATAGACTGCTCTTGATCAAATCAATAGGTTTTGCAGCAGCCTCAGAGTAACGCATTCTTCATCCTGTCAGGTTCTGCAGCGGCATCAGATCTATGCATTCTTCATCTCTGCGCAAAGGCAGCCCCATCTCCGGCACCATCTAAAACCGCCTTAACTCTCAAAAGACCAATATCCACCGCATTCAGCAGATCTCTGCCCTCTACAGCAGGCCACCACACAAGCAGATCTCTGCCCTCTACAGCAGGCCACCACACACTACCGATGGCAGTCCTCCGTTCACTATTACAGATCACAGCTTCAGCAGATCTCTGCTCTCTACAGCTGGCCAGTGCACACTACTGACAGCACTTCATCGTTTACTTCCTCAGATCTCTGCACTATTCAGCAGATCCTGCCCTCTACACCAGATTTCGGCTCCCTCTTCAGATCTGCTCACTATTGCAGCATGCAAAAGTTGCTTTAGTTTACTGTTTAAATCTGCAACTGCCCTCCTCCAGAGCTTCCAACGCTCCAGCTTTCCTCCAATACTCGGATCGTGGCAGCCATTTCCGCAGTCAAGGGTAATGCTAATCCCCATCTAATCAAATAAATAAATAAATAAATAAATAAATAAATAATATTTTTAAAAAAATGGGGCGCTTGACTTCCTCTGCAATCTAGTCATATGTCTGCTCATTCTCTCAAATACTACAAGCATTAATACATGGTGAGAGATGTGGTACGAGACTGGAAATCTGTCTTGATTATGAGTTAAGGAGTTCCACTATTAGGAGAATTACTGAAGTTGTGAAACTCAAATCTCTGAATGTGAATTCACCTTTTCCATTCCAAGCAGACATGATAGTAGCAAACTGCTGATCGATCCTGTATTAACTAACACAAAGGATGGTTGGCATCTCATCTCTCTGCCGTCGTTTACAGAATATGGGGCACAAAGGGTGCTGAGCTTCCCCAGCAGTCGATTCATATGTTCATTCAGCTCCAGCTGCCACCTCAGCCCTCAGTTCCAGCACTCCTTCTGCCTCTACTTTCAGTATCCAAGTTCCGTCAGCTGGTCCTGTCTGCTTCCCCAACCCCCCTCCAGAATCCCCAGCTTCACCAGCTGCTATTCGACTGAATACTACTCTCAGTAACCTCCTTCACTGCTCAGCATTACATGTCTGCAACCCTCAGCCCTTCTTCAAGAGCTTCCTATTAAACTGCCTGGTCAGGGTCTTCAACTTTCTACGGGGATATAGATGGAGACCATCTGTCTGTCAGCCTTCTTCAGCTTCCTCAGAAGTTCAGAGTTCCCCGTTTCTTCTGCTTCCAGTTTCCCTGCAACGGGCATCCACCTCTGTGACATTTCTGCCATTTCAGACTCCCATTTCGCCTCCAAGACCGATCAGTTTCGGTGCGGTCAGTTCATTCAGCTGTGTAAGATCGAATCTCCGATCTGCCCTTTCTCCTCAATGTCAAGGTATTTCTCTAGCAGAAAACCCTGCCCCCCTCAGACCCTGTGTTCATGGACTCATCCCGCTCCCTCATCACTCGCCACTGGTTCTCAACCCACCTCTCCACTCTCGTCTCCAGAGCAGGTCTCCCTCCTCGGCTCTACACCCCTCATTCATTCCTCATAGGTGCTGCCACCTCTGCTGCGAGAGTCAATATCAACCTGAGCCTGATAAAGAACATGGGGCGCTGGTCCTATTCCGCAGTGGATTCCTACATCCAGTGATTGTCCTCTGGTATAGTTGCAGCCCATTCTAAAATTGCTAGTATGCCCAGAGTGGGGGCTTCCTGTCCGTCGGGGCCACCAGAGGTTTTCCCCTAATCGACCTCAAGGGGTTTTTTCCTCTCCACTGAGCGGTGGGCACACACATAGTCACACCTACTAATAATTCCTAACCACCTCTGTTTGTCCTGTTTGTCCTTCTAGTCTTTTGTATATGTTATGCGTTGGCATGTGCTCTTCGTCATTGTCTCACGGTGCAGGTGTTTCGCAGAGAGCCGGGGGTCCATCCTTTGGGTGGCAAGTGAATCTCACTTCCCTGACCACAGGTCCAGGCATCCGCCTACCTTCCTTCTAATAGGGGGGGTTCTCACCACCGTGAGTCAGATCGGACCCCCTGCCACACTCTATCCTATCGCAGCTCATGCACTTATCTTACCTCACCTAGTGTTCTATCCATTCCTCTCTTTGGGACATGGCCGCTTTACACTTCCAGTGCTCGAGTCCCACACTAACCTGCATGCTTTTTCTTTACTTCAGGTCCCAGGCAGCGTGGAGTCTTGGCCTATCATGGGGTTTAACAAGCGCCCCTTTACAGAAGGCTCAGATGCTGGGTACCCTACTCTCCCGAGGGGCGACTCCCTCATACTTCCATTTCGTGTCCTGGTCCCCAGGACCGATCTCCTCTCTCGAGGGTCGGCTCTTTGAGTATTAACCCTCGTATATGTTTTTCAGTAGCTTGGCTTCGCCCCTGGGATACGATGGCTTCGCCACCCTCAGTCAACAGCCACCTTTCAATCCTAATTTCCAGCCCAGGCCATCTGGGCTTTGCTCTACGTAGAAAACACGCTTTCCACAGACTGCCTTTTTACAACAGGCGCAGACATCAAAAGTTTAGTTTTTTTATTGCATTTATCAACCTGGCATTGTCTTTTATTCCGTGTGCCAGTGCCAGGGCCGGATTTTGGTATCATGGGCCCCTGGACCAGGAACCAGAACAGAGACCCACCCCCCCACCAGACTGACACCAGATTCAAATAATCACTCCATTGTTTTAATGTGAATGCCAAATGTGCAATAAATTCATTAAACAATTAGCTATAAAGACTTGACATTACACAGCGCTATCTAGTGACTTAAATACACAACTTTTAATAACTGAATTAATATGAAAAGAACCTTTAAAAGACAATGTTAGGAATATGTTAGTAAGTGCTCAATACCACAATCTATCTTAAAACTAAACAGCATGTTACTTAAATTTTTCTAATCACCTCTGTTCTAAGTAAAACTTACTTAAAACTTGAGTAATTAAATCAGACTTACCTTAAATTAATCTTCTCGATTTCATCTGTGCAAAGTCTCTAATAATGTCAGTAAAAATGCCAGTTTTCTGTATATATCACATTCCGTGGACATGATGGCAAGGCTGTTTAGGTGATCCTGGCTCAAGGTGGCTCTCAGTTCATTCTTAATGAGTCCCATAAGCGAGAATGATCTTTCTGCAGAACAGTTAGTGCACATTAAGGATAGGAAAATGCGCAGAGCATTGGTGACATTTGGAAATGTGGAAATCACTTGAGAATTCAAGTTGAAGGTGGTCAAACGCTGTTCTCTTGTCCTTGCCAGAAACAAATTTAGTAAACTGGAGCATTTCTGATGGGAAATATTTGTACAGATCTGGATAGGTTTGCACGAGTGTAGCAGCTTTGTTTTTGATGTTATTATTATTATTATTATTTTTTCTTAGCTGACGCCCTTATCCAGGGCGACTTACAATTGTTACAAGATATCACATTATTTTTACATACAATTACCCATTTATACAGTTGGTTTTTTTTACTGGAGCAATCTAGGTAAAGTACCTTGCTCAAGGGTACAGCAGCAGTGTCCCCACCGGGATTTGAACCCACAACCCTCCGGTCAAGAGTCCAGAGCCCTAACCACTACTCCACACTGCTGATGTCATATTCTGACATGTTCTGAAAGTCGGTAAGGAAGCCAAACAAGTTATGCACAGTAACATAAGCTTTTGATTGTTGCAAGCAATCTGTTGAAAGAGTATCCAGAATCTTATATGGACACGAAATCTGTCTGTACCCTGTAGTAAAACTTTAGTTACACTGGGGCAATCGTGATCCTGCGTGGTCATCTCTGCCGCCGCTCTTCATCTCGATATTTCTTCAGCACTGCAGTTTCCATTGCACGGTTTTCAAAGTCATCAAAATGATCACGAATCTCATCCAGAAATGTTTTCAGAGATTCAAGTAATTCAACTACCACTGACAGTTCGGTGTTGCGTGCTTGAATGGATTTACTAGTTTTGTCGAATCTCTCCAGAATGTTATTCCACAAGTCTGTGGATTAAAGTGAAAGGCAGATTGAAGTTACCTTGATCGTTGATTGGTTGATTGGTCCGACCCCTTGTTCTGTACTACTTTCTAATTCTTGAGGCCCGTTACTTGGAACAGTAGCGCATTTTTATAGGATTTAAAACCGAAATTTGATAGTCTCTGAATGTTTTCCAGCAGGCATTTTTCACTAGCTTGCTTTTCCTTTTGTTTTTTTTCGTTTTGCTGCACTGCTAAGTTTTTCCATTTTTTCTATATTAGTCTCTCTCTCTCTCTCGCTGTCCTCCAGTGTGAGTGTGACCAGTAAGAGATGCAAGTGTTTAGGTAGCATGATCACGGGGCAAGTGGATTGGATTTCAAACTGTAAAATAGCCATTTTTTATGTATTTATTTTAACTAGGCTGCGGGCCCCCTCGGCAGCTCAGGGCCCTGGACAAATGTCCAGGTTGCCCCCCCTTAAATCCGGCCCTGGCCAGTGGGCACAGCGTTGGCTGAAGGTTGAGGGGCATTTACCAGCCGGCTTTCATGTCTCTTATCAAAATGTTTCTGCCGTAGCTCCAGGGCTAGCTGCAAAATGATGTCCCTCCGAGTGATTGTGTTGCCGGTGCACTCCTTGTACAAAACCAAAGTGTTGATGGCTGCCAGGTCCAAAACATTATAAAAAACAGACACAGGCCACCTGCGAGTACCACCTTTGACAGAATACAGCCGTGCCATTTGATCCAGTACATCCACACCGTACTTCGTTGCGTTGTAAAATGCAACAGTCTCTGGCTTTCGTTTAGCATCAGTCCCGATGGTCATTGATCTGTGTAGAGAGCTTAGAATATGCACTTTTTTTTTTTTTTTGCACCATCACACTCAGGGTGGCACAGTCGTTCTGCCTGAGAAATGTAGTGTAAATAATAATAATATATGATGTGTAGAATGACTTTCATCACTGTTTCAAGCCCTCAACAGGATTATAATAGATTATTTCACAATGACTTTGATTTTATTACAAAGCCCAGACGAAATTGTGGGCTATATTGTCTTGATTTCAATATGCCGCATAAACTGCGGGTCTGACGGTTGAAGAAGCAAGTGCTTATAACCTATTCATTTTTACGATTCTGCAGCTGAAACACCGTATGGATATTTAATTCAAATATTTAGTAACACTTAAGAACGGACATGTACAAGATATTCACATAAGCGGAGATATTTAAGTTTGAATTGCAAAAGCCATTCAAAAAGCGGCTATGGCGGTGCGAGTGTTAAAAATAATAATACAATTACCATCATGAATGGCTGAAAATGGGTTCCCACAATCTTGTGGATTCTATTTCTAAAATTTGTACCCACAGTACTCCTGGCCTGACACATGGAGGCGCTGTTATCCCATCCCTGCCACCATATGTGACAGTGCCAGCCGAGGGTGGTGACGTCAGGCCAGGACATGAATGCACAAATGAAAAGGTATTGTGGGGCAAAACAGCGCTGCTGCGCAGATATTTATTAAATAAAACAAAAACGGTGCGAGGGCCAAAATAAATCAAAACATAACAAATCAAGTACCTTACAGGTTCTAATAACAGGTAGCATTCGTTTGTTTTCTCCAGCTCTCTCCAACTCCTTCTAAACACCCACCCCAAACAACAAATGCTGTAGGCTTGTATACTTGTGACCATCTCCGGATTAAGAATAAATGAATCAGTCCAGAGATGGTCACATTCTGCACAAGTTTAATTGATGGACTTACTCATCCCTGCTGCCAAACAATAACAAACAAAAAACATTGTGTTAAAACAACAAAATACATTCAAATCAATAATAATAATAATAATAATAATAATAATAATAATAATAACAAAACACTCGTTTTTACAGACAAAATATGCACATGTTCTTAATAAACAAACAATATATTTTAAATCATAATACAATAACTCTTTTTTTAATTGAAATTGTACTTTTTTAAAATAATTAACTGTAAAGCTTGTATTATAGTGCCTAGCCATTTAAAGTGGAGATATCAAAAACACAAGCCAAGTTTCAAGAAACTGTAGTGTCAGAGGGGGTCATAATATCATTCTGTGTATGAAAGTAACATAATTGAAATATACAGAAGGGGAATCTTAAACCATTCTGTGTCTTTTTGGTTTCTGGTCATAAACTCCCCACTGTCAAAGCATGCTTTTAAAAAGAGTCATGAACTGCTGAGCAAATGGCTTATCTTCACGATCGCTGAATGACAATTTATAATAGTTTATAGTTTGGTGGGATCACTTATAACACACACACATTACGGGAATATCAAAATTGTTCAGCCTATATTGAGGCAATGTATTGCTGTTTGGATAGGGTAAATGTAAATAGTAGCCTAGTCTGTTGAAAGGGTTAAGATGTGAATCTGTGTAGAGCAGCGGTTATGTAGTTGGAGTAAAAGTATGACTAGTTAGGGTTCAAATCCAGGGTTGGGAAGCCCTGCCCTTAATCCTCTTTAAGTTAATCACATAAATACAATATTGTAGCTTTATCCATTCAATATCTCTGTAGCATTTGCTCTTCTGTAAGGTCCAAACAGCTGGCCCTTTGACGGCACACCTGTGGGGTCTACTTTCGACTGCATCAATCCCCTTGCAGCACATTGGGCACCATCACCATTAGTCAAAGAGTCACTCCACCCACAAAAGGCCTTTTTTATTTTAGCACGGAAGCTTTTTTGTTTTTTAAAAAATAAATTCAATCAATACTACGGGAGAATTTTAATAACAAATTACTAATAAAACAAGAATATGATCTTTTGTTTAACAATAACCCAATTAGACCTGTTTTCTGTACTCTACCAAAGATACACAAGAGTCTAATTAACCCCCCTGGTCACCCTATTGTTGCAGGGTTGGATCTTTAACCAAAAATGTGTCAAAGTTGTTGATTTCCATATAGCACTGTGACAGGATGGCTGACCAGGTGATGTCAGGTCAGAAGCAGGAAGGAAAACAAACAAGTACTGCAGGGCAAAAGACGCTTGCGGCGCCGTTTATTTTCAAACACAAAAATAAAATAAAATGTTTAAACATAAACACACTGCTCACAGAGCGAAACAAAAGATTTAAACAAAAGAAATCATAAACACTAAATACAACCCTATCACTAACTCGGGAGATGGTCACCTTCTGCATGATGTTTTTAATGTGGATGGGGCTTCCCATCCACGCAGCAAAACAATACAAAAACAATACAAAACACGGCTCCGCTGTCATATTTATAAATAAATAAATCGTAACTAATAATAATAATAATAATAATACTACGACTACTACTAATAATAATAATAATAATAATAATAATAATAATAATAATAATAATAATAATAATAATAATAATACAACAAAACAAATACAAAATACTAAATTGCACAGGGGTGGAGGGGTACCCCGTTCTAAAAATAAATAAATAATACAATTATGGCAGGGCTTTGCCCTGCCCCCTTTTCATGTACAGGGCTCCAGGGCCCCCCCCCCTTGTGCAATGCACACTTGGTCGCAACAGCCAACTCCCCCCTCAGTCTCAAAGTCCCGGAAGAGGGGGAAGCAAGATGTTCATGGGGGCGGCCATGGTGGGATGTCCTCCACCCCCCACTTCTTCATGGTCGGCAGCTGCCTTTTGTGGAACTCCGGCCACACCATTTCCTGCAGCAAAACTGCTGCGGGGGGAGCTGGTCTCCGGACCTTCCACCCCCCTTCTTCATGGCCGATAGCTCCCCTTTGTGGAGCTCCGACCAGACTATTTCCTTTTGCCACGCAGGACTGGCAGCGACCCCAGGCGAAGCAGAGCCGGCAGCGACCCCAGGCGAAACTGAGCTGGCAGCGACCCCAGGCAAAGTGGAGCCGGCAGTGACCCCAGGCGAAGTGGGTCTGTCAGCGACCCCAGGTGAATCGGGACCGTTAGCGATCCCAGGCGAAGCAGGACTGTCAGCAACCCTAGGAGACAAAAAAGAAATAGCAGGCCACCCCAGGCGATGTGGAGCAACAGGCAAGCAGCAGCGGACCCTCGGGAGGCAACGGCGGCAGCAGACCCTGGGGAGGCGATGGCGGCAGCGGACCCTCGGGAGGCGATGGCGGGAGGGGAGCTCCTGGCCATGAAGGCGGCAGCTCCTGCTTCTCTCCTCCAGGTGGTGGTGGTAGAGGAGGCAGGCGCATTTCAGGCGCGTCAGGTCCAATTTTTTTCACACGCGCAGTTAATTTTAGACGCGCTGTTTAAAAGTATTTTTTTCCACAGTCAAACGGGTTTAAAAGGCCCTTCATATCAACAAAGCACTCACTAGGCATCTCCAGCCACGCCCCACCCTTTTGTTCGCTATAGCTTTCACATATGCTAATAAATAAATAATAATAATAATAGTCGTACATACCGATCAATCATCTCCTGATCACTCGTTTTATCACTAAACGCCTCAATAATGCGATCCAAGTCATTATTTTATTGCTATAACATCTCAAAAAAGCTCTGCAAATGTCCGTGATATTCTCTGAGCGCTGATTCAGCAGCAGCCAGCTTGTTTCCTTATGGCCGCCGTTATCTGATGCCAGGGGCAAGTATGACTATTCAAGAGATACACCCTTTTTTTTCGGCTTGTCTCGGCTCCTGTCGCTCCCACTCGGCCATTGAATGGTTTTCTCGGCTTTTTCCGGAGAAAAAACGACTAAAAACCAGTTTTTTGCGTCTTTTTGATGATGTCGGACAGGGTCCGACATTGGACCGGATAGGAATAACTGCAATGTCGGACCAGGTCCGACATAGGACTGCAAAGGGTTAAATGATTACTTTTCACAGGTTTTTACAAAGGAGGACACGGACAACATGCCCAACATGTCGACCTGTTCCTATCCAATTTTAAATAACTTTAGCATAACAGAGGCAGAAGTGTTAAAGGGACTAGGAGCTCTTAAAATAAACAAATCCCCTGGGCCGGATGAGATCCTGCCAATAGTACTCAAAGAAATGAAAGAAGTTATTTACAAACCGCTAACCAAGATCATGCAACAGTCTCTTGACACAGGGGTTGTACCGACAGACTGGAAAATAGCAAACGTAATACCGATCCACAAAAAGGGAGACAAAACCGAACCAGGTAACTACAGACCAATAAGCCTGACTTCTATTATATGTAAACTTATGGAAACTATAATAAGATCTAAAATGGAAAATTACCTATATGGTAACAATATCCTGGGAGACAGTCAGCATGGTTTTAGGAAGGGGAGATCGTGTCTAACTAAACTGCTTGACTTTTTTGAGGATGCATGTGACAGAAATATAATGAGTTCTGGTTGTAAATCTCCCTCCCGACCTGTGAGGGCGCTAAGCAGCGAGGACAGAGTTCTTTTGACAGGCTGGACTGACAGTTCTTTCCCGGGTCGGGGAGTTGGCCAGTCTGGAAGAAGGCGAGTTTCTGTTGCAAGAACATATTGACCCGGAAGGTAAACAATGTAGCAGTCGCTGATTGTAAAGGCAGCTGCATTAGTTTACCAAGGGGTCATGCGTGACAGCATAAAAAGGGGACAGAGACTTGTAATCGGTTCCTTCGCTTGGTTTCAGAGACGCACAGAACTGGAAGGACCGGGAGAGTTCCCAAAAATAAATAATAAATATTCGTGAGTGTTTTGTTTGTTTGTAGCACTGTTAGTAATTGTCTTTTGCTTTGTGAATTCACTAAACGGCTAACACGTCTCCGGAGCTGTTGCCTTGGGCCAGCACTACCCGGAACAACAACACCACAGTCACTGTCATTTGTTGTCACCCACCTTGAGCACTACTGCACGCACCCGGACCGGTGATTTGTGTTAGTAGTATTGTGGGAGCGGATAACGTGTTATTATTTGTTTTGTTTACAAATCATTATTATTTTCCTGCCGAGCTTTACACCAGGGGTGTATTGCCAGAGGATTATTGTTTGGTCGTCAGACCAGGATTTCTGTTAAAATAAAAAGAACATTTTCCAAATTGGATTACAGTTTTCACGTGTGATTGTTTCTGCATTGCATCACCTCTGCATCTGGTCTTAATCAGCAGCCACTTTGCCACAATGCAACATTGACAATGGATAATTGCAAAGCATAGGACATGGTTTATTTAGATTTCCAGAAAGCTTTTGACAAAGTCCCGCATAAAAGATTAATTCTCAAACTGAACGCAGTAGGGATTCGAGGAAATGCATGCACATGGATTAGGGAGTGGCTAACATGTAGAAAACAGAAAGTACTGATTAGAGGAGAAACCTCAAAATGGAGTGAGGTAACCAGTGGTGTACCACAGGGATCAGTATTAGGTCCTCTGCTATTCCTAATCTATATTAATGATTTAGATTCTGGTATAGTAAGCAAACTTGTTAAATTTGCAGACGACACAAAAATAGGAGGAGTGGCAAACACTGTTGCAGCAGCAAAGGTCATTCAAAATGATCTAGACAGCATTCAGAACTGGGCAGACATATGGCAAATGACATTTAATAGAGAAAAGTGTAAAGTATTGCATGCAGGCAATAAAAATGTGCATTATAAATATAATATGGGAGATACTGAAACTGAAGAAGGGAACTATGAAAAAGACCTAGGAATTTATGTTGACTCAGAAATGTCTTCATCTAGACAATGTGGGGAAGCTATAAAAAAGGCCAACAAGATGCTTGGATATATTGTGAGAAGTGTTGAATTTAAATCAAGGGAAGTAATGTTAAAACTTCACAATGCATTAGTAAGACTTCACCTAGAATATTGTGTTCAGTTCTGGTCACCTTGTTACAAAAAGGATGCTGCTCTAGAAAGAGTGCAAAGAAGAGCAACCAGAATTTAAAAGGCATGTCGTATGCAGACAGGCTAAAAGAATTGAATCTATTCAGTCTTGAACAAAGAAGACTACGCGGCGATTCAGAATCCTAAAAGGTATAGACAATGTCGACCCAGGGGACTTTTTTGACCTTTAAAAAAAACAAGGACCAGGGGTTACAAATGGAGATTAGAGAAAGGGGCATTCAGAACAGAAAATAGGAGGCACTTTTTTACACAGAGAATTGTGAGGGTCTGGAACCAACTCCCCAGTAAAGTTGTTGAAGCTGACACCCTGGGATCCTTCAAGAAGCTGCTTGATGAGATTCTGGGATCAATAAGATACTAACAACCAAACAAGCAAGATGGGCTGAATGGCCTCCTCTCATTTGTAAACTTTCTTATGTTCTTATGTTCTTCTGGTGGCGAAGACGACAGGGGCTCCTCCCCCTCTGGAAATGGCAGTGGTGGTGGTTCTGGGCACGTCTCTTCTGGGAGGGGGCAGTTGAGTGGGGAAAGCCCCCACTCTCCGCAGATGGGGCATCAGCAGTTGCTCATAACCGCCCGCAGGATGGCGTCCCAGCTGCTCTCCCGTTTTGTGGCTGCAGCTGGTATCTCCCGCTTCTGGGGTCTCCCCCTGGGTACCTGGTCCTGGCTCGCTTGGGCAGCCGCCTCCTCTCCCTGGTATTGGGTGGGGCAGATGGCCACGGTGTGCCCAAACTCCCCACAACCAGGGCACCACTCGTCCATGATGTAGCTCTGGCAGACTTCCGATGGTAATGGCATTGCGCGGTCTTCTGGCGAGATATGCCAGGGCTCGTGGACAGAAAAACACCACTCCTCTCCTTCAAAGTAGACCCGGCAGACTTCCCCCTGTGGCTGCGTCTGCTGTTGTCTCTGCTGCTGCTTCCTTTGCTTTTTCCTTCCCATTCTCTCCAAAAAAAATTAAAGAAAATAAATAAAATAATAATAATAATCTTGCAGTACCCGCTCTGGCCTGAGTCCAGGAGGTGCTGGTGATCACACGCTGGACATCACGTGTGACAGGATGGCTGACAAGGTGAGGCGTCAGGCCAGAAGCAGGAAGGAAAACAAACAAGTACTGCAGGGCAAAAGATGCTTTCGGCGCTGTTTATTTTCAAACACAAAAATAAAATAAAACGTTTAAACAAAAACACACTGCTCACAGAGCAAAACAAAAGATTTAAACAAAATAAATCACAAACACTAAATACAACCCTAAGTTCCGGCTGGGCAGCAGCCTTCACGGATCCTTTAGCTAGTTGTTATTTTTACTTTCGGTTTT
Organism: Huso huso; assembly: GCA_036884735.1. Taxonomy (NCBI): domain Eukaryota; kingdom Metazoa; phylum Chordata; class Actinopteri; order Acipenseriformes; family Acipenseridae; genus Huso; species Huso huso. The sequence goes on from CM072668.1 coordinate 33,774,485, forward strand.
GTTTCTCTCGCTCTCATTCCTCCTCTCGAACACCCACCCTGAGTGCAGACAGCTGCAGGCTTATATGCAGGTGACCATCTCCCGATTAAACAATTAAACAATTAATTAACTCAGGAGATGGTCACTGTGACAGGAATGGCTGGGCGGTGACGTCAGGTCAGAAGCAGGAAGGAAACACACCAGTACTGCAGATTTCAAAATAATAAAGACGCGGCGCGCCGTTTTATTTTTACATAACAAAAATAAATAAAAGGTTTAATCAAAAAGAAACTTGCTCACAGAGCGAAAATAAATATTTTAAATAAAACAAATCATGAACACAAAATATAAATACAGGTCAGGCTGGGCAGTCGCTGTCACTGTTCTTGTATATTTTAAAGCTCGTTTTCTCTCTCTCCTTGCTCTCTCCACTCTCGCTCCTAATACACCCACCATCTGCAGCTAAAACAGCAGGTCTTTTATATCCTGGCCGAAGGGTTAACTAGCTATCAATTCTCTCATTACCCCTCGGCCACAGTCTGCACAGGTAGCATTACTATGCGTGACTGCCAGCTAATTCAATAATCAGCATGTGACAGTCACGCATTCCCACGAGGTATTTTAAAACAAAACACAGCTACACTGTAAATACATTTTTAAATAAATACAAAACCACACAGTGCCTCGCCATCATAAATACAAATAAATCATAAAACAAACAAACACAAAACAATAATCTGCACAGGGGAGGAGGGGGAAACCGCATTCTAAAAATAAATAAATAAATAATACGTACAGGGCTGCTCGCCCTGTTACAGTCACCTTCTGCACAAGGTTAAGAAAAATAACTAACTATGGTAGGCTAGCCTGAGCGATGACGTCAGATCCGGAAGAGAATCACAGAGAGGTGAGTGAAATGGTGAATGCGCTGGCTTGCGCGTTTTATTATATAATAACTGGTGAATAAAATAAAGGGTAAAACACTGTAGACAAAACAAAACGGCACTTTAGCCAAAACAGACAGACACTAACAAACGGGACGAACACTAAACACACAACAAGTATCGTGCTGGCCCTCTAGCACGATAGCAATTGTTATATTACTTTTTTTTTATTTTCTCCTCTCTCCCGTTCTTTCTCCTTGAACACACAACCCCGAGTGAGTGATACATTCACCCTTTTATGCAGCTGTACTGAGATTGGATTTCTAATCAATCATTCAATTGGAATCTCCGTACATCTGCACGTGAACTACTTTGTGCACTTCCCGTGCTTCCATACAAATACCCCTTTTAATCTGCATATGAAGTGATTGTGCCATCCTCGTGTCTAAATACAAATATACATTTTATAACACTCATGCTACATAACACCACATTATATCCCATGCACCAATCCATATACACCAACATTAATACATCACATGCAACATATAAACATAAAATACACAAAGGGGCGGAGTACACTGCCACATATCTCCCACCTTGTGCGCAGCACACATGGCCTCAAAGGCCACCTCCCCCCTTAAAATCCCAAAAGTCCAGCACAAAGTCTCAGGCCAAGAACAGGGACTTTAAGTGGTCCATGGCCAATAATTCTGGCAGCAGAAAGGCTGCTAATGGCGAGGCTGTCAGTCAGTTGTGTTCAGTCAGTTGGCTCTTCCAACCCCGGCAATCCCTCCTCCAGCCTTGGCAGTCCCGGCAGTGGAAGTGCTGCTAATGGTATAGTTGGCAGCGGAAATGCTGGTAACAATACTGCTGTCAGCAGACATGCTGACAGTGCCAAGGCTGGCTCCTCCAACCCCAGCAAATCCCCGGAGGTCAGTAGCAAATGACCTTCAAGGCATGCATCTCCCGCAATAGCGCACAGGCATCCCCAGGCGATGACGACCTGGCATCCCCAGCGTTCCAGGCTCGGCAGCCCTGGGCGTTGCAGGCTCGGCAGCCCTGGGCGTTGCAGGCTCGGCAGCCCTAGGCTTTGCAGGCTAGGCAGCCCTAGGCGCTGCGGGACAGCCAACCCCAGGCGGTGCGGGACAGGCAACCCCAGGCGGTGCGGGACAGGGCAGGAGTGGTCCTTCCGAAGGCGACGGCAGCAGCAGACCCTCGTAAGGCGACGGCAGGTGCAGACCCTTGGGAGGTGATGGCAGGAGGGGAGCCCCCAGCCAATAAGGCGGCAGAAGGAGCTCCACTTCTCCCCCTGGTGATGGAGTCAGGACTAGTCGTGGTGCTGGGGTTGGCCACTCTGGCAGTGGCTGTGGCAGGGTTGGACCTCTTCGCGGCCACTGCGGCTGGGCTGTTTTCCCCCGTGCTCCCCTCAGCAGCCTATGCATTTTACAATGCAACGAAGTACGGTGTGGATATACTGGATCAAATGACACGGCTGTATTCTGTCAAAGGTGGTACAAGGAGTGCACCGGCAACACATCATTTTGCAGCTAGACCTGGAGCTACGGCAGAAACATTTTGATAAGAGACTGGCAAATGCCCCTCAACCTTCAGCCAGCACTGCGCCCACTGGCACACGAAATAAAAGACAATGTCAGGTTGCTAAATGCAATAAAAACAGAACTTTTGATGTCTGCGCCCGTTGTGAAAAGGCAATTTTTCTGCGTAGATTGTACTTAGAAAGTTGTAATACAACTCTGAACAGACAGACAGTCTTTGAACTCTGTTTAACTCAAAGCGCTTTCACGTTACATAAGTTTTGTTATATTTTTGTTTTATGCTATTTTTATAACTAGTTATTTATGTTTTATAATTTTATATGTGCATACAGCTATCTACACCTGTTTACACTGAAGTTTATTGCGTAAAGTGTGGCCGCACATTTTGGGTGTGCAGCGGTTGTATGTAGTCCGAAATCTCAGCGGTTCTAGTGTTAATTGCAATGTGTCACATCTTATTTGGCTTTAATCTTAATGTTTGAGTAGATTGCACTGTAGGAACAATTCAATAGCTGATAATTTAACCCTTTGCAGTCAATTTATTAAGTGTGCGTCAGGCACGTCAGGTCCAATTTATTTTCACACGTGCAGTTAATTTTAGACGCGCTGTTTAAAAGTATTTTTTTTCCACAGTCAAACGGGTTTAAAAGGCCCTGCATATCAACAAAGCACTCACTAGGCATCTCCAGCCCCGCCCCACCCTTTCGTTCGCTATAGCTTTCACATATGCTAAGAAATAAATAATAATAATAATAATAATAATAGTCGTACATACTGATCAATCATCTCCTGATCACTCGTTTTATCACCAAACGCCTCAATAATGCGATCCAAGTCATTATTTTATTGCTATAACATCTGAAAAAAGCTCTGCAAATGTCCGTGATATTCTCTGAGCGCTGATGCAGTCACAGCCAGCTTGTTTCCTTATGGCGGCTGTTATCAGATGCCAGGGGCAAGTATGACTATTCATGAGTGTGACACGGTGAATGGTGTGGTGCTGTAGAAAGTGAATGTCCAGACTGAATTCTCCCAAAAACAAAAAGGTTTTAATAATTAACAAACAAAAAGATCATAAAATAAATCCACTTGGAAAAATAAGTAATAAAAATAATAATAATAATAAATAATAAGCCCCAGTACCAGCGATGGTAATGGGGCAAAACTCAGCAACATCCAGCTAAAACAAAAGCAACAAAAACACACTCCAATAACCACAGTCCTCCGTGCGAAAAATGTGCTCTTCTTTTCCAGGGTTTGTGGGAAAGGGCGCTGTGCTGTGAAGTGCTGTGAAGTGCTGTGAAGTGCTGTGCGATGAGGGGCGTGCTCTGGGGTAAGTGCTGGCTCGCTGGCTACAGCCTCCCGTCCTCCTGCTCCTCTGTTGACACACAAACACAAAACACGTAATCACACAAAAAACAAACATCGGCTCCGGCCGATCGCTTTTTAACTCAGCGCAAGGGGAGGTTTTGACGTAGCTGCTTCCCCTTTGTACCCAGCAAACTCCTCCCTGCAGTCAACGCGTCGCCTGGTTTCTCCAATAGAGGGCTGCCCCGCAGCTGACTGCACTGGAATCGTCCGGAGTACTTGCAGCTCTGGCGCCCCTCCTAATATGGTCACCTTCCGGTTTCCACCTACCACCGAGGTGGTAGATCTAGGAGGCAGCGTGCCTTCCCCTTACACAGCGCCCTTTCTAATCGGAGGGAGATTTACAGCATCGATCCTTTCTCTCTCTATCACATACCTCACCCCTCAGAGTGATGCCGAAGCAACACTCGGCCAACTCTACATTCCCCAATGGTCCCCCCTCCCTTGAAAAAAAATCTGCGTTTTGATGCTCCTTACCCGCACGATGCTTCACAGTGTAGTGGAAGGGTTGCAGCGCCAGATACCACCGAGTTATCCGAGCGTTATTGTCCTTCATCGTGTGTAACCACCTTAAAGGAGCATGATCAGTGATGAGAGAGAAAGAACGCCCCAACAAGTAATAGCGAAGAGCGTGAGTAGCCCATTTGATGGCTAAACACTCCTTCTCAATGACGGAGTAGTTAATCTCCCTAGGAGCCATTTTTTTGTTTAAATAAATAACAGGGTGTTCTACCGCCCCCAGACCAATGTGGGAGGCATCGGTCTGCAGGATGAACTCTTTGCTGAAATCTGGTGAAATCAGAGCGGGAGCTTGACAGAGTCGCTTCTTAATCAAATCAAATGCCTCCTGACACTGCCCTGTCCATTTAACTATTTTTGGAGCAGCCTTTCGGGTGAGATCTACCAGGGGTTAACTATGGTGGCATACTGGGATAAATCGGCGGTAATAGCCGGCTAACCCCAGTAGCGATCTCACCTGTGACTTGGTTCTCGGATCGCCGCTCCACCAGCGCCTGGACTTTGAGGCGATTGGCCTCACCCGCCATTACCCATAATGTAGCCAAGATATTGGGTCTCCTGTTTGCCAAATGCACACTTGCCCAGCTTGGTTGTTAGCCCGCCTCCCTCAGAGACTGGAGGACGGCTGAAACTCTAACAATATGCTCCTTCCAGGTGGAGCTAAAATCACCACATCATCAATGCACGCGGCATACTGATGATGGGGAGCTAAGACCTGGTCCATCAGTCTCTGAAAGGTGGCAGGAGCTCCATGCAGCCCGAAGGGCATGGTCCGGAAATGGAACAAGCCATCTGGGGTAGAGAAAGCAGTTTTCTCTTTCGAGCTCTGAGTCAGTGGAATCTGCCAGTATCCCTTCGTCAGGTCCAAGGTCGAAATCAACCGCGCCTTACCCAGTCGGTCGAGGAGCTCATCCACCCGGGGCATTGGATATGCATCGAACTTGGAGATGGCATTAACCTTTCGAAAGTCCACACAGAACCGAGTGGAGCCGTCCTTCTTGCCCACCATCACGATAGGACTGCACCACTCGCTCCGGGAAGGTTCAATGACTCCAAGCTCGAGCATATCCTCCACCTCCTTGCGAACAGGAACCCTGCGACTCTCTGGGATCCGGTACGGTCTCTCCCGGACCCTGACCCCTGGTGGAGTAATAATAGCATGAGAAATAACATTAGTCCTGCCGGGCAAGTCAGAGAAAAACATCACTAAACCTTTCCACTAACTGGTAGAGCTCTTGTTTCTGATCCGGAAGTAACTGTTCCCCCATTGGAATATAAGTGGTAGCTAGTGGATTGACAGTGGGACCAAACTCCTCTTCCAAACTGTCACCAGCTACAAATAGGGCCTCCCTTTCATTCCAGGGTTTTAGCAAATTGATATGATAAATTTCAGTTTTATTTGGCGATCGGGTTGTCTAATTTCATAATTTACTTTACCAATTTCCCGAACCACCTCATATGGCCCCTGCCACTTAGCATACAACTTAGATTCCGATGTGGGAAGTAGCAACAGTACTTTATCACCTGGCGAAAAGTCCGAATACGTGCTTGTTTATTGTACTGTTGCTCCTGGCGATGCTGAGCTAGTTTTAAGTTCTCCTGTGCCAAACGACCAACCAATGCTAGGCGGTCTCTTAACATAATTACATATTTGACTATGTTTTAGAAGTTTTTGCTTGGTCCTCCCCACCCTTCTTTCACAAGATCAAGGATACCTCGTGGTTGCCTCCCATACAGCAGCTCAAAAGGAAAACCCGGTCGAACTCTGAGGCACCTCTCTCACTGCAAACATTAGGTAAGGGAGGAGTTTAGCCCAATGTTTTTGCTCTTGGTTGACAAACCGCTTCAGCATCTGTTTCAAGGTCTGATTAAAACGTTCCACCAAACCGTCCATCTGCGGGTGATAAACGGAGGTTCGGATCGACTTAATTTGCATTAATTTGTATAATTCTTTCAAACATTGTGACATGAAGTTTGTTCCGTGATCAGTGAGGATTTCTTTTGGAATCCCTACTCTCGATATAATATTCACTAACTCTTTAGCAATGGCTGCGCACTAGTGGATCTCAATGGTACTGCCTCTGGATATCTGGTCGCGTAGTCCACCACTACCAAAATGTGCGTATATCCAGAGTCAGACTGGCTCAATGGACCCACTATGTCCATAGCAATGCGCTCAAAGGGAACTGAGATCAGGGGCAGTGGGACCAGCGGGGCCGGGCGAACCCGCCCGGGCTACTTGCTGGCATTCTGGGCATTCCGCTACATATCGCGCCACCTCACTAAAAACTTCCATCCAATAAAATCGAGCCAATATTCGTTCCCGAGTCTTCTTATCGATACCTAAATGGCCAGAACAGGGGACATCGTGAGCCAACCGCATGATCTCACGTCGAAAAAGACTGGGGAACAGTAGTTGTGTTACAATCTGACTTGTGCTCGTGGCTTGGGATACTCTATACAGCAAGTGCCCGACAATAATGTGGTGGGGATATGTGGCGGCGGCTATCCTCTACATCCTTCCCTCGATAGACCGAACCTGCCCCCAGATGTGGACCAGCGAAGGATCGTTCTTTTGTTCCAACGCTAGGTCCACATCTCGTCCCAGAATTTCGGGATATCGAGTGGAGCTAAAGTAGCTTCAGCACTGGGGCCTCAGTAACCTGCCCCGCAGGTCACACTGGGTCCCAACCCCTTCCCTTACATTTGACTGATCCTGAGGCTTCCCCACCAAACCCCAGCCTTGTTTCATTAATGTTCCTTCCCATTTTCAACCCTTCGCTCTCTTTTAGTTTTTTGGGCGAAATCGAGAGTGAAACAAATCGATTGTGCAGCGGAAAGATATTACCAATAGTTTCCCCGCTGCTCCCATGGTCTTACCGGAGACTGGCTTTACCGTTTTATTAATCATGCTGTCAAAATGCGCCAGTCTCGACCTAAAATAACTGGATATGGCAGCTTCTCTGCCACAGCCACGATTACGCCGGCAGGCATGACATCCAACTGTCAAATCTAATTTGGTGAGGGGTAGTCCTTGTTATCCCCATGAATACAGGAAATGACCACGACCCTCGTGACCACCAAGGTACCCCTTTAATAGAGCTCGTCTAATTAAAGTCTGCCCACATCCTGAGTCCACTAATGCGTGGGTGCTCACCTCACCAACCCGTACATTAACAACACAAGGGCCTCCCAATCATTACCCCTGGACTTACCTGGTGCTGTCAGGACGTAATGGGAGGTCACACTACACTCCATGGCCGCTGGACAATTCCGCGCCAGGTGACCGACCTCCTGGCACCGTAACATGTGGGCGAAAAGGGTGCCCACGGAGCCTGCGTGTCCCGTTGCCGGGTTTGGCAGCGGGAGGAGTACTCTGCTCTTACCCGCTGGGGGTCGCCCTCGCTCTCCACTGTGTTGGAGGGAGGCCGCCCATGGGGTGACGTTGCAGTGCTGGTCCGTGGGCAGTGGGGTGACACGGGGTGGTGGTGGTGGTGTTGCCGCCTCGCGGTCTATTGGAGGCAGGAGCAGGTGGGGCAACCACTGGAGCAGCAGGTAGGGCGTCCTCAAACCCTTCAGCCAATCTGACTGCTGCCTCCAGCGTGGTGGGACGGTGGCGACTGACCCAGTTCCTCGTGTCTGGCCCCAGCACCTTCACGAATTGCTCGATGGCAATGAGCTCGGTGACTTGCTCTGTGCTATTGGTGCCGGGGCAGAGCCACCGGGTCACGTGGTCCACCAGCTGTTGTGCCACCACGCGGGGTCGCAGTCCTGGGGGTCGCTGGTATTCCCGGAACCGGCGACGGTGGGTTTCCTCCGTGATGTCGAGTCGCTAGAGAATGGCCTGCCTCACTCTATCATAGTTGAGGGCATCTTCATTGGTTAAGGCTTGGTAGGCTGCCTGGGCCTCCCCAATCAAATTGGGCCCCAACTGGGTAGCCCACCAATCCCGAGGCCACTGCGCTGCCGTTGCCTGCCTCTCAAAGGCTACCAAATAGGCCTCGGGATCATCCTCCAGCGACATTTTTACCACCCTTATCTTCGGTAAGGGTGGCGTTGGTTCTGTCGCCGGTCCCCCCTGATTGGCTTCCCGGAACATGGCATGCATCTGCTCCATCATGGTCGCCATTCCCTCCTGGTGTCTTCGCTCCTGTGCCTCCAATATCGCTCCCAATGCAGCGGCGTCCATCCCAAATCCCACTTCTGACACCAACTGTGACACGGTGAATGGTGTGGTGCAGTAGAAAGTGAATGTCCAGACTGAATTCTCCCAAAAACAAAAAGGTTTTAATAATTAACAAACAAAAAGATCATAAAATAAATCCACTTGGAAAAATAAGTAATAAAAATAATAATAAATAATAAGCCCCAGTACCAGCGATGGTAATGGGGCAAAACTCAGCAACATCCAGCTAAAACAAAAGCAACAAAAACACACTCCAATAACCACAGTCCTCCGTGCACGAAAATGTGCTCTTCTTTTCCAGGGTTTGTGGTGCGTGCTGTGCTGTGAAGTGCTGTGAAGTGCTGTGAAGTGCTGTGCGATGAGGGGCGTGCTCTGGGGTAAGTGCTGGCTCGCTGGCTACAGCCTCCCGTCCTCCTGCTCCTCTGTTGACACACAAACACAAAACACGTAATCACACAAAAAACAAACATCGGCTCCGGCCGATCGCTTTTTTAACTCAGCGCAAGGGGAGGTTTTGGCGTAGCTGCTTCCCCTTTGTACCCAGCAAACTCCTCCCTGCAGTCAACGCGTCGCCTGGTTTCTCCAATAGAGGCTGCCCGCAGCTGACTGCACTGGAATCGTCCGGGTACTTGCAGCTACGGCCCTCCTAATATGGTCACCTTCCGGTTTCCACCTACCACCGAGGTGGTAGATCTAGGAGGCAGCGTACCTTCCCCCTTACACAGCGCCCTTTCTAATCGGGAGGGAGATTTACAGCATTGATCCTTTCTCTCTCTATCACAATGAGATACGCCCTTTTTTATTTATTTTTTTTCGGCTTGTCTCGGCTCCTGTCGCTCCCACTCGGCCATTGAATGATTTTCTCTGCTTTTTCCGGAGAAAAAACGACTAAAAACCTGATAGGACCGCAAAGGGTTAATGTTTATCTGGGTTGATTAGTTCTCTTATTAATAATATTTAATTGACCTGTTACAAAGATCGAAGATTTACTATGAACACACATACACGTGCAGACACAAGGAATGTTTAATCAACAGTAGTATTTTATTAAGTACACAAATAATAAACAGAAATCAGAAAAGTCAGCAAGTAAATCAAGCCCGCCGCACACAGCCCGACTCGAGCCGTCCCGACTCATCTCGTCTCAACTGGCCGTACAGAGTCTGGATGAATCGTAGCAGTGTGCGTGCACTTATAACCAAGATTATGACGATTACAGTCTGGATGTCTACAGATTTGAAGATTGAACATGTTGAATCTTTTTCAGACGCAGTTTCGTTCAGATGTGATCAGTGTGTCTGTGTGTGGCGGTTGCCGACCAAGACTGACTGAGTCATAAGGGTGTCAACCAATGGTGAAGTAGGTTTAAGTGACGTAGCTTGTTATGTAACTTGTCACAAGATGGCGGAATACTGACAGCTTTAGTTCCACAGGTGAAAATAGCCTACATTAATCTTGAATTGCTCTGAGTGTCCCAAATTAAAAAATACCAGATATGTGCACAATTGAATAGTTTTTTTAGGCGTTTACTAATCAAAGGTAAATGATCAATTTACCTTTTTATTATCAGTCTACTGGCAGCCTATATTTTCTTACTGCGCAAAACAGAAGTAACCGGTGTGTCAATCTCCAATACAGGTCACAAATCACAAGCCCCTAGATCCACACGCTGAGAAAAAAAAACCCCCGCCAAAGTCAAATAAAAAACAACAGGTTGGATTTTATTTACCCCAGGCAAAAGTGTAGTAGACAAACTATACAAAAAGTCAAACACTGCCTGAAATGTTTGCACGGTGTAAATGGTCAATAGCTAAATTAATAGGCTGAGCGCTTCTTTTGGTTGCCTCGCGGCGCTGTCTCCGCCGTCTAATCAGCATACGATGCCATGCATACTATGAGGGTCGCTATGTTGGGCTAAGTTAATACAAAAATGTGTACAGGGCAGTATTAATTAAATCTGCATACATAGTAATTACCAGGATCTAGTCGTGGTCAGTAATTCAGTCTTAGCAGTGTGCGACACCCAATCGAGAAAAATTATTATTATTATTATTTTATTTCTTAGCAGACGCCCTTATCCAGGGCGACTTACAATTGTTACAAGATATCACATTATTTTTACATACAATTACCCATTTATACAGTTGGGTTTTTACTGGAGCAATCTAGGTAAAGTACCTTGCTCAAGGGTACAGCAGCAGTGTCCCCCACCTGGGATTTAACCCACGACCCTCCGGTCAGGAGTCCAGAGCCCTAACCACTACTCCACACTGCTGGCTAACCACTACTCAATTGTGACATCAAACCAAAACTGAGCACAACTGATCGCAGAATCTGTGCATACTCAGATGAGATGAGTCGGGATGGCTTGTCGGGCTGTGTGCGTCGGGCCTAAGTCTCTAAGCACAAAACACAATTCAAAACTCTCACTGCACTCACAGTTACTTCATCAAGTTTCACTAAATGTTATTTTACACGCAAAGTATGCAAACTAAATAATTAATAGTTCAATTCTATGTGAATGTGTTACAATTAATTAATTTAGTTCCATGAAAGGAAACTGCAACTGGAATTATACTCAACGGTTTCTTGAAGCTTAGACTTCTGGTCTACTGGCTTGGAAACTCAATCTGTTGAAGTGTCCAGTACAAAAACTCCCCTCTCAGCAACAAAGTCTTCAATCCTACATTGGCTCAAACTCGGCAACAAAGCTTTCAATTCTCGATAGAATCAACAAACAGCTGCAACAAAGTCTTTAGTCCTCAGTATAGGATCCACAACAACAATCGTCCGCTCTGTCCTCTTTGCTGCATCTTTTAGCTACGCCGGTAGCAGGGCACAGTTTCTTTTACATACTGTGGTTTTAGGTGTACAACAGACCCAGACTGGTTTGTCTGATAACAGTCGCTGTAAGTTTTACTTGCAGTCCTCCAGCCGGGCCTCAGTCTCGTTGCTTGTGGTCGTTGAGTCGCTTGCAGCTTGCTTCCTCGTCTTGGATCCGTTTTCAGGCAGTCCCGGAATTGCAGCTCTGCTTAGCAGAGTGACAGCACCTTGTTTAGCATTCGCTGTGGAGCACAAAATGTTTAGTTTTGCCTGGATATTTATAGTCTTTTTCATTCTTCTGAGTAGCTACTTTCATGAGGTAATTTGTGTATCTTGCCTCTTTAAACTCCCAATCCTTTGATGTTTTAATGTCCTTTTCCTCTGGGACATCACTAGTTTATGTCTTCCTTGCGTCAAAACGATTGTTGTTGCACGTGTGAATTATCTGTACATAATTCAACTGTCCACTCAGCCTAATCCAGTTCAGGCGCCGGTCCTCTAATCAGTAGGTCACGTAGTTCAGTATGTCTGCAAGCTAGAGGCCCTTCTCAAGACACAACAGTTTGCCCTGTTTCTCAAGACACACAGTTTCATTAATGGATCCAGTTACATTTCTAATACACATTCATGTATTATCATATTCAGGGAATATGTCCCACAGCACACTAATGTTTTAGTTTTTCAGTCATTGAGGATTGTGGAAATAAAAAAAATGCTCGCAACTCCCCCGCCGACTCGGGAAACGGCGGCTGGAACACGCGTCCTCCGAAACGTGCTCCTGCCAAGCTGTCATTTTTCGCACTGCAGATCCACAGCAATGCCACCAAACCTATAGTGTCGGAGGACAACACAGATCTGGCGGCTCCACTGCAGAACCACAGGCTCCCTATCGGTCACAGGGGTCACTGATGCGTGGTGAACCGTGGATTCCCCTGCTGACCTAAGCCCTCCCTACCCGGGCAGCGCTCAGCCAATTGTGCGCCGCCCCCTAGGAACTTCCGGTCACGGTCGGCTGTGACATAGCCTGGATTCGAACCTGCGATCTCCAGGCTATAGGGCACATCCTGCACTCCGCGAGAAGCGCCTTTACTGGATGCGCCACTCGGGAGCCCCCGTGATCGTCGCATCTTAATGCTGGAATTCAGGTTGCAAAAAAATCTTTGCGAGCGGGAATCATACACTGCCTGAAGAAAACACTGGAAGGGAGTGCAATTTGTGAGTTTTTGCTGATGTTTGACCTGTCCTGGATGCTTAAAGTACAGCGGCAATGGTGCGAATCAATAGGCGAAAACATAAAGCTATGGCAGTACTAATATCTGCAATTTTGGCTAGAATGTTTGTGCAAACCGCATGAAAAGAACTGTGTGGACAAAACAATGGATCAGTAGGAGGCATGAGCAGGGTGCTTGTGATAACCTGTACAGGAATTGAGATATGAAGACCCATACGATTATTGCAGCTGCTTGCATATGGTACTTCGCCTTTCTATTATTAAGCATTGATCTAGTACCAATGACGTTCAGTGGCAAAGTGGTTTGCAGTGCGCAGGTGTAGAGGTGGTGCAGTGCTCAGTAACAGTAATCCAACAACAGTTTAATGGTGAAAAACAAAGCTTTATTATTTGCTTTTAAATAATAATACTGACTATACACAGCAATGTGTAAAGTCAGTAAAAGCATGGGGTTCAGTCCTGAAATGATAATAACACACACTATACACAGACACGGTCACAAATCCCAACAGTGAGTGCTCCTTGTGTAAGTGGTGAATTATACAGCAACAGTGAAACAGTAGTGCAGTGTAGTCTGGGGTTGATACTGTGCTTGTTTGTCGGGTCGTGGTGGTGGACTGGCTATTGTTCATTGTAACAGGGCGAGGAGCCCTGTACATGTATTTATTTATTTATTTATAGAACGGGGTACCCCTCCGCCCCTGTGCAATTTATTATTTTGTATTTGTTTTGTATTGTTATTGTTATTATTATTATTGTTATGATTTATTTATTTATAAATATGACGGCGTAGCCTTGTTTTGTTATTGTATTTATAAATGTGACGGCAAAGCCGTATGTTTTGTTTATTTTCATTTAAATGTGTTCTGCAGCAGCAGCAGCAGCAGCACAGGAGATGGTGTTCACGGGACCCCACCCGACTGGGAGACCAGCTCACCCTGCAGCAGTTTCGCTGCGGGAGAGTTTTTTTGTTCAAATATTTTATTGATTTTTGTGTTATAAATAAACGGCGCTGCAGCGCCTTTGCACCGTAGTATTTCTGAGTTTGTTTTTCTTCCTGTATTCTGGCCTGACGTCATCACTCAGCCATCCTGCCACATTCATCGACTGGATATTACTGTTAGATCCGTGTCTCTCCCAGCTCTTAATTCATTTCAGTGTTTAGCATTTAAGTTAATTTCTACCATTGATAGTGGTTGTTATTTACCGCCCTCTAAAACACAATTCTTATTTATGAATGAGCTATTTATTATCATTTCTATGTTCAAATTATAATCAACTTCTGATTATGGGTGATTTTAACATCCATGTTGATTCCCAGAACTGTTCATTGGCTAGTGATTTTTCGTCTCTCTTGGATTGTTTCGGGTTAACACAGCATGTAAATGTTCCAACCCATAATCAGGGTCATATCCTGGATCTGGTCATTACTTCTGGCCTGCTAGTTGACAATCTGCAGGCTGTTGATTTGGCTATTTTTGACCATATGGCTATACTATTTGAACATGAATTACCAGTACCCTTGCTTAAAACGAAGCGCTAGATTTTGCACATACATATATATATATATATATATATATATATATATATATATATATATATATATATATATATATGCTCTGAGCACACTCTTAAAACTCAGGGGAGACATTTAGGAGGACATAAAGATGTTTTGGACTCCTCTAAGTGGATCGTTCGTGCACTGGGCTTGCAACGTATCCAGATGACTTTTAAACAATTGAGAAAATCACACAGACTCATTTAATTTGAAGTTTTAACAAATCAGAGTAGAATCAGTACTCCTTCGGTTTAAATGCTTAAAAATGGATTGAGTAGTTACAGACTACTTTGAATCCCAGCTGACAGGCAACCTGGGGCGGTCCAGTACCTTAACAGGTATAATAGCATTAAAACTTAAATATGTTTACGGTTATAATGTGTTTTTAGCTCTTAGGCTATAAAATGCAAAAAGCTAAAGCTCCCACTGCTACATTCTAGAACATTCAATATATCACTCTCTACAGCTAAAATATAAATCCTATACCTTATAGTAATGCATCCAATATATAAGAGATATTAAATTCAAATATATGCTTAAGTATATGGAATAGGTGTAACAGGGGGAGATCTGGACTGGCCGTCTGACGTATGCACGATGCTGCAGGAAGAGGGCGGCAGTCCCGTGGGATCTGCCTGCCAATCATGGCAGTGACACAGAGAGGTGGGGAAGAGGGTGTGTGCGCTTTCCCCCTCTCTGAGTGGCTGGGAGGCGGGTCTTGGGGGGATTGCTGGTCCTATTATTATTATTATTTATTTCTTAGCAGACGCCCTTATCCAGGGCGACTTACAGTCGTAAACAAATACATTTCAAGAATCACAGTACAAGTAATAATATAATTAAGAGCAAGATAAATACAAAGACTTTGGTTCATGCAAGTACAAGTGTGACTGTGACAGGGTCTTATGTCACTTGCGTGGATAGCCGCTGTTTACAACACAGAGAGACAACTGGCGGTGGAGTTGAAACACTGGCACAGGCGCGCAGGATTTATTAATACAAACAGAAATGAAAGTAAAGGTGGTCATGTGACGTTACCAGCCATGGTAACGCACAGAGTTTCTATACAGCAAGCTGTACAAAAGGCAAAGTAAAACACAGTACAAAAACTACAAATAAAAGGTGCCCCAAAGGGCGGCGCCTTAAAAAACGAGGGTCCCGCTCCAGGAACCGGCTACACTACGTAACCCTCGCTATACATCACATGGGATCACTATCCCCTAACTAACCTACTCATGAGCCGGTATTCATACAACGACTCGTGCTGCTTCATACGGCCTTGGCTGGGCATTGCCTTCACAAGCACCGCCTGCAGTCTCAGGGTTGCGTAGCTGTCGTTCCTGCAGCGCGGACCCTCTCCTCCAGAGTATACGCCGCTCCCCTCTGGCAATGGCATTGCAGTCGCCCCGAGCTGTAGCGCAGCCGCTTTTTGAGCTCTGCGCAGCATCCCCAGGCACGCCCCCCAGCCAATCCAGACCTCCCGATCACTTTAGCTCAGGACGAGCCTGCCACTCAACTGGTTGCTTAGCAACGCGTCTCCAACTGCGCGTTGCAGCTGATTTTCTACAGGCACACACTTGCGCAGGAACCAGCGACCCAGTTCCCTGTCACAGTGACAAAATACGATTCAATAATACAGCAGATAACAGTGTCAGTGATAGTTACATAAGAATATAATTAAATACAAAATACTACAGATTAAATAACACTTGGCAGATTACAGTACTCTAAAGTACAAGATTAAATGCAGCAAAATAGGGAGCAGATAAGAGCAAGTAAAGCGCATTTAAGGAAGGGTGATATGTGTCCCAGGGAAAAAACAGAGGAGTTCTACAGGTGCTTTCTGAAGAGGTGAGTCTTGAGGAGGTGCCGGAATGTGGTCAGGGACTGGGCAGTCCTGACATCTGTAGGAAGGTCATTCCACCACTGCGAGGCGAGGGTGGAGAAGGAGCGGGCTCTGGAGGCAGGGAAGCGTAAAGGCAGGGAGGTAGAGCCAGTCTTCTAGTGCAGGCGGAGCGGAGAGGTCGAGTGGGGGTGTAAGGAGAGATGAGGGTCTGGAGGTAGCTGGGTGCAGTCTGGTCAAGGCATCTGTAGGCTAGTACAAGAGTCTTGAACTGGACGCGAGCGGTGATCGGGAGCCAGTGGAGTGAGCGGAGTAGTGGAGTTGCGTGGGAGAAGCGAGGCAGAGAGAACACCAGGCGAGCAGCGGAGTTCTGGATGAGCTGGAGCGGACGGGTGGCGGACGCAGGGAGGCCAGCCAGGAGGAGTTGCAGTAGTCTAGGGCGGAGAGTACCAAGGCCTGGACCAGGAGCTGGGTGGCGTAGTTGGTGAGGAAGGGTCAGATTCTTCGAATGTTGCTCAGGAAGAATCGGCAAGTGCGTGCCAAAGTGGAGATGTGCTGGGAATAAGAGAGGCAGGGGTCCAAGGTGACTCCGAGGTTCTTAGCGGAGGAAGAGGGAGAGAGTGTGGTCGATTCCAGAGGAACACAGATAGAGAGATCAGAGGAAGGGGAGGAGGAGGAGGGAAAGAAAACGAGGTCAGATTTAGAGGGGTTGAGTTTGAGGTGATGCGAGTGCATCCAGGAGGAGATAGCAGACAGACAGGTAGAGATACGGGAGGGGATGGTGGAGTCAGAGGTGGGGAAGGAGAGGAAAATCTGAGCATCATCAGCATAGAAATGGTATGAGAAACCATAGGATGCGATGAGGGGGCCCAGGGAGCGGGTGTAGAGAGAGAACAGGAGAGGACCCAAGACTGACCCCTGGGGGACTCCTGTTGAGAGAGGGCGAGGTGTGGAGGTTGCTCCACGCCAGGTTACCTGGTAAGTGCGGTTGGAGAGGTAGGAGGAGAACCAGGCCAGAGCAGTGGCAGAGATTCAGCGAGAGAGGATAGTAGAATAGAGTGATCGACAGTGTCAAAGGCAGCAGAGAGGTCGAGGAGAATTAGGAGAGGAGAGAGAGGCAGCTTGGGCAGAGTTTAGTGAGTTGGTGACAGACAGGAGGGCGGTTTCAGTGGAGTGAGCAGAGCGGAAGCCAGATTGGAGAGGGTCGAGCAGAGAGTGGTTGGACAGGAAAGCAGAGAGCTGGCGGTGTACAGTCCGCTCGAGGCTTTTGGAGAGGAAGGGTAGGAGGGAGACAGGACGGTAGCTCTGGAGGGAGGTGGGGTGGAGGGTAGGTTTTTTGAGGATGGGAGTGATAGAGGCTTGTTTGAAGGCAGAGGGAAAGAGACCAGAAGGGAGAGAGGTGTTGAGAAGGGAGGAGATGAAGGGAAGTAGAGCAGGAGCAGCTGCTTGAAAGAGGTGAGTGGGGAGGGGGTCCAGGGCACACGTGGTGGGTTTGTGACCCTGGAGCAGGAGGAGAGGTCAGAGTCTGAGAGGGGCGAGAAGGTGGAAGGAGGGTGAGATAGTAGGGGATGCAGTGGGTGTAGGGATTGGAGCAGGAGGGGGTGCGGGGGAGGGAGAGGTGTTAAAGAGTTTGCGGATATCTGAGATTTTAGAAGAGAAGAAGGAAGCAAAGTCATCAGAGGAGATAGAGGAGGGAGGAGAAGGGGGGAGGGTTTAGGAGGGAGGAGAAGGTAGAGAATACGTGGGTTTACGTGGGTTGTTAGTGGAGGCTTGGATTATAGATTGGAAATAAGTACATTTAGCAGAGGAGAGAGTCGAGGAGAAGGAGGAGAGTGCGGTAGAGGTCTAGGGCAGCAGGGAGTTTGGTTATCTTCCATTTCTTTTCAGCAGATCGCAGTGTGGTTCTTGCTGAGCGGAGCACAAAGGAGAGTCAGGGTTGGGGAGGGGAGGGGCAAGCAGGTCGGGAGGTGAGGGGACAGAAGGAGTCGAGGGAGGAGGTGAGGGTGGAGGTAGCAGAGTCTACAGAGAGTTGGGAGAAGAAGTCGATAGGAGGGAGGTGAGAGTGGTGGAGGCAAGGACAGAGGGGGAGAGAGAGCAGAGGTTATGGCGAGAGGTGACAGTGGGGGTAGGAGGAGCAGGGAGAGGGGAGAAACAGAGAAAAAGAGATGAAATAGTGATCAGAGAGTTCCAGGGGGTGACAGAGAGGGTGGAGGGGCAGCAGGCCCTGGAGAAGGTGATGTCCAGTTGACAGCCAGCTTTGTGGGTAGGGGGGATGGAGAGAGACAGAAGTCAAGGGAGTGAAGGAGAGGGAGGAAACCGGCAGAGTGGCTGGGGTTGGAGAGATGGATGTTGAAATCACCTAACAGGACAGTTGGGGTAGACAGAGAGGGGAGGGAGGAGAGTAGATAGTCGAGTTCATCAAGAAAGTGAGTGAGAGGTCCAGGAGGACGGTACAGTACAATTAGCAGGAGTTGACAGGGAGAGGTTAGTTGGACAGCATGAAATTCAAAGGTGTACCGATATAAGTGTTTTCTTCAGCAGCTGTGCTCTACAATTTTTTTTAATTTTTTTTTTACAGTACTGTATTTGATTCTCAGTCAGTCTTGCACCAGGGCAAGGTAATTCCTAGCACCGGCACTGTAGATTGTAAACCAAGTAACACTGACAGTTAAATCCGTAAGGAAAGACACTTTACGGTACCTATTCAGCCCCATGCCATTGCTCCCCCAAACATGAAAGTCAAACTGCCTATGCCAGACGGTGTTCTAGAGGAAACAGTTCAAGCATATCCAATGCTTAGTAAGACTTCCTTATGCAGTGTATGAAACAGATGATTTAAAAAATGCTGAAAATGCATTTATCCTTTGTGGTCCTATGTCGGACCAGGTCCGACATTACAATATTTCCTTTCCGGTCCGATATCATCAAAAAGACATCAAGCACA
Organism: Huso huso; assembly: GCA_036884735.1. Taxonomy (NCBI): domain Eukaryota; kingdom Metazoa; phylum Chordata; class Actinopteri; order Acipenseriformes; family Acipenseridae; genus Huso; species Huso huso. The sequence goes on from CM072668.1 coordinate 33,793,379, forward strand.
GATCTCTAGTCGTTTTTTCTCCGGAAAAAGCAGAGAAAAGCTTTCAATGGCCGAGTGGGTCCGATAAAAGCCGAAAAAAAAGGAGGCAAATCTGAGCAATACGCATAGTCCCTTCACCACAGACATAACATGGACATAAACAAACAAGATACGGCATTATATGATTACAACCTAAACTAGTCCAAATACAAATATATCTTGCACACTACATACAGTATTCTAAAAAAAAATAATAAAAAAAATAATGTTACGTTGGTGTGAAAGGACTTTTAACTAAGTTTTGTAAGTTTCAAAATGATCTAGACAGCATTCAAAAGTAACATGGCAAATGAAATTTTGCCTGAAGTCAAAAGCAATAAAAAGTCATTATAAATTATTGGTTTGAAGAAGGGGAAAAAAAAAGACCTAGGAGTTTATAAAAGTCTTCATCTAGACAATTGGGGAAGCTATAAAAAGGCTAACAAGATGCTTGATATATTGTGAGAATGTAGCTAAAAATACAGTAATTTAAAACTCTACAATGCATTAGTAAGACCTTAGAATATTGTGTTCAGTTCTTGTATTTTTTCTGCTCTAGAAAGAGTGCAAGAAGAGCGACCAGAATTATCCCGGTTTAAAAAATCTATGCAGACAGGCTAAAAAATTGAATCTATTCCTTGAACAAAGAAGACTAACCTGATTTTTTTAAAAGGTATAGACAATGTCAACCCGGGGACTTCTTTGACTTGAAAAAGAAACAAGGACCAGGGGTCACAAATGGTATTAGATAAAGGGGCATTCAGAACAGAAAATAGGAGGCACTTTTTTGTTAATGTTGTTGAAGCTGACACCCTGGGATCCTTCAAGAAGCTGCTTGATGAGATTCTGGGATCAATAAGTTACTAACAACCAAACGAGCAAGATTGAATGGCCTCCTCTCGCTTGAAACCTGTTTTTGTTCTTATTTAATTTTGCCTGAAGTCAAAAACGTACTATATAAGATGTTTTAGCTAAACCTACATATATTTTGATGGCAACTCGCCCAAAAAAACATCAAATCGTATCTTAGCGCTACCGTCGGTTTGTTTGTTTCGGAAACACATATATTTTGATGGAAACATGGCTACCGTCTTGTCACACTAAACCCCTTGATTTCTGGGAGATAGCATCCTCCTGGCCTTAAAAAAAATGTGCTCTGTTCGCTTGCCACAGGCGATTTTCTACCTTTCAAAAGTTTCCATCTGCAACATGAACACATTTCTACTTGCAAAATTTCGCACAAAAATATATGCAAATCTTACCGTAGGTTATCACACAAATTTTCTTGATCCGAACAAAAAAAACAAAGTTTGATGCATTTCCATCCATTTTTATAGACTAGCCTATAATCTCTCATGAATAACCAACCTTGTTGAGCATTCTGTTTATATAATGTGTTGCTGGACTGAAAATGGAACACTACAGCTTCATAAAAATAAGAAAAGTTGCACAATGGTAATTCTTTTTAATTTGGAGGGTATTTATAAATCAGATGCCCTTCGAGGTAACTGCACCGAAACCTAAAAAAAGATATTTCAGTCCTGCTTGGGAAAATGAATGTTATTTGAACAGTCAGCGGTGGAATTAAAATATACAGTGGCCAGTGATCATGCCAAGAAATGGTGTAAAAAGATGACGAAAATATTAAACATGTGTGCAGCAGAAAATAAGTTTGTAAGAGAAAATTAACAAAATGATGAGCCAGTACAGATAACTGTGTGGTTTAAATCAGACGGTGCATCAGTAATGCTTTCACAATGTGTTTATTTTATATTATAATTAAATGTACGTAATAATAACTGACAAAATATACGATCATGTCCTAGAGAGGTCAGTATTTTGTAAGGTAACATGACGGTGCCGACCCCTGCATAGGATATGTGTTATTTAAGTAGAATTACCGCATTTATATCTGTAGCCAAAAGTTTTTTAGCATCCTACAGAATTAAATATTGTTTCATAAAGTCCAATATAACCTGTTGAATAAAATGTTACGTTAACATACTGAATTACAAACTGCACTGTAGGTTTTTCATATATGCTACTTAATGAAAAACTGACATGAATTACTACGGCTATTATGGCTTCCGGTAGACTTTTGCGATATAATTTTGTTGTTTGTTTGACTAAATGGTGTTAAATAAAATATCTAAATTATGCTCTTATGCTCTTGTGATAGCTGCTAAAATGATAACTGTAGATTTGATTGACTTAAGCTATGTGTTGTTAAGTTTTAATTACGCGCCCAGTCCCGGTAAACATGTGCTGTGTTGACCACATAAATACCACCACATGACTGGAAAAAAATATGCGCTAGCTCATAAAATTCGCTCGGAAAGTATTTCCATTGCTTTTGTGTGCATCATTTATTGTACAGAATACATTCTTATCCACCCTTATTAAATCTATTTTTTTTGTTCGCTCCCAGGAATTAACCGAATTTGGCCTGTTTCCATCACAGTTGTCAAGCTTTTTTTAATAACGCAGAAAAAGTTTAATGGAAACATAGCTTCTGTTGCAAAGTTGTAAACTACTTTAAATCACATATTGTTTGCGAAAATCTCCTATACTACTTATTTACAAATCAAAGTAATGTATTTACTTACAATTAGAATTATTATTAATTATTTTAAATGACTACTTTGACTACTTACTAGTAATAAAGACATTGCAAGTAATCCATTACTTATTGTAAAAAAAAAAAAATAGTTTAAGGGAAACAATTCTGAAATTGGAAAAGAAGAAAACACAACATTTTGTGAAATGCAACATTTGGCCTTTGTATAAGAATAGTTTATATTCAAGCCCTTTATGGTTGTGTTTTTATTAATTGTATTACTAATATAATCGTTCTCCAGTTCATGATTTTTTATTTCTGCAATTATTTATTATTTCACCCAAACATGAACAAATATAAATCTTTCAAATTTTGTTACAAACATTTTACTTAAATTTATAAAATTAATTATTTCTTTTACTTATTTTATGACATACAAAATAATAATATATTGATATTTTTATAATGTAAGAAACTCAAAATATAATTAGTCTTTAACAAAATAAGTTCACACACACACATATATTCCTCATTTTGTTAAATTTTTATTTATCTTAAGAAGATATAAATCCTGTTTAATACTATGAATCGCCACAGATTAAAAAAAAGATTTATTGCGTTATTACGAGATATATGTATTACATTTTGTTTTTATCACTTTTGTACTAATTCTTAATTATTATTATTTTTAATTTTCTCCTTTAGTATACATGTTTATTTTCTCTGTATTTAAAATATTTTAAATGCTTTGAGCTGCTTTTAGTATGAAAGGCTCTGTATAAATAAAATGTATTATTTATTATTATGGCTAAATTATTAAATCATTCTTCAGAATACAAATTGTAAACAGACTGAAATTATTAACTTTAACAAAAACCACTTGGGTACTATCGACAGTTCAGATCACAGTATCAGTTTGTACTGAAACACGAGTTATATGTTTAAAATAAGTCTGGTAATTGTTTGGATTTTGTTGATTTAGGATGTTTGATTTTTTAAAATATATATTTTTTACACAGAATCACAAACTTCTTACACTGTTAGTAAGATTATATGTTCAGGAACATAGATAAAACATTATTTTTGAATAATATTAAGGGATGGAAGAGATTTTTAACAGATTGGAATGCAGTGTTTTCAAGAATAGGTCTCCCATGATGCTTTGCAGTAGAGCATATAAAGGGAGTGGTGGAAGGGCTTTTGCTTCAGTCTGTGTTTAAATGTAGAAGAGGATAGATAGGCTGAGTGGACAAACTAGCGGGTGTGATTTTTTTTTGTTTTTTTAAGAGCAGAAATAAATTATCTTGTGTATTAATTAAATTAGCTCTTTTACTGTGAAGGAGTATTGTTTATATATATATATATATATATATATATATATATATATAAATATATATAAAGCATTTTGCTTTAAGCATTGTCTCTCAATATTACAGTATGTTTAACAAAATGTTGTGTTACATGTCATTGCAATATCATTAAAATGATACAAATTAAACTATATAACTATTTAGGGTTACCATATTTGAACTTAAAAAAAAGAGGACACTCTGGAGAGGGGGGGTTGGTGTATCTACCAACTCAAGTTGTATTAATATGTGTTACATATATATACTGTGTACTACACGTCTACACATCTACAAGTGTTATAGCTTCAAAAATCAATGTCATTCAAATTTAAATGTACCTTTTTACATGTGGTGAGTCATTTTCTTTTGTGCTTCCTCCTGATGTGCTCATCAAGTAGCCATAAAAGAAAGTCTTTGCCTCAAATGTGATCCCTTTCAGTGTCTATTTATTTAAAAAAGTGTAATAAAAAAAAAAAAAAAAAAACTAATTTTAAATGTCTTTTTACATCCACCAGTCCTTTTTCAGTCCTCTTCCTCCTGATGTGCCCATGCATACTTCTCTGTAGATCGCACCTTTCTCAGCAGTGGTTGATTGCTCATCAAGTAGGCATGAAAGTCTCTGCAAGACGTTTGTCCGAAACTGTACTGTACAAGTAGAATCCCTTTCAGCGACTCAACAGTCAAGTGGTTCATTTCCTTTGTCCACTGGCTTTGCATCAGTGAGAAAACTCGCTCTACATTTGATGTTCGAAAAATGTCTTAATCACCGTGGGTAGTTTGTCCTGTGACTGAAAGAACGACTTCAAGGCCGGAAACATCTGTAGCAGCCTTGTAATGCCTGGGAATAAGGACAGCCATCGTGTCTTGCTGTGAGAAAGCAGCTTTCTGTATTCGATATCAACAATCTCACAGTACTCTTTCAGATGCTCAGTTCGGACAGTATAGATATGAAAGTATTGGTAAATTTTAAAAATAATGTTCTCAATGTCAACATCCAGTGTGTCTGCCCCATGATGGACATAATTGTTCAAAATGTGTGCTGGGCAACCCACACAGATTAAAGTCCTGTTCTGCAACAAATTCTTTAAGTTTGCAAACACGTTCTTTCCTTCTTCATCACGCCGGAGTCATCCGAAATTTGTATTGCAGTTGTCCCCCGTAAACGCGATACACTTCTCAAACAAACCGTTCTTTTCCAGAGTTTTTTGACGATGCGCAATCGTATGGGCAGTCTCATTAGGTGTGTTCTGGACCTCGATTAATTTTGACTGCAAACCGCCGTTCTTCCAGTCAAAATACTGAATTATTACTGGGAATATTTTCACTGAACCGTGATTGCTTCCATCTGTAGCAATTCCACAGTAAGCTATGTCATTTTCTTCAAGCGCTTTTAGAGCAGTGTCAACAGAACGCGGTGCAAGCACAGAGTTAACAATCGCTTCTGTCTTGGTTCGAGCACTGGAACATTTTCGGGCTATCTCAGAATCAGGGAATGTCTTCTTCAACAAGACAGAAGTGCAATCCATTGACTTGAAACTATTGTGATGCTTAACGGTGTGAAATGCTAGAGCACCCTCAGCTGCAGTAACAGCATCCTCTGATTTGCTGCCTGGTTTTACAAAATAATCTGTTAATTTTGCTGATGAGCTCTCTCCTCGAACTGCCTTCTTATACTTCTCAGAATCCACATGAGATTGTAAATCAATAGCACCTTTATTTGCCACAGAGATGTAAGTACCAGCTCTACATACCAAGCACTCGGCTTCCCATTCTACTCGACCACTTTGAAAACACCGACATTTTGTTTTTAATACTGCAGTCAATTTACACTTTCGTTTTGGCATTGTGTTCGGTGGTAGGTGTCTTCATTTAAATAAGTGTTCAACAATTTCAAATCAAATTCTAGACTATTTCGCACCTGCTGCCACTTACCCCGCTTGTAGCTCTGCAGTGTCAGTTGGCTACGCTCATGCCTGCTCTATGGAAGCGTATTGCTGCCACACATAAAAAAAAAATTAAGACTTAATTACTTGATGACGATCACGTAATTACGTGATAGGGAACTAACACCTCGTGGAAGCTCACAGGAGCTGCTGACAATCCTTAACAGCAAGTTCCAAAGAGTAGATATTAAAGTAAATAATACGATCGAGGCTGTATGCTAGTTCAGTTTGTTCTTATTACGTGATAACTCCATATCACGTAATTACGTGATATATATATATTTTTTTATGTGTGGCAGCAATACGCTTCCGTACTGCACAGACGTTAAAGGCCTCTTCTAAACACGCACGGCACACACCGTTCGTTATAGGGTATACGCACACTGGGAATTGTAGTTCAATGGAAAGAGCAGGGCAAAATCCCGGACATTTTTAGAAATTTAAAAAACCCGGCCGGACGGAGATTTAAGGACCAAAAAAAGAGGACATGTCCGGGAAAAAACGGACGTATGGTAACCCTATAACTATTTGTACTTGCTATATGAGTAACCTAATTTGTTTGGAGGGCTGTTCTTGTTAAATTTGTGTGCAATTCAGAACTTAGTGAAGCCTGCATTAATCCCATAGAAAAATCGGTGATCAATTGTAATATATTCCAATGGCCAGATTGAAGGCCGTATTTTTTTAAAACGACAGCTGGTGTTTACATAAAATCCAAACTGTCTGTTAAAATTGGTATTTTCTCAAGCACAGCTGGAGAAGTGACTTGATCAATGATGTGAAATGCAGAAGCAGTTAGTAGTTTTAACATATTCTTGATAATAACACGCACAGGAATAGCAAAATTGTTCAACCTATATTGAAGCAATCTATTGCTGTTTGGACAGTAATAGATGCTTCCATGTTTATGCTGGGTTCTGCTTTATAACAATCTAAAGCAGTGTTGATTTGATGTTTTTTTATTTTCATCACCAGATTCAGATGCCAGCTAGGAGGTTCATCATCTTTTTTTGGTGGTTCAGGTTCTGTAGTTTGTGCAACAGGCTGTTTGCGCGTTGACTTATGACAACAAAGTACCAATTTAAATTCAACACCTCACCCTGCACAGATCTTGGAAGGCACTTCAGATTATTAAACCTTGGGTTGAGTGCTGTCGTGATCTTTAGCCATGAGATACTGGTACTTTTCCTTGTATATTGTTAGGTCTGCAGTGAAGGTCTTAAACTGAGTATCATACGCTGGGTAGGGGTGAAACGAAACACCAAGGTCACGATACAAAACTTATCGCGATACACAAGATACAATACGTATCGCAATACTATATACACAAGATACAATACGTATCGCAATACTAATAAACTCATCTCTAATAATTAATTTAATCAATTCTACAGACACAGATTCAGTTCAAAATAAATTCTATTCATCTCCTACAAAGTAGTAAATCACTAGTTTGAATTTAAAGACAAAGCAGTATGTCAACTAGAGTTCCTGGGATACCTATTTTAGCTGAATTAACAAAATCTCTTTACCACATTGCTGAGACAAGGATTTAAAAAAAAAAAAAAAAAACCTAAGCAATGTGTTTGATAACTAGAACAGTCCAAACTTTGTTCATCTGTTATTTTAGAAACATCTATCAAGTCTGAGTTGTGATGTCTAGTCAATAACAGTTTAAATATTTACAAATAAGTACACCAGCAAGTGTTTTGCCTGCATCAGACTCAATCAGAAGTGAAAGGAATCTGTGGATGTCTGGGAAATGAAGTCCACACAATGTTCTTATTTTTTTTCAATAGATAGTCAAAATATTAATTTCTAGCTTTGAACTTTTGATTTGTGTTGACCAATAAGTTTCAATTACTATCAAAAACAAAAGCTCAGATCCAGATTACAATAATTTCTAAAGTGCTGACAAAATATTTCAAAAAATTTAAATAAATAAATAAATAAATAAATATTAATCACTTTGTCAGATGACTGTAAAAGTCTAAACAGTGGTTGTATTTTTCTTAAAAAAAATCAACATATCCACATTTTCAGCTTTGAGGTGAGATCTCTGTGCAGTAACAATGTCACCTGCTGTTCAAAACACGCTCACTGGGCACAGAAGTAGCAGGGACATTCAGGTATTGTTGGTAAGTCTTGCAAGCAGTGAATAAGTACTTTGGTTGAATCGCCACCATTCTAGAGGACTGCCGTTTAGTGGACTACATGGTTCAGTTTCTCTTTCAACGTCTGCATAGTTTGACTGTGCAGGCTGTACACTTGCAGTAAAGGCATCAGCAGAAAGATCTTCGAAGTGCACTCTTTTTATATGAGGGAGATCCTTCACTTTCTCTGGAGGGCCCGGGCGTCTCTAACAGTTGTGCTGGATGGTCTCTCTTTTTGAAGGGCTTTTCTGATCAGTCTCGGTGACTGATTCCTCAAGCGTCTGAGGATCAGCTAAGCATCCTGCTGTTGGACCACTAACATTCCCGTCCTTCTCAGTTACCTTCTTTCATGTTCCCAAGGCTCTATAAATAGTTACCCACAATGATGTTTAAATACTTCTTCTAGAGTATAAAACATAATCCCTTTATAACAGCAGCCTATTTTTCTTACAGTAGATGGTTTATTGTCTACGTTGTAAAACGCAGACCTTGTTTTCTCTCTGTTTCTTTATTATTATTCCAGTTTCCAACAAAATTCCGCACCCATCTCCTCCTAGAGATTTGAACTGATTAACTCAAAACTTTGCACAACTACTGCACTCTGTCTCACTTGAGTTGCTATTACTTTTGGTGGTGATCGGACTTTTGGATTTGGGGGTAACAGGTCATGACCCCCAAAAATTACCCAGCTTATAACTCCTTTTTAGGAGCAAGATAGGGTCATAGTTACAATTGAACATGTATAGAAATCTATTGGTTCTCTAAAAGTCAACGTGGGTTTTGTTGACCTATGACCTTCCCAGAGCCAGATATGGACATTTTACTGTTTTAAGAATGACCGCTAAAAACCGGACAGCTCCTACTCCTACAGTTTTCAACCGATCAACTCCATTTTTTCGCTTAGCTCTTCCAATATGTTTGAATTTAGTTGCTATTAATTTTTGTAGTGATCGGATTTGAAATGTAGGCGCAGTGCCCAGAGAAATGCCACATTCCAAATTTCTCTGTCTGCCCTCTGGTGGCCAAATCTTGTAACTGCAGATTTGACAGTATATTGCTCCTTAAATACTGCAGATAAGCTCACATGTAGTATTGGACATGTATAAGAAACCAACTAACAGCTTTCTAGAAATGTCTTGGACTATGACCTTTGACCTCTCATGGTCAAACTGGACAATAGACTGCATTTACAGCTTCAATCTCCCTAAATACTGCAAATAGGCTCATATGTACTATTGGACACTTATAGGAAACCAACTAAGAGCTTTCTAAAAACGTGTTGGACTTTGACCTTTGACCTCTCATGGTCAAACTGGACAATACACTGTTTTAACAGCTGTTATCTCCTTAAATACAGCACACATGCTCATATATACTAGTCTACACTTATAGAAAACCAACTAAGCTTTGTAAAAATGTATTGGACTTTGACCTCTCGTTATTCGTCAAACTGGACAATAGACTGCATTTACAGTTTATCTCTAAATACTGCACATAGGCTCATATGTACTATTGCACACTTATAGGAAACCAACTAAGAGCTTTCTAAACACGTCTTGGATGTTGACCTTTGACCTCTCGTTCATGGTCAAACTGGACTATAGACTTTTTTTTAACAGATTACATTTCCTTAAATACTGCACATATGCTCATAAGCACAATTGGATATGTATAAGACACCATTAAGACCTTTCTCAAAATGTTTTGGACTTTGAGCTTTGGCCTCTCGTTTAAAGTCAAATGCTAAATAACGGGATATGAATGCTTATGAAACAAATTTGTCTGTTGAAACCACTTCTACCGCACTATTAAAATTACACGCTATCCAAAACAACTTACAACGCAGACGAAGTTTCTCCAGAAACTTCCATTCTAGTTATAAGTTACTTTCTTTAAAGAAATATTACATATTTAATAATACTCATTTTCAGTAATCTAACAATTTGAATTTATGCCTAACTACAGTACATTTATATTCCACAACAGCAGTGTAGAATAGTATGCAAATAGGGTATTGTTATTGCCCTTTACATTGCATTAAAAAAGTATGTTCTATTTGAGTGCCTATAAAAAGTACAGTACTTGAAAACAAAGAACTACTGTATCCTTTTATTTTGCTATTTACCGTAAAAGTATTACAATTTAATATCTGTTAATATTTACAATTTTATACTTTTTATGTTAAGTCTTACCAAAATATTACCTGGAACTCGTGCAAATCAACAGCCTTCCTAGTCGGAGCGTTTTTTCAAATTTCCATTATGAGTTTGTAGGATGGCAACATCAGTAAAGTCTGTTTTATTGTGCTGTAGCAGTAGAACTGCGATGAAAAAAAAAAACAATCCTGTGCACTCTCCCCAATAAACGTCTCATGGAAGCTCTTTCCAAACCTCTTTTGAGCTGCAAGATTTAGAGTATGTGCAAAGCACTTGATGTGAGGACTAAGCCCACTTTCATTAACTGCTGTGTCCATATTTCTGGCATTGTCTCTTGCAACAGCAATCCGATGTCCCGGCTTTGCAAATTCCATTCATCAACAACTGAAGGTAATACTTAATACGATGTTTGTCCCTCTATGAGATTCATACCGTGGACGCGTCTGGAGTACATAGCTTAATATTTCCCAGTTCTCTGTCATTAAGTGTGCAGTCACTGTCAGATAACTTTCGTACAGACTAGGGATCACCGATCTGCTGAAATGAGACAGTGGCGGTATTTCATACTTAGGTTCTAAAAGCTGTAAGTTTTCTGAAACCAATTGAAGGCAATTTAGACTTCAAATGCTTCTTTCAGCGTGAGCTGGCTGACTGGAGCAGATTTGGAAGCTGCCGTGTTTTTGTTTTCTATAGCCTTTTATTTTTGCACACACCTCTACTTTTTTTTTTTCTGGATGATGCCGGTGAATATGAGTTCACATGTTCGTTGTGGTGTTCTGCAGAGCTTGCATACTGTGTTTGTTTTGTTTGTCAACTCGCTTTGTCATTTTCGTAAACAGGAAACCCCAAATAGTTCCACACTGCTGACATATAGTGCAGGAGGGTTCTCTAATTCAAGTTTTTTGGTTGTGTCTTGTAGATTTAAATTCATTACTCGCCATTGTTTCCTCTCCACCCGCTTAAATTCCGGAAGCGTTTGGGCTGCGCATTGTACAAAGGGATATGGCTAGGATCAAGTGTTTATGTTCAAACAACCAAGACTTTTTTTTTCTCGTGATTTGACAGTTTAATAAATGCAGCACATTATACTCATTTCAAGCTTGTATCACGATACATGCGTGGTGTATCGTATCGTGCTGTAGAGTATCTCGATACACAATGAATTGTCTCACCCCTAATGCTGGGTCATCATCCGAGGCTGCCATAACACTAAATAAATGGCACAAAGCAGGAAAAACTACAGAGCAAGAAATGTACAGTTCTCCCCTAAGGAGCTCAGTCACATACCTGCAAGGAACGATATGGAGCAATATAGTGGTGGTTGTTGTTGTTTTTTTTTTTTTTGTTTTTTTTTAATCTTTAAAAAGTTACTAAGACTCATAATTGTGTGAAATATAATTTGTGAATAATTAACCCAATCACCTATTGTAGTCTCTGATTACTGGACTTTACAACTACTAATTCTAAATTTATCTACACGTATTTTCTTTTATTATTTATCTGTTTTGAAGGAAGAAAAAAAAACATACCTGCAGTGCTCAAGTAGTGCTTCAAGCTTTTGTAGTTTGTCAAATTCATTTGGAGTCGGCACTGCTAGATTGTGTTTTTGAAGAACTAACGTGGTTGTGACGGCGGTTTTGTTTCTCAGTAGACGATGAATCATTTCAAATGTGGAGTTCCATCTAGTTGAAACATCTTGTGCTAGAGGTTCTTGTTTTTGTTCATTTTGCAGCTTGTTGTCTTTGTAGTTCTGCACTGTTAGCTTGGCTGTGTTTGAAATGCCCCACAAGTTTTTTGCATTTCACCAGTGTTATCAAATCCATCATCAAGTGCCAGCGTAATGGATCGTTGCACACTGTGGGCAATGCACGGCATGTGTTCAAATGGCATAATCTGGCTGCTGCTGTCATATTACGTGCACTGTCTGTACCAATTGTTACCTTGCCTTGTATATCTCACTCTTTTGCAACATCCAAGAAACGCTCTGCACATGTCTCATCTGTATGCGTTACTGTTAAAGCAAATTATTGCATTGCCCATGCAGCATCAATGTGGTATTCAGTAACCCCAAGATAGCTGTGATTGCTCAACGATGCCCAGTGATCACCAGTCAAAGCAACAGCTGTTGTGTTTTTCAGAAGCTCCACCTTTTTAGTCGTCTTGTTTTCATACAGATCACATGTATTCATGATGCAGTTGTTCCTCTGGAAGGTAAGGTATATGACTGATTGGAAGAAGCTATTTGAATAACATATCTTTGCCCTGTATCGTTTACCATGTTGAGCGGCCTGCAGTCGGTAGCTATCCACATGGCAACAGCAGTAAATTGTTGTACTTTTGTTTTAATTCATGGGCTTGCAGCGATCCTCCTGACATTCTAGAATAGTACTCTAACCAAATTGACCACTTTTATTTGTGGTAGAAGAACTGCTGGCAATCTGATTTTCAGCAGCAAAAGCTTGTTTAGCACGTAGGTACTACTGCAGACTTTATGTACTTTGGCGATACCTGAAATTCAGCCTGGCAGATGTATAGGTTAGGAGGGTCAAAACAGTGGACTGCGATTAACGCCATTTAAAAAAAGGAATGCGTTAATTTATTTATTTTATATATACATATAACATATACAGTTGTAGGCAAAAATGTTATACATTTCTCGAACAAAGAATTAAGAAATCTTTTTAACAGAAGTTTTGCTTTTGTGGATGAGGAAAGTTACAGAAATAGATGTCTACAATTAAAGTTTTTTGCAAAACTCCAATAATGCTCATTCAAAAGTATTCGTACCGTGACAAGGAAAATGAAATTAATAGCTAGTTGAAGCACCTTTTAGCAATAATAACCTCTTTTAAACAATTAGGATATTTGTCAATGAACTTGATTCTTTAGTGATTTTTGACCATTCTTCAACGCAAAATGGTTCCAGTTCATTCGAATTCCGACGACTTCTCTTGTGCACAGCCTTCAACTCATACCAAAGATTCTCAATCGGATTTAGATCAGTCTTTGACTAGGCCATTCCAGAACCTTGATTTTATTCTTCTTTAGTCATTCTGAAGTAGATTTTGGTGTGTGCTTTGGATCGTTGTCATGTTGGAACGTCCAATTGCGCTTTAAGCGTAGTGCCACCTCCGTTCTGTCACGCTCACTCGCAAGGCAACAAAGGAATTCGGCTGTGCTGGTCAGCCGTTTCTAGAGCGCAACCCAAGGCATTGTGACGTGCCTGCAACTGGGTGTGGTTTCCAGCCACGGAGCACAGCCAGGCTTCACTTAAAGCGTGTCCGAGCACGGGCAGGACATGAGCCCCTAACCACTACAGGATGTTGGATGCGGGCGTATCAACTGAATGAATGCAAACATGGTCACATCCTGCCTGGAAAAGAGCGTCTTCCCCGGATTGGATGACGGCACCTACCGCGCAAAGGATGCCCTGGGCCATGTATTCGTCCATAATCAGAGCATGTACATGCAGGGGCGTGGTTTCCCAACACGCAATTGCGTGGGGCCCCCTGCTGCCTAGTAGCAGTGTTACATTACTGCCTGAATTGCAACAAAATCCTTATTTTTATATACACATTTGATTTCATAGACCACACACACCCTGTCTGCACTTCTATATATTTACAAAAGGTAATTTCATTCAGCGCACGTCATGACACATTTGAGCTACCGTAACTAGGCCAGCTTCAGTTAGTGAAATCAAGCAAAATGAAGCGCATGTATCCTAGCGGAGCTCAAAAACGAAAAAAGATAAAAATCAAAAACTCAACAGGAAAGTTTGCAGAAGCTCACTAGTTTCTTTAAGAGTAACACTGCAAAGGAATCATCCGACGAGGAGGAGGTGGGAAATGTTTGTCCTCCTCGTGATGCCACCACCTCAGCTTGTTGCAGCAGCACCGTTAGCACAGACCTACCGGATAACGTTACAGCGACGAGCTCAGAGGAAGCAGCTCCATCTGCCGCAGAACTTGCCGAGGCCTCGCCCGAATCCTCGCAACAACATGACCCGGTGGTGAGTGAAACTGTCATTCTCTCGGACGACCCAGCGCTTTGGCCAGACAAGCTTACCGACCAAAATAAATGTCAATTGATCATAAGGGGGCCAGTTCAAATTAAGGATTTTGACTTCCCACAAAACGATGACAACGTCCCACGTCGTTTTACTGAAGAGAATTACCAAAAGAAAATGAAAAACGGAGAGAAAATAAATCGTAAGTGGTTAGTTTACTCAGTGAGCAGTGATTCTGTATTTTGTTTCTGCTGCAAGCTGTTTGAAAGAGGGACCAGATATGCTCTTAGCAGCAGTGGATTTCGATCATGGATAAATCTTCATAGCCACTTGAAAGAGCATGAAAAGGGCAAATCGCACCGTGCCAATATGCAGAGCTGGCGGGAATTAGATGAACGGCTGAAATCTGGCAAAACCATTGATGGTGCCAGTCAGGAATTACAGGCTCTGGAAGTACAGCACTGGAGGGCTGTGTTAAGCAGAATAATTGCCATTGTTTGCCATTTAGCAGAACGCAACCAGGCATTAAGAGGACACTCAGAGAAACTTTTTGAGCCCCATAATGGCAACTTCCTTGGACAGATAGAGCTGATGGCACAGTTTGATCCCATAATGAGCGAACATCTTAGAAGGATTGACAAAAAGGAAATCAAGGATCATTACTTGAGTAACACCATCCAAAATGAGTTAATTGCATTAGTTGGACAGAAAACATGTGATGCAATTGTGCAGAAAGTGAAAGAGGCCAAATACTTTTCAGTCATAATGGACTGCACCCCAGACATCAGCCACACAGAACAGTTGTCCCTGGTGCTACGCATTGTGAACTGTGAGTCAGCTGTGGGGGCCTTCATCTCAGAGCACTTTGTTGGGTTTATCAGTGTTGATGACACCACAGGAAAAGGCTTGTGCAATACCCTCCTTGAGCAGCTAAACCACTTGAAATTGAACATTTGCAGACTGTCGTGGGCAATCCTATGATAATGGAAGTAATATGATGGGACACAAGCAGGGGGTCCAGAAAAGAGTGCTGGAACTGAACAATAAGGCAATGTGTGTTCCCTGCAGCAGTCACACACTAAAGCTTGTTGTGGCTGATGCAGCCAAGTCATCTGTACTCTGAGTTTTTTCGGCAATCTTCAGCGCCTTTACAACCTCTTTAGCTCCTCAGTACAGCGCTGGTCAATACTTACAAAATCATGTGAAGCTCACAGTGAAAAGTCTGTCAACAACAAGATGGGAGTGCCGCATTGACAGTGTGAAAGCACTTCGCTACCAAATGCCTGAAGTGGTGGAGGCTTTAACTGCACTCAGTGAACAAGCAACAGAGAAGAAGGATGGGGAGACATTGTCTTCATCACAGAGCCTGTGTAAGGAGCTGACAACATGGCGCTTCATTCTCTGTGTTGTGATCTGGTACAATGTGTTGTATCAGGTAAACCGCGTCAGCAAACTCCTGCAAAGCCCCAGTGTGTCAATTGAGACAGTGAAGAGGGAGACTGATGGTGTTAAACAGTTTCTCCAGGAATACAGGGATGGTGGACTTGCCTCAACCCAGATAGATGCAAGAGAAATAGCTGAGAAAATGCAGATAGTCATGACATTCCCAGTGGAGAGACAGAGAAGAACAACTCGCCAATTCCTCTATGAGGGCACAGAGGAAACTCAATTCACACCAGAACAGCGCTTTAAGAAAGATTTTTTCCTTCCCCTGGTTGATATGGCACTGAATAGTGTCAGTCAGAGGTTCACACAGGTGGACCAGTTTTTTTCTTTGTTTGGATTTTTATATTCAGCAGATAACATGAAGAAAGCCGTTCAAGAAGACACACTGGAGGAGTCATGCAGGAACCTGGAGCAGACACTAGGGGATATTGACAGCCAGGACTTGGTCCTTGAAGTGAGGGCAGCTATCATTGCTTTTCCAGGTCACATTTCTTCTCCAGCAGAAATGCTGGATTACATCTACAAGGAGAATCTGTTGGAGCTGTATGGCAATTTGAGCATTGCCCTGCGTTTACTCTTGACTTTGCCTGTCACTGTCGCCTCAGGTGAGAGGAGTTTCTCCTCCTTGAAGCTGATTAAAACGTACTTGCGGTCAACCACGTCCCAGGAAAGACTGAATGGTTTAGCAATGATCTCTACTGAGCAGAGAGTCCGGAGATCATTGAATATGGAGGACATAATCAAAGCTTTTGCTGAAGTCAAAGCCAGGATGGTTAGATTCTGATTGCAGCAAGAGCTACTAGAAGGTAACAAAATGTCTTTCACTCTCCTATTTAACTTACATGAGAACACCTTAGTTCAAGTGCACTGTCGGTTCTGTAGCCCACCCTTATAATGACATAGGACTGTGGCAGACACTGATGTGTGTGGTAACGCTAAAATGGTCATGACAGGTAGAGAAGGAGGGGCCCCTAAACTGAGCTTTGATTGGGGCCACAAAATTGACAAACCCACCTCTGTGTACATGGCATGACATAATCCATCCCTCAATGAGGCATGCCTGACGCGTCCAGCACGAAAAAGAGCCTCATCTCCGGCTTGGACGCCCATGCCCAGCTTTTTTTGATTGAAACTCCATTTTTGGGGGCAACGTTTGGAGTTGTTTGCTTACAATGGAGAGTCTGAAAATGACTTGGGAGTGGGACTGGACTCCAGCTGGGCGATGGACGGCTTGGACGTGGCATCCCAGGCTTGGGGACTGGACTTGCCCAATGTCCCAAGTCCGATGCCGGTTCTCTGGGGTGGTAGTGTGAGCCCGGGGGCCGGTGCCTAAATAAACAGTCAAAGTTTTGAACCCAAGGTACTTTTTTATTAAGCAGACAGGCAGAACATAAAGTGACAAGTGCATTTAACAGGAACCCTCTTCGGTGGCAGGATGTTGGTTATCTCCAGGCTTTCCTCGATGAGGAACCTTGCTAGCTGACAGTTAGCCAGTGCCTGCCGTGGAAGTAGAAGCTCTCCTGTGTTCTCAAGATGTGTGCCATGTCTCTTGAGACAGCCGTTTTGTAAACTTCGCTGTGAGTTGCCCATGTCTAGGGACAAAAGAAACAGTGAAGCCAGCTTACTCCCGTTGCCTTTTTTAACTTCTTCAAATGCTGTTGGGCATTGGCAGAGTCCTGCTTATGTAGGTTACCATGGCGGAGCTTATCATTCCCAGTGCCTCCAGGCATTTGAGATTGCTCTTCCAATCTTCGATTAGGATTGCCCGTATTTGTGAAAAAATGGGCTAAGGTTGGTATTTGTACCCTGGGAGTGTGTGTCTCAGTACGGCAGACCTCGAGAGCCAGTGATGTTCCAGAGAACTCACCACTCAGACCGCCATCCCGTAGGTCACTGCCATCTTGTGATCCTTCACCTGTTTGGGGTACACAAAGAGACGTTACGGTTCTGTGTGGGGCGGACAGGACGGTATGAACGGTAGGATGATTTGGAACTCCTCCTGGTGGGCTTTGGCTGTCTCGAAGTCACGGGCAGTCATGTTCATGATCGCCCCTCTACAGTGGCCGTTATGCAGCAATAGCCTCCCGCACAGGAGGCCGAACAGGGCAGAGACGTTGGAAGGGGCTGCTGTCTCGCACAGGTCTTTAAACACATGGGGTTACAGTCGGGTCGGTAGCGATGAATGCCAAGAAATGGGGGTACGTGTACATTGAAAGGCTAAGCTTACCTAGGAGTTGTGGGATTGCCGTCTCGCATTTTTGGTGAAAGCGCTGGAGCTTGCTTTTCGGGATGAGCCGCTCTGCGGGAGAGACCATAAAGCATAAATGAGCTGATTTAAATAAATAAATAAACGAAGCGGGGGAAAATAGAACCAAAAAATACCTTGCTCGATGTCGTGCACTAATTGTTGGTGCAATGCGAGTTCTTTTTCCCTCCCGTTTCCTGATTTGATTTTGTTGAGGAACATTAAGAACTGTTCCTTTCCAACAGGTACCTGAGTAAACAGTACATCTTGCAGGTAACTGTGGACGTTTGTTGGTTTGAGTCCTGACCTCATCAGCTCGTTGTACCATCTGTAAGGGAATGACGTGGGGCGGTCAGTTGTTTGCCTAAACAGATGGTGTTGATGGAGGTTTAACTTTGCGAGTGGCACTTACAAGTGGCTCAGTGATGTTTTCTTCATTAGTTCCATAGGAATAAATGTGTACATTAATGTTGATTTTGGCTCATGTTGTTAATTATGAATTCCTCATGCACAAATGCTCAAGCAGATTTAAATTTTGCCTAGTAGTGACTACCTCATCGATAAGTTACCAAGGTATAAATTAACATGTGTGGGAGAACTGATGACCAAATAGGATATTTCCAGTTCTCTCAAGGTGTTTCTCAATTAGTAAAATTAACATAAGGAGAAACGCCTTGATAAAATGTCATTTTATTCTGCCGCCATATGCCAAATAACTACTAATTTTATTGATGGATATTTTGCTTATTCATACAGCTTATCATGTGTACTTCATGTTGAAGAGGCTGTTATTTTAAAGTCATGACCTGTTGACAGCATTTTCTGATAAAGTGCACATGAATGCACATCCTGGATCAACAACTGCTTTAGCCAATGGTAAACGATTTAACAAACTTACTGTGGTGTGACATTTTGGCCCCTCCCTCACTGTGGTGTGACGTCGTGCGTCCCTCCCCTGTATGTTTCTGCAGTTGACGGCAGCGGGAGATTCAATTACAGAGCAAAATTATTTGCTGGACTGTGCGTGCAGAAGGTAAGGATTGTTCTCCTGTCATCTGCGTCAGCAGATTTAAGATTTTTTTAAATGTGCGATACTGTCTGTAATTATTATTTAACTTCATTTTTTTTTTTTTTTTTACTGTTCGTGCCTTTTAGTGTAAAATACTTAAGTGCAAAATACATCTTACTGTATGAAAGCGCCCTTAATACTAATTTAAAATATTAATATTTATTTATTACTTTTTTGATGAAATGTGCATCAATCATTAGAGCGTGCTTACAAACTGCCTTCCTTTAGAATCTGCTTGGAGGGAAAACCGTCTTCTTTCAAATTTGAAAAACTGCAAAAAGACTGAACAAGTTTGTAAAGATAAAGATATTTCTTCTAAATCATAGTCACATTTGCAACATTTTATTAATTTTATTATCCAGTAAACGTGTTTTACAGTTGTATCAGCTTATCTGTCAATTATTGGCAAAGTAAACAACCGTTTTGTTTTTTTTTGGTTTTTTTATTGTGTATTTCAATTATAACAACTCCTTTTGTGCATATTATTACTAATGTCTAGTCGATCATGTGCAACTGGGAACAACGTGCGTTTGTGTTAAACAACGCTGATAATGTTAGCACAGGAACAACACCGATAATTTTAGCGCAGGAATAACACAGATAATCTTAGTGCCGGAGACATTTTATGTAACAAATCAAATTGACCCCTGTTGTGTATTTTTGTTGTGAACTGCAAGTCCTACTATTATTAATTACTTGGAAGGTGCTCCTTACCCAGGGTGACTTAGTTGTCACAAAATGTACATGTTTGAAGAATCAAAGTGCAATAAGAGCAGGTCACAATACAATAAGAGCAGTCTTGACATTTATAAGAGAATTTCAAAGCAAAATATTATTTATTGCTTAGCAGACGCCTTATCCAGGGCGACTTACAATTCTTACAAGATATTACATTATTTTTACATACAATTACCCATTTATACAGTTGGGTTTTTACTGGAGCAATCTAGGTAAAGTAACTTCCTCAAGGATACAGCCTATTTAATGGCCGGTGAAAAAGACTGCGCCGGCCGCCTATTGGCAGCCGGCGCACCAGCTGCCCAAAGGCATCCGGTGAAAAGATTCAGTTTGGCACCCCCTAATCAAAAGGGGGTGCCAACAAAAAAACGGCTGTTAACTAACCCAGTTTTTTTTTCCCCTAAATTAAATGTTCAAAACAAAGGGGGGGGTGGTACAGAGCACGCCACCCAGAGCCCACTGGTCGACAAAAGCCGTCATGTCGCCAGTGGACTCCGCGTCGGCGTGCTCCAACACCACCCGGGAACGAAGGAGGGCCCTGAACATGGCCCCACAGTCAAAGAGACCCTCCCCGGTGATCTTACGCTTCCTGGTCTTGTAGATGGTAAGTTTGCCAAGAGCCAGGAGGTCTCTCTTCCTGCTGGAGCCACGAACAGGGTGCCCGAAAATAAAAAGGGTGGGGGAAAAATGCAGCCAGAACTGCAGCAGGAGGTTCTTCAGGAACACAAAGAACGGCTGCAGCCTGGCGCAAAGGAGATAAATGTGGAACACCGACTCGGACTGACCGCAGAAAGGGCATGCGGGTCCGAGTCGGTGAAGTGACGCAGGACCTCCTGACGCGAGCGCCGCTGTAGCATCCTCCATCCCAGGTCCCCAGCGCCTCTGGGGACCAGCGGGAGTACAAAGCCTCCCACTGGGGTTGAGGGGCTCCCGCCAAGCGGTGTCTCGGCGGGAGACGAGGGCGAGGAAGTGGAGGGTGGGCGCCATCACAGACAGGGTCCTCCTCGACACGGAACGGGGGGGTCGAGGAGAACTGCGAGATCCTGCTCAGGTGATTCTCGAGGGAGGCTGAGGGGAGCCCGATCCTTTGGTTTGATCCGCAGGACCGGAGAGCCGGGGTAGGGGGGGACGATGGCTCCCGGTCCTGAGGACCCCTCGAGATACCCGACAGAGTCTGGGTGCAAAGCTGCTTTGCACTCCCGGATCGCTCGGTGGGCCGTTCTGAGGGTCCCCGAGTCGCCCTGGCGACCAGCGACTCGGGAGTCAGCCACGCCCGAGCGTTGGTGATCCAGGAGATCCCAGACTCTGGTCACCTTGGCCGAGATCAACAGGCTCCGCACCGCTGGGATTCCAACGCCTGCGCACCTAGATGGGGTTGTGCAGCAGGGGCTCCAGAAGGAATTCCTCCCCTCGGTCGGAACCGGCGTCTCGGCCGATGTCGAACATGCCCGGGTCTTGAGCAGGTCCCTGTAAAGACCGGCAGCTCGGGAGACGGATCCCCGGGAGGTCTAGCCAGAACAGCTGCCAGTCGTAGCCCAAGCGGTGCAGCTGGCGCAGGAAGAGGGAGGCCAGCGCGCACCACTGCGGGGCCGGGTCTGCGTACAGGTATCTCTGCAGGGTCTGGAGGCGGAAGGTGTGCACCTGAGTCCTGATGCACACCAACCCTTGTCCCCCCTCGGCCAGAGGGAGGCTCAGCACCCCCGCAGAGACCCAATGCTTTCCGGCCCAGAAGAAGTCCGTCAGCTTCCTCTGGACCCTGGCCACAAACTCAGGGGGCGGGCTCAGGACAGTGAGTCGATGCCAGAGCATCGACGCCACCAGTTGGTTGATGACCAGAGCCCTGCCCCTGAAGGAAAGCACTTTCAGCAGACCCGACCACGACCTCAGTCTCGCAGCAACCTTGTCCTCCAACTCCACCCAGTTGGCTGCGACCGAGGTCTCCTGGGGCTCAGGTGGACTCCCAGGTATTTGAAGCTGTCCGCGCTCCACTGGAACTGCTGGAGCGCGGCAGGGAGGGAGTCCACCCGCCAGGGGCCTACCAACAACCCGGAGCATTTGGTCCAGTTGATCTTGGCAGAGGACGCGGCAGAGTAAACGCTCTGGCAGCTCCGCATCCTCTCCAGATCGACCGGATCGGAGGCCACTAGGAGCACGCCGTCGGGGCGAAGCCGACAGGACCCTCGTGTCCGCGCGCCGAGCGCCATCCCCGTGAGCCTCCTTCGCAGGAGGCAGAGGAAGGGCTCGATGCACAGCGCGTACAGTTGTCCGGACAGAGGGCAGCCTTGACGTACTCCTCTCCTGAAGGCAAGGGGCGCGGTCAGGGACCAGTTCACCTTCAAAAGGCACTCGGCAGAGGCGTACAGCATTCGGAAGAGGCCGACGAACTTCGCCCGAACCGAATGCTCGCAGGGTTCCAAAGAGATACCGTGATCCACCCGGTCGAACGCCTTCTCTTGGTCGAGAGACAAGGCGGCGACCGACCGACCGGTCCCCAACCAGGAAGATGTTGTCGAAGATCGTCCGATTCGGGACCGTGTAGGACTGGTCGGGGTGGATCACGTCTGCCAGCACGGACTTGAGCCTCAGGGAGGCGGCCTTGGCCACGATTTTGTAGTCCATGCACAGCAGCGAGACCGGGCACCAGTTCTTAAGGCAGGAGATCCCCCTTCTTGGGCAGCAGCGTGATCACCGCCGCCTCATCGAAAGGGGCATCTCCCGGTCTCGAGGCTTCCGCCAGGACCCACGCAAAGGCGGGCCCCAGCAAGTCCCAAAACTTTCTGAAGAACTCCACGGTCAGCCCGCCGATGCCCGGCGATTTGTTGTAGGGCATCAGACTGAGAGCGCCAGAGAGCTCGGCCAGGGTCAGTCAGCCCTCGAACTCTTCCCTGACGCCCCTCGCCGACCGTGGGAAGCCCGTCCCAAAGAACCCTGCAGCGCCGGAGTCGACGGGATCAGGAGAGAAGAGGTCAGAGTAAAAGGCTCTGGCCCTCTCGTTCATGCTCTCCGGATCCGTCAGAAGGAGCCGCCGTCTGCCAGAAGGCAGGTGATGTTCCTGCGGTCTCCTTCTTTTTTCTCCAACGCGTAGAAGAAGTGTGAGCCGCGGTCTATCTCCGAAGGAACTGGATCCGCGAGTGCACAAACGCCCCGGGACCGCTGGAGCTGCAGGTCCCGCAGGGTGCTCTAATTTTCTTCAGACGCGCTCTGCTCGAAGTTGGTCCCCGCGAGCCAGGCGGCTCTCCAGATCGAAAGCTCCCTTTCCAGCCGCCGATCCGTGAGTCCCTCCGCCTGCTCGCGCCCCTCGTGTACTCCTGACAGAAGATCTTGATTGGCGCTTTCCCCGCCCCACCACTGACGCCACGTGGGGAAGCGAGATCGCCTGCCGTGCCAGACCGTCCAAAAGTCCCGGAAAGACTGCTCAAAGCGCTCGTCCTCCAACAAGGCATTGTTAAAGTGCCAGTAGGCGGAGGCGTGCCCGACTGGCACCAGGCCACGGCCACCAGGTTGTGGTCCGTGAACGGCGCCGCCTTATGTCGGAGGAGCGAACGCAGTGAGCGTGGTTCCTGGTGACGAGAACCTGTCGATCCGGGACTGAGACACCCGCCCCTCCCTCACCCTGGTGAAGGTGAAGGCGGGACGTCCGGTGGTGCCAACGCCAGATGTCGACCAGAGAGAGCTGAGCGGTCAGCTCTCTCAGTGCTGCCGACGAGAGGGTAGTGTTCTTGCCCCCCCCACCCTGTCCGCGGCCTCGAGGGTGCAGTTGAAATCACCCCCCGAGGACCACGCACTCGCCGGGCGCTGATGTTGTTCATATAGGTCGACATCCGGGCGAAAGAACTGACTGGACCCTCGCCGGACCCGTGGACGGCGCCTACACGTTCACCAGGTGAACGATACTGTCGCCGTCCCGGATCCGGTGGTGTAACAGACGGCCCGGCTCGACGTCTACCACATCGAGTACCATGGGAAGAAAGGACCCGGAGAAGAGCGCCGCCACCCCACAAAAGGTGCCGGTGAGATGGCTGAACGACACTCTCCCCCCCCACTTCAGAAGCCAGTTGGCTTCCGCCTCTGGGGTCGTGTGGGTTTCCTGCAGGAAGCACACAGAGTAACCCCCTTTTTTCAGGTAGGAGATTACCTGGGCCCTGCGGAAAGGGTCCCTACACCCGTTGACGTTCACAGTACCGATGTGATACATGATCTTCTGTCAGGAGTTGTCGGTGACGCCACGGGAGATTCTGAGTTCTCCCAAGCTCACCAACTGGTCGTGTAACTTGCGGGCCCGAATGTGCACGCTCGAGCCCGGTTTTATTGGCGTGGCTGGCCCTGAGGAAGGACCTCACAGACTGTAAGATCCTCTGGAAGTCCCCCCATTTGTCCAGGGCCAGCATTACCTTGTCCCTGCGGTGGACGGTGGCCTCCAAGAACTCCAGGAGATCCGCCGCAGGGATGTCCGAGAAGGGGCGGACAGACTCTCCGAGCCCACGCTGCCCGTGGACTCGGTATCCTCCTCTCTCTCCCTCAGCTCCTCCGCCCCCCTCGCGATGGTAAAGCACAACGCACTCCCGTTGCCGTCTCGTCGTCCCCGTTCTGGGTCCCTCCTTTGAGGTCCGAGGCACGGTCTCAGGCCCGTCCTCTTTCCTCGAAGGAAGGGGATCCACCCTCTCGGTCCTTCCCTCCCTCCCCTAGAGAAAGGGGATACACCCTTCGGGTCCTTCCCCTTCCTCCGCATCAGTCACGGGACCGCCTCGGGCGATGTTTCCCCCCGACGGCCGCAGCCCTCGTCACCGCCGGAAAGGGAAGCCCGAGGCGGTTGTTCTTCCAGGGGCTCCTCCCGCGCCCCCTCGGTGACTGGAACCGCCCCTCGATGCTGGGTCGGGGACGGTTTCTTGGCCCGTTGCGCCGGGAGGGATTCACCGAGGGCACCACCTTCTGCCCCTCTGGTTCTTCCCCTCCCTTCCGCCCGAGACCAATGTAAGCCTCAGGGGTTTCCTCCTCCCCCCTCTGGGCGGCATGAGGGCCGGAACCCCGTTGCCGCAAGAGAGGGAAGCCTGAGGCAGATCTTGTTCTTGGGGGCTCTTCTCCCCCCGACCCCTCAGCGGGGGGTCGCCTGCATGGCTCCGCGTTGTCGGAGGCCACGCCTGCCTCGGGAGCCCGAGGCAGCTCTTGTTCTGGGAGGGTAGATCTTCCTCCCCTCCAGCCCCTCGGCGGGGGTCGCCTGCATGGCTCCACTTTATCCCATGAGAGCCCATGCCTGCCCTCGAGTTGTTTCCGCCGCCCCTCCTTGGCAACACAGGTTTCAGGACCCGTGTCGCCGTTGGAGGAAGACGGTGCCCGAGGCAGCTGTTCTTCGGGCCCCCTTGTGCCCCCCGGGGGGACCTCCCTGCGGCCCGGCCCCTCAATCCACAGTCGGGGCGGTTGGGTTCGGGAGGGGGTCCCGAAGGGCTCCATCTGCCCCGTGGGTTCCTCCCTCCCCTTCCTCGGCGGGGCCTCTTCCATGGGCTCCGCTGTTTCTTCCCATGAGCCCCGGACCGCCTCGGGGGATGGATCCTTCTCCTCCCTCTGTGGCATTACGAGGGCCGGGGCCCCTGCTGTCGGGTAGAGGGGGATGCCGAGGCGGTCGCTTTGGTTTTGGGGCCCTCTTTCTCCCCCGGGACCCCCCACCGTGAGGCGGTACGCCTGCACTTGCGGCACATCGGGGAGGCGCGCCTGCGCCTTCATCTTCCCCTGAGGCTGCGGAGGCTGTCCCCTGCCCTGCCACGGCGACGGGAGCCCACCTCCGCAGCGCTTCTCTCCTCACCCTCTGGGGGATGAGGTGTTGTTTCACGGGCGGCTTTGCCGCCTGCCTCGCAGGGGGTGCCGCCGAGGGAGTCCCTTCTCTGGGACCCCTGACCCACCGCCAGATGGTGCGGCGGTGGGCTTCTGCCTCCCCTGCTTGGCCTCCCCTGTGGACCTGGGCCGCCTTTTTTATGGGCGGGCGACCAAGGGTCCATTCGGCGGCCTTCTTCCCGGCGCTTTCAGGAGGCGGAGGGTCCCGCCACCCGGGGCTTTCTCTCCCTTCCCCCCTCAGATGTTCCTGGGAGGGGGGGGTGCTTTTTTTGCCCCCCCTCTGTGGGCCTTTTGAGGGCCCCGGGGCGCAGGTGGACTCGAGGGGCGCTGCGCGGGCTGGTGGTTTCCCGCCCTGCTGGAGCTTGGGGCACCTCTTTTCTGGTGCCCCAGCTCCTTGCAGTGAAAGCACCGCACCTTCTCCGAGGAATAAAAGATTACGTAATTGGTCCCCTCGAAAGGGACCACAAAGCTGCCCTCCGCGGTGTCCCTCCCCGCCAGGTGGATGGTCACCTGGCGGCGGAAGGACAGGATGTGGCGGAGGGCCTGGTCCTTGCAGCCCAGGGGGAGGGGGTGGATCGATGTTTTGATCTCCCCCAGGGCTTGCAAGTGGGGCCTGAGCAGGTCGTCCCTCAAAAAAGGTGGCACATTGGAAAGGACGACCCTTGTGCCCAGGCCCGCGAGCGGTTCGACGGGGATGAAGATCCCCGCCACCGCGAGACCCCTCTCGATCGCCATGTTCGCGGCGGCCGATGACCGATGGCCACGATGGCCGATGGCCCCACCACCTTGGCCATGGCCTTAACAAAGCCCTCGATCGAGAGGGAGTCCTTCAGGAGGCACCTGACCCCGTGCCTCCTGGTAATGTTTTTAAAAGGGGCTGCAGCCTCCCCTGCAGCCACCTTTGCCCATTTTTTAGGGGCTTGTGGAGCTTGCCCACTCATTTAATTTAATTTGTTTATTTATTTATTTATTTATTTATTTATTTATTTATTAAACAAACAATAATTCAAAATAAAACAAACACAAACACAAATTGCGCACCCCTGCACTCCAATAGTGCAGGGGCACACAGAACACAAAGTTTTTTGATAAAAAATGAAAAATAAAAAATGAAAAATAACTACCCCTGCACTCCAATAGTGCAGGAGTAGTGAAATTAAAAATAAAAGAAACAAAAATTATTTATGTATTTTAAAAAACAACAAAATAAAAATAAAACAATCAAAAACACAAAGGTTTTTTTTTTTTTTTTTTTTTTTTTTTTTAATACAAACAAACGTATTTATTTATTTTTAAATAAATAAATAAATACAAATTGACACACCCCTGCACTACAATGGTGCAGGGGTAAAAGGAAAATTCAAAAATAAATCAGTTTAAAACTAAAGAATTGTTTTAAACTTGAAAGAAAATCAAAGCCAAACTAAGGGCAAACAAAGGAGCACATGGCCTGTGCTCCTTGCCTGCCCTTCCCCCACTCTGCACAAGGCAGAAGCAGGGGATTAAAACAAAAGGATTTTTAAAACAAAAACTAAGTGTAGTGATTTAAAATAATTTTAAAATAAACTAAAGAAAGTGCTCTTTAATAAAAAATTAAAAAGCAAAGAAATGAAACTAGTTTGTGTAGAGTATTGGAGTGTTACAGCTTTAAGCAACGTATGCTAGAGAGGTCAAAGGGGCAGAAGGCGGGAGCGAGATGAAAAAAAGGTTTTGTCTGGAGAACGGGGTCTGGTGCATGGCTGGTGTAATAAAAAAACAAGAGTTCACTTATTAAACACGTCTGGCGGCATAAGGCAAAATTGAAGAATATAAGGCAGAACAAGAGGACTGGATTCAGTATACAGAGAGACTGTCCCAGTATTTCATCGCAAATGAAATTAAAGAAACTGAAAAGCAACGTGCAATCTTGCTTAGTGTATGCGGGGCTAAAACGTATAGCCTTTTGAGAAGTTTAGTGGCTCCACTTAAACCTAGTGAAAAAACATTTGCCGAGCTCGTGGCAGCTCTTACAGAGCATTATAATCCGAAACCATCAGCCATAGTACAGAGATTTAAATTTGATAGCTGTTCTCGCAAGCCAGGCATATCAGTAGCTGGGTTCGTAGCGGAACTCCGCGCACTTTCAGAGTATTTCGAGTTCGGAGACACATTGAATGACCGTTTGAGAGACAGACTAGTGTGTGGAATTAACGATGAACGCATACAATGCCGATTACTGTCAGAGTCGACGCTGGATTACAGAAAGGCACTGGATATTGCGCAAGGGATGGAAATTGCAGCAAAAAATACTTCCGATCTACAGGCTACAACAAGCGGCATTCTACTGTTAAGCACAGGTACGGTCAATGAGATTTCATACGATAAATCAGGAAGACAGACCAGTTACTCAGAGAACCAGCACAAATTGCCATGTTATAGATGTGGGGTAAGCACTCACCTGATGTCTGTAATTTTAAAGATGCTGAGTGTTACTCCTGTAAAAGCGTGGCCATGTTGCCAGAGTCTGTCGTAGTAAAAAAGAAAGATACACGGAAACAGCCCAGGAAGGAGGAATCGATGCACGAGTGGAGGAGGAAAGTGAAGTGTATACAATGTTCAATGTAAGAAGCAAGCAGCAGAGGGAAAAGCCAATCACTGTAGAGGTTATTATAAATGACCAAGTAACCACCATGGAGATTGATACTGGAGCTTCAGTATCAATAATTAGTGAATCAACTTACAACAGAAACTGGCCTTTGGACAATAAACCTGAACTTACCACATCTGATGTGGTTCTACGCACCTATACAGGGGATGTGGTTCCAATACTGGGGTCCATCAGCGTTTTGGTTAAATACCAAGGACAAGAGATATATTTACGACTCACTGTAGTTAAAGGGGAAGGCCCCAGTCTACTGGGTCGGAACTGGTTAAAACAGTTGAAACTAAACTGGACAGAGCTATTTTGGACACAAGCTGCAGGATACCAAACATTGTTGGAGAAGCATAGCGAACTCTTTCAAAGTGGTTTAGGTACACTCAGGGGAACGACAGGAAAAATTCAGGTGGACCCAGCAGCTAGGCCACGTTTTTTCAAACCGAGACCAGTCCCATACGCCATGAAAGACAAAGTGGATCAAGAACTGGACCGATTGATAGCAGAAGGGGTTATTGAACCAGTACCGTTTTCTGAGTGGGCAGCCCCAATAGTACCAATCCTAAAAGCAGATGGCAGTGTACGTATATGTGGGGACTACAAGGTCACAGTTAACCAAGTGGCAAGGATAGATACATACCCCATTCCCAGGATTGAAGATCTTTATGCTACGCTCGCCGGAGGACAGAAATTTACAAAAATTGATTTGAGCAACGCTTACCTGCAAATTCTACTGGACAAAGGATCCAAACCTTATGTGACCATTAACACACATCGGGGACTGTTTTGCTATAACCGCTTGCCTTTTGGAGTGTCAGCAGCACCTGGCATTTTTTCAAAGAATAATGGATTCGCTCTTACAGGGCATACAGGGTGTGTGTGTGTACCTTGATGACATTCTCATTACAGGCAGAACTGAACAGGAACATCTTGCAAATTTAGAGGAAGTGTTACACAGGCTCTCACAGTCAGGAATGCGTATAAAAAAAGACAAGTGTGTTTTCCAGGCTCCTGAAGTCATCTATTTGGGACATAAGATAGACGCAGCCGGTCTACATCCCGTGGAAGAGAAAGTGAGAGCCATATCAGAAGCTCCAGCCCCAAAATCTGTTACTGAGCTAAAATCCTTTCTCGGCCTGCTCAACTATTATGGACGTTTCTTGCCAAATCTGTCCACAGTTTTAGCACCATTGCATAAACTGTTGCAGAAACAGGTCCGGTGGCATTGGGGTTTGGAGCAGACAAAGGCGTTTACGCAGGCAAAAGCTCTGCTGCAGTCTTCAGACGTACTGGTGCACTATGATTGTAAGAAAGCCCTGGTGTTATCATGTGACGCTTCGCCTTATGGATTGGGAGCTGTGCTTGCACATAGGATGTTGGATGGTTCAGAGCGGCCCATCAGCTATGCATCACGCTCTTTGGCACCTGCCGAGAAAAAGTATTCTCAACTGGAGAAGGAAGGGCTGGCTGTTATTTTTGGCGTAAAAAGGTTCCATTGCTATCTGCTGGGCAGACATTTTACAATAAATTCAGATCACAAGCCTCTCCAGAGCTTGTTCAATGAAAATAAACCAATACCCCCAATGGCCTCGGCTAGAATTCAGCGCTGGGCTCTAACGTTGGCTGCATATGACTACAGTTTCCGATATAAACCGGGGGAGGACCTTGGCAACGCAGATGCACTGAGCAGACTTCCTTTACCAGAAGGCCCACAAAAAGTGCCAATGCCAACCGAAACAGTTCTTTTATTGGAATGGCTCTCAACGTCCCCGTTAGATGCGAGACAGGTCAGCAAGGCTACCGAAAGAGACCCAGTGTTATCAAGGATAATGAGAATGGTTACAAATGGTTGGGTGGGGTTGCCAAATAGGGAAACCAAGCCTTATTTTAGCAGGAAACAAGAAATAAGCATCATGGAAGGTTGTCTCCTGTGGGGAGCACGTGTCATCATTCCACCTACAATGAGACCATAAGTCCTAAAATTACTGCATGAGGCACACCCAGGGATAGTGCGCATGAAGTGTTTGGCACGGAGCTATGTGTGGTGGCGAAAATGGACCAGGAATTAGAAAAGAAGGTCCAGGAATGTACCAGATGCCAAGCAAATCGGCACGCCTCCAGAGGCACCGCTACATCCCTGGAAATGGCCACAAAAACCATGGGAAAGAATTCATGTGGATTATGCTGGTCCTGTTAATGGAAAAATGCTCCTGGTGATAGTGGATGCAAGATTCCAAGTGGATCGAGGTCCACCCGATGACCTCGTCCACAGCTGAGGCTACTATTGACAGACTCAGAGTCACTTTTGCTGCTTTAGGACTGCCAGAATCAGTTGTTTCCGACAATGGACCACAGTTTGTGGGAGAACTATTCAGGCAGTTTATGGACCAAAATGGCATTAAGCACATTAAAACATCCCCTTATCACCCCTCCTCTAACGGTTTAGCAGAGAGGGCAGTTCAGACAATCAAGGAAGGATTAAAGAAAATGGAAAAGGGGAATATGGAGTCGAAACTGATCAGGTTTCTTTTCAAGTACAGGGTGACGCCCCAAGCCACCACAGGTAAATCACCAGCGGAGCTCCTGATGGGACGGAAACTTCGCACCCACCTGGATTTGCTATACCCAGATGAGAGAGCCAGGGTCGAGCAGAAACAGGCGCAACAGAAAGCAAATCATGATATACACGCCAGACAACGGTTCTTTAAGGTGGGGGACAGTGTGTTTGCACGCAACTTTGGCACAGGGTCAGGGTCGCAGTGGTTGTCAGGCACCATAAGCAAACAGACAGGTCCAGTGTCATACGTTGTACAATTGCAAGATGGTAGAGCCTGCCGGAGACATGTGGACCATGTCCGTAGGGGTTTTCCTAAAGAACCTGAGACAGATATGCCGCAGCCTGACAGTCCCCAACTAGAAGTAGAGGACACTGTGTCTGACCAGCCCAGTGTGGACCAGGGTGACTCAAGGACAAAGACACAGGATCAGCTTGCAAACTATGAAGAACAGGAGATTCTAGAAGACACTTCTGAGAATCAGGACATTACAGTGGGGGACCAAACAGAAGACACAGCCCCTTTGCGTCGCTCTAGTCGTATCCCGAAGCCTCGGGTACTGATGGACTGGTAAAAGCTAAAACCAGATAGTTACAGGCAGTTACGGAAGAGAGGGCAGAATAATCCCTCATAATTGTCTGGAGGAACAGGGTAGTCCACCCCTGTCCTCATAGTGGGGTCAGGGATTGTTTGTGTTATTGTTCTACATGTTATTATTAATAATAGTATTTTGTTTAAAAAAAAAAAAAAAAAAAAAAAAAAAAAAAATGAAAATATAGGGGTTGACAAATACTTAAAGGGGGAGGAATGTAGAGTATTGGAGTGTTACAGCTTTAAGCAACGTATGCTAGAGAGGTCAAAGGGGCAGAAGGCGGGAGCGAGATGAAAAAAAGGTTTTGTCTGGAGAACGGGGTCTGGTGCATGGCTGGTGTAATAAAAAAACAAGAGTTCACTTATTAAACACGTCTGGCGTGAATACTTTACAGTTTGAATGAAGTAAAAATTAAAAGAACAAAACAAACAAAGGAAAAAACAAGCCAAAATGGCTGCCCTCCTACACTTGCAAACAAAGCAAGTGTAGGAGAACAAAAGAAAAAAGAAATAAAATGTGTTTTAAAACACTAAATAAAAGGTTTTATTAACAAAAAAAGGTGCCCTGCTGCTTTAGAAAAAAGATAAAATAAAAAGATTTGGAAAATAAAAAGTTGAAAACACTGTTTTTTAAACTTTGAGCAGGAGCTCTTCTCACACACGTCTGCTCTCGCTCAAGGGTACAGCAGCAGTGTCCCCCATCTGGGATTGAACCCACAACCCTCCGGTCAAGAGTCCAGAGCCCTAACCACTACTCCACACTGCTGCCCTAATAATAAAATATGTTTTATTATTATTTAGAATTAGAAAAAGTGGAGCAAATTAGCTGAAAGTTTGTCTTGTCAATGTTCATCTGTGCCTGAGTAATATTACTTCTTTATATGCTTGTTGTCGCCTAACTGTATATTTTCCCTTGCAAATGTCAAAATAAGACCAACTAACTCATGTAAGTGAAAGTGTTAGACACTGTCCTTTTTTTATTTATTACATTAAATAAAATATTAAGTAAGCATTAATGTTATAGCTTGAATATTATTAATCATTCTTTGAGATTGTCTCAAGAAATTGAGTGTGCTGTATAACTATCTATTTTTTCCTTTGCACAGAAAGGTGTCTCTTAACATGGATGTGTCTGAAACGTCTCTTTGCACACTGGATAATGGCATGTGGGTGGATGATGTTATAATTGACGCCTACATGAGGCACGTTTTTAAAGTTTTATTAATTTGTAATCTGATCATCTGATGTCCTTATCTAGAGCTCTGACAAATTGTTTCATAAGGCCCAATTTGATGTGCAGTGGTGGCATCAGCACCTTCCGGGGGTCCACCAGTGGCTCCCACTTGACGTTGTTCCTCCCCACAGAGAACTCGGTCCGCTGTGGCCAGTCCCGCCTGTGGTAGTGCGCCTTGGTGTCCCTGCTGTCCCAAAGGCAAAGATAGCAGGGAAACTTGGTAAAACCGTCTTGGAGACACATCAGGAATGCCACCATTTTGAAGTCTCCTATGACCTTGATGCCATCTCAGAAAAATGCAGATATGTATCCACTTAGGCAGCTGGAACTAAACTGAACTGGTGGGCTTAAGGCCCCTGTATTTATACTACTATTTATATTACTGGAAAGTTCTAGAAAGTTCTAGAAGTTACTCCAAGTTTACTCAGCACTGAATCTATCTGGAATGTTCTGGAAAATAGGTAAATTTCAAAATATCACTGTCCTGGTCACAAAAGCAAAGTTTGTGGGGAATAGCCATTTTCTATACTTTTGAGGCATAAGCAATTAGGAAATAACACTTACTACCCAGGAACCAAAAAAAAAAAAAAATTGTTACACAGTGTAATCAACCCTTTCAAGAAGGATTTTTTGTTTGTTGTTCAGAATTACAACAGGTATTAATGAAATGTACTCCTTTTACTAGTTTTAGAATTATTCCTTTTTTCTTTTCACAAGAATATGCAGAGCCACTTGAACTTTGTCGTGGCCCTGTCCTGCAGGGTGGAGTGGAACCAACCTGTCCTTCCACCCTGCAGTACACTGTTTCAGCACACAGAAGTGAAAAAAAACTGTCATACTAGGACTATTCCCTTTTTGGGAAGTACACATAATTAAAAATTAAATAAATAAATACAATTGTAAAGCATTTCAATACGAAGACTGTAATATCAACAGTTTGTGTGTGGCATAGCCTGGACTACAGTATGTGGCTTTGTCAGTTATTTATCCATTTTAGTTTTATTTATTTATCGTTCATGTTTTGTACGTGTTGACTGATATAACAGGAATGTTTTTGATCAATTAATTGGCCATCCAATATGATTTATTACAGTCATTACCTTTATGGTATGATTTTGTTGTTCTACTTAACAGAACCCATTGGAGACTGTTTGTCATTTGCTACCCAGGAATGGATGAGCCCAAGAAGGAGAAGGTTGGAAAGACAAAACAAATCACAAAATGGTACACGCATTATTGAAATTGTCATATGTAACATTAATTCAGTTGTCATGGAGTATGATGAAGCAAATGAGCTTTCACAGTTTTAAGTTTATTTTTATTATTCAATGATATCTGTGCCATCGTAGTTTTCTCTCTGTCTCTGCTTAAGTGTATTTTTTCATTGCAGTTCCTGCATACTAATGTTGGATTCCCAAAACCCAGGACTGGAAAGCGGTCAATCAGTTTTTAATAATCTAAGAAGGTGTGTTTATTGTCTTTTATCCAAAGCATGGAATGTTTTTAACAATGTATTGAAACATTTTGTGACTATCATATGCACATAGGCTACACATGTGTTACTCCCAAGATTATAACAAATAATGTGAACTCAGTACATTCATTAATTTTGAATTGAAAATCTAAAATGTGGATGTCCATTTGGTTGTCTGTCTGCCTTAAGGCACATTCATCGTGCTACAGTACAATACAGCACATCATATTTTGTGCCTTAACTAGTTGTAGGGCTTGCAATACATTCATGGTAAGAATCATGGTTATGGATGATTAAAATCACTAGAACTCAAGTCAGTCAAGTCAAGCTTCTACTATTCTGTATAGTATTACACTTTTGCATCTGCACTAGTACTGACTTTCCTCTTTCATCTATGTGACAGGGTAGAGGTCAGAATTAAGATTATTTTAATAGAGCCAATTTTATTGTTGACTTTTTGGAACACCATATATTGTAAGTACCTTTCGGACATGTGGGAGCACATGTTTCATGAGAACTTTTCTCCCCTACAACTATGCCTGTAGTATTGATGCATGTCCCGTCTCAAAATGACAATGTCCGGAATGTGGGATTTTTGTCATGTATTTCATGGAGAATTTTTTACAGGTAAATACATTTTACAGTGTTTTTTTACCACTGTTGCTTGCTGTTGGTGCTTCATTAATATTATTAGGGGGCCATTATTGTTAGTAACATTATTATTATTATTGTAACCACCATTAAAGGGATTGTGATTACCATTTCATGAAAATGTAATTCTCAGTACTATGCACTCCATTTCTTTATTGGTATTAAGATCATGTACTGTTTTTATTGTGTGTGATTGCATTCTGGAGCTCAATTTTTAAAAATGATCAAAATGCCTGTCGCCTGAAGATCTCATTTAAGACTCACATGCCAGGCTTCTTGAGTGACGATACACTGTTCCCTGGGCCAGGAACACACTCATGACAATTGGATTGACCTGTCTGTAGTAAACCATGTTGTTATTCCTCCTACTTATTTTTTTTAGCAGTGATCTACAAAAAATGTTTATCATTATTTTATATATTATCATTACTGTAAAATAGATGCAGCTATATTTTAGGTGTAGATTCACTCATGTTTGTTTTAATTTGTACTTGTGTTGCCTAGTTTGTAATTACCAATGTGTTGTGATTTTACCTCACAATTTAGGACCCCCCAAAAGTGTTTGTAGGGGAAGCAGACTCCACTGAGTGGTTTAGTCTTTTGGATGTTTTTGTCAAGAGTGGAGATCAGGCAGAAATTGAGGGGAAAAGTCCCCACCCCCACCCCCAACAGGTCAGCAAACATGATCAAATGTACAGATTTGCAATTATATGGTTAATCCATATGTTTAATTAAGTAAGGGTATCTCTTTGCCATTTTTTTTATGCTTTAGGACGGTGATCCCAAATCCTTGTCCTGGAGGGGCATAGTCTAGTAGGTTTTCTAGGCCTCCCCAAATGACCAACACTGTCTTTTTTTTTAAAACAATACTACAAAACAAAAGCAAAAAAACAATAACCCATCCCATGTGTATCGGTAATGGTTTTACATAATTTTGGTAGTGTACTGTTTATTCCCAGTACATTTATCAATTAGCTTATCAATAATTGATCTAAATGGCATTGAACAAGTTTTCCAAATTGATGACCAGTTAAGTTAATTTCAGGAGACGTGCAGGTTAGTTGCCCATTTTGACCTGTAGGTATGAAACTAGTGAAGCTCTCAAAAATATAACATATTTAAAAATTGAGGAGTTCAATAATATTGTAATTCATTTTATATCATTGTTTTGATTTTATTTGTGAAAATGTCCCTTGTATTTATTTTTTCCCACTACTGGAAGTAGCAAACAAACAGAAACTAAATTCAGAAAAAGTTCATTTTCACACCTTTTGTCTACTTTTGAGTTGCAATGTTTGGTTGGGGTCTAGGTTGCTATGGGTTTGTCTATATATGAAATCTGGATTACACCCCCCCCCCCAGGAGGACCCTGTCTCAAATACGCAACAATTTGGAGAAAGGGTTGGATGAAAACTCAGACTTTAGTCTCCTGACGCGTACTTTTGGACCCAGGGCTATGTCTTTAACACTCAGTTGCTTAATTGATTCACTGAAGGGTCAAAGTTAAATATCTTGGTTGGTCATAATGGAAAAAGTAGAAACATGGTCTACTGTGTACATCAATGTTAACAAACGACAGTAACACATGTTATGTTTTTTATTTTATTAATGTGCTTTCATACCACCACCACTGTTCTTGCTGTCTTTGATTAATCTGTAGTACAATGTACAATGAAAAAACTTTGTAAAGTACAATAAATGTGCTCTTGAATTCACTCTAAAAAACTGAAGATTCTCATCTTTTAACCCTTTTCAGTCCATTTATTAAGTGCGTGTCAGGCGCGTCAGGTCCAAATTTATTTTCACACACGCAGTTAATTTTAGACGCGCTGTTTAAAAGTATTTTTTTTCCACAGTCAAACGGGTTTAAAAGGCCCTGCATATCAACAAAGCACTCACTAGGCATCTCCAGCCCCGCCCCACCCTTTCGTTCGCTATAGCTTTCACATATGCTAAGAAATAAATAATAATAATAATAATATTAATAATAGTCGTACATACCGATCAATCATCTCCTGATCACTCGTTTTATCACCAAACGCCTCAATAATGCGATCCAAGTCATTATTTTATTACTATAACATCTGAAAAAAGCTCTGCAAATGTCCATGATATTCTCTGATCGCTGATGCAGTCACAGCCAGCTTGTTTCCTTATGGCCTCTGTTATCAGATGCCAGGGGCAAGTATGACTATTCATGAGATACGCTTTTTTTTTTTTTTTTCGGCTTGTCTCGGCTCCTGTCGCTCCCACTCGGCCATTGAATGGTTTTCTCGGCTTTTTCCGGAGAAAAAACGACTAGAAACCCGTTTTTTGCGTCTTTTTGATGATGTTGGACAGGGTCCGACATTGGACCGGATAGGAATAATTGCAATGTTGGACCAGGTCTGACACAGGACCGCAAAGGGTTAAGAACCGCATTTTTAGCCATTTGTTTTCACAATGATTTTCTGCGTGGATTACCTGCTTGTCTTTTCAATTTCTGTAATTTTAGAGCAACGTTTACTTGTATTAAACTCTAATTACTTGCCCTTGCAGTCATGCTGTCATGGTCAGTTTTTGCACTTTCAGGCAATGCCTGTTGCTGAGTTGTTTGTGCAGTGGTTTTTTTTACGTTTTCTGTTTGAAAGTTTGCGCTCCTGTTTGGAAACAGTGGCTTGATCTTTCTGGACTTGTCTTCCATTCTCTCTTTTTCAAGAGACTGGTGACAGTATCTGAATGCTTTACATGGTCATGCAGATCATCAATGTGTTTTTCAATATGCAGGGGAACTGACTGCCATTTCTGTACAGTTTCTAGAATATTTAAGTTACTATAGTTTTCCCCAAATGTGTAACTTCTTTGGTGGTGTGGTCAGTTTTCTTCTGGTGCAATGAATTTTGTCTGAGGAAGATGTTCAGAGGTCTTGTCAAATGACTTGCCAAACAATTCACAGGCTAACTAAAGACAAGCACATTTGCCATAATGTGAAAATGTGCAACATGTACATATGTATGTAGTTGCTGAGGCATGATAGGTTTCCCTACCACACACACTTTGTATGTCTACTTCCTGTGTGTCCTGACGGAGAATTGAATACCTCTTGCTCTGCTTTATTGCACATGACAAGTAAGGTATCTGGGTTTCAAAACTTGGGAACTTCTGAGTGTCATGATCTGTCAGCATCTCAAATAATCTCAGATGTTTACGTAACGTCCCTCCCGCCCCAACTGGACAACTACAGAAGCGTTCTGCAGGACATACTGTGTAAGTGACATCAGAGGTATATTCTGACGGGACATAGTAATGGTATGTTTTATAGTCGGTTACACAGATTTTGTTAATCCAACCTTTCGCAATCATTCTTGAGGCAGATTTTAGTACTTCTGAAGATTTTGCAGCAACACGATTTAGACATCCGACCAGTTGCCTGCAAGTCCTTAATGATATTGAAGTAATTCTCACTCTTGTTGAGGAGCACATCTATGAGGTCATCCAACTGTCTGTTCCTTATACCAGATAAAAACTGGTATTTCAGTCGATGGAGAAACTTAGAAAAGGTAAATGAACATCATTAAATTGTAAACCTCATAAACTGTAATGTTCATAACAGTAAATTAAACTGCGTGCTGAATTGTAAGCAATACACAAGTACTACATTTCTTAAGTTAATTAAAAGAGAAGGGTAAATTATGTGAAGTCTTTCTGTTGGTTCAGTATTTTTTGAGATCATCAGCGAGTACACAGGGATTTATGTAAAAGTGGTTGCATACCAGCATTTACTTATGTTAATGTTTTCTTTATGTAATGGATTTTCCAGCCTTTAAGCCTGTTACATGGAATAACTATCAGATTTTTCTTAATATATTTAGTAATTTGTATTTATTCCCCTTGTAATAGGCATTAATTTGATGAAGTCTAATTTGGCACGGTAGAAGGCAGAAAAGGGGTCTATCTTTGCTGAAGCAGAGATGTACTTAACTTTACAACTTGAAGTGCCCATCTAAAAGCTGACAACATCATAGACATTACTTGTTTCTTCAAAAATACACTTAAAATGGATATTGTTAACCTCAGTCCTTTTTCTATGATTTAATTTTCAATTATGTCAAGGGTGACACCAAGGCTTTTGGCAGAGGGGGAAAGGGTGATAGAATCAAGGGAAAATGTATATAGAAATGTTTGTAGATGGAGAGGAAGAAGGAGGAATATAGAGGAGGCGAGATTGAGTGGTTAAAATCCATGTTAAGCTTGAGTTGCTGAGCATCCATCCAGGAGATGGCTGATAGGCAGTTGGAGATTGAGAGGAACGGTAGTTCCTTGCTACAAGTTAGAAAAACTTGGCAGAACTGCCGAGACTCTCTATACAGCACCATAAAGTTTTAAGCTTTCTTAGATCGAATGTGGAAAAAAATGTAAATACCTCTTACACACACTTAGATATAAGCCGTCAAACTAAGGTAAAATTGAAATTACCATCTGTACCAGTACCAAAAGTTCAGCTTACTTTAAGAGTGTGTAGCAACTTTTCAAACAGAAAAGCTAAATAACTGGACATCTACCAATCATGTGATTCCACATGTTGGTCAACATCAAAATAAACCAGGGAATGCAAGCAGTTTGATATCCGCTCGATTTATATTAAACAATTTAGTTATGTTTTCTAAAACGGCACATATCGCAGGAAAAAAAAAAAATAATTACCGTGGTTTGAACTTGCAACATGCCATCCTTGAAAAGCCTGCCTGCTGCGTCACTGCGCAGTTGTGGAAATGGTGTTAATTTTTTAAGCGTACATCCATGCCTGACCAGCTTTTGCTGAAAACCTGAAGGTTCTGCTCGATTCTAGAAATGCTCTATTTCCTGTTTAAAAATATCTAGTTTCCTGTTTGGTAGATACCATAGAATGGAATTGTACACGAGAATGGCATGTAGCTTCCTTGTCTAAATCTCTGAACTCTGATAAATTTGTAGTTCCTCGTTTTAATTAAAAATAAAGGAATAATTTATTAGGTAAAAATAAATTATTTAAAAAAATGCATAGAGGAATAAATATATTTAGAAATAAATATTTTAAATAAATGTAGAAATTAATGTTTATTATAAATGTATAAATAAATTAATACATTAATAAATAGCAAGCCAGAAAAATGTCATATTAATTGATTTGGCTGCTGCTTTTATCCAGAGCAATTGACATTTGTATACCTATATACAAAAAGTACGTTTCATGTAAAAAAAAATGATGCAAGGAGACATTAGTGCTTCTTCACTTGTAGCACATGTGGAATAGTGGTTAGAGCACTGTGCTCTTGACTGGAAGGGTGTGAGTTCCATCCCGGGGTAGGGGACATACTGCTGCTTTACCTAGATTGGTCCAGTAAAAAACCCAACTCTATAAATGAGTAACTGTATGTAAATAAAATAAGTAACATCACAATTGTAAATTGGCCTGGATGAATTAGTTATCTAATTGAATTTGAATACGGGTTCTCGTTTTTATTGTTTGGTACTGAAAAAATGCATACATTTCAAACTTTGCATTTGATTCGTATCAAATTAGCTTTATACAGGGCTTGTTTGTATCCGAATATCTAGGGTGCTCAAAGCAACCCACGAACACATGAGTGAGTTGACAGGGCTGACGGACCACCCTGTACTAGTGTATGAACTATCCTTAAGAGTGTAGAAAATATACACCGTGTTCACAGCGCTGTATGGTGTATAACCGTAGAACTGTACAAGAACAATAACCGCAGACAGATGGACACACACACGGATGGCTTTTCTCATATTTTTATATGGCACAAATGCAGCTCCACAATTGGGAATATGCCTTGCAAAAAGTATTCAGACCCCTGACCAATTCTCTCATATTACTGAATTACAAATGGTAAATTGAAATTTCGTTCTGTTTGATATTTTATTTTAAAACACTGAAACTCAAAATCAATTATTGTAAGGTGACATTGGTTTTATGTTGGGAAATATTTTTAAGAAAAATAATATCTTGCTTGCATAAGTATTCAACCTCCACACATTAATATTTGGTAGAACCACCTTTTGCTGCAATAACAGCTTTAAGTCTTTTGGGGTAAGTATGTACCAGCTTTGCACACAGTGTCAGAGTGATTTTGGCCCATTCTTCTTGGCAGATTTGCTCCAGGGTTGTTCAGGTTGGTTGGATGATGCTTGTGGACCGCAATTTTCAAATAGTGCCACAGATTCTCAATGGGATTGAGATCAGGACTTTGACTGGGCCACTGTAGGACATTCACCTTTTTGTTCTTGAGCCACTCCAATGTTGCTTTGGCCTTGTGCTTGGGATCATTGTCCTGCTGAAAGGTGAATTTCCTCCCAAGCTTCAGTTTTTTAGCGGACTGAAGCAGGTTCTCTTGTAGTATTTCCCTGTATTTTGCTCCATCCATTCTATCTTCAATTTTAACAAGATGCCCAGTCCCTGCTGATGAGAAGCATCCCCACAGCATGATGCTGCCACCACCATACTTCACTGTAGGGATGGTGTGTCTTGAGGCATGGACAGTGTTAGGTTTGTGCCACACATAGCGCTTTGAGTTTTGGCTAAAAAGCTCTATCTTGGTCTCATCTGACCACAAAACCTTTTCCCACATCGCAGCTGGGTCACTCTCATGCTTTCTGGCAAACTCCAGACGTGATTTCAGATGGTACTTTTTGAGTAACGGCTTCTTTCTTGCCACCCTCCCATACAGGCCAGTGTTATGCAGAGCTCTTGATATGGTTGACTGGTGCACCATTACTCCACTCCCAGCCACTGAACTCTGTAGCTCCTTCAAAGTGATTGTTGGCCTGTCTGTGGCTTCTCTCACAAGTCTCCTTGTTTGATGGCTGAATTTTGAGGGACAGCCTTTTCTTGGCAGTGCCTGGGTGGTGTGATGCAGCTTCCACTTCTTGATTTATTGATCCAACTGTGCTCACTGGGATATCCAAACACTTGGATATTATTTTGTACCCTTTCCCTAATCTATGCATTTGTATTACTTTATCTCTAACTTCTGTAGAATGCTCTTTGGTCTTCATTTTCCTTCAGATTCACAGCCTGACCAATGATCCTTCAACAGTGGGGTTTTTATCCAGAAAATGTGACAGCAACTTTAATGGTTCACAGGTGGAGGCCAATGGTAAGGTAATTGTGTCCTCGTTAGGGCAATTTCTTTCATCGGTGTAAACTGGGAGCTTCCACAGCACAGGGATTGAATACTTATGCAGCATTTTGTCCCGGTCCGTCCTGTCCTGAAGAGAGAGGCAGCTCCTGCTCCTGTCTCTCGGGTGGTGGGACCAGCAGGTATTCTCCCTCTGGTGGTGGAGGTGGGAGCGGCAAGTAATCCTCCCATGGCGGTGGAGGTGGAACCAGCAGGTATTCTCCCTCTGCTGGCGGATACCTGAGCTGTGGACGCACTGACTCCCCCCTCTTGGGCTGTGGACGCACCGACTCCCCCCTCTTGGGCTGTGGACATTCGGGCTCCTCCCACTCAGGCACAGGATGTTCGGGCTCCTCCCACTCCAGGTCTGTGTCCTGGAAGACTTCCAAGCAGTGATGCTCCTCATGTCTGTACCGCATGCAGTGGGTGCACCACTCCTCTTCCTCCCATGCCTTACTTCCTCTCTGCCTCCTTCTCCTCCCCTTTGTTTGGGTGGGGCAGATGGCTACTGTGTGCCCAAACTCCCCACAAGCAGGGCACCACTCATCTACTACATGGATTTGTGGTAGCTGTGGCTGCTGCCTCTTGCAGCTCTTCCTCCCATCCTCTTTCTTCCTCACTCTCCTTCCTCACTCCACATGTATTAGAAAAAAAAGAAAAAACTGCAGTACCCTAATCTGCCTGCGTCCAGGAGGCGCTGCGATCCCACGTGTGACAGGGTGGTGATGTCAGGCCAGAAGCAGGATCCAAAAACTAACACTTTTACTGCAGATACGTGCAAAGGCGCTTGCGCCGTTTTATTTAAATAATACAAAAATAAATAAAAGTTTTAAACAGAAAACACAGTGCTCACAGAGCAAAATAAATATTTAAACAAAACAATCACTAACACAAAAATAATAAATAATCCAGGTCGGGCTGGGTAAATCGCCTAAATTGTGCCAAGATTTTAGTTTCGTTTTGTTTCTCTCTCCTCTCTCTCTGCTCTTGTTCTCGCTCTTAACACCTACACCAAACATGGAGAGCTGTACCGTGGCCGAGGGGTTTAACTAGCTAGTAATTATTCTATTACCCCTCGGCCACAATCTGCACGATGTGGCTAAGGCGCTATATTTATACAGAAATACAAAAACAAATAAATACAAAACAATAACCTGCACGGGGCGGAGGGGGAGACCCCGTTCTAAAAATTAATAAACAAATAATATGTACAGGGCTCCTCACCCTGTCACAGTGATAAACATTGAAATGTAATTAACACAAACATGAATGACATGACAATTCACTTAAGCTAATGAATTATTG
Organism: Huso huso; assembly: GCA_036884735.1. Classification (NCBI taxonomy): domain Eukaryota; kingdom Metazoa; phylum Chordata; class Actinopteri; order Acipenseriformes; family Acipenseridae; genus Huso; species Huso huso. The sequence goes on from CM072668.1 coordinate 33,836,493, forward strand.
GTTAAGTCCCCCTATTTCCTTATCTTAAACCTGGAAATGTTCATTTAACCTCCATATTTTGAGTTTTGCTGCAAATCAACATGACATTTCAATTCATATGTTCTGTCTAAGACACAGAACTCATTTTTTTAGTTTATCGAGGTTAAAAGCAATTCATAATAAAAGCAAAATGAAGTAATGATAAGACATTTCTTAAAGCATATTGAATACACAATAAAAGCTTAGTAAATGTAGGGAAATCCATAAAGTGATCATGCAAAATTTTCGTAACGGAACAAAGTATAGTTTCTCTTGCAATAGCAACCGCTGAACAACGACACGGAGGTATGCAATTTCCATATTTGGATTCACATATTTAAAACTTTGTCCCTGTTCCTCCTCAACTGGTCTTTGCTCTGCAGAAGAAATGAGGCATATGCTTTGTATAATGTTATAGGACACAAATGTGATACAATTACCAAATACATTTAGCCACCACTGTAAAATAAAGCTTACTTCCCTGCTCAATTTTTTAAAAATGAATATTTAATTACAAGTTAATACATAAGGGTTAATATAACAGACCCCCAGGTGGATTCTTCATTAAATATGGATAAGTCACATATCAAAAGAATTAAGAAAAGCATTAAGAACCATGAAAAATGCTTACTTAAATGGCCAATTCTCTTGCTAGACAAAGAAATCCAACAGGTTTTGCTTTTTGGGTGCATCCCAAAAATGTTCAAGTTAATCTGGACCATATTTTTATCATATGAACCGGCGAGTAAAACATGGATGAAACATTGCCCACAACACCACCTTAATACACTATTACAGGAACACAAAATACCTTGTGTTGGATGGAGTCATTCACGTTGGTCTGAATATATTTGATTTATTCTCATTAAAGTAAAATGTCATTAAATACTGTGGAAAAACTTGTCAAGGAAACAAACTACACACGTGTTAGGAAGAACAATGTAAAACAATTACAGTAAAGTAAATTAACAAAAAAGAAACTGAATGCTGGGAACTAGGGGCTACTTCTCAAAGCAGCTCTAGGTAACAGTCTGCCAAATACAATTTGCTTCAGTAAAAGAAAGAAGAAACACAACATTTATCTAAACTTTATTGGTTTATCTTAAAAGTTCAAAAAAAAATCCTGCTGAGTGCTAGAGGTCCTTTGTGAAACTAGCACCAGAACGTTGGGAACCGAACTTAACCTGTATACACAGAATACCTGAAAAGTGCCAGACAGGCTTGGTGTCTTTTTTGGTAAAATCTACCCAACTTGAAAAACAGAGGGGCAAAGACCCATAGGTGTCTTCTGATACCTTACACCATTTCTTTGTCTGAAAATAACAGCATTCACATTGTATGTAAGGCTTGTAAATAAAGAACTGTAGGTAATCAAGCAGTTTACCTTGCATTGACAAAATAGAAAAGTCAAAAAGTAGCACAGGTTAAAGATTACACATACCAACATGACAGAAGAAAAATGACTTGCGTTACGCCATGGCTATCATTGAAAGTATTTGGGATAAATTGTTATGATTTACAATAAAATTGCTTAAGCATTAAACAGATACTGTCAGACATTAATATTACTTTAAACAATACAATAGGTTCAATAAATAGTTATAAGTACTACAAGGTTTGCACCATCCTTTAAATTAATAAAAGGGTAAATAATGTTAAATGTGTGAATTGAGAGGAATGGTAGTTCCTCGTACAAATTAGAAAAACTTGTTTGAAACTACCGAGTCTCTATACAGCTCAAAGAGTTTAGCTGTTTTTACCATGTTGCAGCGGCAAAACTAAATCACTTAGAATTACCATCTGTACCAGTATCAAAAGTCTGAAACTTTCTTATAAAAAAAACGTACATACCTGTCACAAAGACGGCCGGAGTGGGTGGCGTCAGACCAGAGCCAGGATTTAATAATTAAACAGAACAGAAAATAAAAGGTTTTTAAACACAAAACAGGACACGGCACTTGAGGCCAAAATAAATAGACGAACAAAAACGGACTAACACTACAAACGGTGCATGGACAGACACACAAACAAACACGGTGAGTCTATAAACACTTATTATTTACGTTGTTTTTCTTTTACTCCTCTCTCTCCTGTTCTCCACTCTCGAACACCCCACCCCGAGTGAGTCAAACGTGCATCTATATATACTGTTGTGCTGGGATTCAATTACTAATTAATTATTTACTTGAATCCCAGCGCGTGAATTAATTCTGTGCAACCCCGTGCTCACATACTATACTTTAAATGCACGTGAAGTGATAGTGCAATCCCGTGCCTAAATATAATTATACAATTTAAATACTCATGCTGCACACACCAATTTATATCCCGTGTACCAATGACTATACACCAACATTAACACACGCACACAACATACAACACACACAAAATAACCACGGGCGGGCACTTCGTCACAATACCTCTTATACACAATGAGATATAAGTCGTCAAATTAAGGTTAAATTGTTATTCTCCATCCTCTTCCGTCTACTTTTTAAGGGTGTGTAGCGACTTTTCAAACAGAAAAGCTAAATAACTGGACATCTACCAATCATGTGATTCCACATGTTGGTCAACGTCAAAATAAACCAGGGAATGAAGTGAATCTTGAAGTACTTGAAGCTGTCCGTGCTCCACTGGAATTGCTGGAGCGCGACAGGGAGGGAGTCCACCCGCCAAGCACTTGTTCCAGTTGATCCTGGCAGAGGAAGCGGCAGAGTAGACACTCTGGCAGCTCCGCATCCTCCAGGTCAACCGGATCGGAGGCCACCAGGAGCACGTAGTCGGCGTAAGCCGACAGGACCACCCTCGCGTCCGACGCGCTGAGCGCCAACCCCGTGAGTCTTCTGTGAAGGAGGCAGAGGAAGGGCTCGATGCACAGCGCATACAGTTGTCCAGACAGAGGGCAGTCCTGACGCACTCCTCTCCTGAACGCGAGGGGACCAGTTCACCTTCAAAAGGCACTCGGCAGAGGCATAGAGCATTTGGAACAGGCCGATGAAGTGTGGCCCGAAACCGAATGCTCGCAGGGTCCCGAAGAGATATTCGTGATCCACCCGGTCGAACGCCTTCTCCTGATCCAGAGACAGGAAGGCGACCGACCGACCGGTCCTCCTGCAGTAGTGCAGGAGGTCCCAAACCAGGAAGATGTTATCAAAAGATCGTCCGGTTCGGGAACGTGTAGGACTGGTCGGGGTGGATCACGTCTACCAGCACGGACTTGAGCCTCAGGGAGGCGGCCTTGGCCACGATTTTATAGTCCGTGCACAGCAGCGAGACCGGGCGCCAGTTCTTAAGACAGCGGAGATCCCCTTCCTTGGGCAGCAGCGTTATGACCGCCCGCCTCATCAAAAGGGGCATCTCCCCGGTCTCGCAGGCTTCCGCCAGAACCCGCGCAGAGGTGGGTCCCAGCAAGTCCCAAAACTTTTTGAAGAATTCCACGGTCAGCCTGTCGATGCCTGGCGATTTGTTGTAGGGCATCTGACTGAGGGTGTCGGAGAGCTCGGCCAGGGTCAGATGGCTCTCGAACTCGTCCCTGACGCCCTCGCCGACTGTGGGAAGCCCGTCCCACAGAACCCTGCACCCGTCGGATTCGACGAGATCCAGAGAGAAGAGAGCAGAGTATAACACCCTGGCCCTCTCGTTCACGCTCTCCGGATCCGTCAGAAGGGAGCTGTCGTCCGCCAGGAGCAGGTGATGTTTTTACGATCTCCCTTCTTTTTCTCCAACGTGTAGAAGAAGTGTGTGCCGCCGTCCATCTCCCAGAGGAACTGGACCCGCAAGTGCAAGTGCCTGGTCTTTGCAGCCCAGGGGGATTGGGTGGATGGCTGTCTTGAGCTCCCCCAGGGCTTGCAGATGGGGCGTGAGCAGGGCATCCTGTATAAAAGGTGGCACATTGGACAGGATGACCCTGCTGCCCAACCCCGCGAGGGGCTCAATGGGGACAAACATGCCCCCCACACTGAGACCCTTCTCGATCGCGGTGTTCGCGGCGACCTCCGATTTTAGGAAAAACACCGCTTTCCCATACATTTTAGAGGCCGCCACGATTGCTGTTGGTCCCACCGCCTTCGCCATGGCCTTAATCGAGAGGGAGTCACTGAGGAGGCACCTGACCCCGTGCCTCTTTGTGATGTTCTTGAACGGGGGGGCTGCGTTGCTCGCAGCCGCTTTTGCCCATTGTTTGGGGGGCTGTGGTGTTTGCCCACTCATTTATTTTATTTATTTTTATTTAGTGTATTGTTTTATCTGTTTTATTTTTTTTATTTAAACAGACAAAGAAAAACACACACAAAGAAAACACACACACCTCTGCACCGCAAACAGCCACCAGCGCAGGGGTACACAAAAGGACAAACAAAATTATTTATTTTTAAATAAGGAAATAAAATACACACATGCACCCCTGCACTCCAGTAGCACAGGGGCACAAATAAAAATAAAAACCAAACAAAGTTTTTTTTTCCAAAACAAATTTATTTATTTATTTATTTATTTATTTATAATAAATAAATGAAAAATAACCACCCCTGCACTCCAATAATGCAGGAGTAGCAAAATAAAAAATAAAACAAACAAAATTATTTATTTATTTTTAAACAAAAAATAAAAATAACACAGCAGAGATGGGGGATTTTTAAAACAAAATGATTTTTAAATCAAAAACTAAAAAGTTTTGTGAATTAAAATAATATTAATAAAAAGACAAAAATAAAGCCTTTAAGGTAAAATTAAAAGTTTAATTAAGGAGTGTTTTTAAAAAGAAGGAAAAATAAAGGAAAGAAATCTCTCCTGCACTTGTTTATGCACACAAGTGCAGGGAGAGAAAGGGAAAAACTAAAAAAGTGTTTTTTTATAATAATAAAACCACTAAATCAAAATATTTTTGAACCAAAAGGTGCACTACTACTTTAGATAACAGAAATTATATAAAGATTTTGAAAATAAAAAGTTGAAACAACTGTTTTTAATAGTTTTTTGAGTGAAAACTGAGGAGCTCAAAAAAGTGTGGCCTCTCAGTAGTATTTAAGGCAAGTTTGTGGACTACACCAGCCGCCCAAAGGCGGCCGGAGAAAAAATTTAATTTAGCACCCCTAAAACAAATAGGGGTGCCAACAAGGACTAGGCCTTAACTAATTTAACGAAAAGGACTGAAAATTTAAATATTCAAAACAAAAGGGGAGGTGGTACAGAGCACGCCCCCTAGAGCCCACTGGTCAACAGATGAGGTCATGTCGCCAATGGACTCTGCGTGGGTGTGCTCTAACTTAATCCGGGATCGGACAAGGGCCCTGAACATGGCCCCACAGTCAAAGAGACACTCCCTGATCATCTTACACTTCATGGTCTTGTAGATGGCACGTTTACCAAGAGCCAGGAGCAGATTCACGAGGAGGTCCCTCTTCCTGGTGGAGCCACGAACAGGGTGCCCGAAAATAAAAAGGGTGGGAGAAAAATGCTGCCAGAACTGCAGCAGGAGGTTCTTTAATAACAGAAAGAATGGCTGCAGCCTGGCGCACAGAAAGTAAATGTGACTTACCGGACTGACCGCAGAAAGGGCATGCGGCGTCCGAATCGGTAAAGTGACGCAGGATCTTTCCTGACGCAAGAGCTCTGTGCAGCACCCTCCATTCCAAGTCCCCAGCTCCCCTGGGGAACACCGGGGAGTACAAGGCCTCCCACTGGGGACTGACGCCCTCTGCGGGTCGGAGGGGCTCCCGCCTAGCGGTGTCTCGGCGGGAAACGAGGACGAGGAAATGGAGGGTGTGGAGCGTCATCGCGTACAGGGTCCTCCTCGACGCAGATCGGAGGGGGGTCGAGGAGAACTGAGATCCTGCTCGGGTTGTTCTCGATGGGAGGCCGAGGGAGGGGGGTCCCGCGCCTTGGGTTCGATCAGCAGGACCGGAGAGTCAGGGGTAGGGAGGGAAGGTGGCTCCCCGGTCCTGAGGACCCCCTCGAGATACCTGACAGAGTCTGGGTGCAACGCTGCTTTGCACTCCCGGATCGCTCGGGGAGTTCCCAGACTCTGGTCACCTTGGCCAAGATCAGCCGCGCCGCACGGGTTGGAACGGCGTCTCGGCCGACGTTGAACATGCTCCGGGTCTTGAGCAGGTCCTGGTAAAAGACCGGCAGCTCGGGGAGACGGATTCCCCGGAGGTCGATCCAGAACAGCTGCCAGTCGTAGCCCAGGTCGTGCAGCTGGCGCAAAAGGAGGGACGCCAGCGTGCACCACTGCGGGGCCAGGTCTGCATACTGCAGGGTTTGTAGGCGGAAGGTGTACACCTGGCTCCTGATGCACACCAACCCTTGCCCTCCCTCAGCCAGAGGGAGGTGCAGAACTGCCGCAGAGACCCAGTGCTTTCTGACTCAGAAGTCCATCAGCTTCCTCTGGACCCTGGCCACAAACTCAGAGTGCCTCAGGGAGGTGGCCTTTGCCACGATTTTGTAGTCTGTGCACAGCAGCGAGACCGGGCGTCAGTTCTTTAGGCAATGGCGATCCTCTTTCTGGACAGCAGTGTGATCACCACCCTCCTCATCGAAAGGGGCATCTCCCCGGTCTCGTAGGCTTCCACCAGGACCCGCGCAAGGCCCCACATGGTCAGCCCTGGCCGGGTTTGTTGTAGGGCGCCGGAGAGCTCGGCCAGGGTCAGTTGGTAAAACTTTTGGGAACTCCGCAGAACCCTGCATGCTCTTCTCCTCGTACACGCTCTGCTCAAGTTGGTCTCCGCGAGCCAGGTGGCTCTCCAGATTGAGCAGCTCCCTTTCCAGCCGCTCGATCCGTGAGTCCCTCCGCGAAGGAAGGCTCGTGTACTCCGGACAGAGGATCTTGATCTGCGCCTTCCTCACGTCCCACCACTAACGCCACGTGGGGAAGCGAGATCGCCTGCCGTGCCAGACAGTCCAAAAGTCCCGAAAAGACCGCTCAAAGCGCTTGTCCTCCAACAGGCTGTTGTTGAAGTGCCAATACCGGCGTGCCTAGCTGGCAGCAGGTTGTGGTCCGACAGGAAGGCGCCGCCTTATGTCTGGGAGGGGAGGTCGCAGTGAGCGTGGTTGTTGTTTCGAGAACCTGTCGATCCGGGACTGAGACACCGCCCTCCCTCACCCGGGGTGGATCCGCGAAGGCTGAGGCGATGGACTCCAGCCTCTCAGGGCGGCCGACCAGGCTTCCGCTCTCAGGGTGCAGTTGAAGTTGAGCCGTCAGCGTCGATGGTGTTCAAGTAGGCCATCATCCGGCAGAAAACTGGACCCCGGTGGCCGCGGGATGGAGCACGCGTCCCAAACCAGGTGAACGGTAGCGCCCCCCGATCCCAGATTTGTGGTGTAACAGACTGCCCGGCACGCGCTTGACCATATCGAGTACTGTGGGAACAAAAGGATCCGGAGAATCGCCTATGACAATGACCCGGTGAGGGTGGCTGTCGGCCCCCCCGTCCAGCAGCCAGTTGGCCTCAGCCTGTGGGTCAGAGTGGGCTTCCGCCAGGAAGCACACAGAGTACGATCCCCCTTTTTTCAGGAAGGAGATTACCTGGGCCCTGCGGAAATGGTCCTGCATCCGTTGACGTTCACGGTCCCTTTGCGATACATTGTCCTCTGTCAGGTTTAGTTGGCGACACTCACGGGAGCTCCCCTTCCAGCCGCTCAATCCGCGAGTCCCTCCGCCTGCTCGCGCCCCTCGTGTACTCCTGACAGAGGATCTTGATCTGCGCTTTCCCCCCCCCACCACTGACGCCAGGTGGGGAAGCGAGATCGCCTGCCGTGCCAGACCGTCAAAAGTCCCGAAAGACCGCTCAAAGCTCGTCCTCCAACAGGCTGTTGTTAAAGTGCCAGTAGGCGGAGGAGTGCCTAGCTGGCACCACGGCCACCAGGTTGTGGTCCGTGAACGGCGCCCGGCCTGATGTCGGAGGCGCGAGCGCAATGAGCGTGGTTCTGCGTCCACGTAGAACCTGTCAATCGGGACTGAGACACCCGCCCCTCCCTCACCCTGGTGAAGGTGAAGGCCGAGGCGTCGGGTGTTGCCACCGCCAGATGTCGACCAGAGAGAGCGGCGATCAGCTCTCTCAGGGCGGCCCGGTGAAAACCGGTGAGGGCTCGCGCCCACCGGTCCGGCGACCTCGAGGTGCAGTTGAAGTCACCCCGAGGACCCGCTCGCTCGTCGGCGCCGATGGTGTTCAGATGGTTCGACATCCGGGCGGAAAACTGGACCCTCGCGGACCCGAGGACGGGCGTACGCGTTCACCAGGTGAGCGGTGGCGTCCCGTCCCGGATCGGTGGTGCAACAGACGGCCGGCACCCACGTTGACCACATCGAGCACCGTGGGAACAAAGGACCCGAGGCCGTCGCCGCCCCCCACAAGATGACTTCGGTGAGGTGGCTGGCGACCTCTCCCCCCACTCCAGCAGCCAGTTGGCCTCGGCCTGCGGGGTGGAGTGGGTTTCCTGCAGGAAGCACACAGAGTAACCCCCTTTTTCAGAAAGGAGATTACCTGGGCCCTGCGGAAATGGTCCTTGCATCCGTTGGCGTTCACGGTCGATCGGATCCTCTGTCAGGTTTAGTTGGCGACACTCACGGGAGATCCTGAGATCTCCCGAAGTTCCTCAACTGGTCGTGAAAACTTTCAGGGCACGTATGTGCACGCCGCGTGCCAGTTTTGCTGGCGTGGCTGGCCCCTGAAAAGGATCTCACAGAGTTTAGGATCCTCTGGAAATCCCCCATTTGTCCAGGGCCAGCTGGACCTTGTCCCCTGTGGTGGATGGTGGCCTCAAGAACTCCAGGAGCTCCTCTGCGGGGATGTCCGGGAAAGGGTTGACAGACTCTCCGAGCCCCGCTGCACGCGGACTCCGAGTCCTCCTCCGCTCCTCGGTTCTCCCGCCCCACCGCGGTGAGAAGCACATGCCTCACGTTGGTGGGTGGCCAAAGGATGATTGAGAACCGACTCTCCCGCCCCCCAGGGGCGGCGGGAGAGATCAAGGACCCTGGCGGGGACCGTCTGCAGGATTTTGGGGACAGGATCCCGCCCGCCGACCTCCCCTGGGTCCCTCCTTTGAGGTCAGCGGTCTCAGGACCCGTCCTCTTCCCTCGAAGGAAGGATCCACCCTCTCCCTTCCCTCCCTCCCTAGAAAGGGGATACACCCTTTCGGGTCCTTCCCCTTCCTCCGCATCAGTGGTTGTTGTTCAGGGGCTCCTCCGCGCCCCCTCGGCACTGGAACCGGATCCCCGATGCTGGGTCGGGGACCGGGTTCTTGCCCACAGGGGGATCTACCGTGAGGCACCACCTTCTGCCCCTCGGTTCTTCCCCTCCCAGGGCCGGGCTCCTCAGAGACGCCTCTGCCTCAGGGGTGTTTCACCTCCCCTGGGCCACGACCCGGAACCCCGTCGCCGCGGGGGGGGCCTGGTCCTTCTTTCGGGACGGTTGGTCCCCCCCTTGTACATCTCGGAGGGATTCGTCAAGGCTCACGTTGTTCACCGGGGCTTCCCCTCCCTCTCTCCGAGGGCCAGAGGCAATTCTTGTTCAGGCCTGGGTGGTTTGTCCCCCCCCCTGTCAGGGGCTGGAATGGGCTCCCGCAGGATCTGCGGGAAGCCCCTGAGGCCGGGCAGTTGTTGTTCGGAACTGGGGTGGATCTTCCCCCCCTTCAGCGGGAAGTTGCCTGCATGGGCTCCGCGTTGTCCGTGGCGCGGGAGCTGGTTCGCCCCCCCTCTCGGCAAGCTGGTTTCGACCCGTGTGCCGTGCCGTGCCAGCTGCTGTTGTTGGGGCCCCTCCTGTGCCCCCTCGGCGACCTGCTGCGGCCGGCCCCTCGATTCTCATCTTCCGAGGTCTTTATTGTGACGGGGAGGATCTGCCCAAAGGGCTTTTTGCCCTTCCCTCGGGTTCCTCCCTCCCCTTTGGCCCCTCAGCGGGGGCCTCTTCCATGGGCTCCACTTCTTCTGGAGCCCTCGGGGGGGGGTGATGGTTTCCCCCCTCTGTGGCAAACCGAGGGGGCAGGGGCCGCCAGTAGAGGGGGGGGGGGGCGGGTCGCTTTTTGTTTTGGGGACCCTTGTTTCAGCCACCCGGGGACCCTCACTGCGTGGGAAAGCAGGCCTTGCGCCTTCCCTCCCCCCTGATGCTACGGAGGCGGTCCCCTGCCTTGTCAGGGCGACGGGAGCCCACCTCCAGTCTCTCCTCACCCCGGGATGAGGTTTGTTTTATTGGCGGCTTAGCCCGCCAACTGGGGGGCGGCTGAGGGAGTTCAGGGACTGCCCCTGACCCACCGCTAGTTGATGCGGTGCCCCCTCACGGTCCACCTCTTCGGGCGGCCTCCCTCCCCGCACGAGGGGAGGCGGAGGGTCCGGCGCCTCGGGGGCCCCTCTCCCTTCCCCCGGATGTTACTGGGAGGGGGCAGTTCTTCCTTTTCCCCCCCTCATGGGGGCCTCTTTGAGGGCCCGGGGGGCAGGTGGACTCAAGGGCACGGTGCGGGTGGTTTTGCGCTTTTCTGGAGCTTGGGGCACCTCTTTTTTGGTGCCCCAGCTCTCTCTGCAGTGATAGCACCGCACCTCCTCCGAGGAATAAAAAATCACATAGTTGGTCCCCTGAAAGGGGACCACAAAACTACCCTCCATGGTGTCCCTGAATGGTCATCTGGCGTCGGAAGGACAGCACGTGGCGGAGGGGTTGGTCCTTGCACCCTAGGGGGATGGGGTGGATTGCTGTCTTTAACTCCCCTAGGGCCTGAAGATGGGGCTTCAGGAGGTCGTCCCTTAAGAAAGGCGGGACGTTCGAAAGGACGACCCTGCTGCCCAACCCCGCCAAGGGTTCTATGGGGGTGTACACACCCCCCCCCATGACGGCGAGACCCCTCTCGATAGCCGTGTGCGTGACGGCCTCAGATTTTGGAAAGAAGACGGCCTGAGCAGGTCGTCTTTCAAAAAAGGTGGCACATTCGAAAGGACGACCCTTGTGCCCAGGCCATGGCCTTGACAAAACCCTCGATCGAGGGGACCCTTCTCGACCTGACCCGTGCCTCCTGGTGATGTTCTTGAAGGGGCTGCAGCCTCCCCTGCAGCCACCTTGGAGGTGTTTTGATGGGCTGTGCTGTCCACCTCATTGTTTATTTTTAAAACCCTTTATTATTTATTTATTCATTAAACACCAAACCCCGTGCCTTCAAAACAAAACAAACACAAGGGGCTGCAGCCTCCCCTGCAGCCACTTGTGCCCACTTTTGGGGCCTGTGGAGCCTGTCCACTTTTTTGTATTTTTTTTTTTTTTTTTAAATTTTGAACAAAGAAAATTATTTATTTTTTAAAATAAAACAAAAAATAACCACCCCTGCACTCCAATAGTGCAGGAATAGCAAATAAAAAATAGAACAAACAAACAAAATGATTTATTTATTTTTAAACAAATAAGTAAAAATTAAAACAATGAAAAACCAATAGGTTTTTTTTTTGCAGGGGCCCTAAAAAACAAACAAATTTATTTATTTATTTTTAAATAAATACAATTCGCACACCCCTGCACTCCAATAGTGCAGGGTACAAAGAAAATTAAAAAATAAATCAAAGTTTAAACTAAAAAAGAGAATAAAAAATGAAGCTAAGGGCAAACAAAGGAGCACATGGCCTCTGCTCCCTGCCTGCCCTTCCCCCACTCGGCACATAGAGATGGGGAATTTTTAAAACAAAACGATTTTTAACTAAAAACCAAACAGTTATTTACATAAAAATATTTTTCCTAAAAACACAAAAATAAAAGCTTTAAAATAAACTTAACAAATCAATAAGTGTTTTAAAAAGAAAGAAAATTCTCTCCTGTACTTGCTATAAGCACAAGTGCAGAGAGAGAAAGGAAAAACTAAAAAAGTATTTTATTTAAAAAATAAAACAACTAAATCAAAATGTTTTTAAACCAAAAGGTGCACGACTACTTTAGATTAATGAAATTGTATAAAGATTTCAAAAATAAAGTTTAAAGAACTGTTTTTAATGGTTTTGAAACACACCTGCAGGAGCTCCACAAATGTGTGACCTGTCAGTAGTAGTCCTATTTAAGGCCTAGATGGCGGACTACACCGACTGCCCAGTGGCAGCTGGTGCACCGGACCAAAAAGGCGGCGGAGAAAAATCAATTTAGCACCCCTAAAATTAGGGGTGCCAACAAGAACCAGACCTTAACTAATTAAAAGAAAAACCGGTAAAAAATGTCTGTAAATTAAATTTTTAATAACAAAGGGAGGTGGTACAGAGCCGCCCCCTAGAGCCCACTGGTCGACAAATGATGGCATGTCACCAGCGGACTCAGCGTGGGCGTGCTCTAAATTAATCCGGGATCGGGAGAAGGGCCCTGAACATGGCCCCACAGTCAAAAGACCCTCCCGATCATCTTCGCTTCCTGGTCTTGTAAATGGCGAGTTTAGCAAGAGCCAGGATCAGATTCACAAGGAGGTCCCTCTTCTTGGTGGAGCCATGAACAGGGTGCCCGAAAATGAGGAGGGTTGGGGAGAAATGCAGCCAGAACTGCAGCAGGAGGTTTTTCAAAAGAAGAAAAAAACGGCTGCAGCCTGGCGCACAAAAAATAAATATGAGCTACCGACTCGGACAGTCCGCAGAAAGGGCATGCGGTGTCCAGTCAGTAAAAGACGCAGGATCTCTCCTGACACGGCGCTCCGTGCAGGACCCTCCACCCCAAGTCCCCAGCTCCCCTGGAGACCAGTGGGGAGTACAGGGCCTCCCACTGGGGACGGCGCCCTCGGTGGTCGGAGGGTCTCCCTGCTAAGCGGTGTCTCGGCGGGGAGGAGGGCGAGGAAGTGGAGGGTGTGGGCGTCATCGCGTGCAGGGTCCTCCTCGGCGCCCGGAGGGGGGGTCGAGGAGAACGCGAGATCCTGCTCAGGTTGTTGTCGAGGGAGGCCGGGGGGCTCGGGCCTTAGGTTCAATCAGCAGGACCGGAGAACCGGGGGGGGGGGGGGGGGAGGATGGCTCCCGGTCCTGAGAACTCCCTCGAGATACCTGACAGAGTCTGGGTGCAATGCTGCTTTGCACTCCCGGATCGCGCGGCCGGCCGTCCTGGTGACCAGCGACTCGGGCGTCAGCCACTCCGACCGCTCGCGATCCAGGAGATCCCAGACTCTGGTCACCTTGGCCGAGATCAGCGCGCCGCGCCGGGGGGGACTCAACGCCTGCGCGCACCTAGGTGGGGGTTGTGCAGCAGGGGCTCCAGAAGGAGTCCTTCGCCCTCGGTTGGAACGGCGTCTCGGCCAACGTTGAACATGCTCCGGGTCTTGAGCAGGTCCTGGTAAAGACCGGCAGCTCGGGAGACGGATTCCCGGGGTCGATCCAGAACAGCTGCGGTCGTAGCCCAGGTCATGCAGCTGGCGCAAAAGGAGGGGCATGGCGTGCACCACTGCGGGGCGGGTCTGCGTACAGGAATCTCTGCAGGGTCTGGAGGTGGAAGGTGTGCACCTGGCTCTTGATGCACACCAACCCTTGCCCTCCCTCGGCCAGAGGGAGGCTCAAGGCCGCGCAGAGACCCAGTGCTTTCGGCCCAGAAGAAGTCTGTCAGCTTCCTCTGGACCCTGGCCACAAACTCAGGGGCGGGCTCAGGGCCGGTGAGTCGATGCCAAAAGCATCGGCGCCACCAGTGGTTAATCACTAAAGCCCGTCCCTGAAGGAAAGCAGTTTCAGCAGACCCGACCACGACCTCAGCCTAGCAGCCACCTTGTCCTCCAACTCCACCCAGTTTGCTGCGACCGAGGTCTCCGCGGGGCTCAGGTGGACTCCCAGATATTTAAAACTGTCAGCTCCACTTGAACTGCTGGGCGCGACAGGGAGTCCCACCCCCAGGACCTACCAATCCCGGAGCACTTGTCCCAGTTGATCCTGGCAGAGAAGCGGCAGAGTATACACTCTGGCAGCTCCGCATCCTCTCCAGGTCAACCGGGTGGGAGGCCACCAGGAGCCGTCGTCGCCGTAGGCCGACAGGACCACCCCTAAGTGTGCCGGGCGCGGCAACCCGTGAGCCTCCTGCGAAGGAGGCAGAGGAAGGGCTCGATGCACAGCAGCGTACAGTTGTCCGGACAGAGGGCAGCCCTGGCCGTACTCCTCTCCTGAGCGCGGCGCGGTCAGGGACCAGTTAACCTTCACGAGGCACTCGGCGAGGCGCACAGCATCCGGAACAGGCCGTGAAGCGCGGCCCGAATCCTTTCGCGGGGTTCGAAGAGATACTCGTGATCCACCGGTGACGCCTTCTCCTGATCCAGAGACAGGAAGGCGACCGACCGACCGGTCCTCCTGCAGTAGTGCAGGAGGTCCCAAACCAGGAAGATATTATCAAAAGATCGTCGGTTCGGGACCGTGTAGGACTGATCAGGGTGGATCCGTCTGCCAGCCGGACTTGAGCCTCAGGGAGGCGGTACAGCCCGATTTTATAGTCCGTGCATAGCAGCGAGACGGGCGCCAGTTCTTCAGGCAGCGGAGATCCCCTTTCTTGGGCAGGGGCGTGATGACCGCCCGCCTCGCCGAAAGGGCATCTCCCGGTCTCGTAGGCTTCCGCCAGGATCCAGCAAAGGCGGGCCCCAGCAAGTCCCAAAACTTCTTGTAGAACTCCACGGTCAGCCCGTCGATGCCGGCGATTTGTTATAGGGCATCTGACTGAGGGCGTCGGAGAGCTCGGCCAGGGTCAGCTGGCCCTCGAACTCGTCCCGGGCGCCCTCGCCGACCGTGGGAAGCCCGTCCACAGAACCCTGCATCGCGTCGGGTCGGCGGGATCCGGAGAGAAGAGGGCGGTAGAAGGCCCTGGCCTCTCGTTCACGCTCTCCGGATCCGTCAGAAGGGCCGTCGTCCGCCAGGAGGCAGGTGATGTTTTCGCGGTCTCCTTCTTTTTTCTCCAGCAGCGTAGAAAAGTGTGCCGCGGTCCATCTCCCGGAGGAACTGGGACCCTGGCGAACGCGCTAAAGGGACCGCTGGAGCTGCAGGTCCCGCAGGGTGCACTTCTTCTCCTCGTCGCGCTCTGCTCGAGCTGGTCCCCTTGAGCCAGGCGGCTCTCCAGATCGAGCAGCTCCCTTTCCAGCCGCTCGATCCGCGAGTCCCTCCGCCTGCTCGCGCCCCTCGTGTACTCCTGACAGAGGATCTTGATCTGCGCTTTCCCCCGTCCACCACTGACGCCAGGTGGGAAGCGAGATCGCCTGCCGTGCCAGACCGTCCAAAAGTCCCCGGAAAGACGCTCAAAGCTGCCGTCCTCCAACAGGCTGTTGTTAAAAGTGCCAGTAGGCGGAGGAATGCCTGGCACCACCCCACCGTCACCGGCCACCAGGTTGTGGTCCGTGAAGCGGCGCCCGACCTGATGTCGGGCGCTGAGCGCAATGGCGTGGTTCAGCGAGGCGTAGAACCTGTCAATCGGGACTGAGACACCCCCCTCCCTCACCCTGGTGAAGGTGAAGGCGGCGTCGGGTGTTGCCACCGCCAGATGTCGACCAGAGAGAGCCGGCGATCAGCTCTCTCAGGGCGGCCGGCGAACGAAGCGGGTAGGGCTCGCGCCCCCACCGGTCCGCGGCCTCGAGGTGCAGTTGAAGTCACCCCGAGACCCGAGCTCGTCGGCGCCGATGGTGTTCAGATGGTTCGACATCCGGCGGAAAAACTGGACCCTCGCGGGACCGGGCCGGGCGTGCGTTCACCAGGTGAGCGGTGGCGTCCCGTCCCGGATCGGTGGTGCAACAGGCGGCCCGGCACGGCGTTGACCACATCGAGCACCGTGGGAACAAAGGACCCGGAGAAGGCGCCGCCACCCCACAAGATGACTCGGTGAGGTGGCTGAGCGACACTCTCCCCCCACTCCAGCAGCCAGTTGGCCTCGGCCTGCGGGGTGGAGTGGGTTTCTGCAGGAAGCACACAGAGTAACCCTTTTTTTCAGGAAGGAGATTACCTGGGCCCTGCGGAAATGGTCTCTTGCATCCGTTGGCGTTCACGGTCGATGCGATACATTGTCCTCTGTCAGGTTTAGTTGGCGACACTCACGGGAGATCCTGAGATCTCCCGGTTCCCCAACTGGTGTGAAGCTTGGAGACGCGTATGTGCCCATTTTGCCAGTTTTGCTGGCGTGGCTGGCCCTGAGGAAGGATCTCACAGAGTTTGGATCCTCTGAAAAATCCCCATTTGTCCAGGGCCAGCTGGACCTTGTCCCCGCGGTGGATGGTGGCCTCCAGAACTCCAGGAGCTCCGCGGGCCGGAGATGTCGAGAAAAGAGGCGGACAGACTCTCCGAGCCCACGCTACACCACCGGACTCGAGTCCTCCTCCGCTCCTCGGTTTCTCCACCCCCCCTCGCGGTGGAGCTTGCTGCGACTCACGTTGGTGGGTGGAGCGTTGCGTCTGATTTTGATCTTAACCGACTCTCCCAGCGCCCCCCAGGGGCAGCGGCGGGAGAGAAAGATGGAGGGACCCTGGCGGGGACCGTCTGCACCCTCGATTTCGGGGCGCAGGCGGTCGCTCGGCTGCACACCGCGAGCAGACGGTCTCGTCGTCCCCGCTCTGGGTCCCTCCTTTGAGGTCCCGAGCACGGTCTCAGGCCCGTCCTCTTCCCTCGAAGGAAGGGGATCCACCCTCTCGGGTCCTTCCCTCCCTCCCCTAGAAAGGGATACACCCTTTCGGGTCCTTCCCCTTCCTCGCATCAGTCACGGTTGTTGTTCCAGGGGCTCCTCGGCGCCCCCTCGGTGACTGGAACCCGGTCCCCCGATGCTGGGTCGGGGACGGGTTGGAACCGGCCCGTTGCGCCGGGGAGGGATCTACCGTGAGGGCACCACCTTCTGCCCTCTCCCGGTTCTTCCCCTCCCTTCCGCTCGGAGACCAATGTAGCGGGCTCCTCAGGCCCGCCTCTGCCTCAGGGGTGTTTTCACCTCCCCTCATGGCAGAGGGGCGGAACCCCGTCGCCGCGGAGAGGGAAGCCTGAGGCAGATCTTGTTCTGGGAGGGGTTCTTCCCCCCTCCGACCCCTCGGCGGGGGGCTTGCATGGGCTCCGCGTTGTCTGCGGGCCACCTTGCCTCGGGGCGAATCCGCCTCCCTCTCCGGGAGACGGGAGCCAGAGGCAGTTCTTTTTGTGGGAGGGTGGTTTCCCCCCCTCGGCCCCTCGGCTGGGGTGGCGCCTGCATGGGCTCCGCATTATCTGCGGGCCCGCCCTCGAGGCCGAGGCAGTTGTTGTTCGGGAGGGTGATTCTTCCCCCCCCTCCCCCTCGGCGGCCTGCATGGGCTCGCGTTGTCGTGGAGCCCATGCCTGCCTCGGGGAGCTGGTTCCGCCGCCCCCTCCTCGGCAACACAGGGTTTCAGGACCGATGTGGCCGGGGAGGAAAGCGGTGCCAGGCAGCTGTTCTTTGGGGGGCCCCTCCTGTGCCCCCTCGGCGACCCCCTGCGGCCGGCCCCTCGATGGAAGAGTCGGGGCCGACTTCCGAGGTCTTTATTGTGTGACTGGGGGGATCTGCCCAAAGGGCTTGTTTTGCCCTTGGGTTCCTCCCTCCCCTTTGGCCTCTCAGGGGGGGCCTCTTCCATGGGTTCCATGGAGCCCCGGACCGCCTCGGGGTGGTTCCTTCTCCCCCCTCCGTGGCAGCGAGGGCGGGGCCCTCGTTGCCGGTAGAGGGGGCCTGAGGCGGTCTCTTTCTTTTTTGGGGCCCTCTATCGCCCCGGGGACCCTCAGCAGGGCGAGGCGTGTGCACTTGCGTGTGCGTGGGGGAAAACAGGCCTCGCCTTCCTTTTCCCCCTGAGGCTGCGGAGGAGGTCCCCTGCCCTGCCCGGCAGGAGCCCACCTCCGGCAGCGCTTCTCTCCTCGTGCCGGGGATGAGGTGCTTGGTTTCTTGAGGCGGCTTTGCCCCTGCCTCTCAGGGGGGCCGTCGAGGAGTCCCTTTCTCTGGGACTCCCCTGACCCACCGCCAGATGGTGCGGTGGCGGGCCGTCTCCCCTGCTTGGCCTCCCCGGTGGACCTGGCGCCACCTTCTTCTTCTTGTGGCGACGCGGTCCCACTCGGCGGCCTTCTCCCCCCAGGGCTTTCCGGGAGGCGGAGGGTCGGCCGCCTCGGGGCCCCTCTCCCCTTTCCCCGGATGTTACTGGGAGGCGGTACCTTTTTGCCCCCCCTTCTCTATGGGCCTCTTGGAGGCCCGGGCGAGGTGGACGGAGGAGGGGCACGGTGCTTGCTTTGTGGGTGGTTTTCAAGCTTTTCAGGAGCTTGGGGCACCTCTTTTTTTGGTGCCCCAGCTCCTTGCAGAAAGCACCGCACCTCCTCCGAGGAATAAAAGATGACATAGTTGGTCCCCTCGAGGGGACCACAAAGCTCCCTCCGCCACTTCCCTCCCGGCCAGGTGGATGGTCACCTGGCGGCGGAAGGACAGGACGTGGCGGAGGGGCTGGTCTTTGCAGCCCAGGGGAGGGTGGATAGCTGTTTTAATCTCCCCCAGGGCTTGCAGATGGGGCCTGAGCAGGTCGTCCCAAAAAAAAGGTGGCACATTTGAGAGGGCGACCCTTGTGCCCCAGGCCCGCGGCGGATTCGGCGACGGGATAAACATCCCGCCACCGCGAGACCCCTCTCGATCGCCGTGTTAGCGGCGGCCTCCGATTTTAAAAGAAGATGGCTTTCCCGTACATCTTGAGGCCGCCCACGATGGCGATGGCCCCACCACCTTGGCCATGGCCTTGACAAAGCCCTCAATTGAGAGGAGTCCTTCAGGAGGCACCTGACCCCGTGCCTCCTGGTGATGTTTCTTTGAAAGGGGCTGCAGCCTCCCCTGCAGCCACCTTTGCCCATTGTTTTG
Organism: Huso huso; assembly: GCA_036884735.1. Taxonomy (NCBI): domain Eukaryota; kingdom Metazoa; phylum Chordata; class Actinopteri; order Acipenseriformes; family Acipenseridae; genus Huso; species Huso huso. The sequence goes on from CM072668.1 coordinate 33,855,269, forward strand.
TGGGCTGTGCTGTCTGCCCACTCATTATTTAATTTTTATTTGTTATTATTTATTTATTCATTAAACAAACAAACAAACAAAAATTCAAAACAAAAAAACACAAACACAAATTGCACCCTGCACAGAACAAAAAAGTTTTTTTTTTTTTTTTTTTTTTTTTTTTTAAATTTTATTATATATTTTTTTTTGATGAAAAAAATGAAAAAATAACTACCCTGCACTCAATAATGCAGGAGTAGTGAAATAAAAATAAAACAAACAAACAAAAATTGATTTATTTTTTTTTTAAAAAACAACAAAATAAAATAAAACAATGAAAAACACAAAGTTTTTTTTTTTTTTTTTTTTTTTTTTTTAATAAAACAAACAAACGTATTTATTTATTTATTTTTTTAAAAAAATAAATAAACACAATTCTAAACCCCTGCACTCAATAGTGCAGGGGCAAAAAAAAAATTCAAAAATAAATCAAAGTTTAAAACTAAAAATAGTTTTAAACTTAAAAGAAAATCAAAAATCAAACCAAGGGCAAACAAAGGAGCACACGGCCTGTGCTCCCTGCCTGCCCTTCCCCCACTCTGCACACAGCAGAGATGGGGGATTTTTTTAAAACAAAACGATTTTTAAGTAAAAAAAAACTAAAACAGCTATTTATAAAAAATAATTTTCTTAAAATAGACAAAAATAAAAGCTTTAAGGTAAAATTAACAAATTAATAAAAGAAGTGTTTTAAAAAGAAGGAAAAATCAAAAAAGAAAATCTCTCCTGCACTTGGGAACACAAGTGCAGGAGAAAAAAAAAAAACTAATAAAGTGTTTTATTTAAAAAATAAAACAACAACAGAATATTTTTAACTAAAAGGTGCACTACTACTTTAGAAAAGTTAAATTATAAAAGAATTCCAAAATAAAAAGTTTAACAACTGTTTTTAATGGTTTTATAAACACACCTGCAGGAGCTCCACAAATGTGTGACCTGTCAGTAGTAGTCCTATTTAAAGCCTAGTAGGCGGACTACACCGCCCACCCAGTGACAGTCAGGTGCACCCGGCTGCCTAATGGCGACGGGAGAAAAAATTCAATTCAGCACCCCTAAAAATAGGGGTGCCAACAAAAACAGGCCTTAACTAAAAACAGAAAGACCAAAAAAAAAGGACTGTAAATTAAATGTTTTAAAATAAAGGGAGGTGGAACAGAGCACGCCCCCAGAGCCCACTGTTCGACAAATGATGGCTATGTATAGCCAGCGGACTCTGCGTGGGCGTGCTCTAACTAATCCGGGAGCGGGAAGGGCCCTGAACATGGCCCCACAATCAAAAGACCCTCCCGATCATCTTACGCTTCCTGGTCTTGTAGATGGATAGTCTAGCAAGAGCCAGGAGCAGATTCGAGGAGGTCCCTCTTCTTGGTGGAGCCATGAACAGGGTGCCCAAAAATGAGGAGGGTTGGGAGAAGTGCAGCCAGAACTGCAGCAACAGATTTTTCAATAACAGGAAAAACGGCTGCAGCCTGGGCAAAAGAAAAAATAAATGTGACTTACCGACTCGGACTGACCGCAGAAAGGGCATGCGGCGTCGAGTCGGTAAAGTAAACCAGGATCTCCTGGCCTTGGCGCTCCGTGCAGGACCCTCCACCCCAAGTCCCCAGCTCCCTGGAGACCAGCGGGGGAGTACAGGGCCTCCCACTGGGGACCGGCCCTCCCGGTGGTGGGAGGGTCTCCCACAAGCGGTGTCTCGGCGAGGGAGGCGAGGCGAGAAGTGGAGGGTGTGGGCGTCAGCCAGCGTGGGGTCCTCCTCGGCGCCCGGATCGGAGGGGCGTCGAGAACCATGGTGTCCTGCTCAGGTTGTTCTCGAGGGAGGCAGGGGGGGCTCGGGCCTTGGGTTCGATCAGCAAGGACCGGAGAGCCGGGGGGGGGGGGGGATGGAAGATGGCTCCCGGTCCTGAGAACTCCCTCGAGATACCTGACAGAGTCTGGGTGCAGCAGCTGCTTTGCACTCCCGGATCGCGCGGCGGCCGTCTGGCGGTCGCCCGAGCACGCCCTGGCGGCGGCGACTGGGGTCAGCCACTCCTGACCGCTTCGCGATCAGGAGATCCCAGACTCTGGTCACCTTGCCGAGATCAGCGTAGCGCCCCGGGGACTCCAACGCCTGCGCGCAGGTGGGGGGTTGTGCAGCAGGGGCTCCAGCAGGAGTCCTTCGCCCTCGGTCGGGCGGCGTCTCGGCGATAGAAAACATGCTCGGGTCCTGAGCAGGTCCTGGTAAAGACCGGCAGCTCGGGAGGCGGATTCCGGAGGTCGATCCAGAAGAGCTGCGGTCGTGGCCCAGTCGTGCAGCTGGCGCAACAGGAGGGGCCAGCGTGCACCACTGCGGGGCGGGTCTGCGTACAGGAATCTCTGCAGCGTCTGGGGCGGAAGGTGTGCACCTGGCTCTTGATGCACACCAACCCTTGCCCTCCCTCGGCCAGAGGGAGAGGCTCAGAACCGCCGCGAGACCCAGTGCTTTCCGGCCCAGAAGAAGTCCGTCAGCTTCCTCTGGACCCTGGACACAAACTCAGGGGCGGGCTCAGGACGGTGGTCGATGCCAAAGCATCGGCGCCACCAGTGGTTAATCACTAAAGCCCGTCCCTGAAGGAAAGCAGTTTCAGCAGACCCGACCCGACCTCAGCCTAGCAGCCACCTTGTCCTCAACTCACCCAGTTGGCTGCGACCCGAGGTCTCTCGCGGGGGCTCAGGTGGACTCCCAGATATTTTGACGATCGCTCCACTTGAACTGCTGGGCGGCGGGAAGAGTCCCACCGCCAGGGACCTACCAGTAACCGGGCACTTGTCCCCAGTTGATCCTGGCAGAGGAAGCGGCAGAGTATACACTCTGGCAGCTCCGCATCTCTCCAGGTCAACCGGGTTGGAAGGCCACCAGGAGCGCGTCGTCGGCGTGGCCCGACAGGACCACCCTCGTGTCCGGCGCCCGGCGTCCCCCGTGAGCCTCCTCGCGAAGGGAGGCAGAGGAAGAACTTCGATGCACAGCGTACAGTTGTCGGACAGAGGGCAGCCCTGACGCACTCCTCTCCTGAACGGGGGCGGTCAGGGACCCAGTTAACCTTTACGAGGCACTTTCGGCAGAGGCGTACAGCATCCGGAACAGGCCGACGAAGCGCGGCCCGAATCGAATGCTCGCGGGGTTCGAAGAGATACTTCGGATCCACCCGTTGACGCCTTCTCCTGATCCAGCGACAGGAAGGCGACGACCGACCAGGGATCCTCCTGCAGTAGTGCAGGAGGTCCCAACTCAGGAAGATATTATCAAAGATCGTCCGGTTGGGACCGTGTAGGACTGGTCGGGTGGATCCACGTCTGCCAGCTGCGGACTTGAGCCTCAGGGGAGGCGGCCAGCCACGATTTTATAGTCCGTGCATAACCTTTGACCGGGCGCCAGTTCTTCAGGGCGGAGATCCCCTTTCTTGGGCAGGGCGTGATGACCGCCTCGCTCGAAAGGGGCATCTCCCGGTCTCGTGAGGCTTCGCCAGGACCCGCGCAAAAGGCGGGCCCAGCAAGATCCCAAAACTTCTTGTAGAACTCCACGGTCAGCCCGTCGATGCCCGGCGATTTGTTATAGGGCATCTGACGAGGGCGTCGGGAGCTTCGGCCAGGGTCAGCTGGCCCACCGGAACTCGTTCGGACGCCCTCGCCGACCGTGGGAAGCCCATCCACAGAACCCCTGCGCGTGGTCGGCGGGATCCGGGAAGAAGAGGGGCGGTAGAAGGCCCTGGTCCCTCGTTCACGCTCTCCGGATCCGTCAGAAGGGGACCGTCGTCCGCCAGGGAGGCAGGTGATGTTCTTGCGGTCTCCTTCTTTTTTCTCCAAGCGTAGAAGAAGTGTGTGCGCGGTCCATCTCCCGGAGGAACTGGACCCCATGGCGCTCGCGCCCCAGGACGCTGGAGCTGCAGGTCCCGCAGGGTGCACTTCTTCTCAAATGCGCTCTGCTCGAGTTGGTCCCCTTGAGCCAGGCGGCTCTCCAGATCGAGCAGCTCCCTTTCCAGCCGCTCGATCCGTGAGTCCCTCCGCCTGCGCGCCCCTCGTGTACTCCTGACAGAGGATCTTGATCTGCGCTTTCCCCCGTCCCCACCACTGGCGCCAGGTGGGGAAGCGAGATCGCCTGCGTGCCAGACCGTCCAAAAAGTCCAGGAAAGACCGCTCAAGCTCGTCCTCCAACAGGCTGTTGTTGAAGTGCCAGTAGGCGGAGGAATGCCTAGCTGGCACCACGGCCACCGTCCGCGGCCACCAGGTTGTGGTCGTGAGCGGCGCCCGGCCTGATGTCGGGCGCTGACGCAATGGCGTGGTTCCGCGTCGTAGAACCTGTCAATCGGGACTGAGACACCGCCCCTCCCTCACCCTGGTGAAGGTGAAGGCGAGGCGTCCGGGTGTTGCCACGCCAGATGTCGACCAGAGAGCGGCGATCAGCTCTCTCAGGGCGGCCCGGCGAGGCGGGTAGGGCTCGCGCCCCACCGGTCATGACCTCGAGGGTGCAGTTGAAGTCACCCCGAGGACCACGAGCTTCGTCGGCGCCCGATGTTGTTCAGATGGTCCGACATCGGCGGAAAAACTGGACCTCGCCGGACCCGTGGGCGGGCGCACGCGTTCACCAGGTGAACGGTAGCGTCCCCGTCCCGAATCGGTGGTGCAACAAACGGCCCGGCACGGCGTTGACCACATCGAGCACCGTGGGAACAAAGGACCCGGAGAAAAGCGTCGCCACCCCACAAGATGACTCGGTGAGGTGGCTGAGCGACCTCTCCCCACTCCAGCAGCCAGTTGGCCTCGGCCTGCGGGGTGGAGTGGGTTTCCTGCAGGAAGCACACAGAGTAACCTCCTTTTTCAGAAAGGAGATTACCTGGGCCCTGCGGAAATGGTCCTTGCATCCGTTAACGTTCCCACGGTCGATGCGATACATGATCCTCTGTCAGGTGTAGTCGGTGACACTCACGGGAGATCCTGAGATCTCGAAGTTCACCAACTGGTCGTGAAGCTTTCGGCACGCGAATGTGCGCGCTTCGTGCCAGTCTTGCTGGCGTGGCTGGCCCTGAGGAAGGATCTCACAGAGTTTAGGATCCTCTGGAAATCCCCCATTTGTCCAGGGCCAGCTGGACCTTGTCCCTGCGGTGGATGGTGGCCTCCAGGAAATCCAGGAGCTCCGCCCGCAGGGATGTCGAGAAAGGGGCGGGCAGACTCCCGAGCCCGCTGCACGCGGACTCCGAGTCCTCCTCCCGCTCCTCCGGTTCTCCACCGCCCCCTGGCGGTGGAAACTGCTGCCTCACGTTGGTGGGTGGCGCGTTGCGTCTTATTTTAATCTTGACCCGACTCTCCCAGCGCCCCCCCCCCAGGGGCGGGAGAAAGATCGGCGGAGGGACCCTGGCGGGGACCGTCTGCACTTATGATTTGGGCGCAGGCGGACTTCGGCGTACACCGCCGAGCGGGCCGGTCTCGTCGTCCCCGCTCTGGGTCCCTCCTTTGAGGTCGAGCACGGTCTCAGGCCCGTCCTCTTCCCTCGAAGGAAGGGGGATCCACCCTCTCGGGTCCTTCCCCTCCCTCCCTAGAAAGGGATACACCCTTTGGGTCCTTCCCCTTCCTCCGCATCAGTCACGGTTGTTGTTCAGGGGCTCCTCCCCCTCGGTGACTGGAACCGTCCCCGATGCTGGGTGGGGACCGGGTTCTTAACCCCGTTGCACGGGGAGGGGATCTACCGTGAGGGCACCACCTTCTGCCCTCTCGGTTCTTCCCCTCCCTTCCCGCTCCGGAGACCAAGCGGGCTCCTCAGAGCCGCCTCTGCCTCAGGGGTGTTTTCTCCTCCCCTCGCTGGCAACCGAGGGCGGAACCCCGTCGCCGCGGGAGGGAAGCCTGAGGCAGATCTTGTTCGGGAGGGGGTTCGTCCCCCCCTCCGACCCCCCCTCAAGGGGGTCATGCTTGCATGGGCTCAGCGTTGTCTGCGGAGCCCGCCACCTCGGGGCGAATCCGCCTCCTCTCCGGAGGCGGGGGCCAGAGGCAATTCTTGTTCAGGGAGGGGTGGTTTGTCCCCCCCCCTCCCCCCCTCTGGGGTCGCCTGCATGGGCTCCGCATTATCTGCGGGCCCGCCCTCCTCGAGGAGCCGAGGCAGTTGTTGTTCGGGAGGGTGATTCTTCCCCCCCTCCGGCCCCTCCGGTCGCCTGCATGGGCTCGGCGTTGTCCGTGGAGCCCGCCTGCCTCGGGAGCTGGTTCGCCGCCCCTCCTCGGCAACACAGGTTTCATGACCCGTGTGCCCCGTCGGGAAGGCGGTGCCCAGGCAGCTGTTCTGTCGGGGCCCTCCTGCCCCCCTCGGCGACCTCCGCTGCGGCCGGCCCCTCGATGGAAGAATCGGGGGCCGACTTCTGGTCTTTATTGTGACTGGGAGGGATCTGCCCAAAGGGCTGTTTTGCCCTGCGGGTTCCTCCTCCCCTTTGGCCTCTCGGCATGGGGGGGCCTCTTCCATGGGTTCGCGGGCCCGGACCGCCTGGGGTGGTTCCTTCTCCCCTCCGTGGCAGCCACGAGGGGCGGGGCCCTCGTTGCCCGGTGGGGGGGGGGCGCGGGCGGTCTCTTTTCTTTTGGGGCCCTCTATCGCCCAGGGGACCCTCAGCAGAGGGCCGAGGCGTGTGCACTTGCGTGCACACGTGGGAAGACGCGAGCCTATGCCTTCCCTTTTCCCCGAGGCTGAGGAGGTCCCCTGCCCCTTCCCGCGGCGACGGGGAGCCCACCTCGACGGCGCTTCTCTCCTGCGTACCGGGGATGAGGTGCTTGTTTTTAGGGCGGCTTTGCCGCCCTGCCTCAGGTGCGCCGTCGAGGAGTCCCTTTCTCTGGGACTCCCCTGACCCCCGCCAGATGGGCCGTGGCTGGGCCGTCTCCCCTGCTTGGCCTCCCCAGTGGACCTGGCCGCCACCTTCTTCTTTCGGCGGGAGACCGGGTCCCCCTCATGCCTTCTCCCCGGCGCTTTGGGAGGCTGAGGAGGGTCCGCCCGCCTGGGGCCCCTCTCCCTTCCCCCGGATGTTACTGGGGGGGCGGGAAAATTTTTTGCCCTCTCAGGGGCCTCTTGGAGGCCCCTGGCGGCGAGGTGGACTCGGAGGGGCACAGGTGCTGGTGGTTTTGCGCTTTCAGGAGCTTGGGGCACCTCTTTTTGGTGCCCCAGCTCCTTGCAGTGAAAGCACGCACCTCCTCGAGGAATAAAAGATCACATAGTTGGTCCCCTCGAAGGGGACCACAAAGCTACCCTCCGCCACTTCCCTCCCGGCCAGGTGGATGGTCACCTGGCGGCGGTGGAAGGACAGGATGGTGGGAGGGCTGGTCTTTGCAGCCCAGGGGAGGGTGGATAGATGTTTTGATCTCCCCAGGGCTTGCAGATGGGGCCTGAGCAGATGCGTCCCTCAAAAAGGTGGCACATTTGAAAGGGCGACCCTTGTGCCCAAACCCCTTGGCCGGTTCGGCGGGATAAACATCCCATACCCTTGAACCCCTCTCGATCGCCCGTGTTCGGTGACCTCCGATTTTAAAAGAAAGCGGCTTTCCTGTACATCTTGGAGGCCGCCCACGATGGCCGATGGCCCCACCACCTTGGCCATGGCCTTGAACAAAGCCCCTCGATGAGAGGGAGTCCTTCAGGAGGCACCTGACCCCGTGCCTCCTGGTGATGTTCTTGAAGGGGCTGCAGCCTCCCTGCAGCCACCTTTGCCCATTGTTTTTTGTGGGCTGTGCTGTCTGCCCACTCATTGTTTATTTTTTATTTCAGTTATTATTTATTTATTCATTAAACAAACAAACAAACAAAATTCAAAACAAAAAAACAAAAGTACAAATGCGCGCACCTGCACTCCAATATTGAACACAAAAGAAAAGTTTTTTTTTTTTTTTTTTTTTTTTTTTAAATAATTTTATTTATTTTTTTTTTTTGAAAAAAAATGAAAAATAACTACCCTGCCTCAATAAGTGCAGGAGTAGTGAAATTAAAAAATAAAACAAACAAACAAAATTATTATTTATTATTTTTTTTTTTTTTTTTTTTTAAAACAAAAAATAAAAATAAAACAATGAAAAACACAAAGGTTTTTTTTTTTTTTTTTTTTAATACAAACAAAGCTTATTTATTTATTTATTTTTTTTTTAAAAAAATAAATAAACCAAGTCTAAACCCTGCACTCCAATAGTGCAGGGGCAAAAAAAAATTCAAAAAATAAATCAAAGTCTAAAACTAAAATAGTTTTTTAAACTTCAAAAGAAAATCAAAAAAATCAAACCAAGGGCAAACAAAGGACACAGCCTGTGCTCCTGCCTGCTCCTTCCCCCACTCTACACACAGCAGAGATGGGATTTTTTAAAACAAAACGATTTTTAAGTAAAAACTAAAACAGCTATTTATATAAAATAATTTTCTTAAAAGTACAAAAATAAAAGCTTTAAGGTAAAATTAATGAATTAATAAAAGGAGTGTTTAAAAAAGAAGGAAAAATCAAAGAAAGAAAAATCTCTCCTGCACTTGCTTATAACACAAGTGCAGGGAGAGAAAAGGAAAAACTAATAAAGTGTTTTATTTAAAAAATAAAACAACTTCACCAGAATATTTTTAACTAAAAAGGTGCACTACTACTTTAGATAAGTTAAATTATAAAAAGAATTCCAAAATAAAAAGTTTTAACAACTGTTTTTAATGGTTTTGGAAACACACCTGCAGGAGCTCCACAAATGTGTGACCTGTCAGTAGTAGTAGGAGTAGTAGTGGTAGTATTAATAGGTAAGTTAAATAACAGAACAGAAATTACCAGTAGCAAGGACTAGCATTGCAAATTGAATGATCATTGTTTGCAGTCTTGCAGAAGAATCTACTCAGAAACACAGAATTCCCTGTATCCCCTTTATATGAACATGAAAGAAGCAATCTGCTCTGTCTATAGCTTCCTTCTCATGTGGGTGTGGGGTTCATCTGTGAAATATTATGAATGTTAATTTCATTGTATGATGATAAAAAAAAAAGATGATGACGAAAAGGATGCATCACACCCTCACTTCCTTTTGGTTTCCTGCCAAGGCAGAAAATGTCTTTGAAAAAAAAATACCCAGTGCTATGATTTTATTCTCTTTACTCAGTGACATGGCTAATATCATGCACATTAGTAGAGAACTAAAGGCAAATATAAACTAGGTATAAAAAAATAATCATTAATCACTAAGCAAGTATGGCAATTTCTAAGTATCTGAAGTGTTTTTTGTTTTGTTTTTTTTTGTTTATTTTTGCCACCTGGCTGTGGACTGTATTTATAGTGCATTGTCTGACCATCAGCCAATCTGTCACATCCTTATTTCCAGAAGGGACTGTATTGCCTAATGATTTGTCTATTTGTAGTATCTTTGGTTTTACACTGAGACACAGCGACATCTAGAGGTATTTTTTAGCCTTGCACATAGCACAAGTTCTATTCGAGTCACAGCAAAACTGCAGCATTCACCAATCAACATCTGGTGCAGCTTGTATTCTTCAGTTGAAAGAACCCGTTTTCACATTTGCATTAATTCCTGCCAAGTAGTTTCCCAGAAACCACTCCAAAGCTCCTTACTGTTTTTGCAATACTATCTCTGCAGCTTTGGTTGACAATGAAATCAGGTTTGAAGTTTGAGTGAAGACGCGTCGACACTTGAGTGCATGATATAAGGGCTTACTGCGCTCACACTGAGTGCATGATATAAAGAGCTTGCGCTCACACTTGACTTGTTGTTTTTTTAAATGTATTGTTTGCTGTTCGTATCTGAATTGTGACCACGACCCTTGTGTAATAATGTATTTTAAATGATTCTGGTATTTGAGGATATACAGTACACCATATTGTAATGTTTCAAAGTAATACTAATACCAGCAATGTATTTGCTTTCAGGACCATCTTTCTCCCATGTTGGTAATATTAAATCTTTAGCTAAGCGTCATCTTTGGGCCTGTTTACGTTTGCTTTTTATTCACGTGAAGCGGCCGTGCCTGTGCTTTCGTTGGGAAGAAAAGCTCATGAAAAGGCCCCAAAAAAACAGTTACAGTATTTTAATGGGAAAGTCTAATTTACGTGTTGAAATCAGCGCCAACACACATGGAAACACGAGTTTCTCATGAAAATGTTAATTAAGCTTGTTCAAGTGCTTTATTAAAGCCACTATAAAAGTCACATGAGAATACATAAGTTACCATGGTCCAAAAATTGCAGCAGATGCGTTCATTTTTTTTCATTATTATTTATTTCTTAGCAGGCGTCCTTATCCAAAGGCGACTTACAAGACTTCGGTGTCTGAACTATGCATCAGCTGCAGAGTCACTTACAATTCGTCTCTTTCAAAGGCGGGCACAAGGAGGGTAAGTGACTTGCTCAGGGTCACCCAATGAGTCAGTGGCTGAGGTGGGATTTGAACCAGGGACTTCCTGGTTATAAGCCATTTTCTTTAACCACTGGACCACACAGCCTTGGGTTCATATTGGCAGCTGGCAGCTGGGAGATTTGAACTTTCGGATGGCTGCGCGAGCACCCTGGAAGGAATGGCTGTAACATCCTCAGCTCCCAGGTGTAAAATCCCCTACTGCTGACAACCCCTGGACATAATCGTTCTCCCGTTCTGATTGCACACAATCCTTCAACAACATCCATTTCTTCAGTTTGAATCCAAAATCGACGTTTCATTTTCTTGGTTCATACTGGCAGCTGGCAATAGGTCTTGAGAACTGCACAATCAACACCAAACCGTCGCCTACAAACACTGCTCACATTGAAATAATAAGACACATGTTCTTTGACAATATATGTATTACACATGTATATTTAGAAACGTTTTTAATAACATCAGTATTGATATTTTAAAATAATAAACATGTCCTTAAAAAAACTAAATACGTTGCATCTTTATAAGTGAAAATACACTTTGAAATACAGATTAAGCCCAATGCACAGCTATTGCGCCTAGCAAGTGAAGGCACCACTGAATTCTGTACGCTGTAGTTTATTTTAGGAACATGACACCTGGGCATGTTAGATATCCAAGGAAATGTGGAGCCTCCTCTTTCGTTTGGTATGTGGACTGCGTGCCTAGCCCTTTCCGTTTTTTTTTTGAGTTACAGGCACTTGAGCGCACCTACCGATTTGCAGCGTCACAGCACTGGAGCACTGAATGAGGGGCTGCATAGGATAATTCTGTGTCTCTTTTTAGTCGGTACTTATTGTGTTAACTTATTGTGTTTATTTCCCTATTAAAGGTAGAAGGCAAGATTTTCTTCAGCATTATTGCTCAGAGATTGTCAACTTACCTATTAAAGAACTGCTTCATTGACACTTCAATACAAAAAGCGGGCATTCCAGGTTTCCCAGGATGCTTAGAACACATCAATGTGATCTAGCAACCAATTCAATCAGCTAAAAAAAGAGGAAGGAGCTCCATGAGACATTCCTGGATTTGGCTAAATCATATGGTCAGTGCCACATGAACTTCTTTGGGCAGCATTTCATTTTTCAGTGTACCGATGACAATAACAAATTTAGTGAGCCTACTTTGGAGATTTGCAATTTGGTTTTCAACTTCCAGAATTCAGCACTACATGGCAATGCCTAAGGGTTGGAATAATGGCAGGATGCACCATTTCTCCACTGGCTTTTACCATGGCAATGGAAGTAATCATTAGGGCATCAAAATGGGTAGTAGGAGGAGGCGCTTGGCTTCTGGAATGCGACTACCACCAATTGAGCATACATGGATGATATGACAGCCATGACTACAACAGTAGCCTGCACTAATCGGTTATTGGGCAAATTAACCAATAACATTGAATGAGCACGAATGCAATTCAAGTCCACTAAATCAAGGGCATCTCTATAATTAAAGGCAAAGTAGTAGATAAAACGTTCTTCATTAATGGTGAGTCAATACCAACAGTGTCTGAGAAGCCAGTGAAGAGTCTTGGGAGATGATGCGATGGGGATCTAAAGGACACACGCCGTGTGGGAGAAGTTAGACAACAAGCAGTGGAAGGGTTGAGAGCATAGACAGCAGCGCTTTACCAGGCAAACTAAAACTCTGGTGCTTTCAGTTTGGTCTACTGCCGAGGTTGCTGTGGCCACTGACTGTGTACGAGGTTTCTTTGACAACAGTAGAAGCTGGAAGCTTTAATCAGTTCATACGTCAGGAAATGGTTGGGAGTTCCGCTGCCTCAGCAGAGTGGGACTTTATAGTAAGGAATACTGCAGCTACCAGCCTCGCTCTAACCGAGGAGTTTAAGTGTGCCAAGGTCAGACTGGAAATGACATTATTACAGTCTTGCGACAAATGCGTAAGGGAGGCAGCACCTGTGTGTTGAAAACTGGAAGAAAGTGGGCGGCAAAAGCTGTGGAAGATGCAAAGGCTGCCCCCGAATTTAGTGATGTCATGGGGCAAGTTCAGCATGGAAGAGGGGTCTTGGTCTCAGTTCAGCTCCTCCTACATGGCACAAGGCAGCCCCAGCTCAAGGAGGAAGCTGGTAGTCAATGAGGTGCAAAAGCAGGAGGAGGAGGGATGAGGTGTATAAAGGCCATTTCCCAGGCCAAGCAGGAGAATGGATGAGATGGGAGAGTGTGGAACAACGCCAAGATTGGCTGGCAAGACCTATGGTCAGTGGAACAGAGCAGGATCAGTTTCCTCATCAGGTCAACATATGATGTTCTCACATCACCACAGAACCTAAACCTCTGGGTAGGGAGAGGATCCCTCGTGTCCTTTGTGTTCATCTGCAACATTAAGGCACATTTTGACAGGATGTAAGGTGGCTCTTAGGCAAGGGCGGTTTACTTGGCGCCATGACCAGGTGCTGAGGGGTTTGGCCTTAGCATTGGAAGACAAAGTAACATGACCAATAAGTTGCCACCTGTTCCATCAAAACATTACACACAAAGACAACATTCCTCCCAGGAGAGCAACCACCAAGAAAAGGTGTTAAAACCAATCCTCGCCCAAGACAACTGGAAGCTGCTAGAGACTGGAAAATGCTGGCAGATGTTGGTCATGCTTATTTTTTCACCTGAGATTGCCACCACTAACCGCCGACCAGATATTGTCTTGTGGTCTGGATCAACGCCTTGTTCACCTGGTAGAGTTAACAATGCCATGGGAGGATGCTGTAGATGAGGCGTGAGGAGGAAGAAACTGCGGTATGCTCAACTAGCCACTGAAGTGGAACAGCGAGGATGGAGAGTCGGGTTTACCCAGTGGAAGTGGGTTGTCGAGGATTTGTGGCACTCTACAACCGGTTTCTCAGAGGCGTGGATTCAGTGACCAATTTGCCGCACAGTGAAGAACTTATCTGAAGCAGCAGAGGGCAGCAACTGGCTGTGGTTGAGATGGAAAGATTCTGGCTGGGGATCTCAAGCACAATAGAAAGAAAAAGCAGCTGATGTACAGGTAAGTAAGCTGGGCTGGAGGTTGAGTGGGGGACGGAGGGGGGGTTATGCTGGGATGCCAGAATCACCCGTCGAGCCCTCTTGGTGTCGTGGGCTGGTCGGCAGAAACACTGAGGATGGAAGGTGCCCACTTGAAGACCCCAGAGATGTGCCCTACAAGCTCAATCCAGGCGGTTGTCATGCTGATGCGCTGGGGAGGCGCACTGTGGTTGATCCCGGGCCAGCGCCCCAACGTGTGTGTGTGCTGATCGCCAGGGAGGCAAAATAAGCTGATCCTGGAGCCAGCATTACACTTCAGCCATTAACACCAGAAAGAAGGATATCTACATCATCATATGGAAGGAAGCGTAAATGGATGGAGACACATATGGATCACATTAGTTTACTGTAAAGCTTCGTCTTAGTTGGTGCTTATCTTGGCGAGAGCGAGTTCAAATCAGCATGAAGTTTTAACATCTACTCTTGTGTAATGGAAATCACTGTGTGATTGTGTAGAGGGTGGTTAAACCATAGCTGTCCTCTCACTTGTAAGGAGCAATTGTAAAATCCTTTTCTGCAGACTGAAAAGAAGATAATGCCAAAGGCGTTGTGAATCAATGTGCACAGACTCTGTAATAATATAAAGTGAGAGCTTTTAATAGAATGCAGTGGACACAGCCAAGAAATAGGCATATCTACATCTGATTAATGAAAAGTAATAAGTGGCTTTCGAGGGAATACTAATGGGAAACAAAATAACTTCTCTGACCTGGAATCGAACCGGACCTGGCGGTGGTGAGGCCCGAATCTAACCACTAGACCACCAGGGGCTGCTGCTGGAAGAAGTCTGCGGCTAGCCAGGAATTCCTTTGCTATCGCTGGAGCATGAAAGCGGAACAGCCCCCCAAGCCCTGAGCAGGACAGACAATGAATCATAATAAACTGCCGCATAATTAAATGAATTGCTGTGGTCATTTCTAATTGTTCAAGCACTAGTAGTTCTCCCTTTTAGATTATTCGGACCATGCCACGCTTAGTTTGCTGGTAGATGCGTTTGCTTACTGCCCTCGAGAGGCTCTGTGGCCCTGTCGATGGCGGCGTTGGACTTCTACTCACGAACTGAGGAGTTCATTGAAAGGATGTAAAACCGGTCCCACCAGTCAATGCTTTTAAAGCTAGCAGTGAGGTCTACAACATTGGTCGCAAAAAATCAAAGCCTGATTTTCAAGTTTGTTTGTAAGACAAAGAAAATAAACAGAAGGTTCCACCGAGATTTGAACTCGGATCACTGGTTCAAAGTCCAGAGTGCGGTGCCTGTTGTTATTATTTTTTTCAGCACATAACACAAGCGTTTAGGCTGCGTTTGTGTCATGTTTGTTACTGGAGGGATATCAAAGCGCAGCCAAATATAATTCTGTACTCACATACAAACACCTTTGTGAAACGAAAAAATTCAATCAGACTTGCGCGACGAGGATGGGATTCGAACCCACGCGTGCAGAGCACAATGGATTAGCAGTCCATCGCCTTAACCACTTTCGGCCACCTCATCCTGCCTGAGCGTACGTGAGGATCAAACTGGATGAAACACGGAGGATCTGTTCACAGTGCGGGTGTAGAAGCCGTCAAACCTGTCCTAAGGTGCGCGATTATATACCAGTGCGCATGCAGTTTAAACAATAGCAAGAAACTTGCAGCGTCAGGTGTGGTTTCAGCACTTGCAACACCGGATAGCTCAAGCGATTATGAAATATTAGAAACCTTTTCCTCAAAAGCGAAATATTGAGAGGGTCCCTGCATGGTGGCCCAGTATGGGAGGTTGCATGGTGTAATGTTATAATACTGTGGCGCTGTTTGGTCAGTCCATTTTTGAGTGAAATGTAGCTGATTATTCGTCGCTCGGTCGGGTTTTGGGTATAGCGGGGAGTTGCAGTTGGAAGCTGGGCATGAGGTTGTTTGTTTAGGTTTAACAATTAAATGAATACAGGTTATGAATATTCATCATACTGGTTTTGGATTGTTCTTCTCAACACACAAGAACACTATATTTGGCGGCGAGGATATCTGAACAGCATAACACGTGAGTTAAAATAAATAAATAAATAAATAAATAAATAAACAAACAAACACGACCCACGAAATGGCGGCTGCAGCTGGACTTCCTCCGTTTCCTTCATTTGACATACACAGTGACCCTAGCTCACTCGGGCTCCGCTGGACTAAGTGGATTCAAAGATTTCAGAACTTCCTTATTCGTTAAACGTAAGACAACAAACAAAACAAAAGCTATGCTTTTACATTACGCTGGACCTGATGTGTTTTGATGTTTTTGAGGCGTTGCCAGAAACGGGAAGTGGATGCTTATGATACTGCAGTGTGAAACTGACTGAGTACTTTTAGCGAAAAAAACATTGAATATGGAAACATCACGTTTTTTAGTCAGGCGAAACAGATGGCAGATGAAACCCTTGATGCATATCATACGAGACTCAGACACCTGGCAGCAACATGCGGTTTGCAAGTATAGAAAATCAAATCTCAAATTATTTTAAGCTGCACATCCACATAAGGAGGCGCTTGAAATGCTGACATGACACTGGAAAAGAACTGCTGGACACAGGAAGGGCTATGGAATTCTCAGAACTTCATGCAAAGTATAGAAGAAACAAAACAGCAATTTCAAAAGCGCAATGCCTGTGAATTCCATTTCAACACAACAAACGTCAATTCAAGAGAAGCATACACCAACAGGACACCTGACAATAATAAATGCAACAACTGTGGAGGCAGCTACCCTCACAGAGGAGGACAGGCCTTTTGCCCTGCTAAAGGCAAAACATGCAAGCATGTGGAAAACTGAATCATTTTGAAAAAATGCTGCCGTTCAAAACTACACTTGCCCACCACAAGGAACCCTGGAAGCAACATATAAGTCCAAAGTGCATGAAGTGCATGTAGTGATGACTCTTCCAGCAAAACTGACAGAAGATCAAGTTCAGATGATGAATGCCTTTACACTGTGTATACCATTAACCCAAAACAACCTCTTACCAAGATTATTGTTGAGAACACTGCTATTGATGTCATTGTGGACTCCGGTGCCAGCGTGAACATAATGGATGAAACTTCTTACACCAAACTACAAGACAAGGTACAACTCCGCGCAAACATTAAAATTTGCACATATGGATCTCGCACAGCCCTACCACTGTTGGAAAATTCTGCACTATAGTTAGCAACAGCACAAAAATTGTCCCTACTGTTTTCTACATTGTCAAAAGGGCACTATGGCTCGTTGTTGAGCTGCCAGACAGCCACTGAACTTGGACTTTTAAAAATAATTAATTCAGTGTCACATACAACTCCAAGGTCCACCACCATTCTTAGAGTCAATCTTGACACAACATACAAATATCTTTGAAGGAATTGGAAAGTTAAAAGATTTCCAAGTCAAGCTGCATGTCAACCTCGACATTCCACCAGTTGTCCAGCCACATTGAAGAATTCCTTTCCACATCGAAAAAAAAAAGAGGAAGAACTAAGTCTGCTTGAAAGTCAGGACATTATAGAAAGAATAAGTGGTCCAACACCCTGGGTATCGCCAATTGTTGTGGCTCCCAAACCCAAAAAGACCCAGACAGAGTTCGTATTTGCATTGATGTGAGATTACCAAACACAGCCATTCTCTGAGAAGCATACCTGACTCCCACAGTAGATGACCTAATCCATGACCTCAATGGAGCAGTGGTATTCTCTAGCTTGATTTAAATGCTGGATACCACCAGCTTGAGCTAGCACCAGAATCAAGATACATTACCCGTTCACCACTCATGTTGGTCTGTGGGCTACAAGAGATTGAACTTTGGGATTTCATCTGCTGCTGAGCTATTTCAAAACACCATTCAGCAGGTCTTGCAAAGGAATTCCAAATGTCAGAAACATCAGTATGATGACATAATAGTATTTGGGAAGACTCCAGAAGACCATGACAAAGTCTCAAAGCTGTGTTCCAAAGACTGCAAAAAAGCACCTCACCTAAGCAAAACAAATGTGAGTATAACAAATCTAAACTAAATTTTATGGATACATTTTCTCAAAAGAAGGCATCTCTGCAGACCCCAAAAAAAATTGAGGCTATAATGAACATGACAGCCCCAACCAATACCACAGAAGTACGCAGTTTACTTGGCATGGTAACCTACTGTGCCGTTTTATTCAGATTTTGCTACAACATCACAACCCCTTCGTGAACTTACAAGAAAGACAACTTGTGGTGCTGGAATTCAAAACACGATTTTGCTTTAAATTGAAAAGCGGCGGTTAACAAGCCACAAGACAATGGCATATTTTGACCAAACTAAAGACACAACCGTTCTTGTAGATGCTAGTCCGGTTGGTTTAGGTGCCATTCTCAGCCAACAAGCACCAGACAGCAGAATCACAAACATAATCGCATATTCTAGTAGAGCTCTCACTCCTGTAGAACAACGATACTCTCAAATAGAGGCGGAAGCACTAGCAATCATCTGGGCATGTGAACACTTTCACCTGTACTTATACGGATCTGATTTCACTGTGATCACGGATCATAAACCACTGGAGTACATCTTCAACAACCCAAAAAGCAACACCACCCGCTAGAATAGAAGATGGAGACTCTGTTTGCAACCCTATACCTTTAAAGTGATCCACCAAGCTGGAAAGGATAACCCTGCTGATTACATGTCAAGGCATCCCATACCACATGTCATCACACAACTGTACATAAACTAGCACGATTGCGGAAGAGTACATAAGTTTCATTGCTGATCACACGGTCCCCAAGGCGATGACCATGCTAAGTGAAACAAGAAACCAAGCAAGACCCTACGCTACAAAGGCTAGCAGATTTAATTCAGAAAGGAAATTGGCATGACATTAATAAAACTCCTGACACACTCACAAATATTGACTTTACCCACTTAAAGCTTTCTATCCCTGCGCAATGGAGCTTACCACCAATGCAGATGCGGACATCATACTCAGAGGCAACAGACTCATTATACCAACCTCGTTGCAGTCTAGAGCACTAGCTTTAGCTCATTGAAGGCCATCTAGGCACAGTCAAGACAAAACAACTAATAAGAGACAAAGTTTGGTTTCAGGCATTGATAAACGTGTAGAAAATCTAATCCACAACTGCATCCATGCCAAGCTGCTGTGCCACAAACACACATGGAACCTCTTCAAATGTCTGAACTTCCAAAGGACCGTGGTTTCAAGTGGCCATTGATTTCACAGGACCTTTTCCTTCTGGGATTATCTGCTTGTTGTGTTAGATGAATACTCCCGCTACCCAGAGGTAGAAATTATTTAAGTCCCGTCAGCAAATACAGTCATTCCAAAACTGGACAAGATTTTCTCATCTTTTGGAATTCCGCAGGTTGTCAAGACTGACAATGGTCCTCCTTTCAATAGCCAAGAGTTCAAAAACTTTTCTACCTACCTTGGTTTCAAACACAGAAGAATTACACCCTACTGGCCAGAGCAAATGCAGAGGTGGAACGTTTTATGAGAACACTTAAAAGACACACATTCAGGGCAAGCCATGGAAACAACATCTTTTTCAAGTTTCTCAGGAACTATAGAGCTGCACCGCATATCATCCGAAACTGACCCCCAGCTGAACTGATGTTTTGCAGAAAAATCAACACTACACTTCCCAGCCTGCACCATCAAACTGAGACACATCACTTGAGACACCCGATCGAAAAAGCGAAGCAGCATGAAGACATATGCAGATTGTCACAACAATACATCCTTTGGACATCAAAATAGGTGACACGGTACTTTACCGCCAACTGCACAAAAGGTAAACTATCCACCCCATTCCATAGCACACCATACCAGGTGGTCGACATCAAAGGATCAATGCTTACGGCTGAAAATCACGGACACCGTGTCACTTGCCATGGAAGAGGTAGGGGATGTCCCCCAGACAACATGCACCAATTTAGGAGGAGGCAGAGAGAATTCAGAACTCCAGCGTGATCAACAAATCCCATCACATGAAAGACATTACCCTTCAAAGCTCAAAGACCTCAAGATATCTGATTAAAGAAATTTGATTTAATGGACTTTCCAGAAATCACACAAATTACAGTTTCAAAGACTTTAAAGAAAGGGCTTTTATATATATATATATATATATATATATATATATATATATATATATATATATATAAATATATAAATATAAATATTTATAAGATGTAATGTTGTTATAATACTGTGGCGCTGTTTGGTCAGTCCATGTTTTGAGTGAAGTAACGTAGCTGATTGTTACGTCGCTCCCAGTCGAGTTTTGGGTATGGCGGGGAGTTGCAGTTGCAAGCTGGAAGCGCAAGGTTGTTTGTTTAGGTTTAACAATTAAATGAATACAGGTTATGAATATTCATCATACTGGTTTTGGATTGTTCTTCTCAACACACAAGAACACTATACATGGTGTAATGGTTAGCACTCTGGATTTTGAATCAGTGATCCGAGATCAGTGCTGGTGAACCATACTGTTTGTCTTTAGAGTTGACATAGAAAAGAAAACGGATGAACAGGCTCTGGTTTTACACATCTAATGTTTGAAGTCCTGCAACTGCCTAAAAAACAACGACTCTGGTGGGACTCAGACACACAACCTTTGAATCACACCTCAGTGTTTGATTAAGTCCAAACGCTACCCATTGCGCCACAGAGCCTGCGTGGGTCAGGAAGCGAACCCACCCCAACAAACTGAGCGCTGCTGGTTTGGCAGAAATTGAAGGAGAGAATATTTCTGGTTCTTGAACTATTAAAAAATGGACCGCTGCGATTAATTTCGTTATGTGCCACTTTAGTATGAGTCAGGGGTCGTTGTTCCTCAGGGCCTGGGGGCAGTTCCGTGTTC